>JAQMRL010000007.1:142869-1342869 GCA_035578175.1 Catonia carolina
ACAGCATGAGTTGCTACTAGGTTACGACAAAATAACCATGTACGATTATCTATCGATGATGGTTTTGCGTATAACAAAAAGTCTTTTTGGGATAAATTCCATTGCATATTTAAAATATCTATTTGGTTTTGAAACACTAAATCGCTTTCTACCTTCGCATAAAATTGAATAGGAGTTATTTCTGCGTCAAACACCAACATACCAAGGGGACTTATGTAACCCCTCATCTGTAATTCCATATTCATTTTTTTAAAAATCAGCAACTTTGTATCTGAAAATAAATTAACCTAAAATTATATAAATTATTCATGGCGATACATTAGTTTTGAGAGAAACAAAACCTAAAAATTATGAGTAAATTTTGCAAAATAAACCAATGTTACATTAATACCGATTTAAAATTCATAATCTTATCAAGATCTTTTTTGAATGGTATTTTTTTAATTCCTTCATATAGGATTTACGCTTCTATAAGGAGCTTTGTCGGAACTAACATTATAAAACGAGAACGGATTCCCGACAAAATTTGTTTATACACGATTGTTTTATTTTACAGATAATGGAAAAATTGATGCAGTAGATCGCATTCCTTCATTATGCCAATCTACATACTCACAAACTGTTAACCGACGAAACTAAACTTTTTTAAATACGACTTTTACAAATTAAACGTCGATTTTATCCCCTTCCTTCCTGTCGGACACGTGTTTATTTTCTGAGTAGTTAATTAAATTAAATGCGAATTATTCATGCTTATTTTGTCAATAATTTATTATATATTTTAAATAGTTTATTATTCATTTTTAATTATCAATTTTACGGTAGTATGTATAGCAGAATTAATGTTTGTTATTTATAGTGCATAACGTATTGTAAATAATATTATTTAAAAAACTTTATAATGTATAATAAATAATTATTATTTTTACCAAAAGTTTTTCTAATATTTATTGCTCATACCCTAATAGATCTTAGTAATAAGTGTTAAATTATTCTTGAATTTAAGCTGCAAAAAATACGAAAACTCATACAGTTTTTATCAAAACAGGATCAACATAAAATGGTGGGTTTACAATAATTTAGACCACCATAAACTGGAAAGTTTGAGACGTTCAATGGTTATGGAAACGATCGACAACATAAAAATAAGACATGAGTTGTTTCAAATAATTTGAGAAAAGTAAATCAGTCATCACAGACATGAACTAGTGTTATGGAGTTACTACCAGCGGCATATGTTGAACTTTTGACAAGGGTGTGCAGTCGGAAATTCTAATTTTACTCTAATATCAATCCATCATTGTAGACACAATTAAAACGAAATTAACCTATTTTTTATCTTTTCTGTTACGTCAGTATTAATGTCGATATATTGTTCTTCTCATTGGATAGGCCAGAGTATGTATACCTTATGGTGCTTTAAAAATCCAAGATGCGGAACGACCCGTAGTTAAGTCCAATATTGTCAGTTCTTTCCCGAATTGCATTTGAAGTACTGAAAGTTTATAATCATGGCTGCCGATTATATTACTGTTTTACTGTTGTATCTATCTCCTCGTTATAAATAACCGATTGATAATATATTGCATACAGTATAATTTGTGTTAGCTGAAAAATTATCAAAATGCCGCCTCAACGGTTTAATTGTTTTCGATCTTTCACATAGGAAAATACACTCATAAACCGCATTCACTTCATAATCATTCTGTGTAGTCGATGTAAAATATATTACGCCATCCGCATCACAAAACATACCCTCTCTATAATGGGTAAGATCCAAAAATTTCCCAGACGTCTTGTGCAATACTTTAACTGGTGGTAGGGAAGATTCGACAACTTTGTCCATGGTTTCGGCAATTAATTCCGTGTGTAGATCGTATAATAAGGATAAGTCTTTGAATTTTTCGTATTCTTTAAAAGGTTCTTCCAATTCACAATAAAGTCTATTATAAGAAGTTATAAGATTATCCAAGTAATGTAGCGAATATAAAATTAAATTTTTTTGTTGGTAGTATATTTTCTTCACACACAAAGTGACGAGCTGTATCAAAAAATTATCATATGTCGATAGCGGTGTCTCTTTTGATTTGTAGCATAGCTCGATTCTCTTGTTATCCAAACAGATATATTCCTTGATAAGTTTTTCTTTTCGTTCAACAATTTTCCTGGTTAGATTACAGCGGATATCCTTATGGAAAACAATATATTCGTTTCGTTGAGAAGGCGGTAGACTGACCTTCAGCGATTTCGAGAATATGCGCGAACGCCTTATTTCATGTTCCATTTGTATAGTGAACTTATATGACTGCCGACAGAACTATTTAATTAATATCTTATCCATAAGAGGAATTATTATTTTCTTGAAACTTATAACGTAAATGAGTAGAAGAAAAAAACATATTATTGTTACAATAAATATATCCACATTTAAAATTCGAAGACATGTAGTGGTAAATATCAGCCCGATATTAAATGCCACAGAACCGAACAGGGCTTTCGTTGTTGTGAAATCGTTGTCATCACTGTTAGTTTTTGCAGTTGTCGATTCAAATTCAGCTGACCTCTTTAAAATAATTTTTGGCAATATCATTTTTTATTTTATTAAAGAATTTTTTCGTTATCAAATTTACTGGTATATATATAATAATAATTCCAAGTTTTATACAAAACAAATATTTCTCAACGTCATTTTCAATGTTTTTGAAATTCGAATGATGTGTCGGACCCTGTATTTCGATTCCAGTATTGTAGGCGGGGATAAAGAAGTCCAATTCTCGTCTCGAGTTTGGTAATTTTGTATTTACCAGTATGTTTACGTCTGGCCCAAGAACTTGTTTCAACATAATATACGCCCGTAACTCGGTGTAACTGTTGAACTTCTTATTTTCAAAACAAATTCTTTTAGAACGAATTTTCATTCTCTTTTTTAATGTTTTAATTTTTTGGTTGGAAAGTTGTTATTACACCATTATATTACTCAATAATATGATAGTATAACAACCACTACTATATCTGAGTTGTTTCGTTCGATTCATTATTAAGCATGATTTGTTTTTATTGTATCAACTCCCCACCATTATTTCGTATCGAGTTAGTATTATATTTTAAGTCCTAACTTTTGCTATAAAATTTTATTATAAAAATTATCGATTTTTTTTTATTTGTCTGTCAGATAAATAAACCATAGTTCCGACTATTTCGATTAAAAACAGAAATTAGCGGTATATAGATTATAGTAAATCTTCTTTTTTTTTGGTTTAATGTCCGACTCTTCTGCAATATAGTAATTCGAATGTACCAAAATTATTTATAGTGTTTTGAGCTATACCATATACTTTTAAAACGAATATAGCCTCAACAGCCTTTTGGGAACCAGACTCAACTGTTCTTCATCATCATCCAAGCGAGCATAAACAATTGAATGATCTATATCCTCGTGAAATACATCCAAAAAAGTGGTCGTCAAATTGTAATGTAAAGAAAACAATCTCCAATTCAAAACACCGTTTTTTCTATAGTGTTTAAGAAAACGTATCGATAGATCGTAGTAATTTGCGCACAGTAGATTAAAATCTATTCGCTCTTCGTATTCTTGAATAATTTTTTCGCTGATGGAGCGGTGAGACACTAAAATATTCCAATCGAGTTGATCTGCGCAGCGTCGCACAAGGTCGTCTTCATGGCTTCTATATAAAAACAGAGTATATAAATGTACTGCAACGATATCATGGAGATTGTTCAAGAAGGATTAGACACAACCAACCTGATGATGGATTACGAAAAGGTACTTGCCGCCGTATCTTGTAGGAATGAAAACTGGACGAGTTTGCTTTACACCCCACGATTTCTAACCCACGAGATTTTGGTGATTGTGTATTTTGGTGTAAAAGCTAACGTGCCTCTTCAAAAAATCGCTACCGATATAGTAAATGCGGTTTTTGAAAGGCGATTCCACAAAAAATCGAAAATCATTTACAGGTTGAAGAAAAACACTAGAATATTTTTTGACGTATTGGCGAAGCGGTTACTGAACAATTTTGAAGGTGAAAATGTTAAGTTAAAAGAAAACAACGCTCCACTGTTCGAGAAATTATTTCTAGACGCTGATATTAAAAACACTCACGAACAATTATGTGAAATATGTCACACATCTTCTTTCGATTTTGCCGACCGACTAGCTACTGCTACGTACGCCATTAAACATGCTATACCAACAGGAGTGTTTAAGCAGTGTCTGACCAAGGCGCTGGCGAAACGAAAAAGCGAAATTAGTAATAATACTCCCGACGCAGTATTAAAAATTATTTCGTTATCGGTCGTTGATAACACCGAATTTTTAACAATGGGTTTGTATAAAGAGGTGATAATTTATCACAATACGATCGCAAATATACTAAAATACCAGAGAGTAAGTAGTATATAAGAGAGTATCCTGGACCATTTTCCACCAATCTTCAAAATCACATAAAACCGAGATGAGAGAAGCCGATGAAGCAGTTACTATTGAAAAATCAGAAGACAATATGACTGATGTAAACCTCGATAACTCCGGCGGCAATACTCCTCTTAATTTCACAGCTTTTGTTGACCAATTAAACAACAATGCGAATCGATTCAACTTCAAATCCTGTCCGAGGTATTTTGTCTGGCTTGTTTCGTCGGTGGTATACTTCGCCAGCAAAGAAAATATAGATAAGAAAATGCTGTTTCAAACATTGGCCGGAATATATGGAGAACTCTTCGGCGACAAATGGAAGGTGGAAACCATTTTGAACAGAACCCGATATTTTTACGATGAGCTGATGTACTACGAGTCGAACTATGAGAATTTGGACACGAAGGTGATCAACGGTCGTGATGAAAAATGTGAAGAGTTGAACTTTTATAGCGTTAACCTCACGAAGAGCCGGAGTGAGCTGAACAGTCTACTGTATGACTTCGTCCAAGAATGTAGCTTCAACTTCCATAACCGTTTACTAGTGAGCACTTTTGCTTTTCTCTACGACATATCGATTGCGGATTTCCGAGTTGTTATTCGAACGCGCATATCCAACAAGATATCTGATCTGCCGAACTATGATGATCCACTTCTCACAAGCATTGCAGAAAGAATTCTACACAACACATTCAAACGTACTGTTCAAGCTTATCTCACTTTGTGGCATTTCTATGTGGCTATAGACGAGTTCATGGATTAGAACGATTTCGCTCTACATAAAAAGCATTTAAGGCTGCAATTATTTTTACAATCGTGACAAAGCAGATGGCCACAATAATACATGTGAGTAAGCACTGAATTTTTTCTACAACAAATGAAACATTCGCCAACTACCCTATTACTGAAAAATACTGTTTCTTTTTTAATTTTTTTAATGACAACACCTGACAAGTGCATTTTTATATATTGTTTTCTTGTAAGTATTCGGTGAAATAAATTTATGTATAAACACATATATGCTTAATTACTTTTTAATAATATTTCTTATTGGTAGATGTTGGAAAAAAATTAGGGTAGATAGATTGATAGAGTTGTATTTATATATAAAAAATACTGCTTTGTGATTGGTTATCTTGTTCTGTCTGGCTGACTACCTTACTGCCTGACTGCCATTCTGACTGATCATCTGACTAATAATTTGACTAGCTGATTGCTTTCTGACTACTACCTGTCCGCCTGACTGGTTATGAATGACTGTCTGATTGGTTATCTGACTACCTTATTGCTTTCTGACAGCTATCTGTTTACCTGATTGGTTATTTGACTAATTGATTGGGGAACATGAAAAACAGTGTCAACCACCAAGTTATATAGTAAAATAATCACAAAAAAAAATATTCACAATTCTAAATACACATCTGAAAAGGATGTAATTAATATCTCTGAATCTATGTAAAGCATAACCCAGAAAACATATATATAGAGCTGTAATGGTTTTTCTAAGAATGATGATATTACAAAGACAAATTCTAGTATTAATTAACGAAACTTAACAGTCGGACGTTAAACCAAAAGAAAGAAATATAAATTATTTAACATAAAATATTATAAAACATAAACGAAAAATTTAAATGGACATCCAATTTTACTTTTTTAATAAACAGCAGCAGTAACAAACATGAGATCTAATGAAAATTGAATTCACTAATCTAGATCGAAAATAATTTTAAATAAACAAAACTAATAATCAAAAAAGTATAATTTCAATTTAATTTTAGTTATCTTAAATAAAATCTAAATATTCCAAGCTAAATAGTAAGAAAAAATATAAAATTATAAATAAATACACCAGAAGGTAAATACCAAAATTTAATTGCCGGCCGCATTGGCGCAGTTGGTAACGTGCTCGCCTCTCATCATGCGGTCTTGGGTTCGAATCCCATTCAGGCACGGCGTTTTTTTATACGTTACAAAATATCATTTCATACTTCACCGTCTGCATTAACAGTAATTGCAGAACGGTCGGACGTTAAACCAAAAAAAAAAACTTTAATTAAAGATGAATCAGAAAAACAAAAATTTGTATAATATAAATAAATAATTTAACCATTTAAATAATCATAACTAATAATGAAAATAATTAACCTAAATTAAATTAAAATAATTCTAAATCAAAACTAAATATATAAAGTGAAAAGTTGTAAGATAAAAAAATGAAATAAATATTTCCTATAGGTACGAAATTATAGTCTGTGATTTCGCGTTCGAAACTCTCATCAGTCAAATTTTTTTTAATCGCTAAAAAATACAGTTTTCTGTTGATGCCATTTAATCGCTATTTTTTTGTGGTGGTGTTGGGGGTTGTGTAAACCGCTTCGTTGAGAGTAACGTACCCTAACTTTCGTACCTATATGAAGGGACACACTGTTGCGCACGTCATGTACAATGTATGTCGCACCGTCTTGTCGGATCAAATTAAATTTTTAGCAAGAAGCCAGTTCCACCTTCGTATACGGACCCTGAGAGATACGACCCCAATTCAACCGCTAACCGAGATACAAGCGAATATATTTGTATGGGTATGTATAGATTAGTGTTGTATGTGTAGAAAAATGTGTATTTATTAAAGAATAAAAATGTGTATACCCAAGAAATTGCCTATATAGGCGGGTGAAATTTTTAAACGTTTATTTTATTGACTCAAAAAAAAATTACGGTAACGTTATAACTTGGTATTTAAAAACAGCCAAACGTGTATTGAGTAAATTTACAATAAATATTATTTTACAATTGGTAGATTGTGGTTACGAATAAAGAATGGTACATAAAGAAGTTTTAAATTTTTACTTGATAAAAAAAATATGGAAGTTCCTGTAGACGAGCGAGATGTTTTAAACGATACAGAATTTTATGAATATTTTTTTTTGGTTTAACGTCTGACTGTTCTGCAAATTGCTGCTAATGCAGACGGTGAAGGATGAAATGAATTTTTTGTAGCGTAAATTATAAACTATAAAAACTGGTCATCTGTCTGACTGTTTTGCTGGATACCTGTTTGCCTGACTGGTTATCTGATAACCTGACTGCCTATCTGCCAGACAATCGACTGGTTATCTGGCTGACTCGTTAGTTATCTGACTGCTTCTCTGGAACTCTTACTGCTAAGTATAAATTTTCAATACATAATTCGGCCCAACTACAAACGACTTAAAATAAAATGCCAAACATTAAAATTTATTTTAAGTAGATAAAATTTAAATAAATTAGTTATATACTTAAAAACTAGTATAAAATTGTATCGATGCCCTGACTGTTTGATTTGTTATCTATCTGACTGCTTTCCTGCATACCTGACTGCCGGACTGGTTATCTAATAACCTGACCGCCTACCTGCCAGACAATCTACTGGTTATCTGACTGACTCGTTGGTTATCTGACTACTTCTCTGGAATCCTTACTGCTAAGTATAAATTTTCAATACATAATTCGGCCCAACTACAAACGACTTAAAATAAAATGCCAAACATTAAAATTTATTTTAAGTAGATAAAATTTAAAGAAATTAGTTATATACCTTAAAAACTAGCATAAAATTGTATTGATGCCCTGACTGCTTGATTAGTTATCTATCTGACTGCTTTCCTGCATACCTGACTGCCGGACTGGTTATCTAACCTAACCGCCTACCTGCCAGACAATCTATTGGTCATCTGACTGACTCGTTGGTTATCTGACTACTTCTCTGGAATCCTTACTGCTAAGTATAAATTTTCAATACATAATTCGGCCCAACTACAAACGACTTAAAATAAAATGCTAAACATTAAAATTTATTTTAAGTAAGTAGAAAATTTAAAGAAAATAGTTATATACTGTAAAAAATAGTATAAAATTGTTTCGATGCCCTGACTGCTTGACTAGTTATCTATCTGTAACACCCCTATCGCCGCCGGTAACACATACGGCAAAAAAAAAATAAAGCGATAGGTCGGGCAGGGTGTTAACAAAACAATTAAGGAAGCACAAAAACAAACACACGGGAAATCGTTGCATGAATGAAATAAATCAGTTATAGTAAGTAGTAAAAAAAATTTAATTAACAACAAGAAATAAATATAGAATTAAATACCAGGAAGGTACAATATAGTACAACCTTAAATGACTGAATGTTTTATTACAAGTTAGGTCCAGACTAGATATTTTCTGTGTTAAATTTTGATTTTTAGCAAACAATAAATATTAACTATATGTATGTTCATGTTAAGAACAACTGAACATATTAAATTGTTGGCCAACTTTTTTTTATTTTTATTAATTTTGTTTAGCATGCTAGCAGCTTTTTATAAAACCATTTTTTATCATTATAATTCTTAGAAGTACCCCAAAAATTACAATAAAAAAATAAAAGTTATTTAACCTTTTTAGTAAGGTGTAACAGAAATAATAGTGAAAGGTTCAAATGTTACTTTAAATTTATCAACAAAATATTAAGAAAAATAATTACACAGATTCATATTAGATTCTTAAATGAGAGTGAAATAATAAATTGATTTTATTATATTATGCAAATAAAGAAATTAAATTTAATTGTAAAATGTTCCTGGTTGCCTGTTGTAGTTAATGAATTGACATAAAATACTTTTAAAACAGGTTAGTTGCAAATCATAGATTTTCCTGCCCAAAACATGTAGTTATTGAAAAGGATTCAATTTCGATTGACCTTTTTTAAAAAAAACAAATGCGTCGGTCGTCACAAAACACTTTAGGTCGATGAAAGAAAACTTCACATAATGAAATAAAAGGTGTAACATACCAAATGTTGTTAACACACTTGTGCAGTAATACAAACGCATGAGCCGATCTAAGAAGATCATTGATGAAAGCAATTATCCAAATTAGATTCAGAAGCACTCTAGGCATCAAATGACCAGGAAACACCGCACATCAAATTACAGGATACAGGTTAGGTGAAAATATTGTCATGTTCGGGAGTCGAACATCCATGTACAAAGCTGATTATGAATGGTGATTGGTTATTAAACGGATGTTTCCATCCACGGACTCCAACCCATTTTAATAACTGGGCCGAAGAAATACTTTTCCAAAAGTATTAAAATTATAGAATTCAAGTAATAAAATTATTACATATCTACTGCACTTTACTCGGTGAAATTACGACAGAGAGTGTGGCCAGTCATGCTCATGGAGGCAGCTCAACACGAGGGCCGAACGCAGTTCGTAGAAAAAAAGGTAGAGCGCGCCACCGGACGGCAAGTTAATAAACGTCGCCCGTAGAAACGAGTAAATGGAAACCAAAACAATAAACTACGCCAACAAAACCCTAAAATAAGTAACAATCTGAAATCAGATGTTACAATCTGAATGCTTTCCTGCATATCTGAATTTTCTTAATACGAATTTAAATTTTATATTTTATTAAATATAGAAAAATCTAAAGATAAATACTGTAAAAGAAAAATTTGGAATAAAACATTGTGATCAAAAATAAAATAGAAAAATTTAAAAACAATTTACTTTTAATAGTAGGAATTTTTGTAAAATAACTGAAAGAGCAAATAAACTAAGTATTGAGAATATTTAAAAATATAACTGAGTTTTTACTTAAAGAAATTCACATATCTATTGGTCCCCAGACAGAGGTATAAAAAAAGAATTTTAAGAAACTTTTTGTCTGAATTAAACCCCAGCCCGGCTTGAACAGAGTAAAAGGGAAAACTCTATTAGCCTAATAGGCAACAGAGATTCCAAAATGCGGATTCATACAATCCAAAAGGCAGCCTACGTGAAAACGATTGAAATAAAACGTAAAATGTAAAGCCTAAGAAAAAGAATATGAAATACTATTATGAAAGAACTGAAAAACATATGTGCTTGAATAAAAAAATTAAATAATGAAACAGATTTTATTATTTTACCAAATAAACGAAATGAAATTTTTTTGGTAAAGTATTACACTGGGTATCTGATAACCTGACTGCTTATCTGCCAGACCATCGACTGGCTATCTGACTGACTCGTTGGTTATCTGACTGCTTTTCTGAAATCCTTACTTACAAGTATATAATTTTTTTAAAATAATTCGGACCAAATACAATAGACTTAAATAAATTATTAGAGCCTTTTAATTTATTTTAAAGTAAGCAGATAAAATTTAAAGAAATTAGTTATTAACTGTAAAAGATAGTATAAATTTGCATCGATGTCCTGACTGTTTGACTGGTTATCTGTCTGACTGACTTGTTATCTAATAACCTGACTCCCTACCTGCCAGACAATCGACGGATATCTTACTGACTCGTTGGTTATGTGACTTTAACCAATTACAAAAGCATTAAAAGAGAATAGTAGAATATTACGATTTATTTATATTATGAAGCCAACTGAAACAATTTTTCTTATTTGAAAGTAAGCAGATAAAATTTAAAGATATTAGTTAAATACCATAAAAGCGAGTACAACAGTCCACCGATGCCTTGACTACACGACTGGTTATCTGACTGACTGTTTATCTTCTTACCTGACTGGTTTTCTGGCCACATGTCTGACTGCCTATTTGTCAGACTATCGACTGGTTATCTGACTGTCTGCTTATTTGCTTACCTGACTGGTTTTCTGTCAACCTGTCTGACTGCCTATCTGTCATACTATCAACCGATTACCTGACCGTCTCGTTTTTCAACTGACTGCTTCTCTAGATACTTGACTCCTATCTATCTTACTGACTACCTGCCTGACTACTTCACTGCTTATCTGATAACCACCTGACTGGCTATGTGACTGCCTGACTATCTAATTAGTTATCTGTCTGTATATTTTCTTGACTATTTTTCTGATTGATTATCTGGCTGCTATCTGACTAGTTATTTGAGCATAAGGGAAAACGTTGGTAGTCAACTAAATGAAAATTATCGACTGTTATTCAACGTCTGTCAACGCGCTCATAAAGTATGTAATAAGTCTGTGGGTGTCGAAATTATGGTTTTTATATAGAAACATTACTGTTGGTTAGTTCAGCAAATACTGTCGGCAAAATGTGGGATGTAGATCTTTTTATTTCTTACGCAGAATGGAGAAATTTAATTGTATATTAATTCACGTGCAATTAAGTACATAATTAAAATGAATACAATAAAAATTTACAAAAAATACACTAGAGTTTAATGCGGCATGCGCAAGGCAGATAAGATTTGGTAATTATGTGGGTCCATATAAATTGTGACTACTATTCATCCGATATTAAAAAAATGGAACATATAAATTTCATTGATGGTGTTTGCCATTATAAAGACGTTCCTGTGCTAGTTGACGAGACTGACACGAGCTACGTGCTGAAGAACAAAAACAACGCGGCAATAGTCGAAGCGTATATAGATTATGCGACGCTTTTGACAAATAGTCAGTTGATCAGAATTCAGGGCCTTAATTTCTCGTTTGAAAACATCTTGAGAATGGCCTGGGTGTCCAGTGGTAAAAGTTTAATCCCAACAATATGTTTGCTGGACGCTGCGTTGTACAGCAACAGTGACGTTAAGTCCTTCACATCTTTGAAGAGACTGGCCAAATGGTATCATTTCGTTTCGTCGCGGTGCCACGGAAAGTATGTGCCTTTCGAACCGGAGGAAAAATTTCCAGTATACAATCTGTTTAAAACTTTGAACGTAAACCTCGACCGCCTGAATACGGACGATAAAAACCACATCAACGAAACATCGGGACTGTTCGATTTCCCCACTAATCTCGACAACGTCACCTGGTGGAATCTGGTGGTCGATAAACATAGATTTCCACTGCCTACCTACGAATCGTGGGAAGATTGTTACAACGACATGCAACATCCCACAGAATGTTTCGCCGTATTGAACAGCGTCATGCGGATCGTCTGTGCTTGGGAAGCCGCCTACGTGGATTTTCGGGCCCTGTTGTCCGCTTCAGTGGTTTTCATATATTTCCTGCAAGACACCGGCGCTTCGCTTAATGAATATACCGGTATTCTACCTTTATTGCAATTTGTGACGGTGGCCGCTCATAAACCCACGGCCGAACTGGAACCGACAGAAGAATTGTTCAACTACGCCGATCAGAAATATCAGAAAGCGTTGAAGAGCAAATGTCGTAGCAGCCACGTTCTGCATCTAAAAGTGGCTCAGATAAGTGAAAATTTTGTTGTGTCCGAATTCACAGATCTCGTGAATTTCATCCTGCACAACATGAAAGCCCTCTACTCTGACTGCGAAACGTTCGACCATTTCTTGGCCTATATGAGAAACGTATTCGCCAAGAGGAAAAAGCCAGAATTACTGTATTATATTAGCATATACGCCTTTGCTATGCTCACCATCAGGCTGGGAAAAATCAAATCGTATTCCGCATTCGAAAATTTAGAGTTACAGGGCATCAAGATCAGGAGCGAAGAAACAGTGAACGAGAGAATCAAAGACGATATAAAAATTTTACACAAATTTATCAATCCATTTTTACACTACCTGCGTACTTTGCAATCGAATCCCACCTTCGATATTTTCGCTTTAAACGACGAAACGATATACTACTTTTTAAAATCCAGTAACACTTTCTCACATGTTATCGAGTACATATTGAAATCTATACTACCGATTATAACGAGCTACGTAAAAAATTTCGAGATGTAAGATTTTTCCCAATTCTGTAAATCGCCACCTCACCAACGGTCTGATATGGAAGGGTCTCCGGTTCCTTCATATTGTCATACACACCACGGTTTTGTATAATTTCGTTGGATTCGATTTCCGGATAGGATACTTTTACAGACCGGGCGGTGAAAAATGAACGCCTGCTGAACACGGTTTTTTCTGAAACAATTCAAACTCGACTAGAGACGGATTGAAATCTACGCATTTTAAACGCGACGCTTCAGTATTGTTGTTTATTATAGATATAAGTTTGTTACAATGGCCGATTTTGTTGGTCGTTAAAAAGGGTGGTGAAAGAATTTTTCCTGACACGTTTATGCTTTATTTATGAGATTGTAAATCGTTTTTAAACTTTTTGATAGCGCTGTTATAGCATTTCACTAAATATTTTTCCGCTGTCCTTTTATATAAGTTAAGGTAAAAGCCTGCAAAATGCCCATTCGAGTTCATTAGTTATTTCTTTAGTTCGTGGTAACCTCTCCGAATGCTGGCTAAATATTATTACGTACCTTTTAACACTTAAATTTTTACTGTCGGGTAATGAAAACTGATTGTTTTCTTTGCATACATACTCATAATTATATATAATATGGCTACGTACATTTCCCGACCGATCAGAGCATGATGGCGTCTTGAAGGATGTAATGGAATGTTTGTTACTGATTGTATCGAGTCGCATAGATCTGTCACATCTCACGTATTTGTTGACATAATTCACACCGACCGCGTGTGTGTCTATTTCCTCTATTCCTTTGCGACAATATGGAAGTTCTTCAATAAAACTGTTTCTACTAGGCAACATAAACATCGTACGTGTACACGAGTTGTCGGCGCACAGGTCTTTAACAAATTTATGATCAGTTCTACCGCGTCGACAATTACCCGGCTTTTCATTACTTGATGTGCGGTTTTTTTGTATAGTTTCCTTGTAATCGACATCAACATTTATTGGCAAATTCCTCAAACACGAGATTAATTTTTTACCAAATATTATGTGCTCCACCGCAGCAAGGTCAGTCGGAGAGTAATATAAACAATATCTTTCGATTGTATTCACGGGTCGTGTGAACTTATCACCGTTGAACAATCTAATACTGATATTAAGAGTATTCGCAATCCTGCTATAAGCGCCGCGATAATAAGGACTATCGTCTTGGGTCGGCAAGACAAAATCACCAATTTCCGGTTTCAATATTGCAAATTCTTTGTGAGTCGGGTCTACAATGCGATTTTCTTCTTCTATTTCAAGATTTAGAAGATTTAATTTTTTCAGCGGTAAATGAAAATATCGATCTAATGGAGGTTTATACACCAACGGGATACCACCGTTAAAGTGCTCATCCAAATCGAACGGGACGCATTTCTGCAGGTTTTCGTCGAAAACGGTTATACATCGCATGTCAGGGGTTTGCAAATACAGATCGAAATATTCCGAATTTTTCGTTATATTGTAATCCTGTAACTGTTTGAACTGAGTATGGGCCGATCTACAATCCGGCGGACATGATGTAGTTACTGTAGAGTAATCGACACATGTATTATACGCAGGGGATTTAGTCCATAACGGCGGAATCGCTGCGGGTGTACGCGAAGTAGAATCACATCCTTTACGCTTGACCAACGACCTCGCCACTTTATCGTCAATATAGCTGATAGATAATTGGTCGTCTGCCCCAACTAGACAATTAACGATTTTACCCGAATAGTTGTCAGTGAAAACGAAAACTTCGTTTTTGGCGACCGTCAAGCATTCGTTCGGCAAGTCAGAACAGGTCAGTGTGTCCGGATCAAAATACTGTTTCTCTGCATATTTGCACGAACGCGTTTCGGGTAAACCATTCACGCATTCTGTGTATTGGTAATATGGCAGGTTCGAGTTGTGATTTACGGTACCGTCCGGACTCAGGAGGCAATAGTTTAAAGCACCACACGGATATCTACCGTTTGGTATGTAACCATGCTCGCCGCAGACGTGAACCCGTCTGATTTTATTGTCACCTTCGCACTCGAATATATTCTTTGCGTCCGCACGATCCAAGACGTATTGGCCGGATTGTTTTCTGTAGCAGATATTTTCCTTCACACACCCAGCAGACTCGGCGAAAACAAACCCCTCCGGACACCATCTCTCGATCGGCGCCGATCCTTCCCCGCCGACCTGCAGCTCGTAATTTCTCTCACCTTTGTCCACTATCTCGAAGTTGTTAGAAATTTTGGCGGCAACACTGGTAAACTCTTTCGCGTTTAATGTTTTACCGTCAGCAAAAGATCTCAACTGCGTCATACCGACTCGGTTGTCGTACTTAACGCGCCATTTGTGTTTCAAATTGAGAAGTATCTTTATGAATATAAAAACCACGAAAAACACCAGTACGGCGACGATCAACATTTTTTGTTACCAAAAAAATACCTCATTATCCTGTCATCGTTGTGTGAAGCCTTCTCGATGATATCGGCGAGATTCGTGCAGTCGTACACCTTTACCAAGTTGGCTCGAATCATGAGATTTATAGTGACGTGGTCCACTGGGTGTTTGCAGTTCAGTTCAAAGTACAGATATTGATATTGATTCGGTTTACATTTTGTTTGGTGAGTTGTAATTTTGGACGAAACATTCGAACAGATTAACATTATCGTTTTTTTTTGTTTGATTATTGATTTCAGCTGCTATATAAACAGACCAAACGTTCAAGAGGTAGTCAGTCTATCAAGTCAGTTAGTCGACAAGAGATAATGGAACATATTTTTTTTAAATATATTGAAGAGTTGGAAAAAGAACATGGGACATCTATATCTCACGGATTATATATCAGAATGCGTAGTATGTTTTTGGCCGAGTTCAAGAAGGAGTATATCTGCGCAGTTATAGTGGGATTCAACAACGATCAACTATACCACATGGAAGATGAAAACTATATGACTGGTACAAGAGTGTCCCATAATCTAACGGACAACAGCAATAAAATAACCAAACTCTTGAAGGCACTTAATAAGTGTCATATTGCCGTAATCAAAACTCCAATGATCCGGTCGAAAACACCCAACAGTTTTCAAACGGATCTCGAAATCTACAGTAGATTTCTACTCAACGTGCTGAACTTGCTGAGAAGAGAAAGAAAATATGACACCCTACCCGTATTAACCCTAGGCATAACGGCCTTCAATGTGGTGACACAGATTGGAAGTCTCATGAACATGCCGTACCTGAACTTCTTCAGCGCTTGTCATCCCGTTTTGGTAAAAGAAATACAGCGATCCTGCGACAAAGAATGGTCGGAGACGAGACGATTCGCCATGAAGGAACTGATAAGATATTATGAAAACAATTTCGAACGCATCCTGACGACGTTTTGCAAATCAATCGAATGCACCGCCTTGACCCAAGCGGTATAATCGTCTGTATCATCATAACACTATCGGAGGGCTGGTGTTGTTTGGCGTTTTCTTAATTAAAACATAGTTTGTATTTAAATACGCAGACAAAAATATACTAGACAAGACATGGAGACCGGCGCTGACAACAAGCTTAACGATACCAACGTCCATATATCTGGACAGTATGACATCTATCATGATGATTACAATCGAAACCGTAGCGATGCTCCACAACACAACGATATACATTTTTTTTTCAAAGACGTAAGCATGAAGGTGTTTCAAAATTCAGAAGAAAATGTTCGCAAATTTCTCCCGAGAATAACAACAAGTTCGAAAGTAAAGGTCCTGGTCGACGCCCCATCTTTGGACGAAGGGGATCTGAAATCGTTGTCGCATCATACAAGACAATGGAAATACGTAAGGGAATTTCAACAGTTTGACCATATATGGCTGCCGGTATTTTCAAACAGCTTCGTATTGTATAGTAATTTCCTTCTGAACTACTTAAAAAATTCAACATATCTCATATGTTATGGGGTCAAACTGACCGAAAATATTGATCTCCTACAAATACCGGACTTATTAATTTTTCCTATATCTTCGGATGTGAAACACAACCAATTTATTGTTGACACTTTTTATAATTACAGTAGCAAATTTCATTGAATAAATCGTATAAATTAATTTGAAATCATTGTTGTTTTTTTATTTATTTACCCTGCGCAAACTCCACCGATCCTGACATTTATCTTTTATTGTTTTTATTCTGTCTATATTCACTTTTACGTGCCCACGTTTAACATTCCAGTTGGTGTTTTTTCTGGAAAACTCTTCGATTATTTTTTTGGAGTTTAATCCTCGAAAAGTGAGTCTAACGTCGATAAGATGAAATGCAACTCTCTGATGTATTTTATCACCTCGTATTCATGCTCTATTATTTTCCTCAATCCTTGTTCTACAGTATCGGCTATGCAGTAAACGAATCGGTAGTAGTCGAGGTTTTGGAATCCCGACACGTTCTCGTAATGGCCTTCGAGAAAAAGTTTCAGCTCATCTAAAAACTCACTCCATTTTGAATACAGAGAAAGCAATAAGTCTAGATATTGTTGCCATTTGTCAGCAAGGAAAATAATTTCTGTGACCTTTGAGTCGATCATCTTACATATGGCGAGGTACATTTTTTATTCGGAGTCAATCATTTTATTCTTATATACAAAAGAACGGCATAAATGGCAAAAAATAGAGCGGCCAGCGTGGAAGATCCGACGCCGTTCTCCACAGATCTAACCGGTAAGTTTGCCAAATTGCTGTGTTGAATAACATCGGCAACTGATTTTGTAAAACAAGTGTGTTTTAATATAGTACCTTCTTTTGTGTCTACTGCAAATTGAATTCCATCGGGATGTGAAAACTCGTGCGAACAATATTTGTATACCTTTGGAAGGATAGGCGCAACGTCGGGATGTTGTTTGACCAATGACAACCCATGAATTTCTCCGAAATATACGGCGTCGTCGTGCAACCACAACATAAAGTCCATTTTTTAAAGAATCATTTCAAAAAAAGACAATGTCCCAAGAAAAACTCGACGTGGTGAACGAACTGTTCAAACAGCGCAGGCTTAAATTTCCAAGACGTCGGGTGATCCTGAAAGGGATCGGCGATTTGGTTCAAATTGATCTTATGGAATTTCCTGACGATGTCCGGCAAAACCGCGGACACAGGTACGTTCTAGTGGCTATTGATTGTTTTTCAAAACGTTTGTGGTGTATACCCGTAAAAAATAAAACCGGCGAGCAGATTTCCGAGGCACTTGAGGGTATACTGAAGACCATTCCTACTCCACCAAAAAACATCCAGAGCGATAAGGGAACGGAATTCTACAACGTCGTGTTCGGACGGCTGATGGAAAAATATAACATCAACCACTACAGCACTCACTCCGATACAAAAAGCCAGATAGCCGAAAGGGTCATACGGACGCTAAAGCTGTGGATATATAAAGAATTTTTCATAAGAGGACACAGGAGATGGATAGATTTTTTGGATGATATTGTAGACCGATATAACAACAGAATCCACAGAACCATCGGGTGTAGGCCGTTGGATGTCGGCAAACAGAACGAGGAAGAGATATTGCAGAGGATAAATGAAATCCGACCGGCGCCCAAACGAAAACGAAAGTCGCCAAAATTCAAAGTGGGAGACAAAGTGAGAATCAGTCGATTGAAGCAGACGTTTGAAAAGGGCTATACGTACAACTGGACTCCGGCGATTTACACAGTAGCCGAAGTGATCGACAAATTCATTCCCGTAACCTATAGAATCACCGATTCGAGCGACAACCCAATCCTGGGCCAGTTTTACGAAGAAGAACTGGCGAAAGTTAAACACGACGGTGTTTATTTAGTGGAACGCGTTCTACAAAAGAAAGGAAATCGTATGAAAGTGCGCTGGTTGGGTTTTGACGAGAAATTCGACTCATGGGAATTGATATCGGAAAGTTTCATGTAAGTCGATTAAAAAAAACAAACCAATGAGAATGGAAAGCAATCGAAACGATCTGATTTGGAAACGTATGCAGAGGATCTTAAGATATAATGTGCCGCTGATGGAAGGGACGTTTTTACCACTTAGCTATACGGTTGTTTTCGCTCAACGCATTAGCTCGTACAGATCGTTTTAGCCTGTTTATTATAAAAATGAACGTAGGGAAGCTGATAGCAATAATTGGACTTTTGGTTTCGTTGGGTTGTCTTGTCGCCGCATTCCGCTAAAAGAAAGATAAAACAGCAAAATGAAGTTGACAATATCTCTGCAAAAATTTTTTATTTTTTACGGCTCTACAAATAAAGATTGTATCCGACATAGAAACAATAGAATGGGCGACGTAACCGTGGATATAACAGACGGTGAGTCTGAAGAAGTAACTACAATGTTCAACACGAACCTGAATCGTGGTTACAAGAGAGAATCTTCTTCTACGACACCGACGGTTCAGAAACGAATTAAAAATGACTAAAGACTTTGTAGGACATTGTTACCTGAAATGTCTGGTCGATACGATAGACCCGCTTTGGATCACCCAATGTAACTGGTATAATCGATTTACCGGCAGCTGTCACGACTCCTCCAATAACGCTGAAACGTTTTTATATATATCGAACGACGGTCGCAGATTGCTCTACGCCACAAACAACATCCTGGCCTTTGACGAGACTACCGGATTCCCTTGGGCTTCTAACCGCGGCGAAAAGATCAACCTTATTCCGGAAAAAGAAACGAAACGAAAATTTCTATATCCCGGCTTGTTTGTATCGGAATTTGTCCATCCACGCAAGCTGACAACGCTCGGCGACTTTACGAGGAAGATGCCATTCTCCGGTGCGATTATAGTTGGATATATTGACAGCATTATAGACTTGATACCGTTTCACATGTTCCCGTATTGTTTATCGGAAGATTTGCTTTTGGTTGACGAATATACCGAGCGCATCTTGTGCTGTTCCTACAACTATATTCTTAGTTTTTCCCACCCGATACCCGGTAAACAGCTTTTTAACCTGTTTTCTAAACGCATTCACCCGTTGCTGGCAGCCGAGCGACAACATAAAAAGTCCACTACCTATGCTGGCGACGAACTCATACCGGCGTCTAAAATGAAAACGTACTGTGCTAAACTGATACAAAAACAGGCGCATATCGACATCACTGCGTACATCTGCAACTTGGTCTATTTTCTGGGTTGTCTGGCGACATATTGGAGGCTCGGCATCAAATGGCCACACAATAGCGTTACGAAAACCTCAAAGAGGAACACTACAAACAAATGCTTGTCGATTTGCAGCTTCGCTAGGGTGTCTCCAGTCCCGGGCATCGAAGAAAGGATTCACAACTACATGTGTTCAGAGGTGATGAAATCGTTGCCAACTGTGGTGAGGAGAAATTCAAAACCAATATACGAGACATACAAAAAAGTATTACACGACCTGAAGCAGTTTATTATAGAGTTGGACTATGAAGGAAATATGTAATGTTCTGGGAAGGATGAGACAGTATTGTATTGCCAATAATGTGACAGGCTTTTATGAGGTTCACCAAAGGTGACAGAGGGATTGTAGTTGAACGGGCGCTGAAAATAATTCTACGAGCTGTACGAGCGATGCGTATGGGAGGTATAATCAGAAAAATTCTGTGGTTAGAATTATTATAATATCCGTATTTCGTTATTTTACGGTATACTGATTCATATTAGGTTTGTGTTAAAAAGTATAACATTTTTGTTTAAAAAAATTTTGGAAATATTTATTTTATTTATAATTTTCTTATTTTGAAAAATAAACTGTTAAAATTATTTATGATGATTAGTTTTTTTTTCTAAACAACCACAATTTTCTTTTATAGAATATTTTAAGGACGTAAAAATATTTTTATAATATTGTCACCGCCTTATTTAACATTTTATTTAGTCCAGCGATTTATATAATTACTTATTTTGTTCGAAAAAACAACTTCATATTTTTAAATAATTTTCGTTATCTAAGTACCATAATTCTATTTCCCAACAAAAGAATAAAAACAACCCTAATCACAGCTTCTGAAACTTTTGTATATATTACAAAGATTTTTATAAGACTCGGTAGTTACTCTTTATTATTATTAGAAATTAATTAATTATTCGTTGATATCTAAAAATTTTTACAATCGAATGAACGTTTTGCTAATGTGGTTGAGTGACTCATATGAATGAGATAAAAGATATGTCACATTACCTTCGGCAGATAATGGGTTATTTTGGTGTTTAACATGGCCAATTTAAATAATTTAAACAGAAAATAGTCCATCTATTTAATCTGAACATCGTTCGTTAAATATATACTACTATTACCTTCAGTAAAATACACTCAGTAAACAGTAGGAAATAATTAGGTCTATTCAAGTCAGAAAATGTTTAGGGTTTATTTAGGTTTAGTTTTCTTTGGTCAGATTGTGGTAGTTTTAGTTTTCTTTATTTGTGTTTGGTGTTATGGTCAGATTTGCTGTTGTTTAGTTGGTTTTATTTGTATGTTGATTGTGATGTAGATGGTGAAGGTATCTAGGTTTTTTTTGTAGTGAGAATATTTGGTAAGATAGTCAGATTTTTTTACGGTGAGATAGTCAGATTGTGTGTGTGTGTGTGTGTGGTCAGATAGTGAGATTGTATAGTCAGGTAGTCAGATTTGTTTTTATGGTGAGGTAGTTAGATTGTATAGTCAGGTTGTTAGATTGTGTGTGTGGTCAGATAGTCAGATTTTTTTAGTCAGGTAGTGAGATTGTGTGGTCAGGTAGTCAGATTTTTTTTAGTGAGACAGTTAGATTTTTTTTTACGGTCAGATAGTCAGATTGTGTGTGGTGAGATAGTCAGATTGTATAGTCAGGTAGTCAGATTTTTTTCAGTCAGGTAGTCAGATTATATGGTAAGGTAGTTAGATTGTATGGTCAGAAAAGGGAATGTTCTCAAATAGGGTGTTATAAATATATATATATAGTGCCGATGAATAATGTTGGTGGTGTTGTCGGTTTTGGTGAATCGATTAATTCTCCTTATTCAGTACAGTTTATAGATGGAGGATGAGTTGGTGTTGATGTAGGTGGTGATGATGGTGGTGGTGGTGGTTCATTAACAGTTACGCTTAAGTTGTTAGTCAGATAGTCAGTTTTTTTTATTGGTGTGTTTATTTATTTGTATTTGGATTTTTTTCGATTTGGTTTGTTGTTTAATTGGGTTGTTTTATTTGTATAGTGATTTGGGTTATTTAGTTATTTGTATTTGGATTTTTTTTTAACTTTCTGGCTCTTTTCTTCTTCTTATTCTAATACATAGTTGGTGACGATGATGATGATGGGTATATGTTTTATTTATATAAACTCTAATTTGGGAAGAGGATAGAGAGAATTGTGTTTGTGATATGGGGTTGAGAGTGTTATCTCTATATATAAAGGGGATGGTTGGAGATCAGTAAATAATTATTGTCGATGATACAGTATGGAGGATGTATACAATTGTTATTCGTTACAAGTTATGTCGTGGTGTACGATATTTAATACTTTATTGAATAAAAGAATGCCTCGCTACTACGATCTTGATACGGTGCTATATTATGCACAAAATCCTATGTTCAAAGCAAGTGAATGTAAATTATATTGTATTATTAAACAAAAATATGATGAATGTTATTGGATAGAGGAGCTAAGCGTTTATCAAGTTTTACAAAAAAAAGTGATTGATCATTTGAATCGAAAAATATATAACTTCTCAAATAGGGTGTTTGTAACATATGATGACACTCATAAATATATAATGCGTTTAAGTCGACGTGGAAAAATAAGTAGGCGTATATGATATATATTCAACACAGTAATCTTTTTTTACTAACCTATATCTTATAAAATCTTATCATAAGATTTTTTATGTGTACAAAAATTGTTATTGGTGAGTAAAACAGTTAAATTTTAATTTTTAGACAAAAAAATACTAAATGAATTGATTATCACATCAATTAACTGAAATTAACCATATCCTTTTTAAAAAAAAAAAACTATATATATTATAAATATATATGTACATTGCAGTCTAGTAAAAAAAAATTTCAGAAAAAAACATTATTAACAATTATAACTGTGAATTGGTGTCTGGTAAACTATCACAAAATAAAATTAATTGAAACAAAGTAAATAATAATTAACAAATTTAACCAAAATATGTTTTACGGACCATTACAAATTTTAGAATATAAAAAATACAAATATGTAGTTGTTGCATAAAATAAAGTAAATGAGTAGAACAGATAAATTTTAATTAATAAACAGAAAAAATTACTACTCTCTATCTATCTATCTATCTCTACTTATCTTTTTCAACTTAGAATTTAAATAAATAAAACATATACCCATCATCATCATCATCACCAACTTCGTATTAGAATAAGAAGAGGAAAAAACAGAGCCAGAAAGTAAAAAAAAATCCAAAACCAAATAGAAATAAATAACTCAATCTACACCACCAACCAAATCGCCATACAAATAAAACCATCCAAACAAATCTGACCATAACACCAAACACAAATAAAACAAACCATCTCAATCTGACCACAGAAAACTAAAACTAAACAAATCCAAAACTATACTCAGACACAAATCACTCCAGACGCAAATACAGACAGCTAAACCCATCCCAGTCTGACCAGAGAAAAACAAAAACTAAACAAATCCAAAACTATTTTTTTAGTTTAGAAATTCGAGACCATTACAAATTTTAGAATATATTTATAGGCCTTCGGTTTTTTTTTCAAAAGTATGGTTAAGTTTTATTGTACGAGTTTGAACCATATAATAAATTTACATTTTTTTTTTAAAAGGAATATCATATTGGTTGAATCATATTATATTTTACAATTTACGTTTTATATATTAATGAAACACTGCTTGGGGAGCATTGCTTTTGAAGAAATTAAAAATTCAACTTCTGTTTAATCCTATAATTACTATTACTAGACTCGATGAACAAGCAGTATCATATTTAAATTTTACAATTCTAAATGAATAAAGCAGTTTTTATCGTATTTAAAGTTTGTTTGTGTAAGTTGTTCGACACCTACAGATAAAATTGAAACAGATGATACAGAGACATTGTTAAGGCAACTCTCTGGCAATTGCGTACTCAATTTCCCGCTCCTTTAGTATTTCAAATCTTCCAAATAAAATAGTTCCTATGACATCAAACACGTCATTCTTCCTGCCCTTTCTACCGTTCTTTACATCCTTTGTCTTCCAGACTCTCGCAAGTTAGCAGGCGATGCAGCATGTTGAGGCACTCTTTCGTTCCGGTCATTATTGGCGTGCTATGACCGTTCTGTTTGAATGTATGTCCGCGTGGATGTACTTTGTTCAATCTCTGTATGAGAACTCTAATTGTGCGAATTTCATGGTGTATTATGCATTTTTAACTGATATAATTTGCAAATTATGTTTTAGCAACTTTACAATCTATTATTCACGCGTTATCTACCAGTGCGCAAAACTTCAAGACTTAATCGAGGTAAGTGCTAAATATTTGTTGTATTTTTTGTTGACTGCGAGAGCCTTCCTATATTTCCTTTGATGTCATTTAATTCATTTTGTTGTTTAATTTGTCAGTCGTTCTTAATTGCCTTAAATTGCCAGTTACAATCAGTCAATCGTTTAGCCGTGATTGCCGGCTATCTTATCAACGCAATCTGGTTCTCCGGAAACAATCGTTTATTTGCCGTTTTATTAAATTCAATAGTTATCCGTCGCGGGTAATTTCATTGTGTTTAAAAATTCAAGATATCCCCCGCGGGAAATCGAACAGACATAAAACTATAAAAACCGTCTTGATGGATGGTCAACTTAATATATTAATTTTGTTGTCATGAGCGTACGGTCGATGACGGAGACAGCCCATGATGATGCAGATACAGAAGTTTTGGTTTGTATGAAATGCAAAAAGAAATTGGAGAAGAAGAAAAAAAAAAGTTCAATACCAACAATACACAAAGGTACGTACACCTACCGCCCGATTGGAAAGGTTTTCGAGGAATTTGATATATACTTGAAAGAACAACTGGCGCTTTCTCAGGGGACAGCATCTGAATCGTTAACATCACAATATTGCGTATATGAAGACCGTTCCCCGAGTATGATGCCTGATTCAATTAAACAATATCAAAGCGTTAATGAAAAACTTTACCCGAACGTGGTGTCTGACTATACTACACCACAACAACAACAACAACATCAGAATCCTTACCGGAGTATGGGACCCATCCCCATTAAGGAACAACTAAGTGACGGTCAGAAATTGTCCAAGAGAACGGCATCATATTGTATTAAGCCGCAACAACAAAGAAACATCGAAGAAACTTATGGGAGTAAAGGATCTCACTCCATTACACTTTCACAACATTGTAGTAATCAGTCTGAGACTGATTCATTGAAGATGGATATTGGGTATTTTATATCAGAAATAGAAGCCCGGCCTGCAATTTGGGACATACGGTCGGACACCTATAGGGACCCCATAAAGAAAACATCCGCCTGGAATGAGTTATGCGTTAAATTTGTACCACGGTTTAAAGAAATGGATATTTCAGATAGAAAAAAGGCGGGTAAGTCAATTTACCATTATAGATAGCAAAAATAATTAGGTATAAATTGTTAATTAAAGAATAGTTTTTTGGAACTTCTCCGTTAGTTTTTGCTCTGATAATAATGCTTTTAAGTTTGATAGATAGCAGGCTATATCTTAAGTCAGTTCCAATCGTAGCCGTCCTTATGAAAGTTAGATATAGAAAGATTTACGGTACATTTTCTGAAGTAAAGTATATTTCAAATAGTAAACGTCAGTACCAATTTAATAAGTCAGAAGTATATTACTAAGTTGTTGTAGCTCTACACAAAGTCTGTTAAAGCCGTTAAGCTGTTTTCGCCGAAAAAGTTCCATTTTGTAAGAAATATGTATGTTTCACGTTTTATGACTACATGAAAAGCATTTGTAATGGTATCAGGTATATCTTTGGGGTTCGAAATATCTGATTCGTTATTATAGATTAACCCTTTTTGGTTTTATATATGACTGTTTTGCAAGACATAAATTAACCAGTAAATATCAGTAGCTTTAAGAGTCATCCGCCACTATAATTCTTATAATTTTCAATATCAATTGTAGCTAATTTGTAAAATAATATCCACAAAATCCTTCAAAACGCCGAATAAGTTTTTCAGTTTAAAAAATTTTAATTCTATTGTTTAAGATGTCATATACGAATATGTTTATATTCGGATTATTTGTTAAATAACATATTTACAGTTATTTAAAGTTGTTTTTATATTTTACAGAATTAAAACTGAGAAAGAAGTGGAAGTATCTGAGAGACCAGTTAGCTGTAGAGTATGGCAAAATTTCACCAACATATTCTGAAATTCCGGGATACATAAACAATACAACTAGATGGCCTCATTTTCATTCCTTACAATTTCTCAAAGACATTGTGATACCTAGGCGATCAACTAATAAATTTAAAAAAAAACCACTTTCAGAGATTTAATAAATCCTTGTAACTAACTAATTAAAGTCTTCGGTTAAGATTTCGGTTGATTATTTTTTCGTAATTTTAATACTTCCATCATTATAATATTTGGTTACTCTTGTCTTGCGACACGAGCATTAAAAAGAAGTTTATAAATTTAAAATCCTATATACTAGATACCAAAAATAAGAAGACTCAACTTGTGCAATTTTATATTTTGAAATTATACAGCTTTGAAAATATGACAGATTCGTATAGAAATTTGGTTCCGATAAAAAAAGAAATGAGCATTTATTCGGCCGTAGCTCTGTTTGTCAATTTCCTTTTTCTATATATATTCTTTACCAGCTCGTACACTGATAAACAACTGCACTTTATCAGGGAATATATCGGGCTGAATTACGAGTTTCTTTCAGCCGACAAAACACAAATCGAGAACACGTTAAGATATTTATCCGCGTACAAATTGCCCGACAACGCATTATCGCTGATATGAGGAGTAAAATCAGACGCCGATACGGTTTGATCGGCGGTAACTGTACTGTCTAGTTGTACACCGCAGCCCGTATTACCTCAATAATCGGTTGAACAATTTTGTGGTGAATGAAATACAATCTCCTTCTCAAATAATGTGTCCCGGAGTTAGACACGAATGTTTCCTAGAGTTTCCAAAAGGTGCTAAAGAAACGGGAGAAACACAACTACAGGCCGCTGTACGAGAGTTGCAAGAAGAGACTGGAATCGATTTCGGCAGTGAAACGATAGAATCCGACCTCATGGTCGAACAAACATATTCAGCAGCGTGTGGAAAACGGTATAAACTGTTCTATTTTGTTGTGAATAAAAAACTTTTCAACACTATGCGCACGACGATCATACAGTCAGCCACAAATTTTGATATAACGATTTGGACACACTGGAAACTTATACGAAACTTTTTCGTTGAAAAACAATTTTACTCGTTAGTATCAAAACTTGACGGCTATTTTAATATTGTTAGAGAATTTTATTTTAAAAAAATGCTCCTAATAAACAGAAATGTTTTGGCTACCGGCAGCGTTGTGGTTTTCATCTGCTCTCTGCTCTTTTTGGTGGTGAAGAATCCGTTTCTCAATAAACACTACGTTTTTGCTTCATTTTCTTCCCGACACGGCATCGATGTGGGAAGTATCGGCAATGCTTTATTGTTGTTCAAATCGAAACCACACGGCCTTTCCGGTATGATGACGCAAAACGAGACGTATATACACGACGATCTAGAAAACGCAGAACATGTCTGTAGGCCGCCGTACGTGCCGACCAAAGTTTTTAAAGCTGATGGCTCCGGCCAACACGAGACATGCTTCATGAACGCCGACACCCTGTGGAAACTGTACAATACCAAAATATCTCATAAATTCTTTGACATGTCAAAACAGCTCACCGAATCGGAGATAATCAAATTGATACGTCCGCTATTACTCTGATCCTTCGTCTACATCAACTTGTGGTTTCACAAACAGGGATTTTTTTGTTCCACAATCGCCGCACACACACGATATCCGCCAAGCGTTTTGCGATCTATTGTTCACCCTTATCCTTTCCGCTCCTAAGGACGGCGTACGCTTTTTGCACTTAAAGCAGTAAATATCCATTCTATTTTTTATATATACTGTCTTCTGTAAAAATTAAAAATAGTATCATTTTTATTCCTCTCATGGACGACCAGACACAACAGTGTTTCTTAGACGAGTGTTCGAACGAAATATTATTTCTCTTACAAAGATAGCTGTTTAGTTAAAGTGACCGAGCGAGAGTTGCAGTCTTTGGAGATGGATGAAGGCTGCACCTACAACGCGGACATAATGACCTAGGGTGAACCTGGTCAGACCAATATACACACATAAGAAGCTAAACATTTATTCGATGATTATGTAATTTTATTTTGGAAATATATATATATAATTTTTGTCTTAATCCATAGTTATTACTTTTTATATTTTGTTTCGTTATAATATAGTTGATATATATCAATTTATTTTTGGTAAAACATCTCTCTAATAGTACCACCACCCTCTATGAAAGTCGGTTTTTGAAAATTTCACACTGGACGAATCGAACAAAAGGTAAATGAAAAGAATTTTTTTGTCAAATGCAAGAAACTCCAGACTTGTAACTTTAATTTTTAGTTTGTTAGGATATAAATAATAATTAATGATATGGGACCTAATAATAAACACCACACAATTATAAATAAAACATTTTATTCTTGTTTGTAGGCACATTTAATAATTAATCAAGCCAAATTTACATTTTAAGATATATACTAACTATTAAACAATGATTTCGATGATTGTACGCTGTTTTATTTTAGAAATATGAAAATACATCTATACAGCACGCCCAATTAAGTATATCACATAGTAACGAGCATAGAACCGATTTCAATCAACATCATAAACTGTGTTCATATTAAACGAAATAGTGTTGTTACAATTTGATATATTTTCACGCCACCAGTGAAATATAGTTCTGACATTTTCATACGCGCAAACAACTCCAACCCCATGTCGGAACCCGCACTTTTTCAAACCATCCAGTCGATATGTTGATCGAAGTTGGCTCAATCGTGGACAACCATAATGCGTTTCAATATTGATTATATCCACAGTTTTAGATTTAACGTATTGTTTTACCCACTCAGTTTTTTTCTCACCTTTTACGTAAATCCTCCCTTCAGTGATGTTGTCAAAAATTTCAGATATATAATTTATATCATGAATGCCGCAGTTCCAGTCTAACCCGTGATGTATGTTTCGTAGCCACGTTGCCATTCTTCGCATTTCTTTGGACAATTCAGAAAATGGAAATGGTGGTTTGAACAGAAAATGATTGTTTAACGTTTTACCGTAGTCGCAGGATATAATCGCCAGTTCTTTAAAAATAAATTTTCTATTATTGTCGAAGAATCCCTGGACATCGCAAAAGTACTCCATGGCTGCTGTAGAAAATATGATAACAATAATATTTAGTCCATTCTTTTTATAGTATTTCCCCCACTCAAATTTATTGTTGTGATTTAAAATTAATAAATCATGAATCTTTTATTGATATTTTTTTCGTAAAATGCGGTTGATGACTGAACAATTTTTCATACTTTTTCTTAATACAAACACGATATTTGTGTTTGGGGAATATATCGAATTGCCAGATATACATATCGCTATCGTGTGAGCAAATACATTTTCCATCGTCGTCCACTCTTAAACAACCCATTCTTATACCCTTGCACATTTTATCATATTGATATACACTGTTGCAGACGCAGACTGACTGAAACGAAGTTTTTTCTTTGTCGTAAAGCGTTTGTAGGTGCCCTCCCGATCCGCATTTCGCCAGGTTTTTGGATATAGATTTCGGAACGCATGTCTTGGATCGACAGACCCATTGCATGGATTTGTTTGCGCAATTCTGTTTACAGTGATAATCGGATGCACACGAGACGTTTCCCTTAAAGCAGTTTTTCAAAAACGGTGAAACGAGCAGATATTCCTGGTCGTTGTAGAGTCTGTTGTAGTTGCTCAAAAGCGAAACATTCGCCTTTTCTTCGGAATATGAGGTGTTATACTTGCGCCACTGTATAAAAATTGAAACGAGTATTAGAACGGCGAATATTAAATACGTGAGGAAGTTGTCGACCATTTTTTAACACTTGTCAAAAAACCAAAGAGAATGGGAACATTAACTAGATAAAGTCGAACCACAGAAGCGAAGCGTTGATTTCCGTTCCGTCATCTCTTCTTATCGTAATCTTCAAGGAAATTTTTTTCTTTCTGATTTGCAATAACGCAATATTGAGTGCTGTTTCGTAATCTATGTTGTATTCGTGTTGTTGGAGAATATATATGCCGAGAACACCCAGAATCGTGGCTAGTTCAAATCTTGTGCCTTGTACGAATGTCATTGTGTTATATCGTTATGTTTATCATCGTTATATAAAGGTAGTGTATACGGCTGTAAAAAGTGAACGTATAAAGCGGCTGGTATAATCACCTGTAACATATCGAAATATTCATGGTTGTTGTGGGTCATAAACGAATTTCCGAATTTGAGTGCACATTTTAAGTGTATCATCGCGTGAAGGACAAAATATACTATCCTAGTGATGTAAAACTCCTTCTCCAAAATATCAGATGAGGTGGCGGTAAGTACACTGTTGTTTGAATTCTCCACGGCGTATGCCGAACCGATCAGGTAAAACAATTCCTTAGAATTATACAGCATATATATAACGGCCGCGGACGAATGTTTTTCTGCGACGATAGCCGGTATAATGAATTCGTTAAAAAATTCCTCCCGTTTCTTTTTGAACAACACGCGGAGGTGCATGTTTGACGAGTCGTCTATGTCTATGAATTTCACGCTCATTGATTTCAAATCGATATCTATCAGCGTTTCTCTTAGCAGGTCGAAAATTTTCCTCAACGAAATCGCATTACCGGATTTCATTTCAGACATGATGACCGTCATGGATTTTCTCCACTTATCGTTCACCGCCTGGTTGCCGTCATCTTCCAGTTTTATAAAGCTTCTTACGTGTCTGACCGGCTCGCTGGAGAGATACAACAACAGTGATTTGATCTCCCGCATCAAAGTCAAAATCGACTCTGGAGTTTCCGACAAATCGTCACCGCCTCGTTTCTTCGATTCGCCTCTTTCTTCTTCTACTAACTCATTGTCGCCGCTATGAATTCCTTCAAGAATTTTACCCCAGTCGGAACGTGACGTTGATTTTATCTCTTCTCTTTTCTGCATGTATAACCTTCTAGCCGTATCCCGGTCGAGTTTGTTGGCCGCACAAAATTTCTGCCAGTCGTTGTACACGTTCCGTTGCGAAGAATTGACCATTTTTTTTATTTCCAATCCCATGACCACCTAATGTGCATCAGCAAAGCGAAAACCACGAAGAGAACGATGACAAATGGCACAATAGCGTTTTCGAAATACAACAGAAACACTGGCAACAGAAAACAGGTGCCAAACAGACTCCACCAAATGGCATTCGGTCTGAGTGGGTGATTTTCGCGCGTGAATCTTTCGTAGGTATTGGTTACGTCTTCAAACGCCCGACTGACGTGATCGATCACCTCCTCTTGTTTATTGTTCTTCCCTTCCAGATAGGCCTCTATTAGCGGCGTCATAACTTTCGAACTGTACACATAAAGGTCTTCGGGCAAATGATCCGTCTGGTATATGGCATATAATTCTGGCGTCAGTTCTGAGAAAATCTCTCCGGTTTTTATTGGATAGATCTGGTCGTACAATTGTTTAAGTTTCTCGCAGTTTTTGTGTAATTCGGCCGCACCGATTTCGTATTTCATACCGTATGGATCGACAACGTCCAAAATTGTGCCGATCACTGACGCAATTAACAATCCGGTTGAAAGAGGATTACTCACGGCTGTGATCAAATTGAGGGCCGGTCTCAGCAGTCCTCTGGTGACAATGTTCAACGACTCTGAAAGATATACCGAATTCATCGCAACAGCGGACAATGACTCGCTCGCCGATACGGCCGTATGTAGACTCTTCTTGGCAGCCAGAACAAACGCATCCGGTGCTAGTGGGTATAGAATATGTTTTGTGTAATCAGTTATATTTTCCGATGTTGAATTGAGATTCTCTGATTTGGATGATTCGGCTGTGGTTCTCGTAATCCTATTACTCTTGAAAGGTTTGCAATCATAAAAGATTTTGTCGCGAAACGCGATCAGAGGATGTGCTACCGAACGTGTGATCGTTTTACCAAATAGGTAGTTTTCAAAAAAATTAACCACACTTTGGTTTCCACAACCGGTTCCTGACGCCTGCATCGTTTCCCCATAAAACTCACAATACTGTTTAGAAAACGAACATGAATTTTTCACCGAATCCCACATCAGAGGCGGTGCCATCTTTTCTACCGTATCTGTCGGATGTAAGCAGAAATATTTTAGCGCTGTATTTGTCAGGTAACACTTACCTTTCGCTTCGTCCCAGAACGTGTCGAGCGGTTTGTTTTCCTTGAAACAATTGTTCTGGCATCGATATATCGGAGCGTTTAGATATGTAGAACTACACGATTGTGTACCCGAATTGTTTTTGCAGATGTGTTCGCCCAATTGAAAACAACAGGCAGAGATCGACTCGCAAAACTCTTTGGGCGATTTCAATTTGAAATCGGTTGGATGATTTTCGAGAAACCTCTCTGGAATCTTTCCGTAAACGGATTCGTTCCACGGTGTCGCTTGCAAATAATTAGTTTTACCCAACAACAGTAGTTTACTATATAAAGCGACCCTACGACAGACCCCGACACAATTTAATTGTTCTTCTTTCGACAAAGAACCATCCTCCATTTTTTTGAACATGATCCACGTCGACGAGTATCAACCCATTCTGGCAGACGTCATCAGAGCCGGTAAATTCCGTTTCAACACCGAGCCGTTCAAGATGCGTAAGGGTACGCTCTATACGCTACAGAATCCTTCAGTCCACACATATCAGGGGCTGTGCGTGGAAGGTGTTTCGTTTTTCGAAAAAGATTCAAACAATGAAAAGAAGATGTATTTAAAAGGATACGGTAAGATAGCCAGCGAGGACGTAGAAAACGCACTGCGCGACCACATTACCGTCGCACTGAAAGAAGCGACCGGTATCGACTCTTTTCGGGAAAATTGCGAGGTCAAGTTGCGGTTCGCCAACATATCATGCTGTATGGCTCATAAACAGTGTGCGGATGCGGCTAATATGTTACAGCTGGAGTTTACTAAACCGTCTTCCAAAAGTTCCGCCCGAGTGTGTCTGTTGAAGAATTTTGTCCACGGCTCTGATGACTACGAAGCGCTGAAAATGGAAAAGGAAAATGGAAGATACAAGCTTTGCAAGCCGTTGAGCAGCCCACAGTCGCTAAGTGTTGAGCCCAGTAAGAACATTTACAATCTGGTTACCACCCAATTGGATGGATTCATCACTATTAAATTGGTCGGTGTGGTGTTAACGGAAAACGAACAGGAGAACGCTGACTGCATCAGAATATGGTGCCATATTGTGGAGTCACACTTTAAAACGCCACTCTCTTCGTATGTTGAAAATATCACCTGGGCTGACGAAGCTGCCTAAATTCTTGTACTTTTAATTTTACCAGTATCTTATTTCGAATAGTTTATCGTTATCGAAAAAGTAAAAATAATATTTGTATTTTTTAATCTCTTCATGACTTAACATTGCAATATTTTTGTTGAATAAAGATAATCTGTCTATAACTGTATGATTCCTGTTAAATTTACTGCTGTATAGTAATTCCACCCCACTCATCATTTTCACCTCATTGCGATTCTTCTCGTCCTCCATCATCATCATCTTTATTTTTATTACTGCTCGATTTCAAATATCGAGTTGTATACGGTGAAGAGGTATGAGAACATTTCGTTTACTTCTAGTGACGAAATACCGGTCATTTCCTCTTTATCGTGTATCATTATGTGTCGTATACAAGTTCTGATCGCTTTTACGATCCGTTCTATGTTGTATTTTTCGATTGATATATGGTCGGATAACATGCTGTAATCGAAATCGTTTGTAAGTTCGTAGATGGATTGTATCCATTCCTGGTCTCGATTTCCGTATTTGACAAATAGTATCAGAATAAAATTTATAAAGAAATCGAAATTCAGGTAATCCAAACAGGTTTTTTCAAAAAACTTTCTCTGCCTATCGTCCCCTTTAATCGATGAAATAAGATTTTTGATACATTCGTGTTTCTTAACGGCTTCGATATGCTGATAACATATTGAAGTCATTTTTTTTTACATACTTATCGGGTTTCGTCTCACTTTGTGGAGGTGATGGTGACTGCTTTTCCATGGATGATTTGGTTGGAGTCGTCTTAAGGACTCCGTCCAGATATTCGGTCAGCCTCGACCCCAGATACCCGAGTATCAGATACACAAATATCATTATGAACGCTGTTATAGGAGATTCGGCGGCGAGCGGCGAGTCGTAAGAGAGACCGAGGAAATTAGTTTTCATTTTTTGTCAATATGCTATAAATTCCGGGAATATGCTGCTAAGCGTCCAGTTATTATTTAAACTTCTAGATATGGGAATACGAAACTCGCTGCGTTACTGCTTTAACACGGTTATTCGTCCCATGAATGATCCATCAAATACCCCATTTAACGATATACCCCAATTGGAGTGGGTTATCATTGATGGTCATATGTTGCTCTATAAAGTCGCTTATGGTTTCGTCGATATCTTACAAAACGAAGACCTTATTACACAGCTGTTTTTAGACCATCTGATATCTTTCATGAAAGTAATATACTTACTCACAAACGAAACACCAATCCGCTGCGCTTATATTTGTTTTGATGGACCCGCGATCTCGAATCACAAGCATTATACTCAAATGAAAAGAGATTGCTCGGAGAAGGTTGGTTTTGGCGTTCTGAGCCGCAACGAAAGAGCCGATTTTATCAAATCATTCGGCGGTCACATATTCCAACTTCTCCAGTCGTCCGACGAGTATACTTCTATGGTTTGTCTAACGGAACTTTCATACTGCCAGGAACCCGGTGAGTCGGATATTAAAATTGTAAAGAGATGTACAAAGCTTGACAAGGGTTCACGCGTGGTTATATTGAACAATGATTCGGATATATTTATTTCCTTAGTGCGACTACGTGAATTTGAAAACTTAACGGTTTTACTGGATATCCCTGAGAAAGGTATACACTATTTGACAACAAAACGTCTAAACGAAATAATACCAAACTACGATATATTGATATTTTTCATTCTGTTTTTCTGTGGTTGTGATTACGAATGTCCAATAATCAGCGCCACCAAGAACCAGATAGAGGCCATAAAGAGGTTTCTTGAGGAGAATAACGTCCGCGATGTGAAATCGAAATCGCTTTACAAATGCTGGACCAAGTTACCGATCAAATCTCGGTTACGCGTCACCGGTATAGACAACGACCAAGTTGTAAAACTGATACAATTAAAAACTTTTTCTGTGATGGAGATTATATCGTATTATTGCGCGCAAGAATATCTCAGCGAAAACCATCCTTCGACCAGTTCTGATTTCAGCCGGCTTTGTAAAGTCTATAAAAATTTAAAGTTAAAATATTGAACCAATACTTTCAATACAAACATGGACGGTGATGGAGCACAAGAAGAGGGTTTATCACCACGCAGCGACAGAATTATTACTGTGTTCACAAAGTCGCCGCCTGAGGAACGCAAAAATATTTCCGAATATCTAGACGAAACCGAATTGGCGATATCGTACGATTTACGAAATACCACAATTAGATTTGACGACCAATATCTACAGAAATTCATTCTGGCGAAATCCAGGCGTCAACCCGACGTCAGTCATCTTCTGATCAGTGACGCTCAACAAGTGACAGCTTCTCTTGCACTGTTGCTTCTGTTGAAATACCCAAAAGCAATCATATATCTGTACCCGGAAATGGATGGGCTTGTACAAACAACGAGTCCCGCTGTATATGAAACGCATAAGGTGGTAATCATAAAGAATGATATTGAAAAGAATAGAGATATTGACGGAGTTGATCGCATAAACGCTACTGAGGTTATTAAAAATTTTGAAAAATACATCGTACAAAGAACACTGATTAAAAAGAGAGTTGAGCAGCGGTTTACTTGTAGTAGGTGTAATTCAAGCCTCTCGGTTGTGGAATCGAGAGGAGGTGTAAGAAGTCTGGATGAGTTGACAGCGGTGAGTGTTGTCTGTAAGAATTGTGACAATATAAAATGATACTGTGTGAAGTATGTGGCCTGTTTTACCACCAGAATGAGCGCGATTATCATTTCAATAACGACCACAAATTGGATACGGTTTTGTCAGGGATGATATTGGTCGAATCGGTGGCAAAGAATCGGTTGGAGACGTTCATCATTTATAATCCATTGAAAATTATAAATTTGACATCCTACTTGGAATGGATAAAACCTTTTGTCAAAGACAAACTAACCGGAGCATATCCCTGTTTCAAAATCAATATGGTACTCGACTGTAGATTTTTCAAAAACGGTGAATTTGAAGCCAGAAGGTTTAAGACCAAAAATAAGACATATTTCAGCGGGAGCGATTCAGACGATTTTCTCGACAGAAATTTTAACAAACTAATCACAGAAAAGGACGAATCTGATTTTAAAGGCTCGGGTTGGACGTTTATAGAGCCAATATCTTTTGAACTTCGAAAGAATGCATTCTTTCCAATGGGACTCAACGCAGGAGATTCATTTGTACGCTGATAATTTACAAAACATTCTGCGATACGACCTGCTTGTATTTCCGCCGATAATACCAAATCAGTATATCATTTTTACATATAACCGTATCGTAAATTTCAACGATAAAAATATATTACGTGAACTGGAAGGAGGTTACGTGTTGTCTGATGATGCATATATTACGTACTTATTCGGCACTATTTTGTCGAATTTTTGTATTAGACATCGTATAGAAACATCACCACATGCGGCCAGTGATATACAATTGAAAAATACAGGATATAATTTGAAAAACAAAAAAAAACACCTCGCCCGCACCCCTTTTTGGTGTCTGAATATATATACTGGTTGGACTCTATCGCTGCCTCAAACACACATTCTACGACGCCAACGGGAACATTCGGACCACGTATATCTATGCAGGCTTATTGGAGACACTATTGAGGTTGTTAATTACATCGGACAACATGACCCTTCAAACGTTGTATGATTATGGCAAGCGTGTATTCGGTGCTAAAGATTTCGAGAAAATGATCGAGTGTGAGATGGAAAATTTGATTCCTTATATGAATTGTATCAGTGAAGGTTCTAATGTCGGAATCAGCATATTCAAGCAAATCCAACGCAATGCAACACAAGCCAGTCTAAATTATAAATATAACAGCATTCTCACGAAAGAGACTGACAGGGATATGAATATTTTCATGGATATACAGGACTTTCTCGACCTAAAACGCCCTAAGGCTTTGACACTGGTGAAATTCGACGACGAACAGCAACCTGTTATTCTGCCGTATAAAAGAACACAAACACTAAAACTGGATTGGCTGATATATTGGCAGCGAGAGAAGCCAAACAGTATTATTGAATGGTGTACAGATATATTCAACTTCAATCGCGTTATGGGAGGTATGTGTGGAGTGATAAACATGTCAAATCTGTTGGAACGTTTAGAGATTTTCGGCTCGTATAATCTCACTTTGCTTCTTGTCACTCTAATGACGGTCCACGAGGCTGAATTCAATCCAATATCGCGGAATGCCAAGCCCGAAAATAACGAAATACTCAAATCATTTGTCTACGAAGACGTGCATAGGAAGATGAAAAAAACAAAAATTGGTGTAGACCATCTCGTATATTCACGAACGAGAAATTTTTTCAATATGCCCGCCTTACAGGGAACCAATTCATTCTCGATCAGCATTCAACAACCATCGGATTGATCTGATCGGTGGTGGTGCTGATGGTGTAGAAAACTACGGAATCACCTCGATCAACAACACAGGATATTTTATTTCCTACTACCAGACTGGTTTTGGAATCGGACGTGTTAAAAATTCTCGTATAGTTGTTTTGCGTACCGCACATCGGACACGTATTAAGTCGGTTTAGGCCGTGAAAATACAGGCCGCAAAAACTACAGTAGTAAAAATAAGATGTATTACTCATTCCTATTTTTATTATAATGTCAACGTTCTTTGTGACGAAATGGTTGAAAAGAGGTTTCGTGTATATTGACGGCGAACCAAACAATTATTCTACGCGCCCTACATTCACGATCACGTATTAAAAAAACCAAATAACTGAAAGTTCTCCAGAAAAAAATGAAACAGGTACGTTTCGAAAATTTTCGGATTGTTTTCTTTGGGATTTATTCAAAATCGTTGAAGATCGTTATGATGAAAAAGCAATTCAACAACGTTTCGTCACATACTCTCGAAAACTTATAACAACGTTACTAAAAAAATATCTAGACCAACACGACAGATAAGGATTGCTCCATTTCAGCGAAATACATACCATAATATGAATACGCCAATATATCGTCTTTCAACGTCGTGTGTGTCTATCGATACAGTCTACCTATTGTTTTTTTTTGGGTCGGTTGGAGAGATAAAATATGCATTCGTTCATTCGACAAGCGTCCAAACAAATCGTAGGCAGAAAAAGAATTCTTTTGAATTTTATGACCATATAACAAAATATGGAATTCCGATTGATAGAATTGAATATGTGAAAAAAATTTTCAACTACGTCGGTCTGTTGGAAAAATATATCCTTAAGACCGATATTTTTGGAGACATGTATAATCGCATCAGGATCAGAGAACAAAATATAAATTCCATGCGAACGACCGTACGGACACACAATGTTTGGACTGACAAAAGACAACATAACCGATGGATATTGTATTTTGACGACATATTTCCACTCCTGTCGGCGTTTAGAACTCATTTTTAGGAAAACCGCGACCGGCGTTATAAACAAACGCTCCTACTCGTACAGAACGATTTCAAACTGTATGTGACTGGGGAACCTTTCTTATATAGCGATTTAACTGATTTCACTATCGTCCACAAACTGCGCAAAATGAACGTCTACCTGCAAGACGGCGGCTGTGGTGTTGTCGATACACTAGAAAAACTAGTACGTTTTCTATCTTTATTGTATATGATTTTTTTTATTTTTCTTTAATATCCGACTGTTCTACAACAGTATTGTATATGAAACCGAACCAAATGACGAACACAATATACAATCACACACCAAACGGTGAAATGATGTAGAGAATGGGTCGATTAAAATTGTAACGTATTAGTATCAATTATTTTGTGTTGTTTGTTCTATTGTTGTCATCATTAGCTATATATATATTTTTTTTCTTTTTATTATGCGATTTTTTTTATTAATTATATATTTCCACCAGTTTTACTGTTTTGTTATTTGGTAGGATGTTTAGAAGAAATTACTGTCTGTTGTAGATGATTTATTGTCTGTCGTAGATTTTTTATCGTCTGTTGTGGATTTATTGTCTGTCGTAGATTTTTTATCGTCTGTTGTAGATGATTTATTGTCTGTTGTTGATTTTTTATTGTCTGTTGTTGATTTTTTACAATATCCGAACATATACCAAGCGACTCCTAAGAGTAAGAATAATACAACTGTTATGAGCACTGCGAAAATAATTTTCGTTCCTTCTTCCATTCTATTTTTTTAAAATATTAATAATAACTGCGTTGACAATCGACTAGAGCTTTTCAATTTCGAGTTGCGTTTTATGTTGTTGTTTTTGCTTTACACTTTTCTAGGTAATACTTCCACACAAGAAAGGCGATACCTATAATTACAACAGTTATCGCAACCGATATTCCTATTTTCATATTTTCTTCCATTTTTTAATAGACTGACTCTATGACTCAGGCGCAGTAAGTTTTCTTGTACCACCACCACGCTCCACCGCATAAAACTGCTGTAATTACAACAGCCATAATAATCTTCATATTTTCATCCATTTTTTTATAAGTTCTTTTTAATCTCTAAACATTTCAAATGCTTTACTTCCCATTGTTTGTTTATAAACAGTTATCATTGCAAGAAGAATTTGGATACCGCGTCCATAAACGCCGATACAGTATATGATAACTGCGACAACCGTGAGACCCGCCAGAACCCAGACACGTTTACAGTCTATAATCATTTTTATAATTCAGTACTACAGATTGCGAGTCTTTGACTTCATGTAGTTGTAATAAGTATACATAAGATATATTTCCATTATCTTTATCACCATCAATACGAGAAACGAAGCTGCAATCACTAAAATGCCGTAGCAGTTCTCCATTTTTTATACCATCACAGTAGCATTCAAACGGCGCTGCACCCATAATGAAACGGTTTCAATAATTGCCAAAATTACAGAGATTATCGTACATCCTATAAGTGTGTAGTGCATTTTTATTTTTATTTATTATATTGTTCAATGCATACCACAAACACTTGCTACCACTGATAACCCGTTGAATTTAGTGATATCCCGCTGTGTGAAGCTACGAATAACATTAGAATCAGTGTATACGGTCATATTTACTTATATTTTTCTGTTGCGAGAGATTCAGAATTTATAGAAAAACTCTCCACTCTAAAAACTGGATTGAAATATGACAAAATTATTATATACGAAATTTAGTTGTAAAGAAATAAAATAATTTAAACTATTTTTTAAGAACGAAACGGAAAGGATAATTGTAATTACACATAAAACACTTAGAGAAACTAAAATATATAACTATATATCTTTTAAAATGAAAATTTGTGTATAAAATTGGGTCGACGACTTGTATAAGCGTATGAAAGACTACGGGACGTATTTCAATTTGTCAACTGTAAACGGTGTCGATCTGCTAAGAACGCCTGGCGATCAAGGAAATTCAAAGACGAATGCAAAGATGTGTTCCTATCTGAATAGATAGGCTTAAAGGTCAGATATAGGCTTTATTTATTTATTGTTATAAAATTTTCATTTATTTATTTATTTTTTGAATATGATTGATTTGGGTTTTTATTTTTTTATTAAGTGTTTTATGAATCACAAACTCAGTTCTCACATGTTCCTTATTGTTTTCAGTAACTGTTAATTTGTTTTGTATGTATAAGTTACAAATATCCCTTATGATATAACTGCAAACTAAATATAAGTACCTTACTACAATATGAAATACAAAAAAACACATAATCTATTCATACTTGCGAATAGGCCTTCTATGCAGGTGTTTTTTCGAACAATTAAATTTGCAATTTAAAAAAAATGAAAAGTAATGTTATTTATTTGTTTTGTATATCTTTTCGCAGAAATAAATTTTATTGAATAAAATTTATTGATTTTGACTGGAGTGGAAATTATTACATCGAGACAACACCAAAGAAGAAAACGTTCCAGATTTTAAACATTTCAAACGGGAACTCCGGTCTCCGCTAACCAATATCTGTCCGCGACGAATTGTTTGTTTTGATGGAATAAATACACTCGCTATCGGTCATTTCTGGGCGGGACTAAATCTATAATAATATCGAATCAAACTGCGATCGATCGGTCTACGGTTTTTGTAGTTGTTTTTCTTCCTCTGTTTTTTTTCAACTTGTCAGTAGTATTTAAAAATTTTTTATACTCATCAATATAATTTTCTTTGTCTCTGTAACCGAGTGGTTTACAAGATTTGTGAAGCAACGACGTCATTTCAAATGTGGTTTTTCTATGAAAGTTCAGGAGAAAAGTCGTTGGAATCGTGATGGGAAACGGACGAGAAAGGGTTGTTGATCTGTAAACGGAATAATTAAAACCATCATCTTCATCTTCCGGAAGCTTATAATGATAGGCACATACGCTACAGGGTAGTAGCATGTCGAATACCGCAAAAAGAGACGCCATAGAATCTACATAGTCGATTGACGGTGATGTCGCGTTGTCCAGTTTCAGAGCGGTCATGTGGACGACTTTCCAGTATGCGGGCCCCCAAAGATTCTGGCCGGCCGGGACTCGTTCCAGGGCGATATATTCTTTACACGGTATCAAATCCGAAACGTTCTGGACATCTATTATCTTTTTCATAGCATCGCGATACGATGTAGGTGACATCATGTAGGTTTCGATATCGAAAAATCTCTTAATTTCATTGATATCAGTTTTTTTGGAATCCTCGAAATCTTTAGCCGCCCGCAACCCCTCGGCAAGAGTATCTGCGTTAAGCGTCACATTGATGTCGAGACATAGATCGATAAACGTTTTCGTAATGTTCAGTATCACCTGCGGCATCAGGTCCCGTCGGTTTCGCTCTGCCAATTCGTCCGTAAATAACACCGGTGAGAGTGTGAGCCGCAGAAACAGATCGATGACGAACGGAATATACATACACGGGTGGTTGTCGGAGAAGTTCTCGAACCTAACTTCATCACTATTACAATATATGCACATTTTTTATTATCATTAATCACTATTGTTTTTTCACTTTCACTACATTTTTACGGGTTCTAGAACGAGAGCGAGACCTGGATCTAGGTCGAGTAGCGGGTGACCGTGAGCGCCTTTTCGTAGCAGGAGATCGGGATCGAGAGCGGCGACGGCGTCTTACGACTTTTCTTTTGCTAATAAATTGAGCGTTAGGTTTCTTTGATCCCGGCTTTCTTTCATACCGAATCATCGTTTTGTGTTTTGGACAATTGGGATCGGTGGCGATACATGTACAGACGCTGTAATTTTTTTTCGTACTACTCTTCGATCGTTTCATTTTTTTATTAAAAAAAATGACAACCGGTTTGTATACCACATCTGTTAAGAGTTGCGTGATTCCTCATTACAATAACTACGTCGAAGGCGTGAAGCTTCCCGAAAATAAAATCTTTGAAGAGGAGCGCGGCAACTACGACAAATATGGAGATTCACTATCCGGGGCCATATCCGGCCTTTGTCGACCGGATCAGTTCGTATACTACGGATTGCTTTCGCAAGAAAAATACATAAAGAATCTTTTCAATTCGTTGTCGTGTTTTACGGGCAAAGACGCTTTGGTAAGTTTTCTGATCGCCTCCCCGGCATATAAATTGCTTGAAAAAGAACCCCTAATTCAAAAATGTCCCTCGAATTTAGTATTCAAGAAAGGATGTCTCATAATTCCGAGAGGTGAGATAGTCTGGTCGTTGTTGGCCATCGAATCGGCCAAGATCGCCCAAGGGGAAAGAGAAGACGACGTGTTCAAAATATTTATTAAAGAGGCCGCCGCTCCGACCGCTGACAATCCAGCCTCTATACTTCCCAGTATGGAGAAAAAAGAAGAAGAGAGTAAAACTCACTACAACCACATGAAAATACCGAACGATGCGAATACGGCTAGCATTGTTGCGAACGAAAATTCGCGCTATGTATATCTTAATCCGACTCTATATAACAGAATAAAAGCGTTTAGGTGTGTGACACCGCAGGAGACAAGTATTATAGATCAGGATTATATGCTGTTCGCAATGAATCTCTTGTACGTACAGTCGTTCTCCGCTTTGTCATTGATCAGCACGCCGCCGAAGAGATTGCTTCAATATCCACCGGGCACGCGTGAAAGCATCTGTCCTCCGATAACTGATACAATGTGTGTGTCAATCCCAAAGGTTGAAGGATTGGACAATTGGTCTTTAGACGGCGGCAACAATGGCTTGACAATGGCTGAACAAAAAATCTGCAACAATGTTGTTGTGATGGCCGACGTGAAAAACCATAACGTTTGCAGCACAAACAACGATTTAAACCACAATATCTTGCACGCGATGGAAACAGAATATATGGGCCAGATCAGAGAGGAATATAATATTTTGAAAGGTACACCGTTCCAACACAACGGGTTAGACATATGGTACGACATAGAAGCGCAACAATATTGGAAAAAGATAATAATCAACAGCTACCCAAACATACTGTCCAACGGCGACGAGGTGATATGTGAAAATTCTGCCAACTGCGTTCTTACACCGCTTGGCGTGGTGGCGACAAGGAATATCTGTGAAGGCGATCCGTTGATATTCAAAGGGCATAAAATGGATTTGAAAAACATCTGGATGCTCCCCAAAACCGGCTGGAAGTGTGACATTGTTCCCAGACCGCTTCCCGAGCAGGAGCAGCTAGTCGAAGGTGAGAGAGCGGGAATGGTTAGACTCAGTGATCCAAAAATCCAAAAGAATCCGTTAAACTACAGCCCGTCATTTGTGACCAGTCTAGGAACGAATATATCGATATTGTCCGATTAATCACAAAAAGCTATGACTGTGATTGTTGGCTCTCCTTTGCTCGGAAACATTATTATTAATAATAATAATAATATGATCAGTAAAATACAAAAATGTTCTTGAAAATAGTAAATAAATACATAATTGTTTTATTGTAATTATAAATAAATATCAGCAACAAATTCGATAAAAAAAATGATGACTACTTTGTATAACACATCAGTGGAAAAATGCGTCATACCACACTATGAGGATTATACCGAGAAAATAATGGAAAATTCTTTTTTCGAAGCGGAACGTCCCAATTACGAGAAATATGGAAACAGGCTTTCCGAAGCCGTATCTGGAATTTGTGTGTCGGACCTATTCTCTACGTTCGGTCTAGTCTCGCGCAAGAAAAAATTAAAAGATTTCTTTTATCCTTCGTCATGTGTCGCGGATGTTGATATTTTGATCCCATACCTGACAGCATCCAGGCCACAAGATGTACTAAAGAACGAGTTGGTCGGAACCGCGGCGGAATGTCCGACAAACGTGGTATTCCGTAAAGGATGTCTCGTCATACCCCGCGGTGAACTGATTTGGTCGCTTTTGGCCTTGGAAGGTAACGACACTATTGGTTCGGGTCGTGCACTGGACAACATTGACGGCGACGATTTTAGAATATATATTACAGAAGGGGCAGCCACCGTTGATCGCCCTACAATGAGACGCACTTTGTCAGATACGGGGGAAAAGAGACGGCGCTCGGACATACCGATTTCCCCAGGCGGTTCCGACACGGAAGAATATATTCGCGTCCGACCCATAAACTATCTGGTGTCCGGCGTTCTAAAACAATCGGAAGAACTAAAAGCCCATTATGTACATATGAAAAGTGTAAAACCGGGTGGGCATGTGAGTAAAAGAGCGCATAACACGAAATACGTATACCTGAATCCCGCCATGTATAACAGATTGGTGGCGTTCCATTGTGTCACACCCCTGAATAAATCGCTAACAGTTCAAGATTATCTCCTGTTCGGTATGAATCTGATGTACGTGCATTCATTGTCCACGCTCGCTCTGTTATCGACCCCGCCAAACAGGCTGTTACAATACCCACCGGCAACTCGAGAAACTATTTGCGTCAAAGAAAACAGCACGATTTCCGTAATGATACCGAACGTTGGTGACATAGGTGAATGGGCGATAAACAAACCTACCGGTGGTTATGCGATCGCCCCCGATCGTGTTCCCGACAACGCCTTTTTAATCGCTGACGTCGTCTCGAACAACACCTGTTCCGATGCTACCACTCCTCTAAATCACAACATCATACAGGCGTTCGAAAGCGAACTGTTCAAATTGGTCCGACGCGAACACCAGTCGATAAAACATATAACATTGGATTACGATAACAACTATGAGTTGGACACGTGGTATGACACAGAGGCGAGACAATTCTGGAAGAAATTTATCGGAAACAGTTATCCCAGCACAATAACAGATGGTGGGGAAGTCGTCTCCAGGTATATGCCAAACTGTGTTATGACACCTTTGGGTGTTGTAGCGACCAAAGATATTTGCGAAAGTGATCCGATCATACTGAAAGGGACGAAAATGAATTTGAAAAATCTAAAATTTCCGGACAGTCGCCACTGCGATATAATTCCTCAGAATTTTAAAATGGCCAAAGCAGTAACGGAGGCAGCAGCCAATATTAATTTTTCTGGTACCCTGAAAAACTACAAACCCGTTATTCAAAAAAATCCTCTAAATTATTCTGCATCTTTTGTCACGTCTATCGGGACCAACTTCACCGTCTTATCGGATTAGTTTAAAAAATGATCACTCATCTGTTTAAGGTAGCTATAATAACCGCGGTTATTTATTTTATAACTTGCTATTTGCTGGTGGTGAATATGTCAAAAGACGAAACAAATCCGCGAGAGTTCCGTTCGGATAAACTGTACAGATATCAGAACGACGAATATCAAATAAACTGTAAACACACCCCCAGACGTTGCTACAAATGCGATTGTAAAGCCATGTGCAACGGGTGGTTGATGGAACTGAAAAATGATCGTTATTTCGGTTTACCCGATGGGCGATATTGTTATGAGGCGCCGGATGATATATGTAAAGAAGATTATGCCAACCTCGTATTTTACCACAGGTTGGAGAAATGGCATTGTATATCGAAATATCCCGGCTATCGTTCTCCCACCACTGGTAAAAATATAGCCGGTTATTATCCACACACCTTTGACAGCGATAGTGAAAAGAAGGTTTCACGTGATCTCAGGAGCAAGGAGATATTGGATATAAATTGTGGTAACGACGAACACGGAAACCAGTTGGTTTTTATTCAACTCGATGGTATCAGTACATGCGTCAAAGATTATTGCAAAAACAACATGACAATGTCTAGAGAAGTTGGACATTATGATTTTAAAACCAACACTTGTGTGTGTCAACACAAAGAACTGCAGACTTATTTCAATGATGATAGGTCTATACATTGTTTGACAGAAAAAATGGAAGCCCCTAGCTACGATAGTGGAGTGAGTGTCCCGATTCTCAGTTACGACGAAAACACCCTTGTAAGCGATGTGCACGAGCGACTGGTATACAGCAATTCGGTCAACGAAGAGGCACGAGGGAAAATAATAATTAAAAATGAGTAAAGTATTCAATTGGCTTGAGGCGTTGTTCAAAGCCGTGGGAAGCGAAGAGCGGGCAATCATCTTCCAAAACGGTGAAAATATAATCGGAAAGGACCAGTTTGTACATTTCAAAGACGTCGCAATCCACGACCTAGAACATATTCACCCAAAACTATTAGAAAAGGCGACGACCAATCTACTACTACCGAAAATCCCAGAGTCAATGTTGATGGAAATCGAACATTCGGCGACCGAAAAGATCATATCCGTCCCTGAACGGGTCGAGTTTCTCGTTAAACACGGACTAGAGTCGTCCGCTCTGGAGTATAGTGGAAAAGAGATAGACGAATTGATCAAATCCAATTCTAAGTTAAAGAAAACGGCTGAAAATTTTTTGGCGAAATTCGGCGGTAAAGACGGTGGCAAGGCGTTTAAAATTGGTAAACTGGTCGTTATTGTTACTGTGTCAGGTGTAGCGCTGGCAACACTCGGAACATTTCTAAATGAGACCGCAACGAATTTGTCCGGTTGTTACAAGATTACCAACGATGGCCAGAAAATGTGTAAACTGAAAAGTGAGACCTGCGGCCATAAGAGTTTGGCGATTGAAAACTCGTTCTGTTCGTCAGGCGCAATAAAACTGTGCGATTGCAAGTCTGACAAAGACTGTCGGTTGGCGGAAACCAAAAATGGCGGCGGCGACGGCGACCGCTACGTCTGTTACAAAGCAAAGTGGACCGATGTTATTCAAGCGGAAACTCAAACACTCAGAGGCGCATACAATTGGTTTATCAGATCTGCAGCGAGATTAGCCATATTTCTAGCCCCGATATTCTTTCTCGTGGGTGTCACTATCATCTACCGACTTTGTTTGTCGTTCTTTTTGGTTGCAGTATCATTTTTTATTTTTTAGGTCGTTTAGCCGGATACATCGTCTCGACTTCTTCAGAATCAGTTGCGCCAACCTCCACCTCGGGCCGCACAATGCCCAACGAGTTCATAACGTACGGTATGACCACCTTCTTCGACGCCACCAATCCGAGAAGAAGCATTATATTTTGTACGGCGCTCCTTAGCGCTTTTGTTGACGGCGGTTCAGTTATTTTTAAGGTTTTCAGCATTGCTGACAGATCGTTTGAATTCAAAAGGTTTGACACCACGTGAAGCCCGGAGTCGTTAAGTACGTCCACACGTTCTTTTCTCGAGTTTTCGATAAATATGTCGATATACGGCTGAATTTCCGGGGAACTGACGCTTCGTATCTCGTTTAGTATAACGTCGAAAAACGTATAGATGTGGGAAGCGAGATTTTTCTCAGAACTGTTTCTGGACAGGGTCGAATCGAGCAGAAGACCGATTTGAAACTTGTGATTCACCGTCGTGTCGTCCAGTGTGTCTATCTCGTCAACCGTCGCGAAACATGAATTTAAAAAGCTAGAATTGTTTTTCGCAAACAAATATTTTATTATGTCTCGTTTGAGCGATTCCGCGGATAGATTTTTATTTTTGGAAATCGGACGCAGAAAATTATTAGAGTTTTGGAGACTGCCACTGAAATTATTTTGAGGAGGATTATTTGCCGCCGGCACTTCTTCTTCATTCGTCGTTTCAACATCTCTTATCATTGGCGGTGGCGGCGGCGGCAATGGGCGAGTCCAGTCGAGTGTGTTGAATAAATCTATAGAATTCAAAGCGGGATTATCGCTTCTTTCGTTAAGTGTGTTCATAAACGGTGGCGGTTGTTGTTGTTGGTTGTTGAATTCCATCGTATATTTTTTAATTACAGATAGATTGTAAAAATAAAAATGTACAAGTACGTATTTGTTTTCGATCTGGACGAGACTCTGGTGTTTGTCAAAGACAGAGAAATCTACGTCCGTCCGTATGCTCAACACGTTTTGAATTCGTTGTGGAAAAACGCAAACGTCTACACTGTCTTGTGGAGTGCAGGCGATAAGTCATACGTGTATAACGTGATTAATTCCCTCAACTGGCATCACTATTTCATTGAAATATATACAAGACAAAATTGTGAAATCAGTCATCAATTGTTTGGGCAATACAAGTGCAGACAATACGTAGAACGCTCGCTAAGTAAATACATAACTATGAACAACCTTCTTCGTTATGTTTTTGTGGATGATTGCGCCAATAAAAACACACACGAAGCCGACTACGACAAGACGTTTGAAATCGCGCCGTTTCATGGCGAGAACGGCGACACAGAATTGTATAAACACCTGAGTGAGTTCACTTTTCTGCATTGGCGGCACGGGTGATGATTTTCCCAACATATAAAAAATGCAACTTAAAATAAAAGAGACTGCGACTCCTTGTCCACCCCTGCAGGAATATATAAGAAAGAAATATATTACGAAAATACTGAACTACGCATCGTTTGCAGTTTTGTTAACATATTGCGCCTTAGATACTCTGCAGGTTTCGCATAATCTAAAAACTATATTTCTGTACGCAGGCCTGTCGCTGAATTTCGGGATATTATTATTTCTACAAACCGGCCGAAATTAGACAAATCTCACCACATTTTTCAAGTGTCGATGTTTGGTGAAAATAAAATACCTTGTGGTTTTGCTTCGAATAACCTTTGCTATCGGGATTTGTATTCATTGTATTAAATTAAATAACTGCTACAATTGTGTGGAAGCGTGGAAGAGAAATTTCGTTTTTAATAACAGAAGTGTGTTTAAAAATCAATTTGTTACACGAACTACTTACAATTAAGCGTGGGTTAAAAATGAAGGTGTTTTTTTTTGTTTTCAATGAAATGAGTTAAAATTTTAATTTACTCATTTAATTATTTTTAAGTATAATATTAGTGTAAAAATGAGAATACTTATACGACCTCAATCTTAAAAAATTAAAAAACTGACAAAGTTCCAAAGTCGATTTACTCTACAACCGTTTGACCGTTTTTCATGATTTTAGTGTCCACGTGATCGGGTGATTGAGATCTACGAGGTAAACTTACTCCCATAGCGATAGCCTTGACAGAACTCGAGATTGTTCACCTCTACACTATCTAACCTGATTTCCGAGGTTATACTTATAAGTACCATCGGAATCCAAACGTTTTGTATAAAGCGTTACGTCAGGTTTTCAGTTTTATATACCTTCAAGATCCGAAATTTAGTAATTTTAGAAATTTTATTTTGGAATACTTTATATTTTAGTTTATTCGCATTGATGTCATTTGTTTTTTGTTTATACGCGACAATTTTTAATTAGAATGATAAAATCTATTTTTTATAACTCTTGCTTTTTATTTTTTTGAGATGATTAAATTTGTTTATTACAACTCTCGCTAGTATTTTATTTGAGATGATGTAACTATTTGTCACGCATGTGGAAAATTGTATTAAAGTATAGAATCAGTGTTTTCAATGTATTAGAATAGGGAATTTTTATGTATAAAAGGCCACAACTTTCCCATTGTATCATACCACAAGTAGCAAACTGTAGTGTTTACTACCTCATAGTTCAAATTGATCTACTGTAAATCACTGAGAGTTTGGCTTTTCATTTCTTGCAGTTTAATAACCTTACATATCCATAAGATGGTTGGCAAAGAGTAATCGCACATTTAGAGGCGAATCGAAACACATTCCCATCTCGTCGGGTCGGTACTCACCCACATGTCACACATTTACAATATTTTACTATCGATAAAGCTTTACAGATTTAGCAAAACTTATAGATATAGGTATTGAGGAGATAAAATAAAAATAAATTCAAATATTGTTAAAACATATATTCTGAAATCAAAACACTATGACAAAGTATAATGGTTCAGGTTCCACAGGCATATAGAACATTCAAGTGGAGACCGAGTGAGTGAAGGAGAATGACGAAGCTAATTTTTTAAGTTTTTTAAGTTTTTTTTTTGAGCTAATTTTTTATTATTTTCTGTCGACAGCCGTAAAAAATACTGAAACGCGGCGTCCCACTCTATGAACAGTGTGATTTTTATGTCTTCCCGGCCGTTGAACAGGAGGTCAATCACCCTGTGTAAAATTTGGGAGATATTGATACATCGTATGGTGAAATATTCGTTACCGTTTATTTCGATATAGCAGAGTTCAAATTTGGTCGTCTCAAACAAAGGATTTCGTGAAAGCTGTATCAACATATCGAGATCGTAGTAGGATGACGGACCGTGTTTAAACAGTGTGTTAATTATCACACACCATGACTCAAGTTGTAGGTTGTTACAATGATGTATACGCTCCATGGTGATGAACTAAACAGTGTTTAGTTTGTCTAACAAATAATACTCACCATCATAACCGGACACTATTGCTGTTCATAACGGCCACTAGTCACTTCATTGTGCACAACGATTGTGTAAACGAATATACCATTCGTTGTGTATTTATACACACGCTTACTCCACTCAAAAGACTATATCCGGATCTTAAAATCTTGGAACTTTGTTTTATATACACAAAAATCCTTCAATATTTCTCCTTTATTATTTCATAAAATATTATGAGATTGAATATGTTATTATCTGTTTTTAGAATAGAAGAGTATACCTTATACTTTTTATCGCTTTACTCTTTTACGGCTATCCTTTCCCTAGTAGTCTGAAATTTTATTTGTAGTTTTTTCATCCGATAAAATTCTATCCCAGAGTTTGGAAACTTTTCCACATTCTCTACACGCAAAACAGTAAAACACACCCTTTGTTAAATTTATACTTAGACTTGGATTGCGGTCGGCGTGAAACGGACATCGGACAACGTGATTCTCTCGTTCTAATGATATACTGTAATGCTTAGCCAAAAATGAGATTAATTTTTCTTCATTTTTAGATGTTTTACGCTTGAAATAGCGATGGATGGTGTTCGTCGGTGGCGGTGGTAATTTTTTCAACTTCTCTTTTTCCACAACTAACGCCTTTCCCGTGTACGTGTAACATTCATTATCTTGTGGGATATTTTGTGAGATGTAAAATCCAAAATTGTAACCGTTTGTTTCGAAAGATTCAATACAATTATTATTGGGTATGGGTTTCACACTGAATTGTACTAATATGTTCGACACATTGTTGTAGAATATATCCATTTTTGTGATGTATGTATCGATGATCGGGTGTATATATATACCGATAATATTTTCAATATTTCTTCACAGTTAAATCAATTCAACAACACACATTCCATGGCGAATATTTTCGGGTCGAATATGTCAGACTCCTATGATGATGACGATGCTGATGACGAAGATGATGATTATAAGTCAAAATTAGAAAACGAGGCAATCGCAATAGAATTCGAATCATTCGCAAAAAATCTACACGATGAAATGTTGTGTGCCGAGGACGAAAATATTTTTTTTAATTGGAAAATTGTATACGCGTTATACAGACAGTTGAAACCTTATTTGCATTTTATCTTCAACGTGGTAATTATACAACCGAAAATCGACGCCATACTTTCAACCCTTTTGCCGTTAGAGTGTGGCAACATGATCGACATAGCCGCGTTCAACATATACATGGATAGAACCGTGGAGTTTTTCAACCGGATTACTGGCAATCTCGCCCTTCATCAAAACAAACCGCTTTTACACCTTTACCGCATATTGAGAAAGGTATCGGCCGGCAAATACGATTCGGCGCGAAGCGAACTGAAAAAATTGTTTACGTTTATACGGGATGAAATCGGCGCATAACGAGCACCCCCTTACTATTAAAAATGAACGAAACGTCGGTGTTATACTTGGTGTCGCAGGGCAACAACGAGAAGGCCATGTACATGTTTTCAAAGTTTTTGAACGATGTCTACAAGAAACTGAATCCCAAATATAATCGGAAAAAATTCACATCGATCTGTGATGAGATATTCTATCTGTTGTCCAACAAGAAAAAACTGACCCTATACGATTATTTCAATCTTATACGCAATTGTTCAACAGATCCCGCCTTTCCAAAATTAATATACGAGAAATGTGACGACATCGAAAGACATTTTCAAGAGTGTCCGTTGATCGTTCAACATTCCGGTGAAAAGGATTTGATCAATATAATAAAAAAACTGTTGGTGTTCTGCAAACCTACTACGGCTAATGATTTTAATAACTTCGGTGGAGGAGGTGGTGACAATGGAAAGAATCCAACCGTCCCCATGGAGATAGAACATTTTTCACTTAGTGAAACGGCAACTGAGTCTAAGATTGTTGAGTATGCGAAACAGCGAGCGGATGAATTTATGTACGACGACTGGAGTAGATTCTCGTACGACTCGTTTGAATTTTTTGCGAAAATTTTGGAGGTTTTGAGAAATACCGGTTTGAGCTTCAAAATGAAATGGGTAAGTCTGATATCAGCCGTCGGAGAAATAGATGCGAAGAACGTTTTTCTAACGGAATTAAACTTTGTGTGGGACGTGCTTGAAAACGCACTCGGTTCAAAATGGTATGATATTTTTCAAAATCCGGAAAATCTACAGACAATGGCCGCGTTAACGAACGAAGTAAAACTATTCCGGGCTGATAACGATGACGTTACTGTTATACTTGAATCTTTGCAAAAGCTGCTAACATTATATAAGAACGCCGTAGAGCCTCTACAGAATTCATCGGTCGGTTTTGACGAGAAACTTGCTATACTGAACTACATTTTGGAGTATAATAGTTGTGTCGATTTTGCAGCGGAACTGAAAAATATATTCATAATAATAAGGTGGTTGTTGGGTGACAATTGGCGCAAGGTGTTTCAAGAAGATATCGGCCGTATCGATAGATCATTGAGGGGAAAATTAACGTTGGACGGTAGTTTTTTCACTGAAATAAGAAAAACCTCCTTCTTTGACCACCTCATAGAAAAACGCAACCAAAACATCCTGTCGGCAATACGTAGCGTCGATAGTGAGTTCTTAGTGCCGTGGATGGCCGTTCAAACAGTTTTCAAAGACAACGTTACGCCCGAACGCGTATTTAAAACTTTACAACAACTCGACGCTGAAAAAGGATTCGATACAACGGCCTTGTCTATGTTGTTCAAAAATGAAAAAGAATTACAGGACAGACAGCTGGTCGAGAACGAACTGAAAAGCGCCAACCACGAAATGGAAAAAAAGAATGGACTGTTGTATAGTGAAATAGCGTCGCTGAAACAGGAGCTACAGTCAGAAAGAGATGACAAACTTAAAATGGAAAACAAACACGAGCGGCTTGACAAAGAAATGACGTTGTTGAAAAAGAAACTGCAGCTCGAAAAGGACTCGGTACAACGGCTGAAAATTGTGAATCAAGAACTACAACAAAAGATTGAAATCGAGCAAAGGTCGACGACCGTTATAAGACAGAGATCAAAAAGCCTCGGCTCTATTAGAGACGTGGGCGTAGTTTTGCCGTTACAGAAGAAACGAAAACGAACCGATTCTGACGGAAGGGATTATAATGATGATTTACCGCTTCAGAATGTGGGGATCGTGTCTCCGAAACTCAATGTGAGCTCAATCGACGAAACAATGCAAATGTCGTAGATATTATTAAAAAATGGTAGAGTTTTATTACACGGACATCGTGGAACACGTGGAAAGCGGTCAGTACGAGAAAGTGGCGTATAGTATAACGGCGTTTCTCAAAACATTGCTCGACATATTAACGTCACACCAAAAAACTGACTACGGATACGTTGTTACTTTCTTTCCGTCCATGAGCGACGCAATTTTTGCATTATTAATAGACGGAGGACGTTTGACCGACCGCTCCCGCACTATAATCTCATATGGTGATTACATGCGGGACATCCGAGCATGTAAATCAGCCACGGAAAAGATCGATTACCTGTCGCGCAATATAGATTACTATTTGGATCTTTTTAAACGTTATCCTCTCATGAACAGAAATTCCCGGGAAGAGGAACTACTGACGATAATAAAATATATTTTAAAAGAATGTGACGCGAACTACAAACAGAAAAACGTAGATTGTGAGAAAGACACCCAAGAGCTTGAGCGGCAACTTGTAACCTGCGCCGAAAACCTGAAAGAACATACCCGACTGTACGCCGAAGCGAACCAGTATCTTCTCGCAAAAGACCAAGAAATCGATAGATTAAAAAATCTTATCGCAACATTTACGGAGCAGAATCGGCTACAGACTGATCAGATTAACGACTTGGGTCAGCAGCTGCGCACCGAGAATGAGGAACTGATCAAACAAGTTCGATTTTGTAAAGAAGAACTGGAAACCGCGAAACAAACACTGACAACAAAAACGAAACAAATAGAAGATAATGAAAACGAAATCAGTGACTTGAGTGAGAATGTCACTGTATGGCGTAGTAAGTACGAACAGTCTGAAGAAGAGTTGATCGAGTCTCGAGCCAACGAAAAACGACTCCAAGATGAACTATGTAGACGTGTGGAACAAGTTGATAATGCCGAAAAACGTCTCAGTATGACCATGGAAAAAGACATCCAGTCTATGGAATTGGAAAGATCTTATTCGGTGTCCGAGGAGGATTTTCTAAAACAAAAAACACGACTGGAACAATACGAACGAGAAGTAACCGCTCTGAGGTCGAAAAACACTACCCTAGAAAAGAATAACACTCGACACGTCGATAACGTAATTGAACTGAAAGATCAGTTGGAGAGGCAGAAAATGCGGTACGAATCTGTCAAGAAACAATCTGTTACCAGAGAAGAAACGATCGACAAACAACAGCAACAGATAACACTACTGAACGGAGAAATTGAGAGGTTGATGAAACAAAAACAACAGGCCGAGACGATTATACTAGGTTTGACTGAAAAGTTTAACGAAGCCAAGTCGACCAACGAGAATCTGTTGGAGCAGTTAGAGGAATATACCAACAGATACGTGGTTGTGACGAGCGAAACGACTAAACTCACAGAATACGTAGCCGATTTAAAACACCAACTACGAGAGGCCGAAGCAAGTTATCGGGAAAACGAGGAAAAGGATAAAAACGAATCCGAAAAAGAGTTGAGAAAATTGCAAGACCAATTGACGGCGAAGAACGGTGAGATGTCAGAGTTGCAACGGAAAATGCAAGACTATTTGAGATACGACGAGCTTATCACCAAGATCAAAACAACCCTAAAAGATGTCGATCCGAATAAATTCTGTACACAACTCACAGAATTGTTCGACGGTTTCCAAGTCGATAATTTTAACGATTTTGAGAAACGAGTTATCGGTATACAGCAATACCTCAAAGGCAGTAATGCGACCGACTTAGAGACACTGCTCGATCGCTTTTCGGATTCGTTTAAAGAAGTTTTATACGATATTTTCGATTCGAAAGATTTCAGAGAAATCGAGCGAGTCGTCGAATCAATTAAATCGACGTTTGCTGTACAGAAACTGACAAACTTGTTAGATGAGAAAGAATCGTTGGTCGAGGTTCTGTCCGGCCGCACGCTGGGCGAGTTTTTAGAAACTTGCCGCGAGTTATTACGGCTGACCGATTCGGAAGATATCTACACACTATTACCGATATTCCAGATGCTCAAAGACAAGGGCGTCAAGAACATAAAAGAAACTATCCAGATGTGCGATATAATGAACCAAACTTTTATGGGTGAGACGGTGAAAGAGGGAAAAGAAGGAGAAATCGGTCAGAAATCATCGGACGGCTCTCACAATGCCGACGAAAAAGAAGAAGAAGAAGAAGGTGAAAAGGTGACCAGTATAACAGTTTCTACAGACTCAAAACACGAGGGAAAGAGAAAACGAGACGACGATGATGATGACGATAGTTTTTCCACAGATAGAAATAAGAGATGAGAGTGACATGAGGAGAGAGGTTTAATATAAAATATATCCAATCTATTTCAATTCGCAAACAAATAAATATTTCCGTAACATCGTTACGGGAATATGTTATTGTTATTATTTGTGTGTTGACTGTATAACGAACTTCTCAGGTTATATTTTCATAAAATTTGTTTTTATACCAACTTTGTATAAAAATATATGTTTGTTTTTGTCGAAAAGATGTTTAAATTATTTATTCATATTATACTCGTATTATAAAAGAATTTTACCAGTCTTGTAAAACGAACTCGAGTTAAAAATTCCAGAATTCGTAGATAGAAAAATGTTAAAAAAGATCAAAAGATGGTTTTCTTATTATTACTTGTGGCCGACATTTGATATATATATATATATAATCACTGTCTTTCTGAACGCAACAAAGTATGACGACGAACAACCGAGTCAATATCAAACTTATAAACCAAGCCGGTAAGTGGCCAAATCGAGGCACAGAGTTGGCGGCCGGCTACGATTTATACGCGGTGACGGACACGGTTATACGGGCAAGAGGGCGGACAGGAATCCGGACAGGTGTAGCGATCGAGATGCCCGCCAATATGTACGGGAAGATATTTTCCAGAAGCGGTTTGTCGTTGAAACACGGCTTGGAGTGTGGGGCCGGTGTCATCGACGCGGATTACCGCGGTGAGTTGATCGTTTTACTCTACAACCACACGGACGAAGACCATGTGGTCTGTCGAGGGGATCGGATCGCCCAGATCGTTTTCATGAAATATCAGGCGCCGAGTCTGCGGCAGGTTGCCGAATTGGGCGAAACCGAGCGATCCGACCGCGGATTCGGCTCTACCGACACCAGTTGAGATATTAATTATTTATGTCTTACGTTTCTTATTCTCCAGCCGCTTCGTCTTCTTCTTATTCATCTTCTGTATCCGTCCACTGAGTTTCACCTTTAATTTCATCGTGTTCATCACCAGCCAAGCGACCGCCTTTTCATCTGCACCGGCGTCCGGAGCCTTGACTCTTTTCCAAGCCTCATCTATCAACACCTTATCGGCATTGGTACGATTCACGGGGTCGTTATACATGCTATAAACAATGTCGTGCTCTTTGCAAGCCTCGTCGAGTTTATTTATGCCGCGGATTCCCATGGCCAAGCGCCTCTCGACATCCGTACCGGGACCGCAGTAGTTGTAACTGGGTATGTGAAAATTCTTCCAATCCTTCAAGATTGGTAACCATCGCTCGATCAAGCCGGATACGACCGGAACAGCGGCGCTGACGAGGCAAGGTGCCAACGAAGCACCCGCGCGCTTTAGTAATTTTTCTGTATTTTTCATAATTATTTTTTATCAGCACCAAAATATTTCCATGAATAAATATAGTCGTTCTTGTTGATTTCGTTTAAACCATGTGCATTCAGAGACAACAATGGAACTCCGCTTATGATGAAGATGATAACATTGCGGCAGAGTGTGAAAAATGCAACTATTTAGAGGAACCTGACAAAGAACGAATGGTTTGGTGTGTCTGTTTGGAAGATGACGATACCACCATAGAGAAACTATTGTGGTTATATGCACACGCACTGGCGGTGATGCCGACTAACTTCACGATCTGTATGGTGTGGGAAGGCGATGATGATGAAGAAGATACGGATTTTTTACTTCCCATTGCCATAAAGATTTACTGCTCTATACCGACACCCGCCAGGGTGATATTCCATAGATTCCACTATATACCGGGAATATTATAAAAAGCTGACTTTGGTTTACATACATCAGTTGAAATAGAAGATGGATACCTTTACGATCGTCGTCGAAGGACAAATTGGTAGTGGAAAGAGTATCCTCCTCGCGAATCTGGAAAAACTCTTCGCCCCTGACATTATCATAGTCCAAGAACCGGTTGATGTGTGGAAAAATTATTACAATGTAAACTACCTGGACCTATTGTACGCGAACCCCGAAAAATGGGCATTTTCTTTCCAGCTTCTCGTGTTAAAAACAATGTTGGAAAATCACAAATTAGCACATACTAGCGAGATAAAAATAATGGAACGCTCCTTGCTCAGTGCAAAGAACATATTCATTAAAAATCTTTATCAACGCGGAATATTTTCCACCATCGAGTACAATCTTTTGGTAGAATGGTATGAGTATATCTTGAAAATTTTAAACATAAAATATGACCTGATCATTTACCTAAAGGCGAGTCCGGCGGTTGCCCTAGAAAGGATTAAGAGACGCGGCCGAAAAGAAGAATCGGATATCGAAATTGAATATCTGACCGAAATACACGATCTTCATGAAAGCTGCTTCGGTGGGTCAACATTCAACAACATTCCGGTTTTAAAATTGAACGCCGACCAAAGTGAAGAAAATATTTTGGAAGAATTTGAAAAGAAAATAGACAAGTTTATGGTCATATAATAAACATATTATGGCGTTATTAACACCTACTTAAATGGCTGTATTTAATATATTATGTAAATATAATTATGTAGATTAACAGTTGAAAAAAAAAATTATTAAGTTTAAATACTTAAGATCAAAACTCAAAAAATATATAAGTGATAGCGATAAGCTATGGTTAATCGATCATAGAGATATAATATAACCTAAGTTACATATTGTCATAATTTTATTCATTGTACAAATCATGTACGAGCCGGAAGCTCTGAAACTCAAATCGTGGTGCGCGGCGATAAATTTGTTGTTGAACCACGGTTACGAATTCCTCGATTTTGCGGAAGTTGGATTTTTGGGACGTCTTTCATTGGTTGATGTGAATGATGTGTGGTTATATGGTGTCGTAGGATTTAGGGAGATGAGAAAAATCACCGTAAAATATCTCAACATCAACTATATATTAAACCATGCGATTTGCCCCTTCGAATGCCAAAATATCAGGCGAGTATTCACAACCAGCAAGAGAGCTTGGGAATTTGTCGACGACATATTATCTTGTTAGCGGGTTGTATTGTGGAAGAAAATGACAAACTCTCCGCTTTACTATAAGACATAATTGGTTCTGTGATATAAACTTTCCATGCTCATACTTTTCTAAATTTTTATCAATGCTGGTTTGAGATGGTTTCCGTTCGGTCTTAATTCTCTAATCACTTCCCTTCAATTTTGTTTCTAATTATAGTCAATAATAATGATTGGATTTTTTAATGAAAATTCTCAGGTTAATAAAATACAACAAAATTCACCCACTTTCATACACAGATTACTAATGTTTTTAAATTTCTTTTAATATATTCGTCTACTTACATGAATAGTTCTCGTACTCACACTTAAATTCTACGAATAATATTTGGACTTGAATTTTCTTAAGATTTAACTATGCATAATTTCATTCACACTATGATCTTGTTATAAGTTTTTCTACTAAATATGTTTTGCTATTAAAAAGTGTAAGCGATTATCTATGTTGTTCGTTGAATAATATTTTTTAACTTTTTTTAAAAAACCAAATTTTAATTATACCGGCTATATTCTTTCGTGTTCATTGGATAAATTTCAATTTTGTGGATTATTTTTATTGAAATCTATTTTTAAGGTTTCTCGGATACAACAATCCGTTTTTTATTACTTTAAAATCAAATGATACCGAGCGGCTAAACAAAATATATTATGAATTTCGACTGATATTGATAAATCACAATGCGAAGCGTGGTTTTCTTCTTTTTATTTGCCGATGGTCATCCAATTAATATAATGTTGTCGGCGATCCCCAGACACTAAACTCAAGAATTTTATTATTAATTTTATTTATTTTATAAACTATATATCTTAATTTCGGAAATAGATGAAATCGGTTAAACTAATAATTAATTATAGCGAAAAAAACATTGGTTTTCCAATACGCCATACGAATCGGGTTTTTTCATTTATTATGTTTTTTTATTTTTTTACGGTAAACTGTTGTAGTATTTTAATTATTATTTTATTTATTTATTTTTATTTATAAAGGTCGCATCAACTTCTAATGGTTATTAACGACCACAATAGGAGTTATAAATACTAATAACAGTAAAAACAATAAATTCATAAATTAAAACATTAAAAGTAAAAATTAGTAGGCTTCAGATTTTGTCTTCAACAGCGATATAGCGTAGAAATTTCAAAATTTTGTAACAACTGTCTTTACACCTAAAATTGTTTTGAAAAGTTTCAGAAATACCAAAAAGTGTACGGGTGCCAAAATTATTATTTTGTTTTTATATATTTTTTGAATTGTTTTACTCTTGTTTGTTATTTATAATACCACCAAAAAGCTTAACAAGAGAGAGGGATTAATAATAATAATAATAATTACTAAGTTTGATAGAGGAAAAAAGTGATTTATCCATTCGGGTGTCAATGCAAAATCAGTTAATCTTTTCTATGTCCTTTCACTTGGCATATCGGCGTCCGAAGAAGCAGTCAGATAACCAGTCGATAGTCTGACAGATAGTCACTCAGACAGTCAGATAACTAGTCAAGCGGTCAGGCCACCGATGCATTATTTTTGTACTCGGTTTTTTAGTATTTTTAACTTATTTCTTTAAATTTTATCTGCTTGTTTTAAAAATTAAGAAATTTTCTCATTTGGTTCCGTAATTAAGATAAATCTTAATTTCTAGTATTTTCTTTTAATTCATTTGTAATTGGTCCAAATTATTTATTTAAATTTATACTAAGCAGTCAGGTAGCAGTCAGCAGAACAGATAACCAGTCAAACAGTCGGGGAATCGATGTATTATTCTACACAGTTTTATAGTATTTTTAATTAATATCTTTATATTTTATCTGCTTACTTTAAAGGAATAAAAATTCCCCCAATTGATTCCATAATAAAAATAAATCTTCATTTTCTTTTGATTCTTTTGTAATTGATCGAAATTATATTTTGAAAATTATACTAAGCAGACAGTTATCCAAAAAACAGTCAGATAAGCAACGAGGCAGTCAGATACCCAGTCGATAATCGACAGAAAAGCAGTCAGGTTATCAGATAACCGGTCAGGCAGTCAGGTATGCAGTTAGGCAGTAAGGCAGTCAGATCACCAGATTACTAAGTTTGATAGAGGAAAAAAGTGATTATCCAATCGGGTGTCAATACAAAATCAGTTAATATTTTCTATGTCCTTTCACTTGGAATATCGGCGGCCGAAGAAGCAGTCAGATAACCAGTCGATAGTCTGACAGATAGTCACTCAGACAGTCAGATAACTAGTCAAGCGGTCAGGCAACTGATGTATTTTTGTATTCGGGTTTATAGTATTTTTAACTAATTTCTTTATATATTATGTGCTTATTAAAAAAGAATAAAAAATTTTGTCCCAGTTGGTTCCGTAATTGAAATAAATCTTAATCTTCTATTATTTTCTTTTAACTCTTAAGTAATTGGCGAAATTATTTATTTAAATTTATACTAAGCAGTCGGGCATCCAGTGAAACAGTCAGATAAACAACGGGGCAGTCAGATAATCAGTCGATAGTCTAGCAGATAGGCAGCAGGCAGTCAGATAACCAGTAATACAGTCAGGGCAGGTAATTGTTGTACTCGGTTTTATAGTATTTTTAACTAATTTCTTTATATATTATGTGCTTATTAAAAAAGAATAAAAAATTTTGTCCCAGTTGGATCCATAATTGAAATAAATCTTAATCTTCTATTATTTTCTTTTAACTCTTAAGTAATTGGCGAAATTATTTATTTAAATTTATACTAAGCAGTCGGGCATCCAGTGAAACAGTCAGATAAACAACGGGGCAGTCAGATAATCAGTCGATAGTCTAGCAGATAGGCAGCAGGCAGTCAGATAACCAGTAATACAGTCAGGGCAGGTAATTGTTGTACTCGGTTTTATAGTATTTTTAACTAATTTCTTTATATATTATGTGCTTATTAAAAAAGAATAAAAAATTTTGTCCCAGTTGGATCCATAATTGAAATAAATCTTAATCTTCTATTATTTTCTTTTAACTCTTAAGTAATTGGCGAAATTATTTATTTAAATTTATACTAAGCAGTCGGGCATCCAGTGAAACAGTCAGATAAACAACGGGGCAGTCAGATAATCAGTCGATAGTCTAGCAGATAGGCAGCAGGCAGTCAGATAACCAGTAATACAGTCAGGGCAGGTAATTGTTGTACTCGGTTTTATAGTATTTTTAACTAATTTCTTTATATATTATGTGCTTATTAAAAAAGAATAAAAAATTTTGTCCCAGTTGGATCCATAATTGAAATAAATCTTAATCTTCTATTATTTTCTTTTAACTCTTAAGTAATTGGCGAAATTATTTATTTAAATTTATATTAAGCAGTCAGGCATCCAGTGAAACAGTCAGATAAACAACGGGGCAGTCAGATAATCAGTCGATAGTCTAGCAGATAGGCAGCAGGCAGTCAGATAACCAGTAATACAGTCAGGGCAGGTAATTGTTGTACTCGGTTTTATAGTATTTTTAACTAATTTCTTTATATATTATGTGCTTATTAAAAAAGAATAAAAAATTTTGTCCCAGTTGGATCCATAATTGAAATAAATCTTAATCTTCTATTATTTTCTTTTAACTCTTAAGTAATTGGCGAAATTATTTATTTAAATTTATATTAAGCAGTCAGGCATCCAGTGAAACAGTCAGATAAACAACGGGGCAGTCAGATAATCAGTCGATAGTCTAGCAGATAGGCAGCAGGCAGTCAGATAACCAGTAATACAGTCAGGGCAGGTAATTGTTGTACTCGGTTTTATAGTATTTTTAACTAATTTCTTTATATATTATGTGCTTATTAAAAAAGAATAAAAAATTTTGTCCCAGTTGGTTCCATAATTGAAATAAATCTTAATCTTCTATTATTTTCTTTTAACTCTTAAGTAATTGGCGAAATTATTTATTTAAATTTATACTAAGCAGTCAGGCATCCAGTGAAACAGTCAGATAAACAACGGGGCAGTCAGATAATCAGTCGATAGTCTAGCAGATAGGCAGCAGGCAGTCAGATAACCAGTAATACAGTCAGGGCAGGTAATTGTTGTACTCGGTTTTATAGTATTTTTAACTAATTTCTTTATATATTATGTGCTTATTAAAAAAGAATAAAAAATTTTGTCCCAGTTGGTTCCATAATTGAAATAAATCTTAATCTTCTATTATTTTCTTTTAACTCTTAAGTAATTGGCGAAATTATTTATTTAAATTTATACTAAGCAGTCAGGCATCCAGTGAAACAGTCAGATAAACAACGGGGCAGTCAGATAATCAGTCGATAGTCTAGCAGATAGGCAGCAGGCAGTCAGATAACCAGTAATACAGTCAGGGCAGGTAATTGTTGTACTCGGTTTTATAGTATTTTTAATTAATTTCTTTATATATTATGTGCTTATTAAAAAAGAATAAAAAATTTTGTCCCAGTTGGTTCCATAATTGAAATAAATCTTAATCTTCTATTATTTTCTTTTAATTCTTTAGTAATGTAAGCCGTTGTGGACACAAGGTGTCTAAACCAATCTTGTAGTGTTATGTAGTGAAAAGAGAGAGTCTTGTAGTGTTAAAATGTTTTAACACAAAGCACGGCGAATTGCACCAATCTTTGTAAGCTGTAGCGTGTGTGTCGAAACGACACTACCAAATTTTACTTAAAAGAAAATAACATTTTTTGTAGTTACAACGCCCCGCGGCGAAAACCGAATCTTCCCCTTCACCAGACTTCGGAGCGGGCGAAACACTATTGTAATTCCCCACCGGGAGAATTCCAAAAGTGGCCCACTCAAAAACGAATAAAAGGGAAAAACGGCTCACCCCACGAAGACGCCGGAACTTAAAAAAAATGGAGGCGTCCACCATCCACGTTTTGAATCCAACCGGAACCTGAAATTGGACCCAGGGGTTGTGACAACCCCAGTGAAAACAACTAACATAGCTCAAATGATAGTAAGTCTCGCTTTAAATACTGCGAGGGTGAGATTTAGAGAAATTCCGTGCCGGTTCAATAGATAGAAAAAAATTACAATCTGACACTGAAAAATGAATTTAAAACGAACTACTTTATTCCAAAACATATTAAAGAAATATGTCAAACAAAAATAAACAGAACTTTTGTAAACAAGCAATTCATCTTTACAAAATAACAAAAAAAACGTTAAGTTCTCTTTCCTGAGTGCAAGAGACATAAATATTTTAAAAAATCAAAAAAAGAATTAGTGTGTTATAGATACTTATAATTTATCGTTAAAAAAATTCCAAATTAAACTTAATAGTAATTATATATGAACAAAACATATTTTTATACCAAATAAAATTTTTCTCTTTAAGTTTCCGTCTAAAAATCGATAGCTACGCGGTTTCGAAAGAATTTAATAATAAAAAAATCTGAATATTCTAAAAAAAATACAACTAAACTTTTATTTATTTATATTATTATACGAATTTAAATCTAGGGAAAAATACTAAAAAAAGAAATTTTGAATAAAACATTGGAAATTAACAAATATGAGAAAAATTTGGAAAAACAATTAACTTTAACTAATCGGCTAGAATTTTGTACAAAAAATTTTATCTGAGATTGCAAATAAAAGCTTACGAATGAGAATATCTTGAAACAAATCTACCTGAGTTCTTTACTAGGAAAAATCGCCCCTCTATCGATTCTTAGACAGACACATAATTAAAAAAAGAATTTAAGGAATTTTTTTGACCGAAATTTAGCCTCAGTCAGTCTTAATCTGAAAAGAGGGATAAACTCCATTGGCATAAAAAAAGACCATAGACTGTAATGATACAAAAATGACTTGACAGTTGGATGTGTTTATGTTTTGGTCTATTAAAGTATGAAAATAAATAGAGCCAGCTGGTTGATATTAAATATTCAAAATTATTTAACATTAATAAAATTTTATCCAAACAAAAGTCTCGTTGTTAAGCAACTAGAGTAAAGGAGTAGAATTATAAAAAAATATTTCAGTGTGGGACTGAAAATCAAAGAAAGTAGTAGGTCCTACATTCGTTCTTGATTATTTAAAATATAATATATATTGTTATGTTAAAATGAATAGACGTATGTTGATTTCAGTGACATAACTGTTGTTTTATTTTAATTTTTAAATTGTTAATAGCCTAGGTTATTTTTTTTATATAAATTCTTCATGTTCTCTTATTAATAAATTTGTCCCTTCATAAACTTTTAAATATTTATGTGCTTATTTTAAAAGAATAAAAATAAATGTCCCAGTTGTTTCCATAATTGAAATACATCTTTATTTTCTTTTAATTCTTTAGTAATTGGCGAAATTATTAATTTAAATTTATACTAAGCAGTCAGGTATCCAGTGAAGCGGTCAGATAAACAACGGGGCTGTCAGATAATCAGTCGATAGTCTAGCAGATAGGCAGTCAGATAACCAGGCAAGCGGTCAGGGCATGTAATTGTTGTACTCGGTTTTATAGTATTTTTAACGAATTTCTTTATTATTTATCTGCTTATTTTAAAAGAATAAAAATAATTCCCACCACAATTGAAATAAATCTTAATTTTCTATTATTTTCTTTTAATTCTTTAGTAATTGGCGAAATTATTAATTTATATTTATACTAAGCAGTCAGGTATCCAGTGAAGCGGTCAGATAAACAACGGGGCTGTCAGATAATCAGTCGATAGTCTAGCAGATAGGCAGTCAGATAACCAGGCAAGCGGTCAGGGCATGTAATTATTGTACTCGGTTTTATAGTATTTTTAACGAATTTCTTTATTATTTATCTGCTTATTTTAAAAGAATAAAAATAATTCCCACCACAATTGAAATAAATCTTAATTTTCTATTATTTTCTTTTAATTCTTTAGTAATTGGCGAAATTATTAATTTATATTTATACTAAGCAGTCAGGTATCCAGTGAAGCGGTCAGATAAACAACAGGGCTGTCAGATAACCAGTCGATAGTCTAGCAGATAACCAGTAATGCAGTCAGGGCATCGATGCATTGTTGCACCCGGTATTATAGTATTGTGACAGGATCGACCAGAAGATTCGCGAAGGTTCCAGAATTTCATTCATAAAAATAGTAAAGGAATAATAAAAATAACAATGCACAATAGCAACAATAGATTACAGTTTCACAATAATAACTATAAAGGTATGTCTATTCATAAAAGTTGTAATAACTATCGTAAAAGGTCGGGTATCGTGTACAGCTATTATGAGGGGGCAGGTTGTTTACGTTTTCTATTTACAAAAGATCTATTGTTGACTTATTTACAACGGATTTTTCTAGCATTCATTAATAAAAGGTTATTTATTTTTGTACTTTATTTTTGCATGTTGTTCTATCCTCTTCTCGAACAATCTTTGTAAATAAGTAGGCTATATAAAGAGACCCCCGAGCGCGGTCCAGTCAATAGTGTTCGTGTGATCTTTGTCGAGCGATTATCGGGACGTTATTTCAGGTTAACGATTTCGAGGTATTGTTATACCGCCTTTGTGAGTGTATGATATTGTGTAAAGTTAATGTGTAGTTTTTGTGAATTCAGTTTCTGTGTTTTATATGTTTGTGTAATCTTTTGAAGTGATTGTGAGTTATTTATTGTTTATTATCTATTTTAAGTGAATTACCTATTAAACCATTTATTGTATTACTTAATTATAATAAATTTAATTATTTATTTTGTAATCTTTTAGTGTAGTAAATATTTGTAATTGTAAACTTTAGTGTATTAATTTTTTAATAACCTAGATCCCGAAACGGACCTTAGCAATTTTACAGGTTCAAACCAGCCTTTTGGCTGACGACCTAATCATCATCAAAGTTAAAAGAATAAAAATAATCTCAGTTGTTTCCATAATTTTTTTTTTAATTCTTTTGTAATTGTCCAAATTATTTTCTGAAAATTATACTAAACAGACCGTTATTTAGAGAAGCAGTCAGATAACCAGTCGATTGTCTAGCAGAAGGCAGTCAGGCAGTCAGATCACCAGTCAAGCAATCAGGTCATCGATGTATTGTTGTACTCGGTTTTATATAGTGTTTTTAACTGATTTCTTTAAATTTTATATGTTTACTTTAAAATGAATCTGAATGTTCTAGGCAGTCAGATAACTAGTCGATAGTCGACAAAAAGACAGTCAGATATCAGGTAACTGGTCAGGCAGTCAGGTACGCAAAGAAGCAGTCAGTCAGATAACCAGTCAAGCAGCCAGGGCATCGATGCATTGTTGTAAAGTTTTTAACTAATTTCTTTAAATTTTATATGCTTACTTTAAAATATAAATCTTAATGTTCTAGTATTTTCTTTTAATACTTTCGTTATTGTTCCAAATTATTTATTGAAAAATTATACTGAGCAGTCAGGTATCCAGAAAGCTGTTAGACAAGTAACGGCAAAGCAAATTTAGTACAGCGTAGCAAATTCAGTACTTGTTAATTAAGGAAATTCAGATATTCAATTATTGTCGTGTATCATTCCGTTTTTTTTCAAATTTTTTTTACTTTTTATTAATTAAAATTAAAAGTCCTTAGCAATTCCAGATACATGAAGCTCAGCAATCGGTGTTGGACAAAAAAATATTTATGTTAATATTGGTTAATATATTTATGTTAATATTACTTTTTTTAGTATTCTTTGACACGTCTCGTTAGTGAATAATAATATATAGATAAAAAAAATCACCGAATTTCGCCACCGAGCTGCTTATTTAAAGTTGTTTCTACTGCCAGAGACAAAAAAGTAGTCTATATATCATGATTCTCCACCATGTATGTGCGATCTTTCCCTTTTTATGTTTTTCGAATAATGCAATTTATTTCGGTCATTCTCGGGCGGCAAATTCAGGTATTTTTATTTTATATTGTATTATTTATACATATTTGTTTCTTATTTCGATTTCCGCCAATTAAGACCAACCAGAAAATTAACTGTGACAGCAAAATAAGTAAACTTTGGTCCGACTGAAATCTCCTAAACTTTTTTCAGTATTCGTTCCCTCATTTTGGGCTCGTTCTTTGTTGTTCATTTAATTTGTCAGATCGGCGGTAAATAAATTAATAAAATCTATAAATATTATTATAAACAATAAATAAAATGTTATTAAACAACAAAAAAAAATCTATTTCGAATACCTACTATCAAAAGCTGAAAAGTAAACAGTTTTCACGTTTTTCATCTAAAAAGTTTGACATCATTTGTATACCACCGAGCGGCTGAATAAAAAAAACTATAGTTAGTAATCTAACTGATAATATAGCTGATGGTGTCTTCAATGTAGTAGATCGGGTTTTACTTTTTTATATTAGATAATCCTCTACTTGAAATATTTTATTTTTAGGATTTTTGTAGGAATCTTTCACTCGTTGTATCGCAGTTGGAGAAAGTAAATCACTATATTAAAATAAATAAAAATAATAAAACCAAAAAACGTTGGTCGATGTTAGAGGCTTTTATTTCTATCGATTATTAAATTTATTTTTACTTAATTATTTTTTGGTCTTCGCTGTGTTTATACATTTTAAAAATGATAATATATTAATTTGTATCCATTTTGTTACTGTCGTCGATCAGCTGGATATCTCTTTCACTACTGACATAAAATTGTTTGGTTCCGTTACACACCAAGCACATGGCGGTAACCTTTTTTACGCCGACGACAACACAATGTTTCGATTGGGTTCGTCTCCTACAATGCGAACAAAAACTATCAATCATTTTTTATAATTATGTATGTTGTAGTTCGTGTTTCACCAATAAGTAATGTGTCTATAGTAATGTGTAATAAGTATGTGTCTCAGGTTTCTTTGTTGGAAGAGGCAAACATCCGATTTCATCACTTACATACTCGTTAATAATTATTTTTCTTATTTATTCCGGTGGTTTGTTTATCTTTTTTCTTACGTCAGACACTAACTTTTTATATTATCACCCCCCCCACATTTTTAGAGAAAAATAATATTAGATATCTGCTGGATCTCAATTCCCGTATAAGGTAATAAAATATTATTTTTATTAATAGTCTAAGTTTTGCTCAGACTCTCAGTAATATAAATTTAATTAATCACTCCTTTTGAGTTTTGTGTCTGCTTCAGGCTAGAGTTTTTGGTAACAATCACGGAACTTGGTATAATATTTTCATATAATTTATATTGCTGGTTGTGTTTTTTTTTGACATTAGTTCTCAGTCTGATTTTAACTGTTTCAATATATTTGGATCGTCTGTAACCTCTCCCTCACTTGTCGTCTTATTATACAACAGCAAATACTTCCTTTGGCCAAGATACTGACGCCGAAATTGAAAGTAGCGATTTGAAAACAGGTTGATATCGTTCAATCTCTGGGTCCATCCTTTATCACCATCTTTTGTTATTTTCTCGAACAAATCGCTCGTATCGAACGATTCGTTATATTCATTCTGATAGTCGATAATCTGCGACTCGATTACATGACGCAAAAGCAGTGACTCTCTGGTTTTATTTTCGATTGGTTTGTAATTAGGTAGAGGTGTGTCATCGACATTAACTTCCACAGAAAACCTATTTTTGGGAAGATTTTCCAAACCGTAGAATTTATCAGTTTGTCGTTTGTCGTACATATAATAGGTCGTTTTCCCGTCCACCATTATGGGCTGGAAAATCGTACTAACGTTCAAGAGTTTGGTACATAGTTTATAGTCCTTCCAAAGCACCGGAACGAAACCCATAGTAAGATTACAACCCTCAATATACTGACTCGGATTACGGGCGTTCCATGATTGTGGTTTCTTGACACACTCGTTGTAATCTTTGAACAGCTCGTATCCTTTATTGCATTCACACTTTCCCTCCACCAACTGACCGTGTACACACAGACCGTCTCTGATCCTCGACATGATACATTTTCCAGCTTCAAAATGCTTCATCCGATTTCTACAAACGCCTGTGTATCGAATATTATCCTTATACAGATGACCGCCACCATTCGTTACCAATTCTATACTTTTGAAATTTGGATTAGAAGGATGGGTGCAATCGCCATCAACAAAGTTGTTTGTCATGAGATCCGGATACAAGCACTGACATATTCCATTGACAAGCTTGCCAAACTCCTGGTTACATATATTCTTCGGCCTTGCAGTAACGGCCTCAAACAACGCCTCCTCCTCCTTCAACTTCTGATCTGGTAGCAACAATGCTAACCTTTTCTCTTGATGTATGTATTTCCTCAGGACGAAGAAAACTGCAATCAACGCTACTACCACCACCACAGCTATACGGCTTAACATCTTTTTTATTTTTAAATTAAAAATGAACATTCTGTCGCTGATGACACAGAACATCGAAACATACCGAACCCATGAGAAGCAAGTGGAGATGTATCTTGATAACCTGAACCGATCGTTGTCGGAACTGATAAGGTTTGTCTACCACCACCCCCAGCTTTTGACCGACCACAACCTGGTGTACGCGTATAAATTAATCGAATCGATACATTTGGCTGGAAACAACCACCTACATTGGCGAATCTATTTGGCCGAGATAAGGCGGTACCTGGCCAGGTACTGTTCAACAATGGCCGATTTCAAGGCAAAGAAAAAATGATATATGAGAACTGCACTCACGTGGCAGACTGTTGTGCCATCGACAACATCATCCGAATCGCATTTTCCCAAAGCCGTAATAACAATAACATCCTAGTAACATGCATGAACGGCTCCCAAGTCTTGCAATCGATCAATTTTGTGAACGTGAACAAAGGAACAGTAACAAAAACCACAGACAACGATAACGACGACAACAGCAACAACAACGACGACTACGATGCGTGGTACCTGTACGAGGTGAATAGTAAAGCGCTGTTACACAAACATCCATTACCTTCATCATCTTCGTCACCTCCACCCCCACCACCACCATCAACAGTCGTCAAGGTACTCGTCGATGATGATGATGAAGAAGAAGAAGAAACAAAATCAGAACAATTTCTGTTGTCGATAGCCCCGAACCTGATATTGAGGAAGAGAAAATACTTCTTTACCGAGCCGATACATAGGACGAATAGAAGCGGAAAGCCAATCTTGGTTCCGGCGACAAGGAGCGTAACGGAGCTATATAACACAAAGCCCAGACTTGACGATATTCTGTTCGATCCCTTTTTACAAATCTACCGGCCACTCAAACTGGACTTGCAAAGTTTCTACTGGCGATTCTACTTCCTGCCCGTGTACGAGAGAAAGTATCACATTGTCACCAAACAAGATTTAGAGCAGCAAACAACTACTACCTTTATAAGATATAATAACAGTAGTACGTGCAGTTTCAAGAACGACCCATAGAAGCCATAGAACCCATAGAAATGTTTACAAACTTCAATAAAATCCAAACGGATGCGCCTACAATCACGATAATCGTGACGGCAGCAACTAGGAGGGCAATAAAGATGTTCATTAATCTATTTTATATTTTTAAATTGCTCTTCAATATACGATATTATGTATTTTTTAATTAACACAAAAAATACAGTAGCATAAAAGGTGATCACCGAAAAGACAACCAAAGCGTCATTCATTTTTTATCCCCAGCCTCCACGAGCCGTACCAAGTCGTTGAAATTGAAGTTGACATTAACAGGTTTATTTTGTTGTTGTTGTTGTTGTTGTTGTTGTTCATTTTTACAAATACCACCAACACTGCCCAACGATTTTAACTCTCTCCTGGCTATCACCTCTTTGATGAAAGACTCTATATTCGCACCGATATCTATTGCAGGAGGAGGTTGAGGAGGCTTAGGCCAATTCAGACTGTAGAGCATCTCTAAGAGCTTAAGCATAACTGTCTGTGAGGAATCATCACCAGCATTATCAATACCTCGAACACCATCAACAAACTGTACCGAGTAGTGAGAGGAAATGGGTTCGTCACTAACAACGTTAACATTACTACTACTCTCCTCATTCATCGGCATAATTAATATATATATATATTTTTTTTTAATTTATTTATCCAATATTATATTAAAAAAAAACACACACAAGACAATGATACATTAGACATCCTAATATATAAAATATATATTTTACTCATCTCTAAAAAAAAAAAAAAAAAAAAAAAACCCAAATTACTAAAGTTAAACACCTACAATACCCATTTACCAAACTCTAAAACAACACAAAAAAAAAACGCTATCCAACCCAAACGCACTACACATAACCACATCGCACAACCACTAAGGTACAATTACCCAATTTCTAAAACAATCTACATCCCTTTCCGAGCCAAAGAAATTTGTAAACAACAACAACTAGGGTACACTCTAGTAATCTCTAAACAACCCACTACCCTAACCCAACCCAGTACCACACCACCACCACCACCATCAACAACCACATTTTCTCAATCGCTAGGGGGTATATTTAGGAATCTCTACAACAACCTAGAACCCTTTCCGAGCTAGACAAATCATATTATCCTACTACTCTACTACTAGAGCAATTCCTTCTGTGGTCTTGACCTACTCTTGTACTTGATCAACTTCACTGTTCATGATCACCTGGCGCACAGTAAACACTCACTTGATAACAATATTAGTAGTTTCATTAAAAACACTTTACATTCAGAGCTTCTTAGTTATATGTCTCTATATCTCTATATGTCTCTCTATATCTCTATATCTCTATATGTCTCTATATCTACATGCTTCAAAACTTATTTACATGAATAATTCCGACTAGAATGTGATAAATATTAAGGTCGGTTCGTGGTGTAGTGGTCAGCACAACTGGCTTCTATGCCAGTGTCCCGGATTCGATTCCCAGTCAGGTCTTGGTATCTTTTCATCACTTATTTTCATCTATCATCCTTCTCATTGTTTGCTTTGGCTGTAATTGCTGAACAATTGGATGTAAAACCAAAAAAATATAGAAATTAAATACAAAAATTGTTCCCCTCAACTCTCAATCCTTTATTAATTTATTTTAGTTTATATGTGAATCTCAAGTAATTCATATATCTGATGCCAACAGAATGAACTGATAGAATTTAAGTTACCTGTTAGTTTTTCTGCATCCTCGGTATCTGGACTAGCACGCCAATTGTATCAGTTTTGGTGTGAGTTACGACTCACACCATTACTATCCTATTTTTCAAAGCTGATGAGCTCTGAACGTACGCACTGCCCATACCCACTTCATAGCTAGCCAATGACTTGCCAGCAACGTTGCCAATACTTGCTCTCGTAGCTCTGTTATATATTTCGTCAGCCTTATTTTGGTCTTTCAATAATAATTATAACCTGTGAACATACAACCAACTGATTATATTATAAACTAGCATGGCCCGTGCGGCTTCACACGCGAAACATGTGCCCTAATAATTAACCTAATAAACCTAATTAACCTAATTAATTTTTAAAAAATAAATATGTACAGAAATTGCCTAGCGGCTAGATTGACTAAATATACTCTAATAATAAAAATAAAGATAAATAATAAAGATTAAATAATATACTCCAACGTAGACACACACACACAAAAGTTTTAATAAATTCCCAGCATAAGTCTCTCATTCATCTCCCCTTTCAATATCTACTTCAACAATAAGTATACACACACACACACACGCGATGATGGTTTGATAATTTCCCCCACATATGTCTCTTGTCTCTCAACAGTAATTTACATCTGCACTGTACATCAACAGCAATACCTACTCACATGTACACACACACATACATATTTAAGAAAATTTTCATTAGGACCCTTAGAGTTATAATTTTTGAAAATTTAAAAATAAAATGTGAAAAAAAATATGAATATGCTGTCAAAATTTCATGAAATCCGTTGAGTTGTTTTGGAAATAAGCTTGCACAAAAAAACACACTTTGTCTTTATAATATTAGTATAGATTATTGCCTGTTAATGCGCTCTATAATCGATGGATTCAGTTCAAGATGCAAGACACGAGTGAACTGGTGCGGCACTTATTATGCATTCACACATAATGTTTGTCAAGGTGATACATTCATGTAATCTGACAATGCTGGCAAACTTTCTGATTGGTCTAAACGTGTGGAACAGCAGAGCTCATCAACTGTGAAAAGTATTATAATTGGTAATAACTTCAAACAAAAATGGTGGACTTGTGTTTAATTACTGGACTTAAGGTGAACAATCTTTCTCAGTGGAGATTACTTCCAGATTATTCAGACCTTATCCAAAAAAATTTCCAATTTTTACTATGTGCAGATTGCTATTATAATCTTTTCCAATAATTCATCACTCCTGTAGCCTTGATGACAACAAAATGTTGAGGTCATAGTGAATTTGGATTATTCAATCTACTTCAAATGAACCAAACATTTGTAATGTATTTGCTTTTAATAAAAATATTTTTCAAAAAAGAACTTATTAATACAATCCAATTTTACTGATACCTGAAAGGTTGGTACAAACTGGTGGATTATTAATTGTGTTGTAATAAATCTAAACTTACTTTGTTACTTTCTGTGGAGTTAAAGTAATGACTGGAACTGTTAGTATCAATAATTATAATGAATTTATTTAGGTGTGAAAATAAATTTTTATTCAAAAATTTATTTAAAATATCCTCTTATATTTAAAAAAAATTGTGTGGATTTGTTTAGAGGCAGATGAAAATTATTACAGACTAAATAAATTATTATTGTTTTATTAACAACTTTCTATGTAAAATACAAGCTCTTTATATTTGAAAAACTTGTATATTGGGTTTGTATTTTTTAGAAATGTGTAACTTGTACAATTACAATTGGCACGATGAGATCGCCTGTTAATTTGTCTGCTCTTTGACCCTTTCTCTCCTAGGACAGTCAAGCCTGCGTGAATATTAACTACCCTTGTTTACAGTTTAAACGATCTAGATATGAAGGTGGTAAACATAGAGGGTGATCATTTTATAAGGGTTGTAAATAAGAAAACACCGTGTTAAAAACCGACACAAAAATCCTGTGTATCACATTTAAAAAATTTTAATTTACAGGTCTAAATTTATTTTTTAATTTTAAGTTAGTTTAGATATTATTTTTAAGTAACTGTCTACATCACACTCTTTTAATTTCCTCATTTTAGTCAATACAACTTATTCTCTATTCTGATGCAGACTCCCAGAGAAAGTACTGTTGACTTCTGGCTGATTTACTGTAGCATATTTTATCAAAAATATGTAACATGAAGGTCTGCTTCACAGAAGGTTGGAAGAGGCTTTTTTACTTTTCTGGTTTTACATCTAACTGTTTTGTTAATTTAACGCTAATGTGGATGATGAAGAGTGATATATAAAAATGAAAATGAATGATTAAAAAATAACAGACCTGACCTGAAATTGAACCTGAAACTCCTGCCATAGATTCAGTTGCACTGACTACTACACCATGAATTGGAGGAGGATAAAGTGGCTATTCTTTTTTCTTTTTGCTCCTCAATTTGATTTTTAGGATGTAAACTCTTCTACTTGTATTACCATTAGCACTTCAACGACTTTTACAGAAGTTTTTTCTTCGTAAAGAATGTTTCTTAAGGAATGAATTAAGCCGTTTATCTTGTATAGGAAATTTCCATTATATATTTTCATTAGAAACATTTAATACATTATATATAACAAATCAAATTTTGGCACAGGGATTGGGAAGGTTACTGGACAGAAGATAAAATAGGAGAATAACTAGGATTTTGTTTGAAATGGTCAAGGGAAACTGTGCAAAAACCTTGTCAGCGATGTACGAGGGTAGGCTGATAAGTAATGCACACATGCTTGTAGAAGACAACTAAATAAACTTCAGTAGCGCGCCTGGTGGCATGTGGAAGTACTATTTCTCCTCTACAAGCCTGCGCAGTTTGAAGGCGTTGCTTTCATTCAGTTTGTTTTGAGTAGTGGAAGTATGGCGTCGTGTTCTGGTGCTATGTCAACGAGAATTAAACAACGCGCTGTTATCGAATTTTTAACTGCTGAGAAAGTGAATCCTAGTGAGATTTATCGTCGTTTAAAGGCTGTTTATTGTGACGATACTGTTGATAGGTCTACTGTGAATCGTTGGGTAATAAAATTTCGTGATTGCCAACCTGGAAAAGCCTTAATTGTTGACAAAACACGCAGTGGACGACCAATCACTGCCTCAGACGATAATCGTCGCAAACTCATCGATGATTTGATTCAAAATGACCGGCGAATCACTCAACAGCGTATCGCAAACCAAATTGGAATATCTAAGGAACGTGTTGGCTTCATTATTGAACAATTGGGATACCGTAAAATCTGTGCACGATGGGTACCACGCCGTCTGACAGACGAGAATAAACAGCGTCGATTGGAATGCTGTGAACAACTTTTGAAGCGCTACCGTGACGAAGGAGACGACTTTCTTTTGAATATTGTGACGGGGGACGAGTCATGGGTTCATCATTACGATCCCGAAGAAAAAAGGCAGAGCGCTGAATATCGTCATCCACATTCTCCTGTTGTGAAAAAGTTCAAAACACAACCGTCCGCAAAAAAAATTCTTTTGACTGTGTTTTGGGATGCTCGCCGAGTTTATGTGACTGATTATCTGGAACGAGGGGCAACGGTAAATTCTGCTCAGTATATACAGACTCTGAAACACCTCCGACGTCGAGTTTGTCGTGTTAGAGGCAACCTGGCGCCAATAATTTTGCAACACGACAATGCTCGTCCACACACTTCGCGTGCAACTGGAGAGGCTCTGAGAAACCTGAAGTTTCAACCAATTTTACACCCTCCGTATTCTCCCGACCTTGCGCCTTGCGATTTTTATTTTTTTCCTCTACTGAAGAGAGACCTTAAGGGTAATCATTACAGCTCGGACAATGAGGTGAAGGCAGCTATTGCGTCCTGGGTTCGAGGAAAGTCGGAAGAATTTTTCAGTGACGGAATGAAAAAACTTGTTAAACGTTGGGAGAAATGTGTAATGCTTAACGGTGACTATATTGAAAAATAAATAGATAATTTGGTAGGTTAAGATTTGTACTTTAATTTGTTATTTACCCCATCTTGCTATTTCTTTTTGTTCGTCTTCTACAAGCATGTGTGCATTACTTATCAGCCTACCCTCGTAATAACAATTGGTTGTGGTAAAGTTTTAAGAACTTATAGATACATTAGGACTTTGTGGGTTAGTTTTTTTATAATTTAATATTAATGGGGTTTTTTTTACTTAATATTTAATATTTTTTATGATAGTTTTTATGATAATTTTTTGATAGGACATTTAACGTTAAGATAGCAGAAACTTTTAGTGATATTAGTTTTCTAAAATATGGCGTACCTCAAGGAAGCTGTTTAGGGCCGATTTTGTTTATAATTTATGTCAACAAGTTATTCAATATGGTTAAACTATGTAAATTATTCATGTACGCTGATGATGCTATTCTTTTGTACTCTCATCGAGATATAAATACTTGTATTGCAACGATGCAGGAGGAATTTGATAGAATTGTAAAGTGGTCATACAGTAATAATTTATTGCTTAATAGTGAAAAAACGAAATCTATGTGTTTTCGGTCACCTTTTGTAAAAATAGACATTAGATTGCGACAATTTGAGTTGCATAGTTCCAAGTGCTTTAATATTAAATCAAATTGTGATAACTGCTCTAAATTGTTATATGTAAATGACTTTAAGTACTTAGGGGTATACTTCGATGTTCATTTAAAATTTCATATTCATACTGCTTTCTTAGTTGATAAGATGAAAAAGTTAGTTGGTTGTTTTTATTACTTAAGACCTTTAATTGATGAAAAAATTTTTAAGATTGTATACAAATCCTTGGTCGAGTCTATTTTACGCTACGGAGTTCAAATATGGGGTGGTACGAGTATGGTTCATATAAATAGATTAAAATCTATGCAATTAAGGATTTTAAAATTGGGATTAGGTACTAGACATGTAAATGATAATGAATTGTTTGAGATATTTGATACACTACCACCAGATAAATATTATAAATTCTTAAATATTTGTAAATACTATAATAATGATAATTACAAGCAAAAAGTAGAGATTCCATACTCTGTTAGACGGCAACTTTATATTATACCTAGATTTTTTAATAATTATGGTGAAAGATCGCTAAAATGTATTATTCCATTATTGTTAAATAGTGTGCCTGAAAGTATCAGTTTGTCAACAGATACGCAAAAATTTAAAAGAAAAATTAAATTGTGGTTACAAAATATGTGAATTTATTAAATTGGTTTTTATTGGATGTTTTTGTACTATTTTTTGTTTCATCTGTTCTTCACAAAGGCTGCTTGTGCGCCTATGCTTTTTTACATTGTTAACAAGTTATTAGTATTAAAGTGAAAATTATTTTACAGTATATTAAATATTCATAATAGTTGCAAATATGTATACTTATTTTTTGTTATATTTGTCTTGTATATAATTTTAACTGTATTTGATTGTATCATGGGCACCTGATGTTAAGTTCCTTGAACTTATCAGGACCCAAAACTACTAATTTTCAATAAAGTTATTTCTATATCTATTTCTATTCTATTATTATTATTATTATTATTATTATTATTATTATTATTATTATTATTATTATTATTATTATTATTATTATTATTATTATTATTATTATTATTATTATTATTATTATTATTATTATTATTATTATTATTATTATTATTATTATTATTATTATTATTATTATTATTATTATTATTATTATTATTATTATTATTATTATTATTATTATTATTATTATTATTATTATTATTATTATTATTATTATTATTATTATTATTATTATTATTATTATTATTATTATTATTATTATTATTATTATTATTATTATTATTATTATTATTATTATTATTATTATTATTATTATTATTATTATTATTATTATTATTATTATTATTATTATTATTATTATTATTATTATTATTATTATTATTATTATTATTATTATTATTATTATTATTATTATTATTATTATTATTATTATTATTATTATTATTATTATTATTATTATTATTATTATTATTATTATTATTATTATTATTATTATTATTATTATTATTATTATTATTATTATTATTATTATTATTATTATTATTATTATTATTATTATTATTATTATTATTATTATTATTATTATTATTATTATTATTATTATTATTATTATTATTATTATTATTATTATTATTATTATTATTATTATTATTATTATTATTATTATTATTATTATTATTATTATTATTATTATTATTATTATTATTATTATTATTATTATTATTATTATTATTATTATTATTATTATTATTATTATTATTATTATTATTATTATTATTATTATTATTATTATTATTATTATTATTATTATTATTATTATTATTATTATTATTATTATTATTATTATTATTATTATTATTATTATTATTATTATTATTATTATTATTATTATTATTATTATTATTATTATTATTATTATTATTATTATTATTATTATTATTATTATTATTATTATTATTATTATTATTATTATTATTATTATTATTATTATTATTATTATTATTATTATTATTATTATTATTATTATTATTATTATTATTATTATTATTATAAATTGTAAATTTGTAAATTTGTTATTGCCATATTTATTGACTATTCTCGTGCTTTTGATACTGTTAATGTAAATATTCTACTTACACGATTGCAAGAAATAGGTGTAGGTGATAGGTTTTTAAGATTGTTTAAAAATTATTTAATTGATAGGACATTTAACGTTAAGATAGCAGAAACTTTTAGTGATATTAGTTTTCTAAAATATGGCGTACCTCAAGGAAGCTGTTTAGGGCCGATTTTGTTTATAATTTATGTCAACAAGTTATTCAATATGGTTAAACTATGTAAATTATTCATGTACGCTGATGATGCTATTCTTTTGTACTCTCATCGAGATATAAATACTTGTATTGCAACGATGCAGGAGGAATTTGATAGAATTGTAAAGTGGTCATACAGTAATAATTTATTGCTTAATAGTGAAAAAACGAAATCTATGTGTTTTCGGTCACCTTTTGTAAAAATAGACATTAGATTGCGACAATTTGAGTTGCATAGTTCCAAGTGCTTTAATATTAAATCAAATTGTGATAACTGCTCTAAATTGTTATATGTAAATGACTTTAAGTACTTAGGGGTATACTTCGATGTTCATTTAAAATTTCATATTCATACTGCTTTCTTAGTTGATAAGATGAAAAAGTTAGTTGGTTGTTTTTATTACTTAAGACCTTTAATTGATGAAAAAATTTTTAAGATTGTATACAAATCCTTGGTCGAGTCTATTTTACGCTACGGAGTTCAAATATGGGGTGGTACGAGTATGGTTCATATAAATAGATTAAAATCTATGCAATTAAGGATTTTAAAATTGGGATTAGGTACTAGACATGTAAATGATAATGAATTGTTTGAGATATTTGATACACTACCACCAGATAAATATTATAAATTCTTAAATATTTGTAAATACTATAATAATGATAATTACAAGCAAAAAGTAGAGATTCCATACTCTGTTAGACGGCAACTTTATATTATACCTAGATTTTTTAATAATTATGGTGAAAGATCGCTAAAATGTATTATTCCATTATTGTTAAATAGTGTGCCTGAAAGTATCAGTTTGTCAACAGATACGTCAACAGATACGCAAAAATTTAAAAGAAAAATTAAATTGTGGTTACAAAATATGTGAATTTATTAAATTGGTTTTTATTGGATGTTTTTGTACTATTTTTTGTTTCATCTGTTCTTCACAAAGGCTGCTTGTGCGCCTATGCTTTTTTACATTGTTAACAAGTTATTAGTATTAAAGTGAAAATTATTTTACAGTATATTAAATATTCATAATAGTTGCAAATATGTATACTTATTTTTTGTTATATTTGTCTTGTATATAATTTTAACTGTATTTGATTGTATCATGGGCACCTGATGTTAAGTTCCTTGAACTTATCAGGACCCAAAACTACTAATTTTCAATAAAGTTATTTCTATTTCTATTTCTATTCTATTATTATTATTATTATTATTATTATTATTGTTATTGTTGTTGTTGTTGTTGTTGTTGTTGTTGTTGTTGTTGTTGTTGTTGTTGTTGTTGTTGTTGTTGTTGTTGTTGTTGTTGTTGTTGTTGTTGTTGTTGTTGTTGTTGTTGTTGTTGTTGTTGTTGTTGTTGTTGTTGTTGTTGTTGTTGTTGTTGTTGTTGTTGTTGTTGTTGTTGTTGTTGTTGTTGTTGTTGTTGTTGTTGTTGTTGTTGTTGTTGTTGTTGTTGTTGTTGTTGTTGTTGTTGTTGTTGTTGTTGTTGTTGTTGTTGTTGTTGTTGTTGTTGTTGTTGTTGTTGTTGTTGTTGTTGTTGTTGTTGTTGTTGTTGTTGTTGTTGTTGTTGTTGTTGTTGTTGTTGTTGTTGTTGTTGTTGTTGTTGTTGTTGTTGTTGTTGTTGTTGTTGTTGTTGTTGTTGTTGTTGTTGTTGTTGTTGTTGTTGTTGTTGTTGTTGTTGTTGTTGTTGTTGTTGTTGTTGTTGTTGTTGTTGTTGTTGTTGTTGTTGTTGTTGTTGTTGTTGTTGTTGTTGTTGTTGTTGTTGTTGTTGTTGTTGTTGTTGTTGTTGTTGTTGTTGTTGTTGTTGTTGTTGTTGTTGTTGTTGTTGTTGTTGTTGTTGTTGTTGTTGTTGTTGTTGTTGTTGTTGTTGTTGTTGTTGTTGTTGTTGTTGTTGTTGTTGTTGTTGTTGTTGTTGTTGTTGTTGTTGTTGTTGTTGTTGTTGTTGTTGTTGTTGTTGTTGTTGTTGTTGTTGTTGTTGTTGTTGTTGTTGTTGTTGTTGTTGTTGTTGTTGTTGTTGTTGTTGTTGTTGTTGTTGTTGTTGTTGTTGTTGTTGTTGTTGTTGTTGTTGTTGTTGTTGTTGTTGTTGTTGTTGTTGTTGTTGTTGTTGTTGTTGTTGTTGTTGTTGTTGTTGTTGTTGTTGTTGTTGTTGTTGTTGTTGTTGTTGTTGTTGTTGTTGTTGTTGTTGTTGTTGTTGTTGTTGTTGTTGTTGTTGTTGTTGTTGTTGTTGTTGTTGTTGTTGTTGTTGTTGTTGTTGTTGTTGTTGTTGTTGTTGTTGTTGTTGTTGTTGTTGTTGTTGTTGTTGTTGTTGTTGTTGTTGTTGTTGTTGTTGTTGTTGTTGTTGTTGTTGTTGTTGTTGTTGTTGTTGTTGTTGTTGTTGTTGTTGTTGTTGTTGTTGTTGTTTGTTGTTGTTTGTTGTTGTTTGTTGTTGTTTGTTGTTGTTGTTGTTGTTGTTGTTGTTGTTGTTGTTGTTGTTGTTGTTGTTGTTGTTGTTATTATTATTACTGAGGTCTTTATGATTTTACAGTTTTTATGTGTCCCTGACTTGATCCAATACTTACAATACTGTCAGATTTGTTATGTCTAAACCTCCTGATCCCAAATTATTTTTTTTTTGTTGCTCTTATAAAATCTTTTTTCAATATTTGCAAGTGAATTTGTGGATTATTCATTCAAATAATCTGATGTCTTACTAGATACAGTCACTCCTCAATTTAACAGATAGAGATTGTGGGGGGGTGCACTCTTGATGTCACATTGTACAGTTTATATTGCTGTACACCCTGACACTGGTCAGTTTCATGAATTGTTATAAAAACAGACAAAACATAAATCATGGTAGATAATAAACAAGATTGGCTAGAATATGACAACTCTGATCCAGGATTCCAAATAATGAATGATTAAGAAAAATCTACCCATAACAGATTGATGGAGAATTAGATTATTTGCACTCAATCTGTTAGTTCCAGGGCTACAAAAAATAGTTTTGTTTCTTATCATACGGTCAGCCATTTAAATGACAGAGGTATTTAAGTACAGAAGAAGTAGAGTTGTAAAAGACACTAGTCAGAATTATCTCCTCTGAGAGTAATGAATTACAGGCCCTGTTGTGAATGAAGTTAAGGGTGGAAAATATGTGTTTTTTCAGAGGGCCTGCTATGCTTATAAACATATACATAGTGAGGTAAACCACCTCACTCCTCGTTTTACTTAGCAAAGCCTCTAGAGGCTCATACCAGTCTTTCGGCTGATGACTTAAACAGTATCAAAGAAGAAAAAAGAAGTAAAGATACCATTTTTTATGGAGCTAAAATGTGGAAAAACACACTGTTGAAAGACTTCTAAAGAATCGACAAATTACATTTGGCTCAGTGACTGAGTATATGGCTTTAAGACAGGCCATTCTACATGCTGGCAGAATTTTTCCGCTAAAAGGGACCTCAAGCATAGAAGAGATGGATTAAATTAATTTCAACATTATGCATTTATTAATTTTTATTTATTTATTTTTTAATTGTGTAATGATGCCTATGTAAGTCCTGGCTTGTGTGTAAGTAATGGCATGAGATGATATACAGATGAAAGTATTCTAGACCTGATCTGGAGTTGAACTCAGGACCCCTGGCATAGAACCCAGTAGTGCTGACCACTATACCAACAGGCTGGCCAATATTACTTACACTGTATTAATTTTAACACTGTAATTAAATTTACTATATTTGTTTAGATCATCAGCCGAAAGGCTGGTTTGAACCTCTAGAGGCTTTATTAAATAAAATGAAGAGTGAGGTGGTTGGTTTATCATTGCCTTTCTCTGTGAGTGGGAAGTATTGTGTATCAGCATGCTCAGCCCTTTGAAAAGCATCTACTTTCCATCCTGCAAATGACACCTTCACTTCATTCCCCACAGGGTTTGGTTATGTGGTGAAATTCATTACTCTCAGAGGAGATAACTCATGACTTGTGTCTTACACCTCTACTTCTTCTGTTCTTAAATGCTTCAGTCATATGATTGGCTGACCATGTGATGAGAAAGAAACAGAACTATTTTTTAGAGCTCTGGAACTAGCAGATCGAATACAAACAATTTAACACTCCACCTACCTGTTATGGGCAAAAATTAACTACCTATAACAATGTTTTTATTGTTAAAAAATATTGGAAATATTTTAAAAAATTAATTATTTATTTTTTAATTTTCAGTTTTTTTTGTGAGCAAATTCAGTATTATTTTAAATACCTAATAATATATTTTCTTCAGTAAGATTTAATTTCAGAGACAGCTGATTGTTGCAATAATTTTAGATGATTAAACAATTGCCAAAATTAAAAAGTAAATAAATAATTAATTTTTTATAATATAGGGTGATTCAAAAAGAGCGCCGGTTTTGATATATCAAATTAAGAGATTTATTTTATTGAAAAACTGAAAATAAATACATCAACAAGTTCATCTTACCTTCCGATTTCATGTATGAAAAATGATGTCATGCATGTGTCCTCCTCTACTGCGCTGGCACGCATCAACTCTGTCCATGAAATTGGATATTACTGCACGACAAGTTTCAACTTCCATTTGCCCGATAACCCGTCGAATTTCCTCCTTCAAGTCATTGATGTTTCGGGGTTTATTGGCATACACCAATGACTTCAGATGACCCCAAAGATGAAAGTCACAAGGCGTCAATTTTGTTTGCGAAGGTGTCATCATCCTGCCGTTTTCTCAATACCCAGTCAACAAACTGTCGTCTCTTCTGGTGGTCTGCCACTTTCAAATGTTGCGTCAACTGAATTTTATACGGGTGATATTGGAGATCGTACCGAAGAATTCTCCGTACAGAAGTAAACCCAATTGTTGAGAACGGCGACGTATTGATTTTGCTGGGCTAACAGCCACACTGTCACGAACCAACGCAACGTTCTGCTCAGTTCAGCCAGAACGACGACGTCCAGAACTTTTAAGGTCGACTGTTGAACCCGTCTCAAAAAACTTTTTCATGAGCCTGCGAACTGTTGATTCATTCGGTGCTTCATTACGTCCTAGAGTACCGCGAAGTCGCCTGACAGTAGCCGCATAACTCTCTCCACTCTGGTAAAATGTTTTGACGATTAACACTCGTCGTGCAATAGTAAACTTCTCCATGGTTAGACACAGACTGCGAGAGTACTACACTGCGAACAAGAGAAACTACAACTGAATCGTCAATCGGAATGTTCTTCGAAATAGAAATGAGGTCTAACAATGTTGCCAACCGATAAACAAAAATTTACCAGCCGTTTAAAAACTGGCGCTCTTTTTGAATCACCCGTTATTTTGAATATTTTTTAACAAGAAAAAATTTTCCACTGATGAATTCGACCCAACTATCTCTACATCTCCACTCCATAACGTTACCATTACCTACTTCAAACATAAAGGGTGTTTTTTTAGAGGTATAGAACTTTAAAATGAAATAAAACACAGAATAATTGAACAATTGATGTGGAATTGGTTTTATTTTAAAGATAATTATTTGCCATTTTTATTTAAAAATAATTTCCGACATGTGGCCGCTGCAGCTGGCTTGGATGTGGTCCAATCGAGACGTCCAATTTGTGACCACTTTTTGCAGCATTTGGGGCCATATATGGATGGACTCATTCGGATCTTCCTCAATGCTACGCTCTACAGCAGCAATAGCTTCTTCAGTACGCACTGTATGACGTCTCAAAGGATGTGTGTTGTCATTCAGAGTAAATGTTGAGCGAATTATTTGCTCTGATGGACGATTATGTCGATAATAAAACGAACGTAGTGGGCGATGAGTTTCACGAACCGAACCATGATTTTCAAAATAAATCTGCACAATTTGCAAGCGTTGTTCAGGCGTCAGTCTATTCATTATAAAATGGCAAACCAAACTGAACATAAATTACAAAACAGTTTTCAAAATGGTCGCCTTGGAAATCAGTACTGCCAACTTAAAGTTCTATACCTCTAAAATAAAACACCCGTTACAATGTGATGTATTCATAAAATTTACAATACTTAAATAGAAAACAGTTACAAATTTATGTATATGTATTTTAAGCTAAAATAGAGCTTAAAATGTATCAAAATTGATACTCTTTTAAAGGTCTAAAATGTTTTCTAATGATTGCTGATTATAACAAGTCTTCATTTATTTGTGGGAAGAAAATACTAACAAACTAATGAAAATCAATGCAATTTCCCTATAGTTCAAATTATGTGGGACAACCGGTATATAATCTTGAAGACTCTGAATAAAGATGAATCTAATCCTGAAGTTCTTTTAAAAGATGGTAGCACATACAGTGATTCTGATGATGCAGCTGAAGATGAAACGATAAAGAAACCAAAACTGTATACAGTCTGCAAGTCTAGTGATACAATAATTTTGTTTACTAATTAACAATTGAACAAGATGTGCAGCAGCTGTATTAAAAAATTTTTAAGCCGTTCAAGAACCTAATTATACATAGATAGATAAACTTTATTGTCATGTAAAATAATATACATCATGGATGTAGTGAAAAAATATTAAATTAATGAAATATTGATTAAAATTTTATGTAGCAATAATCAAATTACATTTAAAATTATTATTAATAACTTTATAAAGATATTGAAAATTATTCTCTATGACGCAAATGCTGATTTGTACTCATTTAATGACATTTGTAGCCACATTTCATGAACATACTCATCGATGTCAGAAATATCACATTCAATGTTCGGCTTCAATTCGTTAAGTGTATGAGATTGTTTTTAAAAATTACGCTTTGTAAATATTCCCACAAGAAAAGTCTCTTGATTTAAGATCTGAGGATCTAAGAAGCCACAACCCTTCTAATTTCAAACAATGATAAAAACAATCCCATAACATGTCTAGCATGTCATCGGCAGTTTGAAAAATTGTGTTATCATGAAGGCCCTTGTTTGTGTAAATCTATCATTGCAATAAACTGATGGGTTACGTTGTAATAAACTACATAATCCACAGATATGTTAAAAAATAAAGGACCTATTACATGACCCTGACAGATGTCTTTGTGCAATCTTATACACTCCCAGTCTCACAAAATTTAATTATTAACAAACACTAGATTGTCACTTTTGGAATAGTAGGATTAGGAAATATTAACTGAAACTCATCTTCTATTTGTTCATAAGATTTACAAGCCAAATAAGTCTCAAGAATAAAACACGTTCATCTTTGGGAATGACATATTTGACATATTAGAGACGAACTGATACTGGAATAGCACGGGTGCATAATAACGACATTTCTGTTGTTACAAGCTAAGGGTAACCTTGATTGATTAACCTTGCATACAATGTTGCCTACTGACATGAAATTTATCTACTTATTTATTACTTCTACCTTCTGAATGTTATGGTTGCTTCCTTTTTGAAACACCCATTATGTTGACATTGGTTAGGAATGAACAAAGCAATTGAAATGAAAAAAATTATTTTCAAAGTTGTTTGCCAAAAGAAAGACAACTCTAATTAAGTACAGATTGTTTGTAGATAAAAACCATTGATGTTTTATTACTTCTGATATAGTTGTAAATAGCTTTTCTTTGTCCTGTTCAGGAATGCTATAGTTAAAACTGGACTAAATTATTAGATAATGCAAAAGAAAAAAAATCTCATGAGAAACTTTCACACAGCTTTATCTCGCCAATGTAGAAAATGAACAATGTAACCCACGTTTAATCATGAATAAACAATGTAAAATTAAAAACATAACCTAATTTTAATCATGAGTGAATGATACAAAATGAAAATCAATCCCTGTTCATCGCAAAATTATGGAAAATCAGTAATTGTCTCAAAACTAAACTAGGCTCTGAAAAGAAAAATGCTTAAGATAAAAGTTGTAGGTTTTTAATTTTCTATAACTTTGATTATAATACATTTTTGTCATAAAATGCATACTAAGGCTGCAATTTTTAAAAATCCTATTTTTTACCGCAATTATGAAAAAACAACAGAAAATCACTAATTGCTGCTAAACTAAGCATTATACAAAAAAAGTTTCATAAAATTTGTAAGGCTTTATATGTTCTACAACTTTGATTATATACACTTTTGCCCTAGAATGCGTATTAAGGCCACAATCTCAAAAAAAGAAAAACACTTTTTTCTACTAGAGCATAGCCTCCCCAAGAATTTCAGCATAGCACTTATACTATCTCGTAGAGCACAACAAATCGTATGAGCTGTTTTTGAGAAAATTGTAAGGAAGTGAAAACTTATACAAATAAACTACTACTTCCAGTTGATTGATTTTGATGAAAATGTTCATGTCAGGCCTTCTAAAGGTACCTAACTTAAGTTCCAAGTTTCAACTTTGTACAATACTCAGTTCTTGAGATATTTTGTTCACACACACATACACACACAGATCAATCGCTAAAAACATGTTTTTTTTGGGTTCAGGGGGCCTGTAAATGTGTAAGTACATCCGGTAAAAACTTTTCCCAAAGTTGTTTCTCATGTCGATTTCGAAAAATCGACATGATAGTAAAACTTTCCTTCCCTATATATCTATAGGACAAGAGACAGTAAACATTTATTAATTTGTAAAAAGAATCCTACAGAAATGTTGGGGAAGCAATATCTGCTTAAGTCGCTACTGCAAGGTTTAATTATCCTTTACTGGAATGTTTGAGTCCAAAAAAAAAAAATAGTTTTCAGAATTACATACATCGTATATCTTACGTACTTATTTGTAATGAAAGCTGAAAATTCTTTGTCAAAGTGTTTAAGTTGTACTGTAGAGTCGGTAATCTGAAAATGTGTTTTCTCATGGATTTTTTTTCTTGAAACCAATCTAAATATGGAAATGCTTCAACACATTTTCACTCTAAAATTACTGTAATTTGAAAAGAAGACATTTACTGAGAGCATAATCTTTCCCAACCTCGCATAAACTTTGGCTTATTAAAGAAAAATCATTGACTTATAGAAAAAACACAATTTTTAAGAGAAATTTAGTACGTAATACAATTAAATTATTTATATTGTTTAAAGCTATATTACTTAGTTGAGGAACATAAAAACAGTTTTGTTGTAAAAGCCAACTACGGACAATCTAATAATACGAATGGAGAACATAACATTTTATTATAACACAAATTTTTGTATTGTAGCCATTTCCATTTAAAATAACCTCGCTCTCAATGTTTTGTTTTGGTTGTTAGTTATTGTAGTACCCGCCAGGGTGAGTAGAGCACGTGTAGTTTAAGACAGTCCCGCTCTGTCTGTGAATCCCACATTCAGAAACGTCGCACCGGTGAAGGTTTTAGGTTAATGTAAACAAATCGAGCGGTTCTTCTCCTTTTGGTTAATCTTTGTGTTTAAACTTATTTGATTTCATGTTAGTTCTCTTTGTTTGTTAATTAAATTTAAGTTTCATTGTTATTCTCTCTCCGGTTTAGTCGAACACGGTTTCTTACTTAGTAAAATTGTAAGTTAACGAAGGACAATAAGTTACAACATGTCACGTTTGCGCCACTCGGACGGCGTTGAAAATGAATGGAAAAAGATTGAAGATTCAGATTTAGATATTGATTACTTAAAAGCGTTCCTTCCCAAGCCCGTGGCAGATGAGTATTTTCGTCAGTTTGAAAAAGAGTTTGTATATTTTACGGGAAGCTTGGCAGAAGTACGAGTTTATGGACAATGGCATATTATTCCTCGGCAACAGGTAACTTATAATTGCTTACACTTTATATTTGTTGTTGCATATTGTTATTTAAAAAGTAAGATTTAAGGTGTGTGTAATATATAATGTTGTCAGTTTTCAGAAATCTAGTTATTTGCATATAAATGATCTCATGGTGTGTATTGGGGAGTGGCCATGGCGGACTTCACATCCGGCAACAAAAAATAGATGTTTCAATCATTTCCGTTCTTTGTCATCACGTTCACGTGTTACCGAAAAAATATTTAAATTTTTTTAAAGTTATTAAACATTATAACTTTAATGCATTGTAGTTATTAGAGTAGGGTTCTTAATGTGAAATGTAGTGCTTCACAGTAGCTAGTGTGTACTCTTTACCAAGAAGTACAAAGAACAAATGGAAAAATGCACATTTTCCCACTTATTTAATTTAATCAAATATTAAATACTTATGTTGTGCAGTTGTATTTAGAGTGAAATGATGAAATATGTTGATTTGAAATGTTTATTTACTTCTATTAGGATGTTACAACTGGGATTGATTACTTGTAAATTAGGTGTGAATTTTTCTTAAGACTGTGTACCACAAATAGTTAAAATTCTTCAAGTTGCATTAACCGTTTTGATTATTAGGGACTACTATGAGTTACTGTACAGAATTGGTGGGTTTAAACATGTAATAATTCCAGACTTAGTCAAGAGTTCAATCCGAATTTTTCCACTTTGCAGTGTGCAACACAGTCTAGCACTCTACCCAGTGGGCCATGAAGGTGACTGATAATTAATTTATATAAACCATGTACTAATAATTAATTCTTGACAATATTTTTTGGTTTTTTGTCTATGTAAACCAATGTGACAATCTCTGAACTGTAACACTTTTCTTTTTGTTTTACTTACAACGCACACTAAGGCTCTAGTAGATGGTTGAGGATGATAGATAAATAATGCATGGACTTGACCCATGGTGGAAAGAAGCCATCGTGTAACCTGGAGTCCATTTTTAAAATGTGATAATTTGCATTCCTTTAAAAAAAAAATCTGAAAAATTACTTGATTGGTGAAACTTTTTATACCGTAAAAGAATTTCTTTCTAAATAGTTGTAGTAGAACAATGTGTGGTTTTAATATATATTTCAGGCGTTATTACTTCTTGACATGTCCTGTACTCCCCCAGGAATCTCCTGGATGCTTAAAAAAACCCCATCTGTAATAGTATATTTTTGACAATATAGTTGTTACAACCAAATATTGCACAGGCAGGAATTTTTAGATTAGCTTCACTCATACTGAATACTATTTCACCTGCAACTGGAATCGTAGAAGAATATTTTTGAAACTACTAAAAATATTCTCAAACATGCCCATAGATAATACACTTCCGTAACAACTCTGCACCAAGTAAATGAGTAGCTTGGCCACCTTTGTAGCGTAGTGTTTAGTGCACTAGCCTACAACGCAGAGGTCCTGGGACATTTTTACGCGTTAAAACCCATTGTAGTCGCTAATGACCAAGCTGTTGATGCGACTTTAAATAAACAAAAAAAGAGTAGCTTAAAATTGAGTCTATAGTTGTCACATGATGAGTCAAGGAGCATAAGAAGATTTCTTCTATCTACTTCTCCTTTGTCAATGGTCAGCCCGTTGGCGTAATGGTTAGTGCAACTGGCTTCTATGCGGGGCTCACAGGTTTGATTTCTGGTCAGGTCTGGCATTTTTTCATCACTCATTTTCATATATCATCAATCTCCACCATCTGCATTAGTAGAATTTGCAAAACAGTCAAACGTGAAACAAAAAAAAAAAACAAATCTTTAGAGCTAAACGAGCTTTTTCTGTCTATTGTCTATTAAAATTATAAATGTTGTAGAATTAAGTAATAGACTTCCTTACAGAGCAAACAATAAATGAAACTGATTATTAATGGCTGAAATGAAGTACAGCAAAATGAAACATGACAATCTGTTCTCATCTTATTTGGTACAATTTTAACTAATATGATTGCTGTGCATTCCCTTACACTATTCATTTGTAAGCTCATACGCCATACCCAAAGCAAATCTCAAATTGATGGAGAGTATAGTCACTTGAGTCATAAGTTTGCCCTTGTTTGCAACGAGGGGTAAAGGGGGAACAGCATCAGTGCGCATGCGCGACTGCTTTAATTTCAGTGCACAAATATAACAACTTATACTATACCCAGAGCATAGCCTATGCAGTATATCGTGGAACCTTTTGTAGGTTAACGGTACGAATATAACTGTTAACGTAAACAGAAATGTTAGTTTCTCGTAAATGTGGGCAGACTATTCACAGTGCTGAATGAAATCTAATATGCAGTGTAATAAAATGCTGTTAAGTTGAAACTAAACAAAAATTACCTATCAATGCCTCTTAACAAAAGCCGCGAGTGAGTGGCTAACTACTGTGATGTTTCTCTTTCCACAATTCAAAAAAAAATAAAGAAGGAAATTAGAGACGTAAGAAGCTATTCTTCAACAGTTTTGTTGACACCCAGTAAAAAAAGGAAGCAGTTAGGTAGACTAGTGAGACTGATAGTGAAGACACCGGTGACAGCGATCGTAAAGAAGGTGATTCATTCGTAGAAAATTTGTTCCAATGGGATAAGGTAGCTGGTAATTACAGTAAATCAAACATTTCTAGTCGGGTAATTAATAGGCAGTATTACAGGACAGATTTATTTCTTATAAGGTTTATGAAGAAAAGTTTCTTGGATTAAACGACAGCTTACAAAATGTATGTAGAAACTGCACGGTAGTGAAATGTACGAGTACATTTCGCACTGTTGAGGTTGGCAGCACTGTCATATTTTCACTTCCCATCCTCACAGCCCATCCATACGCAAAAGGCAATCTCGTGACTTCAGTATCTATACAAACAATATAACTCAGTACCACAGAAAGATACACAGCTGAATAATGTGACCAGACAACGAATGTTACCATGAGTTCTGTTACATACAGACCTGACTGGGCATTGAAACCGGGACCCCTGGTATAGAAGCTGACCTTTTCGCCGAAGGGGTCAGAGACAAACTTGTAAAATAACTTTATTTCTTGGCTCTTTGAATTAATTTTTATTTTTTTAAATTATTACTCTGGAATATAGACTAGTGTTATTCTTTGGTGGTTTATGTATATTTTGTCATCCGTTGAGCCTTTTGATTATAATCAAGTCGTTATCCATGTTAATAATAAACAGTGTGTGCTAATGCAAGATAACATTTCATTAAAATTGCTTAAGTCTTATTAACCCTTCTGATACGGCGTGTTTTTTGTTGTATAATGAATGTTCAAATGTCAAAACACGCACCCAAATAAATTCATTTATCTAAGACCATTACCGATAGGAAATTGTGAAAAAATTACAGGCATTTTATACAACATGTATGGTTATTTTTATTATAAAAACAAAACTCAGTTGCGTTTTTTACAGCAGATGAAACACTTTTGCGCGTACAAAATTGTAGGTTACTTTATATTTTTGGCTGTAACGTGCTACAATTAAAGTTTATCATAAAATTTTACTGTACATAATTTGTTTAAGACATTTTCGTAAATAAAACCATGATTTACAATATAATTTTGAGTAACATTAGCTCTGATAATTGCAGAATCTCTGATATTCGAATAGAGTTGCATTGTCAAATTCCTGCCATTCCCCACCCTCTTGTTCATAATACATATGTGAATATTATTGTCATTGAACACATATGCAGTTACAAATACAGATACAAAATTATGTAGTAGTGGTAAAAGGATAAGGTTTGTAATAAGCCATGAAAAAGGTCAAGGGAGGTTTGACAAAGAAAGACAATGTTTACTCTCAGAATTTCCGCATACCACGCCAACGGTTGCATGTAGGAAGAAAAGGTTTGATTTTATAGCTTCTCCGCACCATTCTGATTTAGTACGTTGTTCTATCAACCTAATACAGTAGAGAGTCGAAAATCTGAAGCAATTGGGACCATAGGTAGTTCGGATTACCGATTTGTTCACATTTTTGGAAAAAACCCAAAAAATACCGCTTAGGCCCATAGTTAAGCATTTTAAAAAGGTTGGAATAAATAAAAACAAACACTTCTCTGTACTTACTATATTTGGTTGCGTTTAATGAACAAACCTGTAAGCGTAGTGTAGCAATGCAGAGGTAGAGTAAAATAATAAAACTACAGTCTGTGTTTTACTGTGTATGCAGTATTATACTGTATATTAAATTGTAAACAAACAAAAAACTATGTACAGTTAAACAAAAGGTTCACTATAAACCTAATTAAATCACTGAATACATTAAAAACATTCGAATTTTTGATTGCGCGATTTGTTTAAGCCTCGCTCATTCGTTTACACAAAACATATTGTTTTTAAAATAAAAGTTATAAAACATGTTACTCAGTGTAAACATTTTACAAAATTTTTTAAAAGAAACGTTTTTAAAACATGTTACTTTTCTCACGCAAATCAAAATATCGAAAAAATACTCAGATGGCGTTCGGATTATCGTCGCTCTACTAAATATTCCTCAAGTTACATTGTCTTGAAGATAAGACGACTTCAAAAGTAACTTGGCAATTTACAACCATCGTTTCAACCTTGCTATCAATACATTTGCGTTGTGTTTTATATCAAATTATAGAGCCATTAAAGGCACGTAATTTGATTTTTTTTTTTGTCATCAGTCTCTCGACTGGTTTGATGCAGTTCTCCAACCTGTTCTATCTTGCGCAAGTCGTTTCATATCTACATACCTGTAACACCCTACATCTTTTGTAATTTGCTTTATATATTCTAATCTTTGCCTCCCTCTACAATTTACTCCCTCAATGTTACCCTCCATTATTGATAGCCCAATACCTGGATGTCTTAGGATATGCCCCACTAGCCTATCCCTTCTTTTGGTAAGATGCTTCCATATACTTCTTTTTTCATCCACTCGCCTAAGAACCTCTAAATTACTTATTTTGTCCACCCACCTAATCTTTAACATTTTCCTATAACACCACATTTCAAAAGCTTCTATCCTCTTCCGTTCTACAGCCCCTATCACCCACGTTTCACTTCCGTATAATGCTACACTCCAAACATAATGTTTTAAGAAATTTTTCCTAATCTGTAAATCAATGTTTGTAGTCAGTAAGCTGTTTTTCATTTCAAAGGCTTTTCTAGCTTGAGCAATTCTACTCTTGATATCACTCGTGCTTCTACCATCCTTTGTTATTTTACTCCCTAGATAGCAGAATTCCCCAACTTCCTGTATGTTTTCGTTGCCTACTTTTAAATTTCCCATCTCTTCTAAACCACTCTTGCTGCTGCACAACACTTTCGTTTTGTTCTTATTAATTTTCATGAAGTAATCCTTCCTCAAGATCTCATCCATTCCATTTAAGGCATCCTCTAGTTCATTCTTTGCCTCGGCTAATACTACTATATCATCGGCGAATCTCAACATTTTTATTGTTTCTCCTTGAATTTTTATTCCTACGTCAAATTTCTCCTTCACTTCATTTATAGCCTCTTCTATATACAAGTTAAAAAGTAGTGGTGACAAAGAACAACCTTGTCGTACACCTTTTCTTACAGCAGCCTCTTTTTCGTACCCCTCGATTCTCAAAACAGCCGTTTGATTCTTATACAGACTGTAGATAACTTTCCTTTCTTTGTATTTAATTCCTAGCCTTTTCAAAGTTTTAAACATTTTACTCCAGTCCAGATTGTCAAATGCTTTCTCTAAATCTACAAAAGCCATAAAAGTAGTTTTATTTTTCTGTATCCTTTTCTCAATAATCAGTCTCAGAGCCAATATTGCATCTCGAGTTCCCATTCTCCTTCTAAATCCAAATTGGTCATCGTCCAATACTTCTTCTACTCGGTGTTCTATTCTCCTGTATATAATTCTTGTCAGTATCTTAGATGCATGGCATGTTAGGCTGATGGTTCTGTAATGTTCACACTTCTCCGCTCCTGACTTTTTTGGTATTGGAATCATAATATTTTTTTTAAAGTCCGATGGTACCTCTCCACTCTCATACATTCTGCACACAAGTTCGTATAATTTGTTTTGAGCAACTTTGCCACATCGTAATAATAATTCCGATGGTATGTTATCTATTCCTGGTGTCTTATTCATATTCATATCCTTAAGTGCCCGATCGAATTCTTCTCGTAGTATAGGGTCCCCTTTTTGATCTTCTTCAACATCAGTTTCTTGTTCTATAGCATCATATTCTAATTCTTTTCCCATGTAGAGTTGATTTACGTATTCCTTCCATCTTTCAGCTCTCTCTTGGCCATTCAACAATGGTTTACCACCTGCGCTTTGTAAATTAACAGCTTTCATCTTTCGTTCTCCAAAGTTTTCCCTTATTTTTCTATAAGCTGCGTCCACTTTACCAACTGCCATTTTACTTTCAATGTCCGTACATTTCGCTCTGATCCACTCTTCCTTCGCTTTCTTACACCTTTTGTTTATGGTATTTCTCAAGTAGCAATATTGCCTTTTACCTCTCTCGTCCTTTGCGTTTTTATATTTTCTTCGCTCATCCATCAGTTCTAAAATATCATTAGTAATCCACGGTTTCCTACCTTTTCTTTTAGTATGTCCTAACCATTCTTCCGCTGCTTTCACTACCACTTCCTTGAAGTTTATCCACTCCTCCTCTACACTTCCTGTGTCATTACCTCTTTCTTCTATCCCTTTTTGAATACTCTCCTGGAAACCTACCTGGTTGTCTTGTTCTCTTAGTTTGTCTACATCCCACCTAGCATTTCCCTGTCCCTTCTTCAGTTTTTTAAGTTTAAGCCTGCTATCCATTACTACTAAGTTATGATCACTCCCTATGTCTGCACCTGGATAGGCTTTACAGTTCATAATCTGGTTTCTAAATCTTTGTCTAACCATTATGTAATCTATTTGGTATCTTCCCTTGTCACCTGGCATCATCCAAGTGTATAACCTCCTTTTGTGATTCTTAAAAAGTGTATTGCCTATCGCTAAATTATATTTGGAGCAGAAATCTACCAGCCGACTCCCTCTGTCATTTCTCTTCCCTAGACCATATTCTCCGACTATCTTTCCTTCTTTTCCTTCTCCAACTACTGCATTCCAGTCTCCCATAACTATCAAATTTTCATCACCCTTGACATATTTTATTACTTCATCTAATTCCTCATATACTTGTTCTATTTCTTCCTCTCTGTGTGAAGACGTAGGCATGTAGACCTGCACTATAGTGGTAGACTTTGGTTTCGTATCTACTCTAACCATGATAATCCTATCACTACACTGCTTAAAGTAAGTCACTCTTTGTCCAATTTTTTTATTCATTACTAGACCCACTCCGCCCTGCCCTCCGATGGCTTTAGTGTTAATAACCCTATAATCCCCGGACCAAAAGTCTTGTTCATCATCCCAGCGTACCTCACCAATGCCTACAATATCTAACTTCAACCTATCCATTTCCCTTTTTAAATTCTCTAACCTACCAGTTTGTTTTAAACTCCTAACATTCCATGTTCCAACTCGCAGAATTTCAGAAACTTTTATTTTTTTGATGAAGTCCCCTCTGATAGTCCTCGCCCGGAGATCCGAATGGAGGACTAGTTTATCTCCGGAATGTTTTACCAGAGAGGACGCCATCATAAATTTTTCATATTTTGAAGTTCTCGAAGTTCTTGAAGATCTGCATATACTAAGTAAGCCTAACCAGAATCATACATGAAGGAGTTTCCTTACGATAATTCTAGTCAGACAGAAAAAGCTGTAGTTTACTGTTGCTTTCAGCTTTTTGGTTGGCAGACTGAGTGCCCCAAGCCACCGTCTGCCAGGGTGGAATGGGCAGCCCTTCCAGTTCCGTTCACCATGAGCCGGTTATCGTGCTGATGAGCGGTCACATGGTTACTAACAGGCCACACAACGTGAATGTATGGATAGGACACTAGCCTTCTATCCCGGCTGGTTCCCTTAAGCCTTTTGTAAAAGGAATTAAGGGGTCTCCTTCCAGTTGACGACAGAAGCCCTTTATAGCCCGTAATTTGATTTATCAACCTAATAAATCGCTTCATAAATACGTTTGCTATAGGATTTTAAAGCTGGTAACAACCAGAGCACCTGAGATTGCCTCCCGTATCACAAGGGTTAATTCTCTGGAAGAGTTATTTTTACTTTCTCTTGCCTATATGAATATATATAGGAAGGAAAGTATTGTTTTCATGTCGATTTTTCGAAATCGAGTTTTCACCGGATCTACGTTTTCAGACCCCCTGAACCCAAAAAACATGTTTTTAGCGATTGGTCTGTGTGTGTGTGAACACAATATCTCAAGAACGGAACATCGTACAAACTTGAAACTTGAACTACATACCACTACCGGACCCGATACGAACATTTTCATCAAAATCGGTCTACCGGAAGTAGTGGTTTATTCGTGTAATTTTTCACTTTTTTACGATTTTCTCAAAAACTGGTCTTACGATTTTTTTTAAAATTGCCTGGTTTATTCAATTTTTTATTCTCTACAAGATAGGGTAGGCGCCATGTTTGCTGAAATTCTTGGTGAGGCTGTTTTCACGTAAAAACAAAAATTTTTTAAGATTACAGCTTTAATATGCAATTTAGCGAAAAAAATTATTTAATAAAAGTTGTAGAGAATTTAAAAACCTACAACTTTTATTTCAAACATTTTTTTGTATAACGCTTAGTTTAGCAGAAATAAGCAATTTTCTGTTTTTTTCTCACGAAAACGTGTGAAAAATCGATTTTTTTAAGATTTCGGCCTTAGTATGCATTTTACAATAAAAGTATATATAATCAAATTTATAGAAAATTAAAAAATCTGCAACTTTCATTTAAAACATTTTTCTCTACAGAGCCTAGTTTAGCGTGAAAGAGTGATTTTTCGTATTTTTAAGCCAAACCGAGTTCGATTTTAATTATGCGTCTTTCACTCATGATTAAAATAAGGTTATGTTTATTGAGGTTAGTTTTTTGTTTGTTTCTAATGTTTTATTACTAATGTTAGGATTATTGTTTATTATTTGCATAGGCAAGAGAAAGTTGTGTGAGTGTTTCACACCAGATTTTTATAAATGAAGTTAGCTGATCCAAATATTCACCAACTAATGACTTCAATTTACTGAATTGTCTTTCAACAATACATTTTTCTGATAATAAAATAAAATCAGGCGTAGTGTTATGTTAAAATTAATTAAATCTGTCTCATTTTAGGTTGCGTATGGTGATCCAGATGTTAATTATAAATTTTCTGGGAATGTGTTACCAGCTCAGCCTTGGCCAGATTCTCTTTTGAAGTTGAAGAAAGAAGTTGAAGATCTCACTGGATTTAAATATAATTTTGTCTTGGTTAACAGGTACGTTCTACCTTCTTCATTCTCATGTGCCATTAGATAATAATTAACACAACCTTAATCCAACTTTGTTTTATTCTTTTTTTCTGTAAAGGAACTTTGCCACTTTTTGTTTTTATTTTATCCTAAATTTGACAGGTTATCTTATTTATTTTGTTTAATTTGTTTTGTATCTTAACTTGGTTAATGGGACTTCTATACCAATCAAGTTTGTAGTAAAATATCATCTGATGTATTTATGCAGGTCATCTCATATGTGCAGGTAAAAGTTAAGTTAAACATGCTAGCCTCACTTTTGTTGTAGTGTACGCAAATGAGTCTATTATATCTATTTTGAAATGGAACAATCGATAGTGAAGTTATTCTTGTTAATCGAATAGTACATGCTATAGCATGTGAGTTAGAAATTTTGTACATTTATTCTCATTGGCCCCTAGTGTCAATTTAAAAGCAACATCTTACTTGTGTGAAAACTTATGTGAAAATATAGAGAAATTGCTTGTAAAATACGCTGATTTTATAGGATTAAAGTAATTTTTGAAAATAAATTATGAAAAACTTAGTTTTTTTAATTAAAATACTGTTCATCCATTCTCAGAAGAAACAGCATACAATATTTTTGTTTTTTTAGTAGATGAAGGTGCTTTAAGCATAAGTTCCAAGAAAAGTGATTGCATACTAAAAAGTAAAATGTAAAAAACTTTTAATCGAATAATATAAATATTCAGAAAGGAGTTATAACGGGTGTTTTTTTTTTAGAGGTATAGAACTTTAAAATGAAATAAAACACAGAATAATTGAACAATTGACGTGGAATTGGTTTTATTTTAAAGATAATTACTTCCCATTTTTATTTTAAAATAATTTCCAGCATGTGGCCGCCGCGGCTGGCTCGGACGTGGTCCAATCGAGACGTCCAATTTGTGACCATTTTTTGCAGCATTTGGGGCCGTATATTGGTAATAATGCGGCGAATGTTGCCTTCCAAGTCGTCAATTGTCTGTGGCTTATTGGTATAGACTAGCGACTTCACATACCCCCACAGAAAATAGTCCAGCAGTGTTAGATCGCACAACCTTGGAGGCCAATTTACAGGTCCAGAACGTGAAATTATGCGTTCACCAAACATTTCCTTCAGTAAATCAATTGTGGCACGCACTGTGTGACATGTTTCACCATCTTGTTGAAACCACAGCTCTCCAACATTATGGCGATTCAATTCAGGAACAAAAAAGTCATTGATCTTGGCTCTGTAGCGGTCACCATTGACTGTAACATTCTGCCCGGCATCATTTTTGAAGAAGTAAGGACCAATGACTCCACCAGCCCATAAAGCACACCAAACAGTCACTTTTTCTGGATGTAAAGGCTTCTCAGTAATATATCGAGGATTACCTTCACTCCAAATGCGTCAGTTTTGTTTATTCACGTAGTCATTCAACCAAAAATGCGCTTCATCACTGAACAAAATTTTCATGTGAAAATTGGGATCAACAGCGATAAGTTTCACAAACCGAACCATGATTTTCAAAATAAATCTGCACAATTTGCAAGCGTTGTTCAGGCGTCAGTCTTATTCATTATAAAATGGCAAACCAAACTGAACATAAATTACAAAGCAGTTTTCAAAATGGCCGCCATGGAAATCAGTACTACCAACTTAAAGTTCTATACCTCTAAAAAAACCCTTTATTTATACAGGTACTGTAGGTTTGTTGAGACTTGACGCTTGCGAAGGGGAATGCTTAACAGTAGCGGGAACTTAGTGAGTGAGGGGAAGTGGGCTATCTCTTTCCAACCAGCAACATGCTACTAGCAAATCTGAAAACATTTTTACTTTCCACAAGTCTATAACTCTTCGATTGAATTGAATTGAAATAACACTTAACCAAACTCACTCACAGTATCACAAAATGAAGTTATATGAACTGAGCCAAGTGTGTTTACTACTAACTAGCTAGATAAAGATTTAAGGATAAACAAAACTGTAGCTACATGACTTAGTGTATGATTGTATTCAGCTTTAATAAGTGATAAACTGTTGGCTTGGTTTGTGTATTTTTTTAACGTTAACAAGTCATACAGTACTAACAACAAAATACAGAACCATACTTGTATCTTTGTTTTTATTATTCATTGTTTACTTATTCTGTCATATACCAACTTAAATTCAAAGATGGAGGAAGTGGAGCAGTGATCTCTTGTTTTATAATGGTTATATGCTATTAATTAATTAATCGATGAATTAGTAAGGAGTAATTAAATAACATGTCGGAAACCTGTCAGTGGGTGTTGCTTTGCATGCACGTTATTCATGTCATTTCATTCATTCTTTCATCCACTATCATGTTCACTGGTTGTTTATTTTGTGACAGTTGTGAATTTCATTAATAAAGTTAGTTAAAAAACTAATTCTTTTTTAAGCAATTCTATAAAAGTGCATAATATTTTCATTTACCGCTGCTGTTACTTCGACAGCGTCAGTGGCAGAAATGCTACAGCGGGCATCCCCACCTTTACAAATCGACTTCTGTCAAGAATTCTATGTGTAGAGGCAAGCGTCAGGTTTTAACGTCTTGATTATTATAGAATGAAAAATATCAGAAAATTTCTGTAAAAGTGAGCTTTAGAACTTTTATTATATTTTGTTTATTACATAGAACCATTCATCTACTAAGCTCTTCAATTAATTATTTTGTCAAAACCGTACATTTAGGTTACAGTAATTAGATACTTTGTTGTTTTAATTTTGCACTTCATTTGAGCCTACACAAGGTCTCTCCAATAAATATCCATATTGAGTCTATAAAAAAATTATTGTAGATATTATAGTGATTTAAAATTCTTTGAAGTACTCTCCTTGAGCATTGGCACACCACAGCCAGCAGTGCCGGAACTAGGAGATTTGTTAGGGCAGGACAAAGCTTAGTTTGCCACTCGCTCCTTATCAGTATTATAAAATTTTGTAAAATTTATTTTGTTTTTCATAGAGAGTTGTACTAGAAATAGAAAATTTTTGTGCGAAACACTCACTTGACTTTTTCTTGCCAATGCAAGAAATACCAAAAACCAATATAACCTAACATCAGTAATAAAACATTAGAAATAAACAAAAACAAAAACATAACCTTATTTTAATCGTAAGTGAATGATGCAAAATGAAAAGCAACTTTAGTTTGACTTAATAATACTGAAAATTACTCTTTGACGCAAAATTTTTCTCTGTAGAGAAAATTTTTTATATAAAAGTTGTAGATTTTTTAATATCTAATAAATTTTATTATGTAAACTTTGTCATTAATTGCAAACTACCGCTGAAATCTTAAAAATTACATTTATTTACAGATTTTCACGAAAAAGAAATCACTAATTACCGTTAAGCATTATCCAAAGAAATGTTTGAAATAGAAGTTTTTATTATATACGTTTTTGCACTAAAATGCATATTAAGGCTGCAATCTTCAAAACCCATTTTTTTGTACGAGGGAACAGCCTACCCAAGAATTTCAGCAGACATGACGCTTACCCAATCTTATAGAGCATAAAAATATGTAGTAATTGAGGCAGTTTTAAAACAATCATAAGAGTTATTTTTGGGAAAATTGCAAAAATGTGAAAAATTACACGAATAAACTATTACTTTCAGTTGACAGATTTTAATGAAAATGTTCATGTCAGGTCCTCTAGTGGTACCTAACTTAAGTTTCAAGTTTCAACTTCGTACAGTATTTGATATTTGTATTAAGTACTTGATATTTTTGTTCACAGACTCACACACACACACACACACACACAGACCAATCACTGAAAACATGTTTTTGGGTTCAAGGGGTCTGAAAACGTGTATATCCGGTGAAAAATCGACATGAAAACAATATTTTCTTCCCATGTATTCATATAGGCATGAGAAAGTAAAAATTTTGTTCTAGCCCAAGTGATTTGTGTAGGTATCTCTTCAGTTTACTATACGTTACCCAAAATATCTTTACTGTAATTCTTTTTTTACAGATATCGCAACGGAGATGATTATATAGCTGAACATAAGGACAGTGAGGCAGAATTGGATCCCGACACACCAATAGCTTCTGTTTCTTTAGGCTGCACTCGAGATTTTGTTTTGAAGTATACAGTAAAGGACAATACTTTGCCTAAAGAATTCAGAGGCCCACAAAAGGTACACACCATACCTTTGGGCAATGGCGATCTCATGATAATGCGTTATCCTACTAATAAATTTTGGACACACTCTGTGCCACGTAGGCGAAAGGTAACTGGAGTTAGAGTCAGCTTGACCTTTCGTAATATTTTTCCTCGAGGGGCATTCCGTAACAAATTTCTTGAAACTTTAAATAAGTCTAGTGATGACACTGAACCAGCTTCTAAAAAAGCAAAACTTGTTGAGTAGTCGTATAAATTTAATAAATGCAGCCATTTATACAAGTTAAAATACTATGACTGTTTGGACAATTAATTAAAATTAATCAGATTATCAATAAAATTACTATTACCATTGGTGTAATTAATTAAAATAAAATCAGAGTTTGATGAGTACAATCTATAAGGTTTAAAATAAAAATTAAGTTAAGTTCTTTGTATAACTAATTAAAATTTTGGACATGAGAGGTTCCAACTTAATTAGAAATAGTAAGTTAATTGTTAATACTTAGAAAGAGATCTGTTGATTTATTAAAATAAAATAATTTTTATTGTATTATCAGTTTAAATAAAATACCAAGGTCATCTCTGTTAGTAAGTTTGAGTAAAAATAATAAATTGATATAAATGTAATAACTTTATATTTAATTAATTTTATGATTTCATAAAATAAATGTAATAAAATCATTTTACATTAAATAAAATATGACTGATTGTTAGTTTAGGCAGAAATATAAAAATTATGATAATTTTTACTAGTTCAAAAAATTTTAGAGTAGTTTTTTTATGAATAGAAATAAATTTTAAAGACTTGGTATATCAAGAACTATTAATACAGTCATTTATATAAGTTGAAATAATGTTAGGTGCATCTTTTATCTGTTGAGATAAAATTATTAATGTCATTTATATAATCATTACTTATTACAATATAAAATTAATCTCGCTAAGTGTAGTTAATACATATTGAAATAAAATTAGTTAGGTTAAAATAAAATTAAAATGGCTGCTTTTTATAATATAAATAATAATTTGATTGTTACCTTTATATGTTTAAAAGTTTTTCTTATATTTTTCGTATTATTTTATGTTTTATATCATTATATATCGTTAATAAATTGTTTGTTTACCGTTCGTATTTATTGAGTGTTTTTTTATTATAAGCTACTTTAAATCTTTTTTTACTTAATACACAGGTGCAGACTCACATTCTGTTTTGGGAATCTGTCTTAATTTAAAACAGATTTTAGTAATTCTTACATTCTCAGACAAGAATATTGCGTTGTAAAAATTATTTTTTCTTACAAAAAGTGTTTTGGAAAGTTTGAATGATAATAGATTGGTTTTATGTAGTTTATGGTTGATTATGACTGGAGCTACATTAAATTTGTAACAAATGCTATCTGTGATCTCTGGATTTTGGGGAATTAGTAATTACCAAAATCAAACAGTATTTTTTTGTGAATTGTTTCCAGCAGACTTCAAAAGGAAGCAGAGGGGTTGTCAAGAATATACCAGTTATCTTAATATGTATTATTTAAATTACAAATTAACCAATTTCTGGGGTACCATATCCCGGGAACAATTAAAATGGTTTGGCCATTTGTAGAGGCTGGAGGATGGTAGGTAGCCAAAGAGGGTATGGGAGTGGATGCCAGCCAGTAGAAGGAGGAGGGGTAGGCCGAAAGTGAGATGGTTGGATGGCGTGCAGGAGGCAATGTCTTTGCGGTGGCTCTCCGATGGGGACTGGCGAGACAAAGAGAAGTGGTGCTTAGGAAGCAGGATACAGCTAGGGCTGTAAATCCTCACATGAGTGTGTGTATATATATATGTATATATATATATTATTTTATTAAACATTATTTTCCTTTGTTTGCACCCCTACATATATGATATATAATGAACAGCCAAAAACAAAACAAATTAAAAATATAACACTCACCTCAGAGTATTACATTTATTCTAGATCTTTCGTCTCTCTCAGAGACATCATCAGAATTAAAATACACACACTAAACACATATAACATAAAACATTAAACAAATTATGGTCGAAGACCACGTCAATTATTTTCTATTAACCGTGCCGCGCACGGTTATTTGGCCGAATGACGGTATGATCATTTGTTCCTAATATATGAATAACATGACCGATATAATATCTAACGCTTTCCGTAATACAGATGTCCAAATCGCTTATAAACCTTTTAATAAAATATCCAGGTATCTACCAACATTATATAATAAAAAATCATATGACAAATATGATGCCCTGACAAATATAATTGTCAGGGCATATATAAAATCAATTGTAGTGACTGCAATTTTTGTTACATGGGAAAAACTAATAGATCGTTTAAAAAAAGATTTTCTGAGCATTATGCTGCTTATTTAAAAAATCTAGTGTGAAACACTCACACAACTTTCTCTTGCCAATGCAAATAATTAACAATAAACTTAACATTAGTAATCAAACATTAGAAATAAACACACAAACTAACCTCAAAAAACATTAGTGATATACACAAAATTAAAATCGACCTCAGTTTGGCTTAAAAATACGGAAAATCACTCTTTCACGCTAAACTAGGCTCTGTAGGGAAAAATGTTCTAAATAAAAGTTGCAGATCTTTTAATTTTCTATAAATTCGATTATATACACTTTTATTATAAAATGCATACTAAGGCCGAAATCTTAAAAAAATCGATTTTTCTCACGATTTCGTGAGAAAAAAAACAGAAAATTGCTAATTACTGCTAAACTAAGCGTTATACAAAAAAATGTTTGAAATAAAAGTTGTAGGTTTTTAAATTCTCTACAACTTTTATTATATACATTTTTGCTCTAAATTGCATATTAAAGCCGTAATCTTTAAAAAACTATGTTTTTACGTAAAAACAGCCTCACCCAGAATTTCAGCAAACATGACGCCTACCCTATCTTGTAGAGAATAAAACATTAAGTAAACCAGGCGATTTTTAAAAAAATTGTAGGACCAGTTTTTGAGAAAATCGTAAAAAAGTGAAAAATGACACGAATAAACTACTACTTCCGGTTGTCCGATTTTGATGAAAATGTTCGTGTCGGGTCCGGTAGTGGTATGTAACTTAAGTTTCAAGTTCGTACGATGTTCCGTTCTTGAGATATTCTGTTCACACACAGACACACACACACACAGACCAATTGCTAAAAACATGTTTTTTGGGTTCAGGGGGTCTGAAAACGTATAGATCCGGTGAAAACTCGATTTCGAAAAATCGACATGAAAACAATACTTTCCTTCCTGTATATTCATATAGGCAAGAGAAAGTAAAAAGGAATGTAAAAATTTTAATGTGGCAGAACATCTGCTAACGAAAGGGCATAAATATTTTAGAAATATGTTTCGATAATAACAAATTATGGCAACTGGAAAAATAATATATTTATAAATTTAAAAATAAAAAGATAAATTTAATGAACAGCCAGACAGACTTTGATAACGACAAATTATTTCAAATTGTTACAAAGTCGCGATAATAAATAAAACTAGGAACAAATGATCATACTGTCATTCGGCCGAATAACCGCGCACAGCACGGTTAATAGAAAATAATTGACATGGTCTTCGACCATAATTGGTTTAATGTTTATGTTATATGTGTTTAGTGTGTGTATGTTAATCCTGATGATGTCTCCGAGAAAGATGAAAGATCTAGAATAAATATAATACTCTGAGGTGAGTGTAATATTTTTAATTTGTTTTGTTTTTGGCTGTTCATTATGTATCATATGTATAAACATATATAATTAACCAACTACTAAATACTTACTTGATACAATTAGTGTGTCGTCTAATATTTACTCAATAGTACATACTTTTCTTCAGCATTTACTTTTTAAATTTAAAAAAATATTTAGGAAAGGATTCATGTACATTGTAAAATATCTCATCGATCAATTACTTTTTCAGATTTTAAAAAGTTAATTAGCACAACTTTTTATAAATTATAATTTGTTGATGTATTTTGTACCTGCGTAAGTAGGTTTCTGTTCAAATAATTTAGTGTATTGTTCTTGTTCCTGTGGTTTGATGATTGTGATTAAAGTTCTGCTTAAAGGTACTTTACCTAAATGTACATTATCACCTCAAAAATGTAAATTGACGGAACTAAGTAATTTAAGCTCCACGATATTGGTATACATGAGGTGAGATGGTTAGACCTCACCATAATATACCTTTTTTTTAATTTAATGAACCATATCCATATTACCCCACACTAAGATAGCATAATGAATAAGATATAATTAGACCATGATACGTTGTCAGTATTTGTTTATCATTAAATTTTAGTTGTATTGGCACTGTTTCACATTGAAAGTTAATAACATTCCATTCCAGGAACTGCACTAAGGACACTTATGTTAATATGTGTATTTCCTTCAAGAAAGCATTGTTTATCACCAAAGTATCGGCAAACAATAAGGCTCTGCTATTTAGGTGGTATAGTACAGTTTGAGACAATTATTACTAAATGCTGACCATTTGAAATTTTATTCATTGAAGTTGAATAATAGTAACTGAAAAGCCATTAAACACTTGAATGAGTGTATACAATTTTGGTAAAAAAAAATTTATGTATATACAGGGTGATTCATGAAGTTCTCCCCCCACTTCTACAGCACATTGTACTAGTAAAAATAATGAAAAAATGTTATATAAACATAGGTCCGAAAACGCTTCGTTAGCGAGTTACAGCTAGCGAAAGATTTCGCCTGAATTCCTGGGCAAAGAGTAAAATAAAGCCATACTGAACTTTTGGAAAGGTTAATTAAGTAAGAAATGTCGTGGATTCTTATGTAATTTTACCTGATAAAGCTAATAAAATAGGTTTCAGAACTGTACCTGTAGTAGTTTTTGAGGGATTCACGGTTAAATGCAAAAAATTGGGGCACGAAACAATGTTTTTTTAAGTTTCATGTACAATAACTCTGTTAAATTGGTAATAAATACATAAAATCAACAAACATTAATTGTAGAGAATTTAATTCTGAGAAAATTGATATAATCAAAGTCTAAAATAAAACAGAAATAAGTATCAAAAAATCGATTTTATTCAGTATAATACATTACTATCTGTAAAGAAATACCGTACGGTATTTAGTTAAAATAAAACAAAAACAAAATGTTTGTTCCTTAATGATGAGATAAATTGAGAAAACAAGATGAACTGTTAAATAAATTTGTTTGTAAATAAAAATATCATGTTTTATTACGTTGTATTTTTTTTTAAATAAAAATTTACATTAAATGTTCGAAAATAAATGAAGCAAACATTTTCCAATTATTGTTTACTAATAATCGAAATGCAGTTTTTTGTTTTATTAATTTCTAAGTTGGTAACGCACGAATAACAGCTGATCAACAATGGTATTCTGTACTGTTACGTTAGAACTGTGTATTAGTGGTGTTTTGCAAGCTACAGCAGGAGATCGGGTTCTGTGAATCGTGTTATTAAATGCAATTTTTTTGTGAGTTATAATTCGATTGTTTATTCAGCGAAAAAATGCCTTACTTATTTACATCAGAGGAATACGCTGATATGGTTTTTATTTTGGGTTACTGTAATGGTAATGCTAGAGCTGCTGTAGTAGAATATGAACTACGTTACCCTAATAGGAGGATTCCAGATACCAAAACAATTTCAGGAACTTTTCGTACTCTTCGGGAAACAGGATCACTACCAAGTACTAGAACCAATTATGAACGAGCTGTCCAACTTGATGATGATATTGTTATTAATGCTGTTCATCGCAGTCCAGGTGTAAGTACACGACGTATTTCTAGGCGGATAGGAGTTTCGCAGTCAACGGTGTGGAGGTCACTAAATCGAAACAAATTTTATCCGTTTCATAAACAAAAGGTTCAACATCTACAGCCAGGGGATGGTCCGCTTCGCTTGGAGTTTTGCAACTTTTTGAATATTAATACTCAACTCTACAAGCGTATTTTGTTTACGGATGAGGCACAATTCACTCGGGATGGTGTCAATAACTTGCACAATGAACACTCATGGGCAGAAGAAAATCCACATGAGGTAGTGGAACAGAACTTTCAACACCGATTTAGCGTCAATGTCTGGTGTGGCCTTTTGCACAATCGGCTGATTGGACCTTTCATATTACCTGGACGCCTAAATGCTGAGTTGTATTTGCATTTCCTTCAAGAAGAGTTGCCGCAGCTGTTAGAGAATGTTCCTTTACGTCTCAGACAAAATTTGTACTTCCAGCATGACGGAGCACCTCCCCACTTTTCACGTGCCGTTTCTGCTTATTTAAATCATCAATTTCCTGGACACTGGATTGGTCGTGGAGGGCCTCACCCTTGGCCACCAAGATCCCCAGATCTATCTCCATTGGATTATTGCATCTGGGGATGGATGAAAGACATTGTATACAAGACAAAAGTGAATTCTCGTGATGAATTAATTGCCCGTATTATGGATTCGGCTGTGCAGATACAGGGAAGCCCTGAAAAATTAAGAAACGCAACAAAAGCAATACACAAACGTGCTGCAAAATGTATTGATAATGATGGCCTCATTTTCGAACATCTATTATAAAAAGGTGCGTACGGTTGGCCCAACCTGATTAATTTTGCTTAAAACTAGTAATGTATTATACTGAATAAAATCGATTTTTTGATACTTATTTCTGTTTTATTTTAGACTTTGATTATATCAATTTTCTCAGAATTAAATTCTCTACAATTAATGTTTGTTGATTTTATGTATTTATTACCAATTTAACAAAGTTATTGTACATGAAACTTAAAAAAACATTGTTTCGTGCCCCAATTTTTTGCATTTAACCGTGAATCCCTCAAAAACTACTACAGGTACAGTTCTGAAACCTATTTTATTAGCTTTATCAGGTAAAATTACATAAGAATCCACGACATTTCTTACTTAATTAACCTTTCCAAAAGTTCAGTATGGCTTTATTTTACTCTTTGCCCAGGAATTCAGGCGAAATCTTTCGCTAGCTGTAACTCGCTAACGAAGCGTTTTCGGACCTATGTTTATATAACATTTTTTCATTATTTTTACTAGTACAATGTGCTGTAGAAGTGGGGGGAGAACTTCATGAATCATCCTGTATATAATGATTTTGTGTTAAATTTATTAATTAATTCATATTGATATTTTTAAGTAGTCTGGTCATCAATTCTTTTGTTATTAGAAAAACGTGCAAATTATGATAAAAATATAATTCATATATTCCGATATTTTTAAAAATTGATGTCTTCCCTTAACGGAAGTGTGAAATACATTTTAAATTTTCAGTCATGGAAACTGCTTGAACCGTATCGATGAAAACAAAGCGCAAGCGGAATAGTGCTTATCCTATAACAAAGCTGTCAAAAAATTGAAAAGGTGCTATTGCTGGAGAGGCCACTAGCGACGCGCAGCGGAATGTTGACCAATTACATTTGGGATCGACGTAAGAGAGCCTCTTTAGCGAGAGTGGGACTAATATCAATGAACGAGCATTGTGTACGATGTATAGGGGCTGTGGTAGGTTACTCCTGTGTAGTTGTTACTCTTATGAGTGAAGAGAATAATATTTAAGGGTGCGCCTCAGAAGTACGAGAAAATCGCCGAGCGATTTCAGTTGCTACCGCTAGGTGCGCTCTCATAATCTCAGTATTGTGTAGGTAAAAGTGGGGGCATTTAAAGGCAGTAGTAGGGAGCTGTAGATCAACGTGTGCTATTATGCAAGCGAGCATCTGTGGTCCGGTGTTGCCAAAAGGCTGACTCTAACATCGAATGATGTCAACCATATGAAATAAAACTAGATTGCCGAATTCTAAGACTACTTACTCTACTACTAAATTATTACTAAAAAATATTTGTATTACAACTTATATTGTTAGGTATAATTTGGTTACAGGTTCTTAAAAACTCATAATAAAAATATTAAATATTCTACTCTCATAAATAATACAAAATCAAACGGAACTCTTACTTTCATTTACAAATTAATATTAGTATCTGTACAGAATTTAAGTTTTAATAATTATTATATTTTAAAATTCAATGAACTTTCATGTATTCAATTTGGTTCTTAAGAATTTAAAAACGAAGACACGTTTAATTTAAAGAAATCTAATTTTTAACCTAGGCCTCCTTTAATTTTTATTTTATTTCCTTTAGAAATTATTTTATTTCTTTGTTATTTTATGTTCAACTAAATGTTGTGACATTTTATTAGCAAGCGTAACAAAATACTCTTCCTAATTACAAAAATATTTCTGTAACGTATACTTTTTATGTAGGCCTACAGATACCGCTTTTTGTTTACTTCTCTTAAAAATTTCAGTTCACTTAAAAAAGTTTAACGCGCTCGTTTTCTAGAAAAAACTACTCGAAAGCTGGAAAGATATAGCCTATTGTAAAAATAAACATTTTACTTGAATGCTGCTAAGACGACTGTAACAATTTTTAGTGGTATTTTTTGTGAGTGGATTTGAAAACAATAATCACTCCACATTACAAGAACACACTCAGCGATTAGAATACATCAACTAAAGCTTACAATTAAAAACTTAGTATGATAATAAATGAAACAAAACGAAATACCGCTAATATAGTAAATTACACTACCGCTAAAAAGTAAATTTAGTTTTTATGTAAAAGCATGTGTTTATAAGATCAAATGTGATTCAGAAGATTGTAATAACTTTTACATCAGGTTGATATCTAGGTCCTTTTAAAAATTATTTCAAGAACATTTAAAAGCTTATAAAATATGGTAAACAGAAATCTAATAATGCAGAAAACATTCAAATAAATAACCATACATTTTCTATAGTAACACACTAACTAAACTGTTTTGGAAACAAAAAACAACAAATACAAAATTCAAACTTTAGAGAAAATTGAGATAAAGAACAATAATGATAATTTAATAAACGAACAAACACAATTTAATAATGATTAAATCACTAATAACTAATTTAATGATTTTAACTGGTTAACATTGATTACAGTAAGCCCTCTGTTAATCGACGGGTAGTCAACCGAAGGGTATTTGTTAATGAATGTTTAAATAAATTAATTAATTAATTTTTTTATGATTTTTGTATAAAATAACCCCTATTAAAACTCTAAAATGTAGCAGTAATTGCATAGGTAAACTTATAATGCTGATTTGTACTTATTTCATTGTTACATTGACATGCGTGTTTTACTTTGAAATGTGTGTTTATTTCACGTATATTTTACATGTACCGTATTTATATACACTGAAGACGGCAGACGCCTGGAAACATGCCGAGATGTGTTTTTGAACTGAAGTTTATATACGAGTACATTATAGCCTAAAAATTGTTTTAATTTTATTTCGAATCCAATAAACACAATTTCTTGTTATTATTATACACGCACACGAATTACACACAAAAATATGCTGATATCAAAATAAAGTAACAATGTAAAATGCTATAGGCTATACTCATAACATGAAAAAGTTAAAAAATTCAATGGATCACTTTTGTTTAACACAACTTGTAATTTTTGTTTCATTAGCCACAGCACACAGCGTAGTCGCTCAATTCCTTCAGATGTAAAACGTCGTAATGAGATTTTATACAAACTTGTCCTTCGCATGTTGGTCCTACTAGAACTATTGAACTTTAATGTAGGTTGTGATATTTTCCATATAGGCTATATCCACCATATTTGATGCAAAAATTAGCCCCCAAAAAATTCAGTAAAACTGTTTTTCACCAGAGGAACTGAAATCAGGGCGAAATTTTTCGTTAGCTGTAACTCGCAAATGAAGCGTTTGCGGACATTATGTTTATATGAACTTTTTTCTAATTTTTAGCTCTACAATAATTTACAAAATCATTTTACCATAATTTAAAACCAGCCTGTTTACTAACAACATAAATCAATACCTCTCCAAATAACAAACATTAATTAAACAAATTAAAAACAATAATCATTCCACATTTAATACCTATAAGACAATAAATATTTACCATTTAACAAAAAATGGTACACGTACATATTATCAAAAACAGACACAGCGATTACAATCTATAAACTGAAACTTACATTTAAAAACCTAGTAGACCTACAATGATAAATGAAACAAAACTAAATACCGCAAAAATAGTAAATTGCACTGCTGCCTACATTATACATTAGGTAATTTTTACATAGCATTATGTAGTAAATGACATTACCGCTAACATAGTAAAACTAAATACAGCTAATAATAAATAGTAAATTTAGTTTATATGAAGAACCAGGTGTTTATAAGATCAAAATGTGATTCAGAAGATTGTGATAATTTTTACATCAGGATAATATCTAGGTCCTTTTAAAAATGATTTTAAGAATACAGTATTTACAAGCGTATAAAATATGTTAAACAAAAATATAATAATACATAACACATTCAAATAAATAACGATACATTTTTTATATTAAAACACATAACTTTTGAAAACAATTTACAAGAAATACAAAATTCAAACTTCGGAGAAAATTGAAATAGAAACATTAATATGTAGTGATAATTTAATAAAAGAATTAACACAATTTAATAATGATTACTGGTTAAAATCTACCACAGTAGGTCCTCTGTTAACCGACTTAGTGCTGACCGACGGGTAGTCGGTCAAGTGAAAAGCTCAGTTTAACCGAAGAGGTATTTGTCTAATGTTTAAATAATGTAATGTTAAATAATTTGTAAATAATGTTTAAATAAATAATTTTTTCTATGATTTTTGTAAAACATTACCCCTACTCTTGTTATTATTTACACTGTAGCCTACTGTACACGCACACGATTTACACACAAAAATATGCTGATACGAAAATAAACTAACTATGTAATAAAGTATAGGTACTACACAAATAACATAACAAAGTTAAAGGATTCAGTGGATTACTTTTGTTTAACATAACTTGTAATTTTTGTTTGTTTGGCCACAGCACGCTGTGTAATCTGTCCGCTTTTTCAAATGTAAAACGTCAGAGTTTATAAAAATCTGTCCTTCGCATGTTGGTCTACTACTATTGTACTTAACTAATATAGGCCCTAATTAGATTAATACAGTAATGTAAGTATCGTACAAAATTATAAGAGAAATAGTTTACATCAGCTCATGAATTAAAACACTTTTTTACCTTAAAAAACAAAACCGGAGTTTTAGTGGTCGGCAGGGGGTTCAACGGTTAACCCGGAGAGTCGGATAACAGAAGTCGATTAACAGAGGGTCTACTGCATAAGTAAAAGTTATCTATAGTAAATAAATTTTAGTTCCAATTGCCATTTATGAATAATAATTTTTCTTCATACAATTTTTAAGTTTTATGTATTTTTAACTTGATGAAGCGATGCGCAATGCAAAAGTACTCGTAAATACCAGTAAAAAATACAAGAAATAGCAGAATAGCAAAGTTACGTAAAAAAATTACTTCAATGAAAAAAATTAAGTTTTCATTATTTTTACTCAGAAAAATTATCGAATCATCAAGAACGAATATTTTTCATAATTTTATACTGGTCGTTTTAGTGCAAAGGGATTTTTTTAAAATATCTGCATCACGTTTTTAATTTAACAACATAAATCAATATCTCTCTAAATAACAAACATTAATTAACCAAATTAAAAACAATAATCATTCCACATTTAATACCTATTACAGACAATAAATATTTACCATTTAACAAGAAATGGTACACGTACATATTATCAAAAAAAGACACAGCGATTACAATCTATAAACTGAAACTAACAATTAAAAACCTAGTAGACCTACGATAATAAATGAAACAAAACTAAATACCGCAAAAATAGTAAATTACACTACTGCCTACATTATACATTAGTAAATTTTTACATAGCATTATGTAGTAAATGACCGCTAACATAGTAAAACTAAATACAGCTAATAATATATAAATAGTAAATTTAGTTTATAGTTTCCCCAAGAATGTCAGCAGACATGGCGCTTACGCTATCTTGTAAAGCATAAAAATGTGGTAAATGAGGCAATTAATAAAAATATCGTAGGGACCGGTTTTGAGAAAACTGCAAAAGCGTGAAAAATTTTACGAGAAACTGCTACTTCCGGTTGACCGATTTTGATGAAAATGGTCGTGTCGGGCCCCCTTTAGTAGTATGTAACTTAAATTCCAAGTTTCAACTTCGTACGTTATTACGTTCTTTAGATATTTTATTCACACACACATTCAAAGACCAATCGCTGAAAACATGTTCTTTGGCTGCAGGGGGCCTGAAAACTTATATATAGCCCGTGAAAACTCGTTTAAAAAAATCAACATGAAAACGATACTCTCCTTCCTATAGGCTATATTCACATAGAACAAAAGAAAGTAAAAATACCTGTTTTTAAATTTTAAAAATTTAATTTTAAAATTATTATTATAAAAAATTAGAAATAAAAAAATATTTGTTTTATCCGAACAGTAGGCTACCAATTAATTACAGAAATAACAATCAGTAGGTCTAACAGTATAATATTTTCCTAAACGAACAATTATCCTTTTCATAATCAATTAAAGTTAATCTTTGTGTAGGTTGGGTGAGCGATTAATTTTACTTCTGTCAAAACAAATACTAACGGGAGTAAACAGTCTACAGGAGACAAACGTATTACTCTATCCGGCAACGTTGTATGACCTAGAGCGAAATCAAGCTGAGGGGAAATGTCCTTGATTAGCAGATAATGTAATGTGTAGTAGTTCCGTAACTGTCAGCTCGGAACGCCATCGAACGGCTGGAAAATTTGTGCTTGTAAAGGTTTTTTGGATTGCAAGACATCCCCGCTGATAAATAAGTAAACACGTTAAAGTATATATTTTTAGAATCTAAAAATGATATTCTTTTTACTGATACAGACTAATTTGTGACAAATACTTTCCTATCTTTAGAAATAATTTTAGAAAACTTTACAACTTTAAGAGATTTACTTTAATTTTTTAAAGCTTAAACTTAATGCTCATACAAAAAAATTTAACTGGTAAATGGAGCGTATTTTAAGCTTTAAAAGGCATGTCAAACTTTAATTATGACTTGCATAACAACCGAGTTGGTTGTAATCATCTAAACCCTTACATTGAGCGGCGCGGCAGAGGTAGAGCGCACCCTTAAGAGTTCCATTAATGGCCGTAAACGGGGTATCGACAAAATCGCCTGAGGGTTATGTACGTTTCACAGATGATATTACGAATGCAACCGAGACTTTGTGCTCTAGAAACAGTAGTAAGTTAATTTTACATACTCTTATATTCAGTTTTATTGTTTCTGTCAGTTTTTACAATTTAACTAGGTTAAATTTTTACTGTGAAAACTAATCTCATTTAAAGTTTAAATAATTTGTGTTTTATTTATGTTGTACGATTGATTTTAAACTGCGACTTTACGCTTGTTAAAATAAGTATACATACTTTTATTTGTGTAGTTGAACGTTCTTTAATACCCGTTTTTGCGATAAACTTAATACGGTAACTTAAGTGTCATTTCCTTGCAGATCGGACTTTATATTTAATTGTTCGTAAGAAATTTATTTGTATTTAAAATATTAGTACCGCGTAAGAAGTTCGGTGTTTAAAATAATCTCATTTCCTATCACCTGATTCAGTGATAGGTTACCCTCGGTGTCAATGTTTACATTTTGTCAAGTTCATCCCCTTCATTGATTGGACTGTCAACGTACTTTAAGCGATTAAGATTAAATTAGGGATAAGTTAATACAAATAAACTAATTTACCCGTACAAAAATATTTTATTCCGAATATTCCTGTATTTAAAACAACTATTAAAAAGTTTAAAAACTGTATATAGTGATTTCATGTTGTCATGTATATAAGTTAAAAAATGAAAAAGTTGGAGAATTTTTTAATTTATAAGTTACTAACCTAAATGTTAGCTGCAATTTTTTTTATTTGTCCAGGCTTTAGATAAAAGTTTTCTGATAACTTTTAATTAATTTAAATTATAAAAGAAAAGTATTAAAAAATTACAATAAAATTGTAAACTGACCGGTAAGAGTTTTGCAGAAACTGCGTTGTACTAACAATTCAAAGGTGTAACAAAAGGTTAAGAATATCTGGAGTAGGTAAGAGTTTGAAAATATGGCACAAACATCACAAAAACGTATAAATTAAAAATCTATATATAATTAAGTTTATATTATATAGATTTTTAATTTATACGTTTTTGTGATGTTTGTGCCATATTTTCAAACTCTTACCTACTCCAGATATTCTTAACCTTTTGTTACACCTTTGAATTGTTAGTACAACGCAGTTTCTGCAAAACTCTTACCGGTCAGTTTACAATTTTATTGTAATTTTGAGAGGATATCATAACGTTTTGTTGAATATATTATATAATTTCTAAAAATAAATTGACTATTGATGCGACCGTTTCTGCAAAACTCTTACCGGTCAGTTTACAATTTTATTGTAATTTTGTGAGGATAATTATGTTCTATCATAACAATACGCGAGATGATAAGTATGACGTTAAAAAATAATTTATTATTTATAATAATAATAATAATAATAATAATAATAATAATAAAAATAATAATAATTTATTATAGTTTTACATTTTTTGTAAATAAATTGTTTGTATAAAATTGATTTTATGAAGAAAAAAAATTAACCGCCTACGTGGGGCTCGAACCCACGACCCTGAGATTAAGAGTCTAATGCTCTACCGACTGAGCTAGCCGAGCATGCCAACTCACAGCAAAATTATAGCATATAAGACAGGGCAGCCGAACCGTAACATGTAACATGTATACGGTGCTGCCGCCTAACGTCAATCGGAGGAGGAGGACATTTTCCGAGATCCGATATAAAAAAACATACTAAATCGGGTCCCGCGGCATTAAAATTATTGAAAATAAATGTTTGCAGTTTGTTTTTAATACTGAAATGAAGAATAAATGTCGTTTAAAGTGAAACAATGTTATACTAAAGCATTGGAAACATGTTTTGATCAATAATTAAAAGAATAAAGATAAATGTGAAATTCGATCAAAGTTGTTAGCGCTAAATAAGCAGTTCGCTTGCGCCGGCTGCGAAAACTCTTACCGGGCGCATTTCAAGCGAAATGCTTAATAAGTGAAACATAAATATTTATTGATGTGTATGTCTGCTCATCAAAATTCATGACCCTGTTAATTTTGCTGTGTTTTATAATTTTTATTGTTTGGTCTAGTTGTAATGATATTTGCAAATCTGGCAATAGTTTTCACCTGTGTCGTACAATAATGATGTTATGAAGAAATTCCAGTTCTTATAAATATCACAGATTAACCCGATTTTTGTTTCACTTTGACCATAGATTAAAGTTGTTAAAAATCTTGGTTATGGTTCAAAGTTTGTAATAAATAGCTAAGAAGTTGCTGATTTACTTATAAAGTACAGTAAATAAATAGTTTTAAATACACATTTAAGGACTGTTCTAATTTTATACTTATTGTTTAATTTCTGATATTTCACAGTCAAAATTTAAAATGTGAGCATGTTCCCAAAATAATTTTAGTAGGTTACATTGGGGAGAGCATTATAATAAAACTTAAGACCAGAGTTAGATAACTTCAAGTTTTTTGCTTCCTCACTTTCTATCTCTGCCCATAACAGACAGGTGGAGTGTCAAATTATTTACACTCAATCTGTTCGTTGCAGGGCTAAAATAAATAGTTCTGTTTCTTATCACATAGTCAGCCAATTAAATGACTGGACCATTTAAGAACAGAAGAGGTAGAGGTGTAAAAGACACTAATCAGAGTTATCTCCTCTGAAAGTAATGAATTTCATTATACAGCCAGACCCTGTGGTGAATGAAGTGAAGGTGTCATTTGCAGAGTGGGAAATATGTGCTTTTCAGAGGGCCCGGCATGCTGATAAGTGTACTTTTTCCACTCAGTGAGCAAGGCAATGGTAAACCACCTCACTCCTCGTTTTACTTAGTAAAACCTCTACAGGTTCAAACCAGCTTTTTGGCTGATGACCTAAACAACACTTTCTATCTAAAGTGTAGTGCAAGAAAGTATTGTGATGGGAAAATTTTTTGTTTACTTGGATTTCAACTGGTGTTCATGTTTCATAACACCTTGAACCAAAAAAAGTTTTTGAATTGTCTGTCTGTATGTTAAAGTATGTTATTAACTTGTAAAGAGCATTAAGTACTAAACAATTTGACTGAATTTTGCCATCAAATTAAGGGGAGACTACTTAATCTCTGCGTGACAGTGATGTAGGCAATCCACTGACAAAAACTAGCAAGAAAAATAGAAACTTTAATAGTAACCTCCATATTTTTTTTTGTTATCAGTCTCTTGACTGGTTTGATGCAGTTCTCCAACCTTTCTATCTTGCGCAAGTCGTTTCATATCTACATACCTGTAACACCCTACATCTTTTGTAATTTGCTTTATATATTCTAATCTTTGCCTCCCTCTACAATTTACTCCCTCAATATTACCCTCCATTATTAATAGCCCAATACCTGGATGTCTTAGGATATGCTCCACTAGCCTATCCCTTCTTTTGGTAAGATGCTTCCATATACTTCTTTTTTTCATCCACTCGCCTAAGAACCTCTAAATTACTTATTTTGTCCTTATTACTTATTTTGTTTGTTTTAATGTTAAAGATTAGGTGGTTGTTAACCTCCATATAACCATGCATAAACTGCTAAATTTTAATATTTCATAACTTTTCTCTAACAATTGTGTGTCTGTTATAAGTTTAATCTTGAAAAAATTTAGCAATAAAAATAAATTGCATTTACCTAAATGTGTAGAATATTTTTAAAAACAATTTAGGAAATGACTGAATTGTTGCATAAGGAAATGGTAAATGACAAAGCTTAAGAAGTGTTGTTCTCACAGACGAAGGACACAGAAGTTAACCGACCTTTCTTGTGGACAAAACATAGCAGATGATAGCATTAAGAATAACAGCCAGTATAAACTGGCTTCGCATACCGTTTTGCATCCTGGTCACCATATATATTGTGCTCAAAATTTGGGTATGTGTATTGAGCACAAAACTTGGTTGGGACTGACGGTTGTTTGGTTAAACAAAGATTTGAATAAATGGAACAGTTGTTTTTCTTTGATTAATGTTTTTAGATAAATACATTTTTACATGAATTTTATATTTAAAACAGGCAATGATGATCTCTATGGTTCTTCGCCTTAAAAACAATTGTGTATAATGTAATGCAATATCGTACTTCTGAGTTTTTGTTTTATTGAAATATGTTCGTATCGTATTTCATACCCTGTATTTATATGTATAATAATTATTGCACATATTTAAACAGGAGCTAATAAAATTAAGAGGAGTCTACTTCTATGTAACTCAATATTAACTTTTTGCTACATTCATTTCTTCTAACACCTGTTAAATATTGGACTTCAATATTGGTTTCGTTTTCTAAATCTGTATTTTTTTTAATCCTTAACTTATGTTTTATTTGATTGGAATGAAACAGAGTTTATAAAAAAATTCCTTAAGTGTCTAAGATCCACTAGGAAAAAATCGTTTTCTCAAAAAGTATTGCATATATTGTAATTTCCCTCAGTTAGGAATTAATATTTAATAAGCTGAACAAATTCTGAGAAATCGATCAAAATTTTGAAAGGTAGTTTTCTGAAAACCAAAAAAGTGTAATTGTTCACAAAACCATCAGAAGTAAGTACAATGTGTGTATATATTTTAAACCCTAATGCATGTATGTTCCAATCTTTTCAATTCAGAACAATATAGTTGGGATCTGACTTGTTTGCTAACGTGGGACGAAGGGAAAGAGGGACCGGTGACAGTGAGACATCGTGTTGTCATAGCAACGGTTGCTTTAAATCCATATGGTGACGTGTGTACTGTACATTCTGAAAATATTTACTCTTCACATTTGTCAGTTATGACTGTGAGACCGTTTTCTGTAGTGGTGTTAATTACCCTCACGGCTCATCAAGTTATTAATCTAGTTATTGTATGTAATCTAATATTGTTATACGCAACCTATTTATAAACAAACTGATATAAAATATAACATTCGGTTGTAAAATATTACAAACTAATACATTTTTTTACTTTATTAGGCTATTGTAATAAACTTTAAGAATATTACTAGTTTAAAATCTAATAAAATATCTTGGTACTACAGTAGTTATTCGAAATGGTTTTGTGACTAATATTTTTAGAACGGTGTGTGCTAATGGTATTATAACTACTACTAGGTTATAGGAGGAGGGGAATTGTACAAACAATCCTCTCCAACCGAATTCCTTATGCTAGCAATCAAGTGAGCTCCCATCTATATGTAGCCCTATGACTCATTGAGTTGAGGAATGAGATGTAGTCTTGTACAGCCCCAGGCCGACCATTCCCGAGAGAGTATGTTTAATTTATCCCTAACCATCAAAGTACACCAGTAACCACTGTCTAGTATTCAAAAGTACAATATGACAAGTTTTTTTTAAATACAAGAAAAATATTTGTCATAGAAAATGATTATGATACCATTGAAAATAATACTTTTAAACTGTGTAAGACTGTTAAAATATAAGTTTTATGCCGGAATTAAAATTATTTTTTTGCCCTAAAAACAAATTTTGGTAGTCGGCAGTCAACCCATTGAGTCAGATGACAAAAGAGCTACTGTATGAATTAAAATGAAGATTTGTTCGAACAATTTAAAATAAAATCCGTCTTTATTTTTTAGGTTAAAATCGGCATGAATAGCTTACAATAAGATAGTGATTCATTACGCACAGCTTGATTCTGCATTATTGCGCAGACAAGCCGAATAGATTGTTTGTGTTAATATATCAAATCTTTAATGAAATAATTATCTAAACACTTAAATTGAAATTTATAAACACTTAAACTTATTTATTATCAAGCCAATCCTAATGTTAAAGTTTTAAATTAAAAAAAAATTGTCATCAAAATTTCAAAGAATTCTGAATAATGTAGTTTTTTTTTGTAATCTAAAAACATTTTGAAAATTTGTTAGTGTATCATTTTCCACAGTTTTACTACTTTATATAATTTTATTTTGCGCAAACATGTTGTTTTATTGCATAATGTTGCAAAAAGTAAGATGTATGTGTACAACTTTTATATCATAATGAAAAGTTAATCTATTTTATTGTGTAAATATAAAACAGGAAAGCAATTTACAAGGTTATTATTATTATTATTATTAAAGCCTACAATATCAAAATTAGGTAGCTTTTGTGTTTTTGTGTGTTACCTACACAAATCAAACATACTATACAATCAAGAGCTTAAGTACAAACACAATGCTTCATATTCAAAGCTACTTATGTAAACTTGTGCGCTTCTGACATTTATATTACGCTTTACACATTTATCTGAATGATACTTAAGGAGGCCTTGGATTCAATTCCTGGTTTTTATTTTTATTCACCCATCTCTTTTAATTAGTATCATTCTACTTAATGAACTTGACCCACACCATCTAATTTAGGTTGAAAAAATGGTTGTTTATATTTTGCTAACACATTCAGTGCAGAGCACATCTACATATGTAAATTATTTATGATATTAACTAATTAAAATCAATGCTTTATTAATATTATGAAATTTCACCTGTGCAGAATACAGGCTTATTGTAAACTTCCAAGAAGTGCATTAAAATACAGTGGTTTATTTATGTTCCCAGTTTCACTCCCAAAATTTTTTTTAAGTATCACTAAAGCTATGATCGTACTGCAGGAGGCAATATGAAAATGGCGCCCAGATGCATCTCCCAGCTGCAATGAACATGTGATATGTTATGGTGGTGGCCGCATTGGAGCCACCTAGCACTTTTTGAAACCGGGCGACTCGCCCGGCGTGCATCCTAGCTAACTTGTCGGTTCAGTAGGTGTCATACTGGTGGCTGTATTGTTTATTACCTGTTAGCTGTACTGTGATTAGTGATTTTTAAGTGACTGAGTAACATTTCTTTAAGAATATTGAACATTATTTCTCTTCTCATTCTCAAATATTCAACAAATTTATTATCGTACAAACGAGCGTCTTTGTATAAGTAATAAAATTTACCTACTGGTATTAATATCATGTACTCACTCATTTATACAATTGTTGCCTAATTTTAAATCTCATCTTTTCACCTTTACATTAACTTCTCGCACAAAGTGAATCTCACCTCTAGACTCTTCTTGTCTCGTCATCAATACTTGCCTCTTGCAGTGCGACCGTAGCCTTACAGAATTAAGGGGGGACTCAAGTGAAAATTGTATCTCTGTAAAAAACCGTTTCACCCCTAAAATTTTTTTTGTAATGTTATAAGCCAATATAACCTCTAACTCCTGAAAAAATTAACATTTTTTCAGGATTTTTGGTCCTAAGAGTTGGACCATTTCATCAAATTTTGTTAACAATTTTCACAAATACTGTGAAATGCTTCTGCTTCAGCAAAAATTAAAAAAAAATTCTCAAATGCCAGTTATAGTCCCACAAACAGGACTATGTATTAAAATTGAATCCATGATAAAAAAAAAATATTTTATATTTTACAAAAAAGGGGAACTTTTAATGCTTCAGCGGAAAAAATTTTTTTTTTTTCAAAAAAAGTTTAAGTCCGACAGGAAAACCTATTCATACTTTAGACAAGTATGTATCAATGTAGAGGCATAAAAAATTCAGGCTGATTGAACAATTTTTGTGGAAGTAATAGCATTTAAACGATCAAAAAATGTGGTAATTGTAAAAACGGAGAAAAAGACAAGCAAAGATTATTTCATTATATTTTTTCTAATGTAGTTTGTTACTTACATATTGTTGAACTTAGAAACCTCCGGTTTTGTATGTTATTCCTTCTTCTACTACTGTAGCCTGTACTGTCTTCATTTTTGCTAATTTGATGGCTTTCCGTGCCCTTTGGTATGTGGCAGTCATTCGTTTTCTTGCTTTACGCAAACATTGAACTTCTCTCTTCTTGGCAATTTTCACTGTAAAACCTCTAGGTGAAGACCAGCTGCTATCTGAATATCTAATACTGTATCATTCAGTCCCTTTTGAATTCAGATACAGCTTGTCCTGTAGCCAACATAATTCTTCACTTACTAACAAAACATTCCTTCGGGCAATTCTTCCATATCATCGAGTGCAAGCATTCATTTGCATTCTGTGTCCTTCCTTCCGTACACCTTTCCAATAGACTATCAGCAGCTAGTCTTTGATAAACTGGCAAAAACTCTTCTTTTATTGCAAAGCCAATTTTTCCTGCATGTGATGGTGGCATTTTACCATCTGCCAAGGCTGTATTGTAGAAGCACCATGATTTAACACCAGAAGGACGTTTCTCATGTCTGGGGTTCTTATCTGTCCATGGTTTTACAAACTACGTCACTACAAAGTCAATTTTAGGTGTAAGGGTTTGAAACTATAAATTGTAAATTTATTTAAAAAAGAAACAACAAAAAATTGATTGTTTTGATCCAAAATGTCAAATTTTCTCTTGAAGACTTTCAAAAAGTACAGAAATAATATTTATTGCTTTAGAGGAGTTGAAACCCTTTTAAAACACTCTGTACGGAGTGTTTACTCTGATCTTATTCTCAATTCTATCATCAGTATTATATTCAGTCCTCAAGGATCTTTGATTCACTTTTGTGTCCCTGCATGTGAGAAATGTATTTTAACAATATTTATTAAGCTTTGTGCGTTGTCGTTTCCTTGTGCTACCCTTCAGTCATTTTTTTAAAATTTTAGTAATTTATAATTTATATTTTTTTACACATATTCAAAGATTAAATTTGTAATATAGGCACAATTGTTAAAGAAAAATTATGAAATATTTAAATTTAATAGTTTATGCATAATTATAGATACATTAAATTATATTAGAATACTTACGATTAATTATAATAGTAAAAATAAAAAATTAAATACTAATAAAATCCATAAATATCAATTTTGGAATCAAATTTTTGATACAGTTTTTCCTCAAGAAATAATTTGTAAGAATAAAACTCTTGTGTGAAACACTCACACAACTTTCTCTTGCCGATGCAATGAACAATATAACCTAACATTAGTAATAATACATTAAAAATAAAAAAACATCTGAAAAAACATAACCTTATTTTAATCATGAATGAATGAATGATACAAAATGAAAATCAACCTGTTTGGCATAATAATTCGGAAAATCACTCTTTCACACTAAATTAGGCTCTGTAGAGAAAAATACTTTAAACAAAAATTGTAGATCTTTTAATTTTCTATACATTTTATTTTATACACTTTTGTCGTAAAATGCACTAAGGCCGAAATCTTAAAACATCCATTTTTTTACAGATTTTCATGAAAAAAACAAAATCACTAATTCCCGCTAAACTAAGCGTTATACAAAAAAAATTTGAAACAAAAGTTGTAGATTTTAAATTATCTACAACTTTTATTACGGACTCTTTTGCCCTAAAGTGCACATTAAGGTCGCGATCTTTAAAAAAACCATTTTTTTCTACGAGAGAACAGCCTTTCCAAGAATTTCAGCAGACATAGCGCCTATCTTATCTTGTAGAGCATACAAAGTGTAGTAAATGAGGCGATTTTTAAAAAACATTCGTAGGAGCCGTTTTAGAGAAAATCGCAAAAAAGTGAAAAATGACACGAATAAACTACTTCTTCCAGTTGACCGATTTTGATGAAAATGTTCGTGTCGGTTTCTCTAGTAGCACCTAACTCAAGTTTCAAGTTCGCACGGTGTTCCGTTCTTGAGATATTTTATTCACACACGCACACACACAGACCAATCGCTAAAAACATGTTTTTTGGGTTCAGGGGGTCTGAAAACGTGTATATCCGGTGAAAACTCGATTTCGAAAAATCTACATGAAAAAATCCTTTTTTGTATGTTCATATAGGCAAGAGAAAGTAAAAATACGAAGTCTTAGTCAAAGACATAGTACATTTGTATCCCCTCCAACAGTCGGAAATTATTGTACTACTTCATTGTGCAGTTGAATTTAAACTATTCCAGTAACTTGAGGTGGTGGTCGGTATAATGGCTAAGTACCAAAACGTATTTGCTTGACTAGAACAATCAAAAGGAATTAATAGAAAGAATAATTAAATATTAAGGAATCAAATTGAACAAAACAAAGATTTAATAGTAGGCATAACATAATAAAACCTTTCTACTATATTTTAAAGGACAACATTTGAACCTAGTTCCTTCCACCAGGCCCTTCCGAGAATTCCATTCTGTAGTTGCATTCATTCATCGGCAATCGTTTGTCGTTATTGCAATATTGTAAAACAACATTAGACGTTTGTTATGAAGATATTTTGTCGGATGTAATTATACGTAGAGCCTACTTTATTTTAGACTCAAGATACTTTCCAGGCACTTGTTTCGTAACAAGCAATAGAGAATGTTAATTGTCTTGTCAGAATAATTAAATGATTTTTACAAAAAAACGGTACAGCTGACACTTGCTATGTCGTGCTGTGAACGAATCATTGTCTTGTGTTCGTTATATGTAAAAGAATAGAATTTATACTGTGTATTTAACACCATTTGTTTGCAGTAGAGTAATCGGTGCTAATAAGTGAATAACCGAAATTACTGATGGATTTCTAAGAATTTTTTTGCATATATTTTTTATTTTTTGCATTCTAATTGTCGTTTCAATCTTGCGCTCCATCTGTAATGATGGTAAAGACATTTATACCCGAATTTCAAATGCTCGTCACGTTCATGTATCCTTAAAACTAAAAAAGTGTTGTTTTTACTTTCTCTTGCCTATAAAAATATATAGGAAGGAAAGTATTGTTTTCATGTCGATTTTAAGAAATCGAGTTTTCACCGGATCTACACTTTTTCAGACCCTCTGAATCCAAAAAAAAACATGTTTTTAGCGATTGGTCTGTGTGTGTGTGTGTGTGTGTGTGTGTGTGTGTGTGTGTGTGTGTGTGTGAACAGAATATCTCAAGAACGGAACATCGTACGAACTTGAAACTTAGGTTAGACACCCGACACGAACATTTTCAGCTAAAAATCGGTCAACCGGAAGTACTAGTTTATTCGTGTAATTTTCCACTTTTTTGCGATTTTTTCAAAAACGGGTCCTACGATTTTTTTTAAAAATCACCTCGTTTTCTAAATTTTTATGCTTTACAAGATATGGTTGGCGGCATGTCTGCTGATATTCTTGGGGAGGCTGTTTTTGCGTAAAAAAATGTTTTTTTAAGGTTGTGGCTTTAATATGCATTTAGCGCAAAAATGTTTATAATAAAAGTTGTAGAGAATTTAAATTACTACAACTTTTATTTCAAACATTTTTTTGTATAACGCTTAGTTTAGCGGTAATTAGCGATCTTCTGTTTTTTTCACGAGAACGTTAAAAAGTCGATTTTTATAAGATTTCAGCCTTAGCATGCATTTTGTATTAGTGTATATTATCAAATTTATAGGAAATTAAAATATCTACAACTTTTATTTAAAGAATTTTTCTCTACAGAGCCTAGTTTAGCGTGAAAGAGTGACTTCCGTATTTTGAAGCCAAACTGAGGTTGATTTTAATTTTACGTCTTTCACTCTTGATTAAAATTAGGTTATATTTACTGGGGTTAGTTTTTTTGTTTATTTCTAAAGTTTTATTACTAATGTCAGATTACACTGTTATTTATTTGCATTGAAAAGAGAAAGTTGTGTGAGTGTTTCACACCGAAATTTTTGCATTCTAATTGTCAGCAATCCGACACCTCACCGGTTGAATTTATGAAATGATTGTGATAATGCTGCTTTTTAACACCATACAAAAATAAAGCAAAGAAAAGTAAGTGATTTATTTGTAAAGAAGAACTAAATTGCTGTGTGTTTCTGTCCAATGAAATACAAATGAATTTTACCAATAAATTTTGTTTTTATCGATTTCCTATTCTTTTATGGATTTTCAATTTTCCGTTCTCTTCCAGTCACAATTATTCCAGATAAACGTGGTAGTGCTACACTCATATTTTCTAAAATAAAATACTCTTCTTCTCAATGAAACCGTTGAAGATTCGTTTCAACCTTTTTTTGAGGTTTGAGTTGTCAAAGAGTTGCAGCACCTCAACATTCCGAATTCTGTTATGAATGACAAAGATTTATTTGTTTATTTGGTGTCATTTTTCTCAACGAAAAGTAATTTTTCATTTATTACTTCTATTTTGACTCCTCCCATTTTCTTTTTATAAATCCCTTTCTTTACATTAATTAATTACTTGTATCTTGATGTAAATATCATTTGAAGTTGCTGAACTAATCATCTAGATTTGATTAATTGTCAACATTTGTTCAAAAACATACCTAACACTTGTTCATACTTAGATCGTTAAAAGATAAAAGGAACAATTGTTAGTTAGAATAAAGGTGTATGTACTCAAAACTTATTGTCATGTAAAATAGTTTGTCTACCATTCTGATTCTTATAAATAGTATTTATTAATAATTACAATAGTACTCAGTTTACTAATTATTAATTTAATTATTAAATAAACAGCCGAACACCCCTAATGTACATAAATTCTCTTATCAACATTCGTACTTTTAATTTCATTGTTACTGTAAAGTGCAGGTTACCTGATAGAAACATAAATTTGTAGGAAAAATCAAACATGGTAACCAATTAAGGAATTTAAATAATTTAAAAAATCTGGTGTGGAACACTCACACAACATTCTCCTGTCAATGTTAATAATGAAAAATTTAACCTAATTTTAATCATGAGTGGATAAAAATAATCTGGTGTGAACACTTACACGACTTTCTCTTGCCAATGCAAATAATGAATCATATAACCTAACATTAGTATTAATACGTTAAAAATAAACAAAAACATAACCTTATTTTAATCATGAGTGAATGATGGAAATTGAAAATTAACCTTAGTTTAGCTTACTAATACGGAAAATCACTCACGCTAATTTAAGCTCTGTAGAGAAAAATGCTTACAATAAAAGTTGTAGATCTCTTAATTTTCTATAAATTTTATTATATACACTTTTGTCGTAAAATGTATACGAAGATCAAAATCTTAAAAAATCCATTTTTTATAGATTTTCATGAAATAAAAAACAGAAATTACCGCTAAAGTAAGTGTTAAACAAAGAAATATTTGAAATGTCAAAATGTCTACAAGTTTTATTATGTAGTACATTTTTGCGTTAAAATGCATATTAAGGCCGCAATCGTAAAAATCCATTTTTTCTACGAGAGAACAGCCTCCTCAAGAATTTCAGTAGACATGGCGCCTAGCCTAGCTTGTACAGCATAAGAAATGTAGTAAATCAGGCGATTTAAAAAAAAATGAAAAATGACACAAATAAACTACTACTTCCGGTTAACGGATTTTGATGAAAATGTTCGTATCGGGTCCTCTAATGGTATCTAATTTAAGTTTCAAGTTCGTACAATGTCCCGTTCTTGAGATATTTTGTTCACACACACACAGACCATTCGCTAAAAACATATTTTTTTGGGTTCAGGGGGTCTGAAAAAGTGTATTTCCGGTGAAAACTCGATTTCGAAAAATCGACATGAAAACAATACTTTCCTTCCCATATACTCGTATTCATATAGACAAGAGAAAGTAAAAATTAGTATTTTTAAATTAACAAGAGAAAGTCATGTTAGTGTTTCACACCAGATTTTTTTATTTAAATGTTGGTGTTCCAGTAATTGACGTTCGAATTGGCATTGTACAGTACATAAAAATCGGACGATTCATTTAAAAGCTGTTTCTTATTACAGTCAGATGAAAATTAGAAGTTTTGTAATAAGATTGCGTTATTCAGCGTTACACCGAGTGCATTGTTTAGATTCAATATAAGATTGTTGTAGTGGGTAAAGTCGTGGTCGCGAGAAAGGTTGTGCGGTTTGTCATTCATTTATTAGTCTAGCGTTCATTCGTCCTTATCGTACGTTTGTCCTTGTTCCTTCTGAGATTTAGCTTTCACTCACTCCCTCCTTCGTTTTTATTATTTTAATATTTTTTAACATTTCACATTTTTGTACCTTCATCTTTTACCCATAATAATATCTACAGACAGGTGGAGTGTCAATATTATAGTGTGAACACTCAATCTGTTCGTTGCAGGGGTAAAATAAACATTGCTGTTTCTTATTACATGGTCAGCCGATTTAATGACTGAATCATTTAAGAATAGAAGAGGTAGAGGTGTAAAAGACACTAATCAGAGCTATCTCCTCTGAAAGTAATAAATTTAATTATACAGCCAGACCCTGTGGAGAGTGAAGTGAAGGTGTCATTTGCAGAGTGGAAAATATGTGCTTTTCAGAGGGCCCGGCATGCTGATAAGCATACTTTTCCACTCAGTGAGGAAGGTAATAGTAAACCACCTCACTCCTCGTTTTACTTAGTCGATTCAAAGAAATTCATTGTTTTGGTTTACGCCTGTTAGGCCTATACAAGGCAGCCAGATGACTTTGAAGGGCTGTTCCCTTTTATGGTCGAACATATCCTCTTATAATGAAAGAAGCAGTACTGTACCTTAATTTTCAAAAGACCAAAACCGCTTTTTTGAGAACTATGTACAAATTTTGTCAAAAGGAACGAAATAATTAGTTCGACTTTGAGGAATGACGGAATTCGAGTTATAGATGACTTTTTACATGGCAAATGCATGGGAAGGTTAAAGGGGACTGAAATTTAATTCGAGTTATAGAAGTTCGACTGTACTTGCCGAAGTAATTGGGGCTGATGATACACATGTATCGAGTAGTTCAGATAACTCTGAACCTTTAAAAAATTAAAAGTCATTAAGCTGACTATAATTATTTTTTACTATTAATAATCTGGTGTGAAACACTCACACGACTTTCTCTTGCCAATGCAAATAATGAACAATATAACCTAACATTCGAAAGTAACAAAAAAAACTAACCTCTAAAAAAATAACTTTATTTTAATCATGAGTGAATGATGCCAAATAAAAATCAACCTCTGTTTGGCTTCAAAATACGGAAAATGACTCTTTCACGCTAAACTAGGCTCTGTTGAGAAAAAAATGCTTGAAATAAAAATTGTAGACCTTTTAACTTCCTATAAATTTTATTATATATAGGCCTATTCTTTAGGATACATTGCAGAATTAATCAAGCGGATGACAGAAATATTCGATTGCCGACTCGACTAAAGATTAGCATTGAAATACTGAAACTTGCGCGCAATTGTGAGGTAGAAAGCTATTTCAACTAATTTTTAAATTCATTCGAATGATTCGATAGTTTTAATAATCGACTAATATCAGTCATTAGTCCCACATCAGGATATTTTATCTCTCCACTTTAAATGCAATAATAACAACAAATAAACAACTGTTATTTTTATATTCCTCTGAACACGGCGAGTGCTGTCTGGTATCCTATAGTGTATACAGAAATAGTTACAATAACGTAAGTGTACTATTCATAATAGAATGGAACTTAATAGCCAACACACCACATGGTGGACATCGGTAACTGTAGTAGCAGTTTGGTGGTGGGGATGGTTTGGGGTTAGAAGTACGAAAATACCACTACATAAACCATTTTTACTGTAGAGTTACATGTGTGTGTACGTCTACTAGTATTGCGGGTCTGTCTAACTGCAAGGAGTTAGTACTGCAGGTCTGCCTAACTGCAAGGAGTAACAGGCCTTAAAAAAGTCCAAAAAATTGGTACACAGGTTTCTGCGTTGCTGTTATCATAGGAAGTATTGCGCTACACGTATTATTAAGTACTCATTTTGAACTTGAACATAAAGTATTTTAATTTTTGTAAAAATATCTAATACCATGTTTTTTGGGCCCTAAAAATTTGTGCTATGCTTCAATTAAAAAAATACGTTTTCAAAAATAGCATTTGATTATCTCCTACTGCTTTTAAACCCTCATTCAAAATCTCATTGTTGTAATAAAAGTCGTTCTTAAAAAACGTGTGTACCAATTTTAGCAAAAAATGCCCTTATAAACGCCCCTCTAGCCTACAAATTGACAAAAAAATAAAATAAAATAATCTGAATGGTCTTATAGGAACTTAATAAAGACGTTAAGATCAAAAAAACAGAAATCTATTTTTTGGCAAAACAACCTTAAACGTTTATATAACATTAACCGAAGATCGCCTACGTGGTGTTGGATCCGACATCTAGACAGCCATTTTGTTTATATCTGAGCATGCGGTGAGGGCAGAGCTTTCTGCCTTCTAGTACCCTCCTACTCAGTCGTTGCCCGAGTGATCATCAAGTTGGGTGAGTCATACTCCTTCCTTTGTATTATTTATAGCACCATTTTGAAAAAGTGTTTGTATTCGTTGTCGAATCCGACATCACGTAGTACTTTGTGTACTACTTTTTTCTCTTTTATTATTTATTTTTTTTATGTAAAACTGGCTTCTAATCGAAGATTTATAACACGCGAGGAAATATTGGAAGAGCTTAGTCGGAGCGAGGAAGGGGATAGTGATATTGACACATTAGATGGAACTGAAGGAAGTGTGAGTGAAACAGAGGATGCAGTTCTGTCAGATGACGATTATGAGGAGATTGACTATGTGCCCCCTGCAGATCCTGATGACAGCGGTGACGATATGGATATATCTGTTAATTCAGACTCGGAAGATGAAGACGAAAGATCTGATTCAAGGAATTTTTTTATAGGTAAAGATAAGGAGACGATTTGGACAGATAAACCTTTGAGTAGTGCTTATTCACGAACCCCTTCACGAAACATTGTTACCCATCTACCTGGACCAAAAAGTAGAGCCAGGGGCCTCACTAAAGAAAATGATATTTTTGAGTTATTTATAACAGATGAAATGATTGAACTAATTGTTGAACACACTGATGAAGAAATTGATAAGAAGTAATTATTGCGTCAAAGGGATTATGTATACCAAAACCACACAGATCTCACGGAGATAAAATCTTTCATTGGCCTTGTGTACTTTTTGGGGGGTACTAAAACAATCAGGCCTAACGTTGAATGATTGTTTCCATTCAGTTTTTGGGCCTTCTTTGTTTCGGTGTGTTATGAGTAAAAATCGATTGGTATTTTTGTTGTCTGTACTTAGCTTTAATTCGAAGACCACGAGGGAGGAAAGGAGAATAAATGACAAGTTTGCTGCTTTTAGACAAATTTGGACTGTGTTTGAAGAGAATTGCAGAAAAAATTACACGCCCTCTGAGTATGTAACAGTCGATGAGACGCTACTTAGTTTTAGAGGCAAGTGTTCATTCAGAATGTTTCTCCGCAACAATCTGGACAAGTACAGATTGAAAATTATTTCTCTTTGCGATGCAAGGACGTTTTATTTTTGTGGTGGAATTCCATACATTGGGAAAGAAAATAAAAAAAAGAGTGACTTGCTGCAACCAACTAATTACGTATTCACACTAACAGAGTCCATAAAAAAACACCAATAGGAATGTGACGACAGACAATTGGTTTTCTTCTTGTGAAATCGTTGATGAACTTACAAAGAGGAAACTAACTTTAGTTGGTACGTAGCGAAAAAATAAAAGGGAGATTCCACAATCATTTATAGAGACTAAAGGGGTTCTTTCTGAATCGTCAAGATTTTTGTACGATCCTGAAAAAATGTTAGTTTCTTACATACCAAAAATAAACAAGAATCTAATTTTGATATCGTCCATGCATTCTGTTGGTGATGTGAATAAAACCTCTAACAAACGGGAAATAATAGAATTTTACAACGTGACGAAAGGCGGTGTGGATGTATTTGATCAGCTATGTCATTCAAAAACAACAAAAAGAAAATCAAACCGTTGGCCTAAGTGGTACTTTTGCGGGGTCCTTGATGCGGCTGCCATAAATGCTTTCGTAATTTATAAAATGAACGTGGATAATCCAGCGAAGAGATCCAATTTTCTAAAACAACTGGCCTATGCCTTAAGAACTGCTGCAGTGCATAAGAGAATGATAAACCCTCAATTACCTGTTGCTTTAAGGACTCAAATAAGTTCCTTATTAGGAGAGGAAATGCCTACTTCTAGTTTGCCAGGGCCAACTGAAGAAAGAACATCAACAAGACCTGGACTATGTGCTTTCTGTGACCGAAGGAAGAAAAGGAGAGGGAATTATAGTTGTGGCCACTGAAAACGAAGTGTCTATGGTGAACATAAACGGGTTATTTGTCCTGAACGTTATAATATTAGTGATTGAGAAACAATTATTTAGCTGATTTTTATTTAATTTTTTTACAATTTTTACACTTTATTTACTTGTTTTTTTTAATATAATGGTTTCACTCAACTTTTACCTCTTTGAAAACTAAGTTAACCAACATTTTTTGTTTTTTTTATAATAAAACCATTTTTTATAATTTTGTTTTTTTAATTAGTTGTGTTACCATAAAACAAGTACTCCGATTCAAGCACAGAGACATATTTTCTATAAAGAATTAGTACTCATGACATAAACTGCTTCTATTATGAACATAAAATACTTTTTATATTCACAAAAGTACCAAAATATAGAGGATGTCATATCTGACTCCACCTAGGTAATTCTCCAAACTTTTCACCTAGGCGATCTAGTGTTAATGAACGATAAATAGTGATGATATTAGGGTAGCCCCTGCGACAATAGAAGAGTAAATTATTTTTTTGTTTTTTTTAAGAACATTATGTAATTTTACTCTTTTTACACACTGAGAATTTTTTTTTAAAATGTCATTTACAAACACAAATATTCAGTCAGTTCAAGATTCTAGAAACCAAAATTTGTTTCATGTAATTCAATATAATTTTTGATTACAGATTGTCTTTCACTGTTCAAATCTTTTTTGTTTATTTTTAAGAAGCATACTAAAATTTTGTGTGTCAATAAATAATTTTTGATTAACACTTGTAAAATGTGCTGAAATTTAACCATTCATTAGCACATTGGAGCCTACTATTCTTTATAAAGTAATAACACCAGACCCCGGCCATCTTTAGCCATTTTCAAAAAACCATAGTAAATTAATTATAAAATTTACCATTGTATTAATGACATCTATTTAAAGCTCTAAATTTTCTCTTTCATTAAATTTAAATATTAACAAAAGTTTTGTAAAAGATAATGATAAAACAACAATACAAAAGTTCTTGTATACAGTGACATAAGATACAATTACCTATCGGTTAATATGATCAATATTCAACAGGGTTGATATATATATACAATATTCAACAAGGTTGGCCCATTATTATATGCAATATAAAGTAATATCGTTTACATTGACATCTGTTAAAATCACGTATTGGTTTTAGTGACACCGTAACTATTTTCAAACATGCCGGTTGCCTGTCAACTGTATGAGTCAGCGAGTTACTCAGTTTTGCCTAGTTTTATCGAGTTTTTATCTTTATAATGTTAGTCTCAACATGCATTTATAGTATAGTTTGTGTTGGAAGTTTGATTACCAATAAGCTTCTTTTGTGCCTTAAATACAGCACTGATCTATAGTTTTATTATCCTGTTTACTCAAGTTAGGGCCATATATTTTGTGTAAACCCGATCGTTATTTTCATGTTTTATGCAAATGTAAATATGGCGTCTTCACAAAGACATGTTACTGTAATGGAAAAAGCACACATTATTTCTTGTTCGGAAAACGGTGAAACGAATGGGGATATTGCAACAGAGTTCAACGTTGGACACACCACAATATTCGCAATTTGGAAAACCAGAGAAAAAATTTAGAATAGTTTTGAAGAAGATAAAGAGGAATGGAAGTGACTTCAACTTTGTCAAAAAATAAAGACATAGAAGAAGTTCTTATAAATTGGTTTACTTTGCAACGGGCAAACAACATCTCTGTAACTGGACCTACAAGAAAAGGCAATCGCTTACAATAGCCAAAACTATGTGGTCCGTTGGAGATCACTGATTCCAATAACTACTGTATATACATTTTGAATACAAAACAGAATAATAGAGCTCCAAAATAACATTTAAAAATTACGCGCAACATGAATGTTAGTAAACAAAAACACCATTACATGACTTGTTGATTGTTTTTTAGTCATAAAAACTTTTACATTAATTAATTAGCACTTTGTGTGATAAATTTAAGAACCTGAAGGTTATAGCTTATCATATAGACAAAACCTAGCTGCGTTCTATTCCATTTAAAACAACACAATATGTAATGAAACGCACTCATCCTTAGAATTTTAGAGTTGTTTGTGGCAAACGAGCTGGACTTGTCTATAGGCTCCAATGTGTTAATTTCAATTTGTTTTAGTTTTAAATTAGATTTGGGTTTTTCATTATTAATTCTTGCATTATTATGGGAATTATTAAAAATAATTATAAATCTTTGAAAAAACTGATTATTTGTAAGTTTATATTCAAATCAATTTATCTCCATTACATTATAAATATTAAGGATAGGTAACACTACTTTTTTACTTTTTCTTGCCCTATATAGTATAGGGAAAGAAATTATTGTTTTCATGTCGATTTTTTGGAATTTTGTTTTCACAGAATTACTTTTTTTAGACCTCCTGAACCCAAAAAAATATGTTCAGCGATTGGTCTGTATGTGTGAACAAAATATCTAGTTTTTATTATATATATTAATATATTTTTGAAACACCTGGTATAACAGAGTTACAAGAGCAAGTGTTGGCAACGTTGCTGGCAAGTCATTGGCTGGCTATGAAGTGGGTAGGGGGAAATGCATACTTACAGAGCTCTTTAGCCCTGAAAAATAGTATAGTTAAGGACCATAAGGGGTCCTAACACGAACATTTTCTTCAAAATCGATCAACTAAGGAGTTGCAGTTTATTCGTGCTATATTCTCAGTTCTTATGATTTTTTTAAAAATTACCTCATTTACTACATTTTTATGATCTACAAGATAGAATAAGCACAATGTCAACTGAAATTCTTGTAGGGATCTGTGCTCTTGTAAAAATGTTTTATTTTTTAAGATTGTGGCCTTAATATGGATTCTAGAGGAAAAGTGTATATAGTCAAAAATTGTAGAATTTTTAAAACTTATTTCAAACATTTTTTGTGTACAATGTTTAGTTTAGAGGCAATTTGTGATTTACTGGGTTACCGGTTTTGCTTATCAAATCATTATAAAATGGAATTTTTTAAAAGTTGTAGCCTCAGTATGCATTTTGTGTAGGAAATTAAAACACCTGTAATTTTTATATTAAGGATGTAACACCCCTATCGCTGCCGGGAACACATTCGGCAACACGGCGATAGGTCGGTTAGGGTGTTAACAAGAGATAAAAAAAAATATTCAAGGAAGCAAAAAAAATAAAAAAACACTCAGGTAATCGTTGCACAAATGAAATACCACTATAAAAAATGTATGTAGCAAAACAATTTAATGTAACAATAGATATATGGTGTAAACATCAAGATTAATACAAGGTTACTCAGTCTTAAATAACTGAACAATCAAATATAATAACAGATCCAAAATTGTACTTCCTGAGGTAATTAATTGTTAATATCAAGTAAAAAAAAAACAATAAAATATTTAAACATACGAGGGGGTACCCAAAAGTATCCGGAATAGCTCTGCTGTGGGCGGAGCTTGTGCAGTACAAATTCCCGCCACTAGGCTGCTTGTAGCGCTACTCATTGCCAGTTCAATGCCATTTTGTTCGTTGATCTAGCTTGTTCTGTTCTCGTGCAGTGATTGTTCTCGCTAGTGCTGTTTTGTGCTCGTGTCGTTTTTCATGATGGCAAGTTTTAATGAACAACGTGCGGCTGTGAAATTTTGCTTCTTGCTCGGTAAAAACGCCGCGGAAACAGTTGTAATGTTGAACACAGCTTACAAAGACGACGCTATTGGAAAAACCCAAGTGTACGAGTGGTTTTTGCGCTTTAAAAATGGCGACATGTCGATTGAGAACAAACCTCGTTCTGGACGACCGTCGACTTCCCGAACAGACGAAAATGTTGTGAAAGTGAAAGAAATTGTACGAACAGACCGACGACAGACCATTGACCAAATATCACAGGTTAGTGGGTTATCTTGGAGCTCAGTCCAACGCATTTTAACAGAAGACTTGACAATGAAAAGAGTCGCTGCCAAGTTTGTGCTTCGGGTTCTGACAGACACTCAAAAGGAACGTCGAACTGAAACGTGTAGTGATTTGAAACAACAGCTTGAAACTGATCCAGATTTCATGTCAAAGATCATTACGGGTGACGAGTCTTGGTGCTATGGGTACGACCCAGAAACTAAACAACAATCCAGTCAATGGAAGACTTCATTATCACCCCGACCAAAAAAAAGTCGTCAAGTCAGATCGAACATCAAAACAATGCTGATTTGTTTTTTTGATGTGAGGGGAATTGTCCATTCAGAGTTCGTTCCACCAGGCCAGACGGTAAATCAAGCTTTTTATCTTGAAGTGTTAAGAAGACTACGAAACAGCATTCGTCGTAAAAGACCTAATTTGTGGCAGACAGGGGACTGGTTTTTCCACCACGACAACGCGCCTGCACACACGGCAATCTCGGTTACCCAGTTTTTGGCGAAAAACGGCATGGTTTTGCTACCACACGCACCGTACTCACCCGATCTGGCTCCGTGTGATTTTTTCTTGTTCCCACGCATGAAAAGGGGCATGAAAGGTTTCCGATTTAACAACGTTGATGATGTCAAGAAAAAAACGACGGATGAGCTGGCAGCCATCACTGAAGAGGAGTACAAAAAATGTTTTGAACAGTGGAAGCACCGGTGGGACAAATGTATTAGTTGTAATGGAGAGTATTTTGAAGGGGATAAGGTTCTTTTGTAAAAAAATTAAAAATAAATAGTTTTAAAAAATAATTCCGGTTTCTTTTGGGTACCCCCTCGTACACTAATTAAATGACACTGAAATCGGAGTGGCCAAAATATTTTAAATTTAAACTTTTATTACAAGCTAAGCATGCCAGCTTTCTACCCAAATATAATTAATACTTTAAATTCATATGTTGTAAAATATATATATATATTTGAATATGTAGTAACATTTTAGATTCTACTAGTAATTTTGTTACACAAATATTATAATTGAGAAAACAGAAGTTAAATTTTAAATTTTTTAACATACTCTAAATCAGGAGTAGATTTAAGGAATCTTAAATTTACATATTTTAATATACATAATTGGTTGTATAATTATAAATTTCCAGATTTTATCTGGCTAACCTTTAAGTTACATAAATTTAAATTTTTAATAAATAGTAAATAGAAAAAAAACAATAAAAGAATAATAATTTTTTTTTTTAAATTTTATTTATGAATTAGTAATATTTTTCTTAGTCCACGTTTCTGAATAAATTATGTTTTGCAAAAAAAATTTAGTACGAAAAGGGTCCAAACAGGTCGATTTAAATACATCAAATTTCCTGTTCAATGCAAGAAAATAAGACAAATCATTGATGTGGCATGATCTTCACCCTAAAAAAATATCGGTTACCACTTTAAAACGAAGTTCGAGTTAATAGGATGAGCTCCTCTCATAATAATAAAGTAAAGAAAACATACCAAATTGTAGTAAACACTTCATTCGGAGTGTTACCGATGTGTTGAAGAATTACAGATGGAACCTTTCATCCAGTTTGGACATCATGTAAACACCATAATCGAAAATTTCAGGAAACGTTGATCAGTAGAAAGATGTTGACGAAATGAAATTCACCCTTTTCGGGAATCGAACCGCATGTTGTGAGTATCGAGTGGCACGATACAAGGAACGGCTTTCACTGTCCCAGGATTGAACCCATGTTTATGGGCAAGTAGACATAACTTTTCCAAAAGTTACAAAAGTAAAAAGGCGTAACAAATTTAATAAATTTACTACTGCATTGCGAATGAACTGTACACAATGAAAATTCAACACTGAGTGTCGAGACCGGCAAATGGCGCAGCTTATCATGAGAAAGGAGAACGCTAGTTAGAAGGAAAAGCGACAGATCGCACCACCAGACGGTGAGTTAGTTAACGTCGACAAAGTAAATACGAATTATCGGCAACCAAAAATAACAAGCGAACGCTAAAAAGCAAACAAAAAACCAAAACGTAACAATCTGAAAACAGATGTTACTAGGATTTTTCTACAAAGCCTTGTTTAGAGGCAATCACTGATTTTCTGTATTTTTAAGTTCTACAAGTTTGTTTACTCATTAAACATAAGTTGTAGGGCCTATTGTTCTTTACCTACATTGGTAAAAGAAGGTCATATGACTGTTTGTGAACTGATTTTTTTTATATTTATCGATTAGTTATATTTTTAATTTTGTAGGTTTAAAAATAATTTACTTTTATACGGATTTGAATACTAGACAGTGGTTACCGGTGTACTTTGATGGTTGGGGTTCAATTAACCATACTCTCTTAGGAATGGTCGGCCTGGGTCTGTACAAGACTACACCTCATTTACACGTCATACACATCATCCTTATCTCATTGGGTCATGGGGTTGCTTATTGTTCTCAATTGAACAGATTGCAACGTACACAAATTAGGAGTAAAAAAAAAATAATTATATGGCAGGCAGGAGCAGAATGAATAGAAATTTTCTGTTTCGAATAGACATGGTACATTAGTTATTTGGTGTTGTTTTTATTACTTCATGGAATTCATCTGGTGTAAAATATGGAAAATAAATTGAATGAATGAAAATCACATCATATTACGTTTACAGTTCCACAGAAAACTTGTTCACCCGTGTACTATATTCAGCCGCTCTAAGTTTGCTCCTACTGTCAACAAACCAAAACCAGCTACTACAGGGTGCACGCTAGAGTCCATGACTTTATGGATGTCGTATTCCTTTTAAGTTATCTATTTTTTAAATTTTAAGTACTTAAAGTACTAAAAACATCAGTCGTGATATGATGTAGGCCTAACAATTTAATTTAGAAAAATACTTTTAAAAGTATTTTGTATTTAAATACTTTTGAAAGTATTTAGTTGTTACTTTTTAATCAGTGTGTACACATTTAGATATAATGCGCATGCTCAGTGACGTCATTATTTGTTTACATTAGGAGCAAACTTAGAACGGCTGAACTGTACGATGATTGTAACGAACAAAATTTCATAAGAAACCTATCATTCACGTTCAGCCTAAATGTTGTTTACCCTTTTTGTTTATTATTAACATATGGTGAAATTGAAAACAGCTGTAGATAAATAATTGCCATCACTAAGAAACTACAACAATCGGTTACTATGTGTAAAAATTATATTTTGAAATGCACTGAATGCAAGGAGTTATAAAAATTATGGTGAGGTTTATTTAAAAAACTAAAATATTATTTATTTTGTTAAATTGTTTGTTAAAAAGCATCTACAATTTGAAGGGAAATTATTCCAAAGGAGAAATTAATTTGCAATATTCAACACTTGTCGAAACAAAAGCAAAATTATGAATTTTTCTATTTGTTAACTTTGATTGCCAATGACTTCAGCCTAGACTGATATTTATCAGAGAGGTATTTATGAACATAATTAATTAACTTTTTCAAATATATTTGTAGATGTTGTGTTTTATAATAACAAAGTTTTAAAGTTCTAACCCTTTATTATTGGTTTGTTTTGGGTAATTATTTAGAATCTGGGCACGTTACAGATTGTAACAGTATTTTTTATACATCACTTTTTCGTATAAACTTCAATAATCTGTTTTATTTCCCTTCATTTACTGTAAAAAGGTTCTTTGTGAAAGTACTACCATCCTGATTATGTCTTGACATGTCCTATACTCCCTTTGGAGTCTCCAGGATGCAAGTAACAAAAAAAAAAAAAAAAAAAAAAAAAAAAAATGTACATTTTCAAACACTTCATGCACCTCTCAGTGTCCTTGGAAGACCTGAACAGGCACCTCTCATAGAAAGGCTGTCAAAGCTCCTTTAATGCTCTCCAGAATTCCATGGTGGTGTCCTTTCTGAGTTCTTTTTATCTTGAGAAACAAATAGAAGTCAGCTGGTACCATGTCAAGTTTTAGTTTCCTTCGAGCAATTCCTGGCACTTCAACATAGATGCTGTTCATTCGTCAAGTTTCAAGTGACTCTAAACTCAAAAATTCAGTTCAGTGATATTGCAATCTCCCTGTAGGCTTGCGTATATATTAGCTCATCCGCACCAATTTTACCCAGTTTAACGCAAAATTTAATTGTGTATTGATCCTGAGGAAAAGACTATAGAAGGGAACCAGGATGCAAAAGGATTTTTTGGTTAGCCAACTTGAGGGCATGGTTTAACAGGAGCTCAGAAGAACTCTTTCGGATAGCTATCTGTAAGGTAAGCATTGCCATGATGGTCACCGACCTTCAGAATAGGGAGGCACCCTGAGAAGAGAAGAAGAACGCTGCTCCAAATGTTGTGCCATCATTTCATCGATGAGGTTATTGTGACACACTTTGTACTAAGCATGATCTTCATTCAACCACTACTTCAGGTGACTGAAAAGTGGCATTATTGACCTAATACACCAAAACCATGTTTTCTAGCAGGCACTGCAAAAGCGTAAGTGGCTGGCTGTGAAAATTTATTACCGGAACTTGTGGGACAGACCCTATATTAAAAGTTCTTAGGAAACTAACACTAAAAAAAGTTGTTATTGTTTACTTATTTACTGAAAATTATGCATGTATTTTGTAAAAATTTACATAATCATCCAGGATAGTGTACGCTCAGGTTATGATCTTAAGTGTCATCTGATTTATTAATTAAGGAACTGGTTGAAATATGTCTTTTATTTCTTTTTATAAAACTAGCTTTCTACGAACTGTCTTCATTAAATATAGTACGAAAATACATTCGAATATAAGATATTCGAATGTATTTTTTTAAATATAGCCTATGTTATATATTTAAATAGAAAATGTGGTTCAAAGTATTTTCTGAAAAATCTGTTGGCATTTAGAGTTCTGTTGAACAGGTTTTAAATTTTTAGGATGTGGTAGTAAAGCAGACACTTTCAGGATTTTGCATTAAATCCAATAATGAAAATTGATGAAAATAATAATGAGATGTTTTGTCTTTTTTTTTTTTTTTTGTTAATTGCATGCAGGAGACTCCTGAAGAATTAATGGATGTGTAAGGAACTTATATTTTATTTTATACATATTAATTTAATAACACATCCCACTACTGCAGGCTTTCTTGCAATAGTGGAACTGTGAGCACTGTTATGTCGCTAAAAAGTTGCCTGCATGAGGTGAGGTGGTTATTTTTTTTTCTTTAACGTCTGACTGTTCTGCAATTACTGCCAATGCAGATTGTGAAGGATGAAATGATTTTTTATAACGTATGAAAATATGCCATGCCTGAATGAGATTTGAACCCAAGACCGCATGATGAGAGGCGAGCACGTTACCAACTACGCCAATGTGGCCGGCGTGAGGTGGTTAGCTCTTACCATACTCCTAATAGCTTTCGAATTTTAATAACCGTATCCATGTTAACAATATTAGAATTACCCCTCTCTAAAATACCTTAACGGACTTTAAACATAATTAGATCAAAGATAAGCTGCTACTAACAATTTTTTATCATTTAATCTGGCAATTTGTTAAAGTGCAAACACCCCAGATGATAATTTTGCTACAAACTTGATTGGTTTAGAAATCTCTAGACAAATACCTATCTAATGATACTCCTAGGAACTTCACTGTTTCTACAGGCTCTTAAGCAATTTTTATTAATAAATATGTTTTTCTCTACATTGTATAATGTTATTTTGTTTTTAAACTGCAAAATGAATATTATTCCTTCATAATTTTGTTCCAGTTCTATTTTTATTGTTTTCGCTTTGTACATAATTTAATTCTGTGATGTTTTTTGCAGGGATTTAGTTCATAGACAAACTCCTTGCGCTGCCGTGAGCCACATATGGCTTTTAGGGTCTATGGGTTTGGTTTTCAAGGGATGGCTTACAGGTAAAACTGACAAAGTCCATTTTTTCATAAAATTAATTATGTGCGCCAAGATGCTCTTGAATGTGGTATCTTATCAGTGGTAAAATTATCCACTCCTATTCCACCGTAATATGGTGGAATAGGACGTAGTTTAATAGTAGTAAATTATATTATAAGAAATGAAATGGGTCTAATAAAATTTCACCCATATAAATTATGTATTTTGAACAATTGTTTGCAGGTAAAATAGATCAAGTGCCACTTGATCAATTTTACTATTGGCTTTTATAATAAAAAGAAAAGTATTCACTGGTAAAACTGTTATTCCTACAGTTATAGATACTGAAGTCACTAGATTGCCTTTTGTGTTTGGATGGGCTGTTAAGGGAAGTGAAAATTCAACAGTGCGGCCCACCTCAACAGTGAGATACTACTCTTACATTTTACTACCATGCAGTTTCTACATACATTTTGTAAGCTGTGTTTTATTCTGAGAAAATGTTATCGTTGTGAACTTTATAAGAAATAAATGTGATCTGTAATATTGCCTATAGCTTAATTAAATGACTAGAAATATTGAATTTACTGTAATTACAAGCTACCTTAATCTACTGGAACAAGATTTTCTATGAATGAATTGTCTTCTTTTTTATTGCTGTCACCTACGTCTTCACTATCAGTCTCATTAGTATCTACCTAACAGTTTCCTTTTTACCAGGTGTCAACAAAACTGTTAAAGAATAGCTTCTTCACTTCTTTAATATCCTTCTTTATTTTTCGAAATGTAGAAAGAAAAGCATAACTGTAGTTAGCCACTTGCTTATGGCTTTTGTTAAGAGGCAGGAGAAAGGTTTTTTGTTCAGCTTTAACTTCACAGCATTTTATCACACAGCATATTAGATTTCATTCAGCACTCTGAATAGTCTGCATACGTTTTCGAAAAAACTAACATTTCTGTTTATGGTAACAAACAGTTAACCAACAAAAGGTTCTGCGATATACTGTATATGCTCTGGGTATAGTATAAGTTGTTATGTTTGTTGTACTGAAATTAAAGCAGTCGCGCATGCGCACTAATGCTTTTCCACTTTTAGCCCTTGTTGCAAACAAGAGAAAACTCGTGACTCAAGTAACTATAGTCACTTTTACCGCTAGAATTCGGCCATATTGTGATTGTTAGTCAGATAACCTCACCATCTGGTTATAGTACTGGAATGCAAAATGTTAAGTCATGGTTACTTACCTTGTCTTTTGAGAAGAAATTTGCACTGTATTATTTAACTGATTCTTGAACCTCTTTATCACTGTTACAAAGGTATCATTATTTTCTGATTCTTTTGGGGATCAGAATAGCAATCACTTCTTACCAACAATAGTCATTTACATAGTTTGAACAAACATTTCAATGTTATTGAACAGAAGTTGGAAAAAGGGCACACCTACAGGAAGTGTGATTCATTGAACCGTGTCATTGATAGATACCAGAGAAACGTTCTAGAAATATCTAGCTCGTGAAGAGATAAAGAAGAAAAAATGTTTTATTTTAGTGTTTAAGTAATTTGTGTGCTTAATTTCATATTTTTAGTGCATTTTTGGTAGTTATTTACTTCTAGGGTACCAAACCGATTTGAACAACTTTATTTGAAATCAAAACTTTTTTGTTTGCTGAATCAGAGTGTGAACTTATTTTTCCGCGCAAACCACTGTGGAATTAGTTACAAGCCCTTTTATATCATCTACAGACATAACTTCACTTTGTTAAAGTTTCATTTTCGTGCTCTTTTTAAATTTTTTTACAGTAAAATTGCTTGATTGTATGTTAAAAATGTCAGTTTTAATTTATTTTATTAATCAAGCATCAAAAAGTGGTCAAATAATATAGCATTTAAAAAATTCAAACTAATAAAATAACCAAAATACGTTGACGTCATCTCACATTTTTCTTACAGATTCAACACAATATATTGTGTCTTTTGATTTTGTAATAATAATTGCTATTATTTTCATATCCCAAAAGTATTATTAGGTAGTAAATGGTGAGTAGGTTAGTATAGGTTAGGTATTATTGGTTTGTAAAAGGTGAATAGGTTATCTGTTATTATACGCAGTTATAAATGCACATATCAACCAATAACCTACTTCATAATAAGGTTATTGGTTTTAGGAAGGCTGTTAAGAGGTGCAAGATGGACAATGCTCAGGACGTTTGATTTTTGATCATCGGTTAGGTGTGCTGTAGCTCAAAAGGAACCTAAAATGACATTTTGGGACGGATATAGTGGTTTAACGAGGTATAATACAGCATCTAAACAGCATGGTAGTTGACGAATTCCACATGAACGAAAACTGTAATGTGATTACGCCCAAGGAGAGTGTACATCAGAGAAATTTAAATTACTGTACAGATGCCTGTGATCGTTTATTTATAACCTCAATACAGATTCGTATTGGACAGACCCTGTATATTTGACTGACTGCCCTTATTTTCTTCAATTTTGAATTTATATAGGATCATTCGTAATAGTTGGTCTGCTTTTTTTCAGGGACTGTTTCATCCAGCTTGAAAAATTTTTGATGAATATTGGGAGACACAGACATTGGTGGATAATTATTAGGCATTGCAAGTTGACGGACAAAAAGAATACATAACAATCCCAAAAATCAATATATCCGTTATGAAATGGATTACATTCTTTAAAAATAATATTTAAGTTTCATAATCAAAAATGGTTTTCAAAATAGTCCCTCATTACTTAAATTATTTTTGTAAGGTAAAAAAGAAAAAAATAATTTGTAACAGAAATACAAATCTTCATTGAATATCAAGTTGTTAATCGACAAAATATTAATAATTTTTCTCTTTTTCAATCATGTTCATATATTTTATAAATGACTTACCTGTAACATGAGTCATGGTTTTAATAAGAGGATGTTGTTCAATTTTACAACAATATCTTTTATACATTTTTTATATTTTTTTAATGCATTATTCATGTATCGATTTATGGTTTATTGTACATTAATGTATTGATTTATTTAAAAATGACTTAACTAACATGAGTCATGGTTGAAATAAGGGGTTGTATTCAATTTATTAACAATATCTTTTATACATTTTTATATTCTTTAATGCATTATTCATATATCGGTTTATTGTGTATTAATGTATCGATTTATTCATAAATGACATGGGTAATGGTTGAAGTAAGGGGTTGTTATTCAGTTTTGCAACAATATCTTTTATACATTTTTATATTTTTTAATGCATTAATCATGTATCGATTTATTGTTTATTGATTTATTCAAAATTGACCTCTGACACGAGTCATGGTTGAAATAAGGGGTTGTTACTCAATTTTAAAATATATCACTTACACATTTTTATAATTTTGACTGCATTATTCATGGATCAATTTATTCTTTATTATATATTGATGTATTGATTTATTCAAAAATGACTTACCTCTAACATGAGTCATAGTTGAAATAAGGGGCTGTTATATAATTTTACAACATAATCTTTAAAACATATATAATATATATAAATGAATTATTTATGTATTGAATTATTGTATATTGATGTATTGATTTATTTTTATCATGTATTGAATTATTGTGTATTGATGTTTTGATTAATTTTTATCATGTTTTGATTTATTTTTATCATATATTAAGTTATTTTTATCATGTATTAAGTTATTTTTTATCATGTATCAAGTTATTTTTATCATGTATCAAGTTATTTTTATCATGTATCAAGTTATTTTTATCATGTATTGATTTTTTTTTATCAAGTATTGATTTATTTGTGTCATGTATTGACTTGTTTTTATCATGTATTGTTTTATTTTATCAAGTATTTTATTTTTATCATGTATTGTTTTTTTATCATGTATTGATTTATTGTTTCAAGCATAGTTTTTTTGTTAAAATTTATCACAGTGTTGATTTCTTGTATTATTTAATTTGTTTTTGTTAATCGTATTAAAATGTTATGTAAATTAGTTTTGTTTAGTAATTTTTTTAAGAAGGTTTTTTGCCAAATTCTTTTTACTTTATCCAGCCTGTATGAATATATAGGAAGGAACGTATTGTTTACATGTCGATTTTTTGAAATTCAGTTTTCACCGGATCTACAAGATGTCAGACCCCCTAAACCCAAAAAACATGTTTTCACCAATTGGTGTGTGTGTGTATGTGTGAACAATATATCTCAAGAACAGAACCTCATACAAATTTGAAAGTGAAGTTAGATAGGTACGACTTCTGGACCAGTCAGTACGTTTTTATCAAAATCTGTCAACCAGAAGTAGTAGTTTGTGTAATTTTTCACGTTTTTTAACATTTTAAAAACAGCTGCTCCTAAGAATTTTTTAAAATAGCCTCATTTACTACATTTTTTATGCTTTACAAGACAGTGTAGGTGCCATGTCTGCTGAAAGTCTTGGGAAGGCTGTTTTTTTAGTAAAAAAATGTTGAAAATTGCGGTTTTAATATGCATTTTAGCGCAAACCTTTATGTAATAAAAAGTTAAAGAGAATTTAAAATCATACGTTTATTTCAAACTTTGTATAACTCTTAGTTTAGCCGTAATTAGCGGGTTTGTTCGTTTTTCCACGTAAATATGTAAAAAAATCAACTTTTGAAAATTTATGTCTTAGTATGCATTTTACGACCAAAGTGTATGTAATTAAATTTATTGGAAATTAAAAGACCTATAACTTTTACCTTGGGCATTTTTCTTTACAGAGCCCAGTTTAGCGTGGAAGAGGGATTTCCCATATTTTTAAGGAAATATGGAATTTTGAGGTTAATTTTCATTTTGTATCAATAATTAAAATAAGGATTTTTTTTTAAGTTTGTTTCTTGTTTATTTCTAATGTTTTATTACTGATGTTAGATATTGTTTATTATTTGCTTTGGCAAGTGAAATTTTGTGAGTGTTTCACACCACATTTTTGAGTTCGCACAATAAGTGCTGGCAGGGAGGAGTAGAGGGAAATTTTTCCTGTATTGATGCTTATTTGAATTTTTCAAATTTTTTCATAACAAAAGTAATAATTTTAAAGAAAATATGATTTAACACTTTCACTGTTTGACAGTTTCAACAAAATACAACCCTAATAGTATATTTTCTTATCTCTAGCTAAAGAAGTTTTCCTTCACATACTTGCTGATAGCAGTGACATTGTTAATCCATTCACCAATTATCTGTTACATGATCTTCAGTTGACTGTAACTTAATGACAATTTGTAAAAAATTATAAATTATTTTTGTGCTCTATTAGAAGGCATTCTATTTTTACCTTAATTCTTTATACGGTACAAGTTAATTTCCAGTGGCCAAATTTTCCTGTATTGATGCTAATTTGAATTTTGCAAATTTTTTCATAACAAAAGTAATAATTTTAAAGAAAATTTGATTTAACACTTTCACTGTTGGACAGTTTCAACAAAATACAACCCTAATAGTAAGTTTTTTTATCTCTAGCTAAAGAAGTTTTCTTTCACATACTTGCTGATAGCAGTGACAATGTTAATCCATTCACCAATTATTTTTGTACTCTATTAGAAGGCATTCTAATTTTACCTTAATTCTTTATACGCTACAAGTTAATTTCCAGTGGCCAAAAATTCTAAATGGCAGCCAGAATCGCTGTAAATTGATTAGCACTGGCCACTCGTTGCCACTGGAACTTTGCAAGGTTTGACTCCAAATGCTGTCTAGCTGTACTGCCACCATTTTAGTACCCCACTTAGCACTTCCGCATAATTTCCCAATGGTGTGATATATATATGTGCTGATCTGTGGATCAACAAAATTTAATTAAAGGTTTATCTTAAAGCACTGAAATGCAATAAGATCGCCATTATTTAAAATAAATTATAGAACCTTCGCTGATAGTTGCATAATGAATTAACTGCCGAAATATTTTCTTTGTCTCTACATATTCCACCAAAAATCCACTGTTGCAGTAGCAACAGCTCTGCATTATTCTTTCAGCTGAAGAACATATTTTTATGTACTTCGACAACTGATCTGTCTCCTGCTATTGTCCTTTTGGCTGTTTAAATAACCTGTCAACAAAATCAGCAGCCATATCAAGATGTCATTATCATGAAACCAATGTTATTTTCTCACTCCAACCATAAATAAAATGAACTGCCATTACAAATGTCAACTGAAAATTCTCAAACCAGTTCGCTACATCCATGTTAACTTTCATTCTGCTACTTAACTTGCTATTATAATAAAATTAAATTTGTGGCAAAACCACATTTTGTTGCTTATTCACAACTTCCCAGACCAGAGAAAAAATGAAAATTAATAAATCGTTTTGTACAATGATGAATTTTAACGCATAAGAAATGAAACAGATTTTTATTAAAAATAACATTAAACATTTTTATAACATTAATAAACAATAAATAAGGATGATATTACGGTAGCTCCTGCGATAATAAAAAAGTACCATTATTTTTCGTTCTTTTAGGAACATTATTTAATTTCACTCTTATTACACTCTGAGAATTTTTTTAAGAAAATTACATTTGCAAACACAAGTATTCAGTCATTTCAGGGTTCCAGAAACCAAAATTTGTTTCATGTAAATCAGTGTAATTTTTAATTACAGGTTGTCTTCACTGTTCAAATTTTTATTGTTATTTTAATAAGTATACTGAAATGATTCCTTGTAATATAAATATTTAGAACATAACATAAATAATATTTATAACAGTCCGACATTTTAAATTTCCAATAAAATTTTGTATGTTAATAAATACTATCTGACTAACATTAACCCATTCATTAGCACATTGGATGGAGCCTACTGTTCTTCATAAAGTAATGACACCAGAGCCTGGCCACTTTTAGCCATTTTCAAAAGGTCATAGTAAATTAATTACAAAATTTATCTTTTTAATAATGGCATCTATTTAAAGCTCTAAATTTCCTCTTTCATTAAATTTAAACATTAACAAAAGCGTTGCAAAAGAATAACTATATACCAACAATACAAAAGTTCTTGTATACAGTGACATCAGATACAATTACATATCGGTTAATATGACCAATATTCAACAGAAAGGTTGGCCCATTATTATATGCAATATAAAGTAATATTGTTTACATTGACATCTGTTAAAATCACGTATTGGTTTTAGTGACACCGTAACTATTTTCAAACATGCCGGTTGTCTGTCAACTGTATGAATCAGCGAGTTACTCAGTTTTATCTAGTTTTAACATATTTTTTTCTTTATTGCGTTAGTCTCTACATGCATTTACAGTACAGTTTGTGTTGGAAGTTTGATTACCAATAGGCCTATCTCTTCTTTTATGCCTTAAATACAGCACTGATCTACATCCATCTCTTTTGTGTAAACCCGATCGTTATTTTCGTGTTTTATGCAAACGTAAATATGGCGTCATCACGTAGACATTTTACAGTGACGGAAAAAGCACTATTTGGTGGAAAACTGTGAAACGAACACGGATATTACAACAGAGTTCAACCTTGGACACACCACAACATCCACAATTTGGAAAACCAGAGAAAATATTCAGAATAGTTTCGATGAAGATAAAGAAAACTCTAAAGGACTTCAACTTTTTCCAAAAATAAAGACATAGAAGAAGTTCTTATAATCTGTTTTACTTTGCAACGGGCAAACAACATCTCTGTAACTGGACCTTTGTTGCTAGAAAAGGCTATCGCTTACAATAGCCGGAACTACCTGGTCCCTTGGAGGTCACTGTATCCAATAACTACTGTATATATATTTTGAATCCATAATAACCCTTAAAAATTACGCGCAACATGAATCTTAGTAAAAAAAAAACACTATTACATGACTAGTTGATTTTTTATAGTCGTAAAAACTATTATATTATTAATTAGCACTTTTTGTGATGAATTTGAGAACCTAAAGGTTATAAAAAGAGCTTATCATAACCTATAGACAAAACCTAGCTGCCTTCTATTCCATTTAAAACAACACAGTCTGTGAGGAACCAACACTCATCCTTAGAATTTTAGGTCTGTGGCACACGAGCTGGACTTGTCCATAGGCTCTAATGAGTTAATAATTTCAATGAGTTAATGTTTTCATCATTAATTCTTGTATTATTAGGGGAATTATCAAGAATAATTATAATTCTTAAAAAAAACTGATTATTGGTTCAAACTTTGTTAGTTTTTTTAATATAACTGTGCTTGTATTTTTTTAATGAATAATTCAAGTTTTTTTAGTTAAGGTATTTATTAAATTTATGTATTTAGTTATAAATGTTAGACGTTATTTTGTGTGATGTCATAACTGATGGAAATATCCAGTAAATTTAATTTTGTAAATATTTGTGGTTTTTCTATTTTGTTTAGAACTTAGAACTTTTTCAATTTGTTAACATATTTTACCCAAACGTTACGTTACCCTCCTAAAACAACTTGCTTATTTATCAGCATATTTATATACAGTGCTCGGGTATAACAATTTTTATATTCATTTTTAAACCTACAAAATTGAAAATTAAAACCAATCAATAAATTTGCTTTTATCTAAATAAAATAAAGTACTGGTGCCTATTGGAAATTTATGTTCTGATGGAGGTAAATTGATTTGAAATAGTCTACCCTGGCTTGGAAGTGGTCAACTGTAGTCAGAAGGTGGAGTCATCTTCTTACGCACATTTCAAGTCCCTTTGTCTTGCTTTTTTACTGTACCCTCTGACTGCAGTTGGCCACTTCAGTTTCACTGGCGTAGACTATATTTCAAATCAATTTATTTCAATTACATTATTTGATAAGGAAAGGTAACACTACTTTTTTACTTTCTCTTGCTCTGTATAATGTAGGGAAGGAAATCATTGTTTTCATGTCGATTTTTCGCAATTTAGTTTTCACAGAATTACTTCTGGTTAAACCTCCTGAACCCCAAAAAACATGTTCACCGATTGGTCTGTATGTGTAAACAAAATATCTCAAGAACAGAATAGCATACAAAGTAGAAACTTGGACTATAATGCTTTTCATGGTTGATGAGCTCTGCTGTTCCATGCGTTCAGACCAGTCAGAACGATTGCCAGTTTTGTCAGATTGTACGAGTGTTTCAGCCTGACAAACATTATGTACACATGTGTATAAGAGCCGCAGTAGTTCATTCGTGTCTTGCATTTTGTACTGAACACATCCATTATGGAGCGTGTTAACATGCAATACCTTATAATATAATTACCGGGTTGCATGTTTATAGGTTATAATTGTAATTGAAAGACCAAAAAAATGGCTGACAAAATATATAACAGAGCTACAACAGCAAGTGTTGGCAAAGTTGCTGGCAAGTCATTGGCTTGCTATGAAGTGGGTTGGGGGAAATGCGTATGTTCTGATCTCATCAGCCCTGAAAAATAGTATAGTTAAGGACCATAAGGGGCCCTGACACAAATATTTTCTTCAAAATGGATCAACCAGAAGTAGCAGTTTATTCGTGCAACATTCTCAATAACTATATATTTTTTATTACTTTATTTACTTCATTTTTATGCTCTACAACAGTGGTGTCAAACTCAATTTTTCAGAGGGCCATATATTAAATTTAGAATGTGTAGTCGGGCCACATTCAAATAAAAAAATGTACTGAATTATTATAACATTTTATTTATTTAATTAAATAGTATATAATATATGGTTGTTAAAAATCATATCAAAGTTAAAAAAGATTGTAATTATTTTGAGCTCGACATCAGTTAAAATCATGTATTGGTTTTAGTGACACCGTACAAATTTACAACTATGCCGATTGTCTGTCAACTGTATGAATCAGCGAGTTACTCATTTTTGTCTAGTTTTAACGTGTGTTTCTCTTTACAGCATTACTCAACATGCATTTACAGTATAGTTTGTGTTGGAAGTTTGATTACCAATAGGCCTATCCCTTCTTTTGTGTAAACCTGACTGTTACTCTCGTGTTTTATGCAAACGTAAATATGACGTCATCACGAAGACATTTTACAGTGATGGAAAAAGCACACATTATTTGGTGTTTGGAAAACTGTGAAACGAACGGGGATATTGCAGCACAGTTCAATGTTGGACACACCACAATATCCGCAATTTGGAAAACCAGAGAAAAAATGCAGAATAGTTTTGAAGAAAATATAGAGAAATGGAAGAGACTTCAACTTTGTCAATAAATAAAGACATAGAAGAAGTTCTTATAAATTGTTTTACTTTGCAACGGGCAAACAACATCTCTGTAACTGGACCTTTGCTACAAGAAAAGGCTATCGCTTACAATAGCCGAAACTACCTGGTCCCTTGGAGGTCACTGTTTCCAATAACTACAGTATATACATTTTGAATACGAAACAGAAAAATTGAATTCCAAAGTTAACCGCAACATGAATCTTTAACAAAACCTAGCTTCGTTCTATTTCATTTAAAACAACACAATAAGTGAGAAACCAACACTCTTCCTTAGAATTTTAGAGCGGTTTGTGGCACACCAGCTGGACTTATCCATAGGCTCCAATGTGTTAAATAATTTCAATTTTTTTTTGTTTTAAATTAGATTTGGTGTTTTCATCATTAATTCTTGTATTATTGTGGGAATTATCAATAATAATTATAATTTTTTGAAAAAAACTGACTATTGGTTTAAACTTTGTTAGTTTTTTTAATGTAACTGTGCATTGTTTTTTTTTAAATGAATAATTCAAGTTCTTTCAGTTAAGCTATTTATTAAATTTATGTATCTAGTTATAAATGTTAGACGTTATTTTGTGTGATCCAGAAGACCAAAAAAAATGGCTGAGGAAATACATTACAGAGCTACAAGAGCAAGTGTTGGCGACGTTGCTGGCAAGTCATTTGCTAGCTATGAAGTGGGTAGGGGGAAATGCGTACGTTCAGAGCTCATCAGCCCTGAAAAATAGTATTGTTAAGGACCATAAGCGATTCCAATGCGAATATTTTCTTCAAAATTGATCAACCCGAAGTAGTAGTTTAATCGTGCGATATTCTCAATAACAGCTATGATTTTTTTAAAATTACCTCATTTACTACATTTTTATGCTCTACAAGATAGATTAAACACCGTGTCTAATGAAATTTTAGTGGAGATCTGTGCTCTCATAAAAAAAAGTTTTTTTAAGATTGTGGCCGTAATATGCATTCTAGGGGAAAAATGTATGTAGTCAAAAATTGTAGAACTTTTTAAAACTTATTTAAAACATTTTTTTTTTTTTTATCAAATAGCTCTGTAACGAGAGCACGTTAAATCAATATTTGGGGTGTTTCTTCATGTCCTATGCTGCTCCATTCTCTTCCTCACCCACACCTCCTTTATCCTTCTTTATCTGTCCATCCTCAGTTGGTCCATATTGTGGGGTTCACACCTCCTCCTCTCACTTTCCTCCCTAAAAGTCACTCTCTCAACGTTACCCCTAAAAACCTCTCTATTGCATATGTCTTCTGTGGTAATCCCTGCCGTTAAGCAATCTGACAGCGTTTCGGTGAACCATGCTGGCTTAATCTTAAGTTTCATTATCCTCTCATAGACCTGTTTTGCCAGCCGATTATTGTTCATTCTCGCTATATGACCGAAAAACATAAGTCTTCTTTTCCTCATTGTGTGGATAATGTTTTCAACTCTGCTATATATTTCCTTATTTGTTCGGGGTCTATTGTACTCTGCATCTAGTTTCCTAGGCCCCAATATACTTCTCATTATTTTCCTTTCTGCGCCCATCACTTTATTTATACCTCCTTTTAGCTTAATTTTAAGCGTTTCCGCACCATACAACGCTTCTGGCCTTATCACTGTTTCGTAATGTCTGATTTTTGAACCCCATGATAAAACTTTTTTATTGTAAATTCTTCGGGTATTTTTAAAGGCATTACCCATTTTATCTGCTCTTTTCTCAAGACTTATCCTTTCATTGCCATTGATGTTAACCCACTCTCCTAGATATTTAAACACGTTTACTTTCTTGATTTTATTTTGTTGTACTGGTAAGTAATTCATACACTGTTTAACATTTGTTATGAACTCTGTTTTAGGAAACAGTTTTTGTAGTCCTATTCTTCTAGCTTGAACTATAAGATTTTCGACTTGAATGATGGCATTTTCTGGAGTGTCTGTGATTAAAGCATTTTACTGTACAATGTTTAGTTTAGAGACAATTTGTGATTTACTGGGTTTTTCTCATCAAATCATTATAAAATTGGATTTATTTAAAAGTGCAGCCTCAGTATGCATTTTGCTTAGGAAATTAAAAAACCTTCAATTTTTATTTTAAGAATTTTTCTCTGCAAAGCCTTGTTTAGAGGCAATTACTTATTTTCTGTATTTTCAAGTTCTACAAGTTTGTTTACTCATTAAACATAAGTTGTATTGTTCATTATCTACATTGGCAAAAGAAGGTCATGTGACAGTTTGTAAACTGATTTTTTTATATCTATCGATTGGTTATATTTTTAATTTTGTAGGTTTAAAAATTAACACATGGCAGGCAGGAGCAGAATGAATAGAAATTTTCTGTTTCAAATAGACATGGTACATTAGTAATTTGGTGTTGTTTTTGTAATTTCAAGGTCTTATCTGGTATAAACTTTGGAAAAATAAATCGAATGAAGGAAAATCACATCACATTACATTTACAGTTCTACAGAAAACTTTTTCACACGTGTACTACAATGATTGTAACAAACAAAATTTCGGTTTTCATATAAAACCTTTTATTCACATTCAGCCTAAATGTGTTTACCTTTTTTGTGTATTAATAACATATGGCAATCTTAGTGAAATTGAAAACAGCTGTAGATAAATAATTGTCATTGCCTAGAAACAACAACAATCGGTTACTTAAATATTAGGTGTATAAAAATAATGAGTTTTTGAAATGCATTGAAGGCAAGGAGTTATAAAAATTATGAAGGTGAGTTTTATTAACTTATTTTGTTTAATTGTTTGTTAAAAAGCATCTAAATTTTGAAAGGGAATTAATTATAAAAGGGATTAATTACAACATTTTTCGTAACAAAAGCCAAAATTATGAAATTTTCTATTTATTAACTTTGATTGCAACTGTCTTCAGCCTAGACTGATATTTATCAGAGAGGTTTTTATGAACATGATTAACTTTTTTCAAAATTTTTGTAGATTATTGTTAAATAGTCTACCCTGGCTTAAATATGATTTGTTTAATTTTTTGTAGATGTTGTGTATTATAGTTTTATAGTTTTAACCCTTTATTATTGTTTTGTTTTGGGTAATTATATAGAATCAGGGCACGAAACTGATTGTAACAATTTTTTTTTTAAACCTCACTTTCTCGTATAAATTTCTATTAAACCGTTCTATTTCCCTTCGTTTACTGTAAATGCTCTTTGTAAAAGTACTACCCTCCTGATTATGTACATTTTCAAACACTTCATGCATAGCCCTCATATCCCTCATACGCTCCCTGGAAGGCCAGAACGGGGACCTCTGATAGAAAGGCCGTCCAAGCTCCTTAATGCTCTCCAGAATTCCATGGTGGTGTCCTTTCTGAGTTTTTTATCTTGAGAAACAAACAGAAGTCAGCTGGTGCCAAGTCAAGGTTTAGTTGCCTTCGTGCAATTCCTGGTACTTTAACACAGGTGCTGTTCCTTCGTGTCAAGAGAACTTTCAGCACAAACTTGATCCAGATCTTTTTCATGTGATAATCGTAGGGTAAAATGCAGTGAACAAATGATCTGGATACGTCACTTTCTTCGGGTGGATACTCATTTGTCGATCACTGTCCAAAGTTTGTCGGTTTTTTGGACTGTATCATCAGTTTTGTCATTGACTGGCACCCAGCAATCCCAAAACCTTTTGAGCCACTCGAAAGTACAGTTCAGTGATATTGTGTTCTCCCTGTAGGCTTGTGTAAGAATTTATTAGCTCATCTGCACCAATTTTACACAGTTTAACGCAAAATTTAATTACGTAACGCTCCTGAGGAAAAGGTTCTATAGAAGGGAACCAGGATGCAAAAAGATTTTTTGGTTAGCCAACTTGAGGGTATGGTTTAACAGGAGCTCAGAACAACTCTTTCGGATAGCTACCAATAAGGCAAGCATTGCCATGATGGTCACCAACCTTCGGAATAGGGAGGCACCCTGAGAAGAGAAGAAGAACGCTGCTCCAAATGTTGTGCCATCATTTCTTTGACGAGGTTATTGTGACACACTTTGTGCTAAGCATGATCTTCATTCAACCACTACTTCAGGTGACTGGACAGTGGCTTCATTGACCTAAGACACCAAAACCACGTTTTCTGGTAGGCACTGCAAAAGCGTAAGTGGCTGGCTGTGGAAATTTATTACCGGAACTTTTGGGACATACCCTGTAACAAAAGTCCTTAGGAAACTAACATTAAAAAAACTTATTATTGTTTTCTTATTTACTGAAAATTGTGCATGTATTTTGTAAAAATGTAAATAATCGTCCAGGATAGTGTACGCTGAGGTTATGATATTAAGTGTCTTCTAATTTATTAATTAAGCAACTGGTTGAAATATTTCTTTTATTTCTTTTTATAAAACTAGCTTTCTACGAACTGTCCACTAAATACAGTACAAAAATACATTCGAATATATATATTTAAATACAAAATGTGGTCCAAAATATTTTCTGAATATTCTGTTGGCATATAGAGTTCTATTAAACAGGTTTTAAATTTTTAGTATGTGGTAGTAAAGCAGACACTTTCAGGATTTTGCATTAAATCCAATAATGAAAATTGGTGAAAACTATAATGAGATTTTATGTCTTTTTTTTTGTTTTTGTTAATTGCATGCAGGAGACTCCTGAAGAATTATTGGACGTGTCAAGAACTTATATTTTACTTTATATGTGAATATACATATTAATTTAATAACTTATCCCACTACTCCCACTACTGCAAGCTTACTTGCAATAGTGGAACTGTAAGCAATGTAAGGTCGCTAAAAAGTTGCCTGCATGAGGTGAGGTGGTTATTTTTTTTTCTTTAATGTCTGACTGTTCTGCAATTACTGCCAATGCAGATTGCGAAGGATGAAATGATTTTTTATAACGTATGAAAATATGCCATGCCTGAATGAGATTTGAACCCAAGACCGCATGATGAGAGGCGAGCACGTTACCAACTACGCCAATGTGGCCGGCATGAGGTGGTTAGCTCTTACCATACACCTAATAGCTTTCGAATTTTAATAACCGTATCCATGTTAACAATATTAGAATTACCCCTCTCTAAAATACCTTAACGGACTTTAAACATAATTAGATCAAAGATAAGCTGCCACTAACAATTTTTCATCATTTAATCTGGCAATTTGTTAAAGTGCAAACACCCCAGATGATAATTTTGCTACAAACTTGATTGGTATAGAAATCTCTTGACAAATACCTATCTAGTGATACTCATAGGAACTTCACTGTTTCTACAGGCTCTAAGCTATTTTTATTAATAAATATGTTCTTCTCTACATTATATAATGTTATTTTGTTTTTAAACTGCTAAATGAATATTATTCCTTCATAATTTTGTTCCAGTTCTGTTTGTTGTTTTCGCTTTGTACATAATTTAATTCTGTGATGTTTTTTGCAGGGATTTAGTTCATAGACAAACTGCTTGCGCTGTCGTGAGCCACATAAGGCTTTTAGATAATGGATTGGGTTTCAAGATATCGATGGCTAAAAAGTAAAACTGTCAAAGTCCATTTTTTTCATAAAGTGAGTTATGTGCACCAAGAAGCTCTTGGATGTGGTATCTATTAGTGGTAAAATTATCTAAGTCTTTTTCCACCATAATATGGTGGATTAGTACTCTGTTTAATGAGGGTAAATTTTATTATAAGGAATGAAATTGGTCTAAAAAAAATTTCATCGCTATAAATTTTCTATTTTCGAACAATTGTTTACGAGTAAAATTGATCAAGTGTCACTCGGTCAATTTTACTATTGGCTTCTTTAATAAAAAGAAAAGTATTCACTGGTAAAACTGACAGTCCTACAGTTATAGATACTAAAGTCAAGAGATTGCGTTATGTGTATGGATTGGCTGTGAGGAAGGGAAGTGAACATTTGACAGTGCGGCCAACCTCAACAGTGATATACTACTCGTACATTTTACTACTGTGCAGTTTCTACATACATTTTATAAGCTGTGTTTTATTCCGAGAATGTTTTCTTTGTAAAACTTATAAGAAATACATATGACGTGTAATATTCCCTATACCTTAATTACATGACTAGAAATGTTTAATTTACTGTAATTACCAGCTACCTTATTCCATTGGAACAAAATTTCTATGAATGAATCGCCTTCTTTACTGTTGCTGTCACCCACGTCTTCACTATCATTGTCCCTAGTATCTACCGATCCGTTTCCTTTTTTACCAGGTGTCAACAAAACTGTTGAAGAATAGCTTCTTCATGTCTTTAATATCCTTCTTTATTTTTTGAAATGTGGAAAGAGAGACATCAGAGTGATTAGCCACTCGCTCATGGCTTTTGTTAAGAGGTGGGGGAAAGGTTTTTTGTTTAGCTTTAACTTCACAGCATTTTATTACACAGCATACTAGATTTCATTCAGCACTGTGAATAGTCTACCCATGTTTTTGAGAAACTAACATTTCTGTTTATGGTAACAAACAGTTAACCTACAACAGGTTCCGCTATATACTGTATATGCTCTGGATATAGTATAAGTGTTATGTTTGTTGTACTGAAATTAAAGCAGTCACACATGCGTACTGATGCTTTTTCCCCTTTACCCCTCATTGCAACTAAGGGAAAACTCGTGACTCAAGAAATTAGTCAGTTCTACCGCTCGAATCGGCTGTATTGGTATTGTTAGTCAGATAACCTCACCTCTTCTAGTTACAGTACTGGAATGCAAAATGTTAAGTCGTGGTCACTTATCTTGTCTTTAGAGAAGAAATTGGCACGGCATTAGTGACGTGATTCTTGACCCTCTTTAGCACTATTGCAATGGTATCATTATTTTCTGATTCTTTTGGGGATCAGGATAGAAATCGCTTCATAGCAGCAATAGTCATTTATATAGTTTGAACAAACATTTCAGTGTTATTGAACAGAAGTTAGAAAAAGGGCACACCTACATGAAGTGTGATTCTTTGCACAGTGGCATTGATAGATACAAGAAAAATTCTCTAGAAATATCTGGCCCGTGAAGAGATAAAGAAGAAAAAATTAATTATTTATTGTTAAAGTAATTTGTGTGCTTAATTTCATATTTTTAGTGAATTTATGGTAGTTATTTACTTATAGGGTATCGAACCAATCTGAACTACTTCATTTGAAGTCAAAACTTTTTCGTTTGCTGAATCAGAGTATGAACTTATTTTTCCGCGCAAACCTTTATGGAATTAGTTATAAGCCCTTATATCATCTACTGACATAACCTCACTTTCCTAAAAAAGTTTCATTATGCCGCTTTATTTGAATTTTTTACAGTAAAAATGCTGAACTATTTGTTAAAATGTAACTTTTTTAATTAATTTCACTCATCAAGCATCAAAAATTGGTCAAATAATATAGAATTTCAAAAATTCATACCAAAAAAACCAAAAATAACCAAAATACTATGACGTAAAGTATGACCTATGTCATCTCACATTTTTCTTACTGATTCAAAACAAAATATTATACCTTTTGATTTTGTAGTAATAATTATTATTATTTTCATATCCCAAAAGTGTTATTAGTTAGTAAATGGTGAGTAGGTTAGTATAGATTAGGTATTATTGGTCTGTAAAAGGTTAATAGGTTATCTGTTATTATACGCAGTTATAAATCTACATATCAACCAATAACCTACTCATAATAAGGTTATTGGTTTTAGGAAGGCCAATAAGAGGTGCAAGATAGACAGTGCACAGTACTTTTAATTTTTGATCATCGGTTAAGTGTGCTTTAGCCCAAAAGGACAAAAAAATGAAAAATGAAAATAAAAATGAAATAAAATGAAAATAAAAATAAAATGAAAAATAAAGCCCTAAAATGGCATTTTGGGATGGATATGATGGTTCAACAAGGCATAACACAGCATCTAAACAGCATGGCAGTTGAGGAATTCCACGTGAACCAAAACTGCAATGTGATTATGCCCAAAAAGAGTACATCAGAGAAGTTTTCAATTACTGTACAGCTGCCTGTGATCGTTTATTTATAACCTCAATACAGATTCGTGTTGGACAGACCCTGTATATTTGATAGACTGCCTGTATTTTCTTTAGTTTTGAATGCATATTGGATCGTTTGTAATAATTGGTCTGGTTTGTTTTTCAGGGACCGTTTCAACGAGCTTGAAAAATTCTTGATGAGTATTGGGAAACACAAAATTGGTAGAAAAGTATTAAGCATTGCTAGTTATCAGACAGAGGATACATAACAATCCAAAAAATAAATATATTCGTTATGAAATGGATTACATTCTTTAGAAATAATATTTAAGTTTCATAATCAAAAATGGTCAATAAATAGTCCGTTATTTAAATTATATATGTAAGGTAAAAATAAAAAAAATTAATTTTTAACAAAATTTGCAATTCTTCATTGAATATTAAGTTATTAATCGACAAAATACTCATAATTTTTCTCTTTCAATCATGTTTAAATATTTTATAAATGACTTACCTGTAACTTGAGTCATGTTTGAAATAAGGGGTTGTTATTCAATTTAACAACATATAATCGTTTACACATTTTTATATTTTTTAATGCATTATTTATGTATCGATTTATTGTTTATTGTATATTGATGTATTGATTTATTCAAAAATGACTTACTTCTAACATAAGTCATGGTTGAAATAAGGGGTTGTTATTTAATTTTACAACATATCCTTCATACATTTTTATATTTTTTATATTTTATCCAATACACAATGAACAATAAATAGATACATGAAAAATGCATTAGACGTATTTTTTATTATGTTTGTATTGATTTATTCAAAAATGACACCTCTACATGTCATGGTTGAAATAAGGGGTTATTATTCAATTTTACTACATTATCTTTATTATCTACATTATTCGTGCATCAATTTATTGCTAATTACGTATGATGTATTGATTTATTTAAAATTGACTTACCTCTAAAATGAGTCATGGTTGAAATAAGGGGTTGTTTCTCAATTTTACAACAAATCTTTTACACAATTTTATATTTTTTAATGCATTATTTATGTATTGATTTATTGCGTATTGATGTATTGATTTATTCAAGAATAACTTACCTTTAACATGATTGAAATAAGGGGTTGTTTCTCATTTTTACAACATAATCTTTTATACATTTTTATATGTTTTAATGCATTATTCCTGTATCGATTTATTGTTTATTTTGTATTGATGTATTGAGTTATTGTGTTATTGTTTCAAGCATAGTTTATGTAAAAATTTATCACCATGTTGATTCTCTTAATAATTCATCTGGTTTTTGTTAATCTTATTAAAAAATAAAATGTTATTATGTAAATTAGTTTTGTTTAGTATTAATTTATTAAGAAGTTTTTTGCCAAAGTTTTCTTCTTCTTCTTCTTTACAACCAGGGCGTTCAGGCTTATGCAGCCCCTCCTCACCGCGACCTAAAAGATCTTTTGTGATTGCCCCTATTCCTTATTTATGCAAGACCCACACTTTCAATAAAGCGCAGGATCCGCCTAGGATCTAGTGCACTTACCTGAGAAGGTGTTAACACATCCTTACCCATCAGCGCTCTTCTTTTGCAGCCAACCACTTTGCAACTGCATAAAATATGCTCAGCCTTCTCTTGTGCCTCATGACAGAATCTACACAGGCTCTCTTCAGCAACTCCTATCTTGGATAAATGATACCCAAGATTACAATGACCAGTCATCAGGCCCACTACCCTCCTCAAATCCTGTCTTCCTAGTCTATTATATATCCCAGCCTTTCTGCTGGAATAGGCAATGAATTTCTTTGCCTGTTCACAGCCTGGCACCTTCTCCCAATAGGAGGTTTTAGCCTCCTCTTCCCAGTCCCTAACTATACCTCTATAATAGCCTTCACCAATTCCACAGAATGGCTCTGGGCCTATGAAGTGAGAGGCTGCACCTTTCTTTGCTAAGGCATCCGCTCTCTCATTTCCAGGCACTCCCTGGTGCCCCGGCACCCAACGCAGCGTCACCACGTTACGCTTGGCCACGGCATTCAAAACTTCCCGACACTCATAGGCCAATCGCGACTCAAAAGTACAAGAACTCAAAGCCTTGATGGCCGCCTGACTATCGGACAAAATATAAATGTGCGACCCACTGAGGCGCCTCTCAATACACCTCTCCGCACAGACCTTAATGGCCAATATTTCAGCTTGGAAGATGGTTATGTTACACCCAAGGGCCAGGGAAATCTTTCCCCCGGCCCCCCAGGCCCCCAATCCCGCTCTTCCGCTCATCACTGAGCCGTCAGTATACCAAACGGTAGCCCCTTCCGGTATCACTGGCTGTCCCTCCGCCCACTCCTGACGATCAAAAATTTCCACCCTCAGTGTGTCGGAGAAGTTGTATGCTCTGTTCATACGGTCCCGAGGACCACCTACCACACCCATCCCCTCAATCTCTTTGAAGATCTCGGCGTGGTCCATCTCCCCTGATGGGACCCCGATCTTGCCCTCCAGCCTCAAGGCAGTTCTTATCGCCTCCTTCTTCACTTGAATATGAAGAGGAGGCAGATCAAACATCGCCTCCATAGCAGCCGTTGGACAAGTGTACATTGCACCACATATCCCTAGGCAGGCCAGTCTCTGCAGCTTCCTCAGCCGATCCTGCGCCGTCCTCAGATCTGTTCTTGGCCACCATACAAAAGCTGCGTACGTGACCATTGGCAAAATGATGCTCACATAAGCCCATTTTACCATACGAGGCCTAAGCCCCCAAGTCTTCCCAAACAGACTCTTACATATCCATAAGGCCTTTGTAGCCTCCTCAACGGTCCTGGACATGTGGCCTTTCCAAGTTAGGCCACTATCCAGGACAACCCCCAGATACTTTACCTCAGGGGAGTAGTTTAAATCCACTCCTTCCAGAGTCAGAGCATCCAGAGCAATCTTCCTTTTCCTAGTAAAAGGAACAACAACCACTTTTTCCGGGTTAATACGCAGCCCCTCCTGTCCACACCAGGTGTGAACTAGATTAACCCATTAACGCCGTGCGTGATCGTATGATCACGGGCGGACGCTTTCATCTTCTATAAGTTTTCTTGCCGAACATTTCGGTTTTTAATGTTGGTACGGGTGCTAATGTACGTGTAGGTGTCCTGGCGAATGTTTCCCTTTCATAACGTGTCTTTAGCTGATTTGAGTAAGGCACAATGGACAACGATTTCCATAGCAAGTATGATGCGGCGGCATTCAGCGACTGCCGACTGACGAAAATATTTATTATTTCCTTATTGATGACTTTATATTTCTGTTATACAGTAATATGTAATGTACACATACCACTGTTGTTTTGTATAATGATATGCCTTTATTATTTTCTTCGTAAATGAATTTATTCCGCATTATATGTCACTGTGATCATATGGACACGCTGGGTCAAATACCTTATACCGTTCATAAGAAGTAATTACTGTTCTTTTATAACTTTTAGGGGCTTAACTCTGCAAGAAGCGGTTGATTTGCTTGAATCCGATGATATTGGGCATGTTGACAGTATTTTCATTGAACCACCTTCAATCAATGTTGACACTGATGAGGATTCTGGTGACGAAGATGGCGGCGGATATTTAGATAACTTGACTGGTAGGCAGTTAGCAAGTAATGTGGAAGTAGTAGTGACTGATTCTGCTCAGAATATAGATAAGTCTGTAAATGATAACGATAATGCCGTACCTAATAATTAAAGCAATAAAATACGAGTATGTCTAGCAAATCCAAAAAAAAAATTAAACGAGAAGTTTTGAATTGAAGTGATGAAGGTTTACCACCAAGAGCTACGGGAAATAGTCATTACATATTTAACAAAGTACAGACAGTTACCAATGAGGCCAGGACGTCCATCAATTTCAAAATTCAGTAAAATGAACTGTAGGGTAAGTGATGACATAAGATTAGATGGGCTTGGGCATCTCGTAAAACCATGCAATAGACGTCGCTGTGCTGGGTCCTGTACAAGTACTGTAAGAACGGAGTGCGTTAAATGTAATGTCGGATTATGTGTAAATAGTTTTATTTTATTTCACAGTAGATAAGTTAGTCATGTAACTACGGAACTTTTTAATATTTTATTGTAAATAGTTTTATTTTATTTCCCAGTAGATAAGTTAGTCATGTAACTACGGAACTTTTTAATATTTTATAATTCTTACACTAATCGTTTTATTAACAATTTTGCAATATTCGCCTGTGTTTATGTTATTTTTATATTTATATAAATATTTTGCACTTTTATTTTATACTTTATATTACGTATTTCTTACATTTTTTTATTTGTTTATAGTAGTTTTATAAACGTATATGTTTTTCAACGAATTTAAACATTTGTTTCTTCTAATCTGTTTGTTATAGGATAAACAGACTATTTGTTATAAAATTATACCTAATTATTATTTTATAAAAAAAAAGTTTTATAAATAGACTACTAATATGTATTGTATTATAAGTAAGTAACGCATTTGTACAAAAAAATACATTTAAAATTGTTATTTTGAGGTTTATTTTACACAGAACCTAATGCGATACTATAATCTAAAAGTATCAATTTTCCGACCCCACAAGCGCCTAGCGTGTCCATATGATCACACCCCATATCTCACGTTTGGCTCCAGTTAATTTAATAATATTTCACAGATAATATGTCCTATATGTGTATTGTCATATACACAAAAATTAAAAAGATCGGGTGAAAAAAAAATTTCGGCGTTAATGGGTTAAGGGCTCCCTGCATACGCTCCCGGATAGTTGTCGCATACTTTCCTCTGACCAGGATCACCAGGTCATCAGCATAACTGACCACCTCGAACCCCTCCTCCGTCAGCTTAATGAGCAGCTCGTCAATGACCAGTGACCACAGGAGGGGTGACAACACCCCACCCTGCGGACAACCCCTTCTCGCCCCACCAGTCACCGACTTGCCCCCCAGGCGAGTCCGTATCTCCCTATTCCTAAGAACGGACCCAACCCATTTAATCACACTAGATTGAACACCCTTCTTCCTTGCAGCCTTCTCAATTGATGTAAACAGGGTGTTATTAAACGCCCCTTCCACATCTAAAAAGGCACACAGGGCAATCTCCTTGTCCCTTATGCTTCCTTCAATCCGTGTAACCACATCATGAAGAGCTGTTATCGTAGACTTCCCAGTCTGGTAGGCATGCTGACACCCATGAAGGGGCCGTTCATGTAAGGCCCCACCCCTGATGTGTCTGTCCACCACTTTTTCCATAACTTTGAGCACAAAGGAGGTCAAGCTGATCGGTATATACGACTTAGGCTCAAGTGGGGGTTTCCCAGCCTTTGATATAAAGACCACCTCAGTTTCCCTCCAGCTCTTCGGTACATATCCAAGTGCACAACTGGCCCTAAAGATATGTAGCAAATAACTAATAAGCTTGTTGCCCCCATTTTGCAACAGCAGGGAAAATCCCATCAGGGGCAGCCGATTTGTAGGGTTTAAACATACCCACAGCCCACTTGACTTTAGCAAACGTGAAGACTTTACAAGCCTCCCTTCTCGCTAAAGCCACTTCTCTACCATGACCGCCCAAATTCACCCTCTCACACTCATCCGGGCGGTCCTCTAATGAGCCGGGAAAGTGTGTTTCTAACAGCACCTTAACCGTTTGCTCCATACTTTCAGTCATAGTTCCATCCCCTCTCCTGAACTGTCCAATAGGATTTGAGTGGTCTTTGCTCAAAACCTTCCGAAGTCGTGCTACAGCAGGGGTCTCATTTACCCCCTCACAGAACGACCTCCAGGCTCTTCTCTTAGACCTCCTCAACTCTCTGTTATATTCAGTTAGAGCCACCTTGTATATGCTCCACTCCCCATAACACTTGGCTCTATTAAACAGTTTCCTAGTCCTGGATTTCAACTCCTCCAGCCGACTATTCCACCATGGCACACTTCTTACCATATTTCGTCTTTTTTCAGGACAATTATCACAAAAAGCCTTATTAAGACGCTCCCTTAACTTGTCTGCCACCCTTTCTAGTTCTGTCACCGACCTAGGGGTAACCCAGACGTCCTCCATCTCAGACTGCACCTGTTCCCTAAAGCCCTTCCAGTCTGTCAACTTCGGTACCCTTATTCTTTCACTCTTCCCGACCCCCAGGCACATATTAAATTCAACATACCTGTGGTCAGAAAGAGATGCCTTTTCAGAGACTCTCCAGTCTCTAATCTCATACCTCGTGAGCTCGCTCGTTATGGTAAGGTCCAAAACCTCCCTTCTCCTAGCGGTCACAAAGGTAGGCTTATCACCTCTATTACTTAAATATAAATCATTACTCATTAAATATTCAAGTAGGCACTCACCTCTCCTGTTGGTGTTGGTAGATCCCCAAATGGTATGGTGTTGCCAAAGTTTTACTTTCTCTTGCCTGTATGAATTATAGGAAGGAGAGTATTGTTTACATGTCGATTTTTCGAAATTCAGTTTCATCCGATCTACGCGTTTTCAGACCCCTGAACCCAAAAAACATGTTTTTAGCGAATGGTTTTGTGTGTGTGTGTGTGTGTGTGTGTGTGCGCGCGCGCGTGCGTGCGTGCGTGTGTGATAGGTGGACTTGAAATTTTTTTACGGCTGCTAAAATTTTTTTTTAAAATCGCCTCGTTTACTACATCCTTTTTGCTCTCCAAGTAAAAGTAAGGGTTTTTTAAGATTGCAGCTTTCATATGCATGTTAGCGCAAAAATTTATGTAAAAAAGTTGTAAGAATTTAAAATTCTACGCTAAGCAATAATTAGCAATTTTGTTTTTTTTCATGTAAAAATGTGTGAAAAATGCCTTTATAAGATTTAAGTTTAGTTTATAGAGTTAAGTTGACATTTTATGACAAAGTGTAGGCTATATAATCAAACTTATAGGAAATTAAAAGATCTATAACTTTTATTTAGTTTTTTCTCTACAGCGCCCAGTTTAGCGTGAAAGTGATTTTCTATGTTTTTAGGGAAATATGGAATTTTGAGGTTGATTTTCATTTTGCATCATTCACTCTTGATTAAAATAAAGAAGTTTTTTGAGATTAGTTTTTTGTTTATTTCCAATGTTTTATCACTGATGTTAGATATTGTTCATTATATGCAATGGCAAGAGAAAATTGTGAGTGTTTCACACCAGATTTTGTTTTTTTGTAATTGATTAGTAAGTGTGGGCAGGGAGGTCAGGAGAATTTGTTTGTTTATTGATGCTAATTTGAATTTAAGAAAATTTGATTTAACACTTTCACTGTTGGACAGTTGCAATGAAATACAACCCTAATAGTAAGTTTTCTTATCTTTTGCAAAAGTAGAAGTGTTTCTTCACATTTTTACTGATAGCAGTGACAATGTTAATTCGTTCACCAATTAATATTAAAAGGGATCACCTGGGCCTTTTTCATTATATCTGTTACATGATCTTCAGTTCACGGTAACTTAACAATTTGTAATAGAATTATATAAATTATTTTGGTACTCTATTATTAGAGGGGGGGGGGATTCTAATTTTACATAAATTTATTTTACATTAACAGTTAATTTCCAGTTGCCAAAAATTCTAAATGGCGGCCAGAATCCCTGTTAATGGATGAGCACTGGCCACTCGTTGCCACTGCAATTTTGCAAGGTATGACCCCAAATGCTGTCTAGATGTACCGCCATCACTTTGTTACACCACTTAGCACTTCTTCCACATAAGCGCCCAATGGTGTGATTTTATGTGCTGATTTGTGGATCAACAAAATTTCATTTAAGGTTCACCGTAAAGCGCTGAAATGCAATACGATCACTATTATTCAAAATAAATAAACCTTCGATGGTAGTTCCATTAGGAATTAACTGCAGAAATATTTTCTTTGTTTCTACAGGTCCCACCAATATCTACTGTTGCAGTACCAACAGTCCTGCATTATTCTTTCAGCTGGAGAACATATTTTCATGTACTTCGACAACTAATGTCACCTCTTATTGTCCTTAATTGGCTTTTTTAATAACCTGTCAACAAAATCAGCAACCATATCAAGCTGTCATCATGAAACCGATGTAATTTCCCCACTCCAACCATAAATAAAATGAACTGCCATTACAAATGTAAACTGCAAATTCTCAAACCAGTTCCCAACGTCCATGTTAACTTTCATTCTGCTACTTTACTTGCTGTGTTCACAAAATTGAATTTGTGGCTAAACCACAATTTTGTTGTCTATACACATCTTCCCAGACCAGAGAAAAAATGAAAATTTATAAACCGTTCTGTACAATGAAGGATTTTAACGCATAAGTAATAAAACAGATGTTTAAAATAAAATGTATTATTTAATTCAAAATAACATTAATAAACGATAAACAGGGATGATATTAGGATAGCCCCTGCGTTAATAAAAAAGTACAATTATTTTTTGTTTTTGAAGAACATTATGTAATTTTACTCTTTTACACTCTGAGAATTTTTTAAAGAAAATGACATTTACAAACACAAATATTCAGTCAGTTCAATGTTCTAGAAACCAAAATTTGTTTTTCATGTAATTCAATATAATTTTTGATTACAGATTGTCTTTCACTACTCAATTATTTTTTTTTTTGTAATAAGTATACTATAATGATTCCTTGTAATATTTTATTTAGAAAACTGTCTGACATTTTAAATTTCAAATAAAATTTTGTATGTTATAATATTTGACTGAAGTGCTTGGGTAGAACAATTTTTACATTCATTTTTAAACCTACAAAATTGAAAATTAAAACCAATCAAGAAATCGGCTTTTTTCAAAATAAAATAGAGTACTATTGCTTATTGGAAATTTATGTTCTGATTGAGGCAAATTGATTTGAAATAGTCTACCCTGGCTTGGAAGTGGTCAACTGTAGCCAGAGGGTGCAGTCATCTTCTTATGCACATTTCAAGTCCCTTTGTCTTTCTTTTTCATTCTACCCTCTGACTACAGTTGACCACTTCAGTTTCACTGGCGTAGACTGTATTTCAAATCAATTGTATCTTCATTACATTATATGTTACGGATAGGCAACACTACTTTTTTACTTTCTCTTGCCCTATATAATATACGGAAAAAATTTATTGTTTTCATGTCAATTTTTTGGAATTTTGTTTTCACAGAATTACTTGTTTTTAGACCTCCTGAACCCAAAAAATATGTACAGCGTTTGGTCTGTATGTGTGAACAAAATATCTCAAGAACAGAATAGTATACAAAGTTGAAACTTGGAACTAGTTAAGGACCACAAGGGGACCTGACACGATCATTTTCTTCAAACTCTATCAACCAGAAGTAGCGGTTTATTTGTATGATATTCTCAAAAACAGCTGTTTTGTTAAATCACCTCATTTTTAAATTTTTATGCTCTAAAAGATAGAGTAAGTGCAATTTACATTAAAATTTTAAGTGTCTGTGCACTCAGAATTTTTTTATTTTTAAGACTAGCCTAAATATGAATTCTGGGGTAAAAGTGTTAATAATCAAAATAGTAGAACTTTCTAAAACACATTTCAAACATTTTTGTACAATGTTTAGTTCTGGGGCAATTTGGTTGTATTTTCAATTTTGTAAGTCTATTAATAAACACATGGTAGGCAGGAGCAGAATGAATAGACATGAACATTAGTAATTTGGTGTTGTTTTTGCAACTTCAAAGCCTTATATTCAAAGTGATCAGTAAAGAAAATAAGGAAACACTCCCTTTGAAGAAGAGAAAAATTCCTTATTGATATTTTAGTTCTGTAAACCCATCGTAATTTTGTATTCAGGGACTTTTTATCCCATCTATCACTAGCTAACTTCTTGTCCTTTTCGCTAACTTATTTGTCCTTGCACAAAAAAAATTGTGATAATTTTTTCCCTGGTACTATGAACATTTTCTTCACCAGAAGTATTACATAATTTTTGTGACAGCAGGGTAATGTTATAAAATCAGAATTTATGACATCTGTTGTTTTCGTAGCCTTGCCACACCCTCACAAAATGTTAACTTAAACTGTACACTGGTATTTTACAATACTTTATATCTTCACTTATTTATTTTCACTTATTTCGTCCTTATTATCTTAACTTATTTATTTTTCCTTGCTAATAGAACACGTGATTTAACCGTAAACTTCTGTTTGCAGTGTCAAATCTTTGTTTACTGCTGTGTTACTAAAATAGTGTACTACCATAAATCCCTTTTATCTAACAACAAAGAGGGAAACGTCTACTCATCTTTACATTTTGGTGCGAAACATTTTTCAATTTTCAGTACATATTATCTTTATAGTAATTTTATGAAATAATTTTTTTTTTAAGTTCTTAGTATACGAATAAACCAAAAACCGTGTATTCCTTTGACATTGTTGCTTGTAAAACGTGAAAACCATAGTGAATTTTTAACTTTTTCAAATTAATAGTACCGCCATGAATTTGGGTACATCAGTTAATGGTTTATATACCAAAATGTTCATCTGAATATCCTCTACAAAAAAGCAAATAATAAATTCAAAAATTAATTCTAACAAGATAAATACAATTGACGGGGTCAGTGGAAGAAGGTGGTATGTTACATTTTTGAAAAATTTTAGTTGTCAGCATGGATGAAGGTATTATGTTACAATATAACTATTGGCACCAACCCCCACTCCCTAAATCCCTCAAAAAAAGAAAATACCAGCTGATGAAGGAGGTATGTGCTACATAAATTATGAAATCCTAAATGAAGAAGGTGGTATGTGACACTTCACAACACATACACCCTTCTTCCATCCAGGATTGTAGATTTATGGGTACATACCCCCTTCATTCACTACTATATGGACAAAATCAGCTGTTTGTTTGTAACTTCAGCTGCAGACTGTGTTTATGTTTGTTGTTGTTATTACTCAAATTAATTGATAGCTCTGCTTAAAATGGATAAAAACAGTCGAGGATATAGAATATTAAAGTTGTTAGCAGATGGCAAAATGGATGCACAAAAAGAAAACAACCAAATATTATTTACTGAAGGTAAGTCTTGTATGCTACATTTTTTAGGTTAAGGCATGGATTAGGTTAAGGACTCCTTTACAAAAAAAGAATATCAAAAGTATTTTATGAGTTTGTAGGAATAATATATCTTGTTTTAAATTGAAGTTTACTTTTTAAAGTTTTAAAGAAACTTTTATTTCATACACTTTTGTCTGTATAGGTTAGTTTATTAAGTGTAATACATTTTAAGGTAAACATAACCTTGTCATTGTATGTATGCCTAACAAACTCAATGATATAAATATGTAGTCTTTTACAGTATTTTTTAAACCTATGCAATGTTAATGACACTATTAAATGGTACAGTAATGTTGGCAGATATTAAACATTGTGGCACAAATGGTAGGCATATGCTAATTTTAGGGTTTAACCAGGTAGCCCTAAGGTTTTTCTCATTTTACTTCAACTAGGCCTACATGACTTTTGTCTGTAGGTCTCAATATAAGTTACCAAGCCTTAATGACACTAGGTACAATACAGTATATGTTTCTTATAAAGCAGCTATAACCTTCAAATTTTTTCAAAAAATAAAGAATTAGGCCTAGGCCTACTAACCAATAATATTTAAAAACTAAATTTGTCCCAGGCTTAGTTTACTAAATATTTTTTTATTATTTTCAGATTCAGAGTTGGACAGCGGCTCTGAACTTCCAGATTTATTTGGAGACCCGTCAAGCGATGAGTATCAGCCAGACTTTGATGACCTAAGTGATTCAGACAAAAAAGAGGACGTTGCTACTGCAAGAGCTAGGCCTGATAATAACAAGCTGATTCAAAATGACACCGTAATACCTGACAGCGATGATGATCTTGAAACCTTGAGCTCCAACAGGCAAGGAAAACAACAGGTAGGTGAGCATGATCTACATAATACAAACGAAGATAGCTTCAGTGATGATGTAGTAGGACCCAGTGATGAAGACGAGGGCTTACTACGAGGATTACAAGTGGTCAACCCAGACCCTGTCTGCCCTGCTCCCCACAAAAAGAGAAAAAAAAGTTTTTCGCCCAGTTTAAAAATTTCAAAAATTCGACCAAGGCACCCGGAGAAGTGGAAAAGACGTAGAGCTGCGATAGCTCGGCAAAAGGGTGAGACTTATACATCATATAAAGGTGAAATTGTTCCAGCAAAATCTGTTGTAACAGGCAATTTGTGCCCAGAAAAATGTCGCCTCAAATGTAATGAGAATATAACTGCAGATAACCGACACCAAATTTTCACTCAGTTTTATAAGCTGGATGTTAATGCGAAAAATGCCATTTTGTTTGGTTCTATCAAAATTTTACCTGTAGGTAGAACAAGAAAGGGGGCAGTAAAACATAAATTGGCTACTTTTAAATATGGTGTCACATTTCATGGTAAACAGATTTTTGTTTGTAAGAACGCTTTTGCCTCGCTCTACCAAATTGGTAAGAAAAAAATTGATTTGATCCAAAAATCAATGAAAGTAGGTTTGTCTGCTCCTAGTCCTGATAAAAGGGGCCGCCATGACAACAGACCCCATAAAACTCCTGATGAAGTAATTAGATACATTGAGCAGCACATTGCAATGTTTCCTGCAGAAGAATCCCACTACTCTCGATCGGCAAACATTCATAAGAAGTACCTGTCTCCACTGCTTTCTGTTCCCAAAATGCACAAATTGTATTTGGAACAGTGTGTTGAGGATAATGTTCCTCAACATTATCGTGTTCTTGAAAGTACTTACAGGAATATATTTGTAACCAAATTCAACCTATCGTTTGGGCACCCTAAAAGCGATACATGCAGCACGTGTGACGCAGGGCAATCCAATGAAGAGCACGTTGAAATGTACCATGCAGCATTCGAGTTACTCAAAGGCGACAGAGAAAAGGCGAAAACAGAGGACAATGTAGCTTATATCACCGTAGACCTGCAGCAAGCTATGCCTTTGCCTCGCCTTAGTACATCTAAGGCTTTCTATCTACGCCAGCTATGGCTTTATAATTTGGGCATCCACATTGTGACCAAAGATGCGGAAACCACTACGTTCTCTGTGTGGACAGAAGACCAGGCTTCACGAGGAAGCAAAGAAGTAACCAGTGCTTTACTCACAGCCCTTGAACATGAAGACACCTTAAAAAATATTGATCACATTGTGATATGGTCAGACTCTTGCTCAGGGCAAAATAAGAATTTCCTCATGATCTGTTTATATCAGTACATGATACACAAGGGTTTATTCAAAGTGATTGAACACAAATTCCCTGAAGTAGGCCATACCTACTTGGACTCTGACAGGGATTTTGGTCGGATCGAGAAAAACCTGCGAAAGCATCAGAATATCTACTGTCCAGATGAGTATAGAGATATCATCGCAAAGTCCAGCAAAAAAAACAAAGTTGTGAACATGCGAGATCATTTCAGGGAAACTCAAGACCTGCCCAGTACTTTGAAGCTCTATAACAGAAAATCAGACCTGGTCAAGAATCCAGTAAAATTTAGAGATAATATTAAGTGGATTCGCGTTGATGAATACGGGTCCTATCTGTTTAAGCCTTGCTATGATGAGAACACCCCTTTTATGAAGGTGGATATTTGTAAATCCCGTAAGCAACCTCAAAGCCTTCGGGGACCAGTTGTGATTCCAAGAATCATCAGAGCTTTTGGACTGCTGAAAAAAGAAAAAATTGAAAATATACAAGAACAACTCAAATACATACCAGATCATCACCGTTGGTGGTACCACCAGATAATTGATCAATATGAAGCTCAACCTTAAGTGTTATTTAAAAATAAACCAAACATGTAAGTTTTTATCTTATTAAACTAACATTTTTTTCAACTTTGTCGATATTTTTTTTGCAGTAATGCTACATACCTCCCTCATCCATTACTACAGAGCACACATAAAAATCATACTCTAGTGGAAGAAGGTAGTATGTACATTTTTATATAAAAAAAGCATATATAATATTAAAGTTGTGAAAATAAACACAATTGGAAAAAATTCTGTCATTATTAGCTGTAATAATGTGTTTAGTATATATATTTCAAACCTCAAATAAAAAAGTTCCAGTTAAAAAACTTTAAAGCCAACTATCTCAAAACTTACTTTTTGTAACATACCACCTTCTTCCACTGACCCCTTCAATTTATATTTCACAAAATTTTTGTAAAAAAAGACAATTCTTCATGTTTCAATTCTCACTGTTGATGTTAAACGCAATATTACACTTTTTGTATTATTCTGTAAGGCATTTAGATTTACCATTAATATTTAAAAAATTTTTTTGAGAAGTAATGGCTTAATAAAAATTTTCTACCCGTGCGTACAATTTGCCATTGCTATAAAAGACTCTTATGCAAGGGACTTTAAATTAGAAAAAACTCTAAAATAAATTATTAAAAATTATTCAATAAAATTTACAATTTTGAATAAAATGACGTGGAATTTTGATAAAAAGCAAACTCGTAAATTCATGGAAAAATCTGTTTATAGATGAAGTAGAAATTAAATTAAATTCTGTCGTAGAGGTTAATGAATGCATGAAATTATGAGTAAACGTACATGATGTGATAAAATGGTTAGAAGATGCCAACAGGGATAGTGGTTAATAGATAATGAACAATGATGAAATAAATTGATGAAATTCTAAAGCATTATACAGATTCCAATAATTTTGAAGATGAGGCGAGTCATTAGCACAAAGACCCAAACTTTCTAGCATACGTGAGACCATAGATACTTTAATTTTGTACGTAGATGTATCGCTAACACGACATCCATCACTTATGAGCATTTTAGGCAATTTAAGGAACTTATTATTAGAAAGCAACATCAGTCCGATACTCGGTAAAAATAAGAAAATTTTCCCATTACTTCAATCAAACAAAATCAGTAGAGTCTATATTTTCATATCAGCAATTAAAATAGTTTTTCCTAATACAGTAAAACCTCTACAAACGACCACCTCTTCTAAGCGACCAATTCTCTAACCAACCAGTTTTTTCGGGAACCAAATTATTAACTATTCTATCAGTAATTGCAGAACAGTCGGACGTTAAACAAACAAAAAATAAAATTTGAACTATTCTTTTCCATAAAAATTTACCTCCACTAAACGACCACTCTCTAATCCGACCGCGACCAGTAAAAACTAGCAAAAGCAACCACTTAATAATATAATAGAAATTCAAGGTAGGTGGACAAACGTATATATTATAGAATAGCCATTCGCGACATACTGATACTGCTACCTCTTGTATTGACAGATTTATAAGCACGTACAGTTTATACAGTATTACACGTGTAATTGAACAAGCTTTAACTTCTATTGTATTAGTGGGCAAACCACAAAAACTTCATAAACATCTTCGGTTCTTCCCCTTCCAGAAATGTAATGTTGCATGTACGCCATTGACCATAGATTATGTTATGCACAGAACCTTATAAACATTCATACAGTTTGTAAGTACATCGGTTGTAGTGTTACAGCACAAAAAATAAAAATTTTATGTCAACAATATTTTTGGGGTAAATAATCATACACTTTTTGTAATAATGAAGTTATTTTAATTAGGGTATTGTCCTTACCTCCACTTCTCCGAAATGACCACCTCTCAAACATACCACTTATTGAGTTCACCGAACGTGGTCATTTTGAGGAGGTTTTACTGTATACTTATGTTACTGTATTTTCCATTTCAATTTAAACTGTAAAATGAGAACTCTATTATTAGTGACAAAAATAAGATTATAAAACTGTATGTACTTTTCTTATCTACAAGTTTTAGCATCTAAATACCATTGCTAAGACGAGTTTTTTTCCTGTTACTGCTGCTGACTATAACTATGGTAAGTAAAAACATTTAATGTATTTACTTTCATGATTACTTTATTATTTTGGTTACAAAACATTTAAACCAGCTACAACTTGACTACAGTAAAAATTAACAGCTACAACAAAAATTGCTCCTTTGCCTGGCTGTATTTCGATATAACAGACTTTCGCGACAACAGACTCTGGCCTTCCTTATTTAGTCTGTTATAACGAGAACCTACTGTATATGTAAATATAGACTTATAAGCTAGCCGTAATAGAAGAATTAATTATGTCCATGCTTTGCATCTGTAACAGTCCAAACCTAACCATAATACTAAAATAAAAAGAAAAACAATGGAAAGTGAATTAGAATCTTTCTTTGTAATTTTTAATTTTATTACCAGATAAAATCCTTTAAACAATTTTTTTACAAAATTTTGTATCACTTTTGTCGGTATTAATTCAGCTATGTCACCTGGTACTTTCCTCTGGACACTCTTACCGACCTTATAGATTTCCTCTAGGCAGGTTTGTACTTTGTTTTCGGAGTCCAGTCATAGATAACATTTTGTTTGATTGTAATGCAGCTTTAGCATCTTTGATAGAAATACGTGTTTGCGACTGGATTTTCATACCTGCAAAATATAATTATACAGTAGTCGGTCACTATTCGTGGTTGGTAATTTAACTTATTTTTTTTAAATTTCAATAAATGCAACCTATTTTTTGTTATTATGTATTGTATTTATACATGGATGTGTTGTTATACTGATCTTTGGATTGTGCAAGAGAATGAGGATGAGCATCAGAGTTCTGTATCTGTTTTAAAATAATTATGCAAAATACATAATTTCAATGTTTTTATAATAAAGTCCAAGGTAATGGCATTTACTAGTAAATTTCCTGCCAGGTCTACAATTGTGGTAGATGATGTAGTCTTCAACAACATGGATTAACACTATACCCGCCAATTAACACTATACTTAACTTTGCAACATTCCCTAAATCTAATTTCTTACTGATGTAAAATATGGAAAATAAATTGAATGAATAAAAATCACATCACATTAGTTTTACAGTTCGTCAGAAAACTTGTTCACCCGTGTATTGTAACTTGTACACCCGCGTCAATTGTAATGAACAAAATTTCATAAAAAACCTATCGTTGACCTTCAGCCTAAAAATATGTTGTTTATCTTTTTTGTTTATTAATAACATATGGCAATCTAGTACAATTGAAAACATCTGTAGATAAATAATTTTCATCGCTTAGAAACGACAACAATCAGTTGCATAAATCTTAGGTGTTGAAATGAATTACATGAATTTTTGAAATGCTTTGAGTCCGAGGAGTTATAAAAATTATGAAGGTAAGTTTTATTTAAACTTATATAAATAACGTATTTTGTTTAATTGTGATTTAAAAAGCATCTACAATATTAAGTGAATTAATTCCAAAAGGGAACTTAACTTGAAATATTCAACACTTATTGAAACAAAATCCACTATTATGAATTTTTTTTATTTTTTAACTTAGATTTCAAAAAGTCATTTAAGTCATTTAATGACTTCAGCCTAGACTGATATTTATCAGAGAGGTTTTTCTGAACATGATTAATTAACTTTTATTTCAAAATTATTTGTAGAATGTTGTGTTTTATAATAATGTAGTTTTATAGTTTTAACCCTAGAATCATAACGCTATCAATAGGTACAGTAATCATAACGCGTAGTCTCTCAGACTACTCGCAATAATATACTAACAATAATTATAATTTTTCAATATTTCTTTATTAATTCATATACAATAATAAATTTACATATTTTAAAAGATATTAAGTCAGTTTGAAGCCTCTCACTGATTTTGGCTGCAATGAACACATACCATTGAACGGTGCTCCATACAAATATGCTTTTTACATTTTGTACATTCAAAACGAGTCATCCTTCTTTTTTTGTTAGGGCAAAAAGCACAAATCTTTCTTGATTCCGATGGTTAAGGGATGTTGTCTTCAACTTCATTACTTTTACCAAGAACTTCTTCAATGGATCGCTTTAGGCCCCTAGATAAATTTGTCAATTTTTGTCTCTGCAAAAGGTGTGCCTCTGTGAGTTGCTCGCTGATATTTTTCGCAAAAGCTCTTCTTGACATTGGCTTCTTTTTATTTTTCAGTGACTGATGTACATATATAATGTATGAGTTTATAAGTGTACTATTAATTATACCATAAAAAATGCAAAGGGGCCATCTCCTGGTTATCCTAGAGCATGACATCGCAGCAGATATTTCATCAAACGTATCTACTGCGCCAAGAAATAGTTTTAAAAACTATTTCTCCCATAATTTATGTACTATATTTGTAAGTAGGTATGTACAGATTTACAGCTGAGAAATTTGTATTTACAAGATAAAAAACAAAAAAGTTAACTATTTACATAAACGAAAAAAGTACATTAATCATACGCGTAGTCTGTCAGACGACGAACACCAATTTCACAACCAATGGCACAAGTTACCACTTCGCAGTCAAGGTCAGGACTAAGAATTAGGGTAGATAGGAAGGTAGAGGGAGAACGGTCTCGAACACCGCACTACAAAAAGGTTGAAAACGATAATTTAAAAGTAGCGTAGTCTGGTAGACTACGCGTTATGATTCTAGGGTTAATGTTTTGTTTTGGGTAATTATATAGAATTGAGGCACGATACAGATTGTAACGCGTTATGATTCTAGGGTTAATGTTTTGTATTGGGTAATTATATAGAATTGAGGCACGATACAGATTGTAACAGTTTCTTTTTAAACCTACCTTTCTCATATAAATTTCAATTAAACAGTTTTATTTCCCTTCATTTACTGTATAAATGCTCTTTGTAAAAGTACTCTCCCACTGATTATGTACATTTTCTAACACTTCATGCACCCCTCATAGGTTCCCTGGAATAGACAGACCTCTCATAGACAGGGCGTCGAAGCACCTTTAATTCTCTCCAGAATTCCATGGTGGTGTCCTTTCAGAGTTCTTTTTATCTTGAGAAACAAAAAGAAGTCAGCTGGTGCCAAGTCAGGGATTAGTAGCCTTCGAGCAATTCCTGGCACTTAAACAGGTGCTGTTGCTTCGTGTCATCAATAGAACTTTTGCCAAAAACTTTATCCAAATATTTCTAATGTCAAAATCTTAGGGTAAAATGCAGTGAACCAATGATCTGGTTACATCACATCTTCGGGTGGACACTCATTCATCAATGACTGTCGAAAATTTGTCACTTTTTGGATTATATCGTCAGTTTTGTTGAGGGGCACCCAGCAATCCCGAAACCGTGAGTCACTCAAAAGTTCAGTTCAGTGCTATGCGTTCTCCCCAGAAGGCTTGCGTAATAATTTATTAGCCCCATCCACACCAATTTACCCAGTTATAACGTAAAATATATAATTTTAACAAAAAATTTATTACCTAACGCTCCTGAGGAAAAATCGACAGTTGAAGGGGACCAGGAGACTAAAGGATTTTATGGTTGGTCAACTTGAGGGTTTGGTTTAACAGTAGCTCGGAAGAACTCTTTCGGATAGCTACCAGTAAGGTAAACATTGCCATGATGGTCGCCTACCTTCAGAATAGGAAGGCACCCTGAGAAGAGAAGAAGGACGCTGCTCCAAATTTTGTGCCACAGTTTCTTCAACGAGGGTATTGACACACTTTGTGCTAAGTATGATCTTCACTCAACCACTACTTAGAAGTTACTGTGGACAGTGGCATTCTTATCCTAAGACAGGAACACCACTTTTTCTGCCAGGCACTGCACAAGTGTAAGTGGCTGGCTGTGGAAATTCATTACCGGAACGTCTGGAACAGACCATTTAAAAAAGCCCTTAGGAAACTAACATTCAAAAAAGTTTTGTTTTCTTATTTACTGAAAATTATACATGTACTTTGTAAAAATGTACATAATAATCATCCAGAATAGTAAACGCTCAGGTTATGATCTGAATTGTCATCTGATTTAATAGTAAACCAAAGCAACTGGTTAAAATATGCCTTTCTTTAAACTAGCTTTCTACGAACTGTCTTTACTAAATACAGTACAAAAATACATGTGAATGTATGTATTTAAGTATAAAATGTGGTCCAAAGTATTTTCTTAAAATTTTGTTGGGGTATACATTTCTACTGAACAGGTTTTAAATTTTTAGTATGTGGTTGTAAGGTGAACACTTTCAGGAGTTTGCATTAAATCAAATAATGAAAATTGGTGAAAACTATGAGATTTTTTGTCTTGTTTTTTTGCTTTTGTTAATTGCATCCAGGAGACTCCTGAGGACTTATATGACATGTCTATAACTTATATTTTTCTTAATACCTGAATATACATATTAATTTAATACTCGTAACACATCCCACTACTGCAAGCTTACTTGCTTTAGTGGAACTGTAAGCAATGTTAGGTCGCTACAAAGTTGCCTGCATGAGGTGAGGTGGTTAACTACCACCATACACCTAATAGCTTTTGAATTTTAATAACCATATCTCTGTTAACAGTACTAGCACTACTCTTCACTAAAATACCTTAACGGGTTTGAAACAGAATTAGATCAAAGATAAGCTGCCTTAACAATTTTTTATCATTTAATCAGGAAATTCATTTTAGTGCAACCCCAGATGATAATTTTGCTAGAAACTGATTGGTATAGAAATCACAAGACAAATATCTATCTAGTGATACTCCTAGGAACTTCACTGTTTCTTCAGGCTCTAAGCTATTTTTATTAATAAAATATGTTCTTCTCTACATTACTTTTATTATGTTGTTTTTAAAGTGCAAAATGAATATTATTCCTTCATAATTTTATTCCATTTCTGTTTATGATGTTTTCACATTGTACATAAACTGATTGTGTGATTTTTTTGCAGGTATTTAGTTCACAGATGAACAGCTTGCGCTGCAAAGTATGGCATATGTGCTGCCGAGAACCACATATGCCTTTTAGAGACAATGGATTTGGATTTAAGATATCAATCTCTTAGAGGTAAAATGACAAAGTCCATTTTTGTTTTTCATAAAATGAGTTATGTGCGCCAAGAAGCTCTTGAATGTGGTATCTATCAGTGGTAAAATTATCTAAGTCTTTTTCCACCATAATATGGTGGAATAGTACTTTGTTTAATGAGGGTAAATTTTATTATAAGGAGTGAAATTGGTCTAATAAAATTTCACAGCTATAAATTTTGTATTTTTGAACAATTCTTTACAGGTAAAATGTAGAAATGTTTAATTTACTATAATTACCAGCTACCTTATTCCATTGGAACAAAATTTCTATGAATGAATCGCCTTCTTTACTGTTGCTGTCACCCGCATTTTCACTATCTTTTTTTTTTGTTTGTTTAACGTCCGACTGTGTATTCACTATCAATTTTACTAGTATCTACCTAAGAGTTTCCTTTTTTTTACCAGGTGTCAACAAACCTGTTAAAGAATAGCTTCTTCACGTCTTTGATATCCTTCTTTATTTTTCAAAATGTAGAAAGAGACATATCACAGTAGTTAGTCACTCGCTCATGGCTTTAGTTAAGAGACAGGGGAAAAGTTTTTTGTTTAGCTTTAACTTCACAGCATTTTATTACACAGCATATTAGATTTCGTTCAGCACTGTGAATAGTCTGCCCTCGTTTTCGAGAAACTAACATATCTGTTTACGGTTACAAACAGTTAACCTACAAAAGGTTCCGCGATATACTGTATATGCTCGGGTATAGTATAATTTATGTTTGTTGTACTGAAATTAAAGCAGTCGTGCATGCGCACTTATGCTTTTTCCCCTTTACCTCTCGTTGCAAATAAGGGCAAACTCGTGACTCAAGAAACTGTAGTCTATTTTACGCTTGAATTCGGCTATATTGGGATTGTTAATCAGATAACCTCACCTACTGATTATAGTACTGGAATGCAAAATGTAAAATGTTAAGCCATGGTGCACTAAACTTGAGTCTTTTAGAGTTGAAATTGGCACTGCATCATTGAACTGATTCTTTACCTCTTTAGCACTGTTACAATAGTATCATTATTTTCTGATTATTTTGGGGATCAGAATAGAAATCACTTCATACCAGCTTTAGTCATTTACATGACTCGCACAAACATTTCAATTTTATTACACAAATTTTTAGAAAAAGGGCACACCTACATGGTGTGATTCAATGCACAGAATCACTGATACCAGAAAAATGTTCTAGAAATATCTAACCAGTGAAGAGATAAAGAAGAAGAAGAAGAAATTATTATTAAGTGTTTTAAGTAATTTGTATGTCTAATTTCATATTTTTAGTGCATTTTTGGTAGTTATTTACTTACAGGGCACCGAACCGATTAGAACAATTTTATTTGAAGTCGATACTTTTTTTATTCTGAATCTGAGTATAAACTTATTTTGTGTGCAAACCACCACTCTGGAATTTGTTATAAGCCCTTTTATATCATCTTCCGACATAACCTCACTTTCTTGTAAGTCTCAATTTTGCTGCTATATTTGAATTTTTTTACAATGAAAATGCCTTGATTATATGTTAAAATGTCACTATTTTTATTAATTTTACTCATCAAACTAAAAACAAACCAAAATACCATGACATAATTTATGAACTATGACGTCATCTCACATTTCTTACTGATTCTACACAATATATTATACCTTTCGATTTTTTTAACAATAATTATTATTTTTATTCCTCAAAAGTATTATTATTTAGTAAATGGTGAGTAGGTTAGTATAGGTTAGGTGTTATTGGTTTGTAAAAGGTGAATAGGTTATCTGTTACTTAACGCAGTTACAAATTCACATATCAACCAATAACCTACTCATAATAAGGTTATTGGTTTTATGAAGGCCGAAAAGAGGTGCAAGATAGACAATGCACTTTATGTTTGATTTTTAATCATCAGTTAAGTGTGTGTTAGCCTACAAAATGAAATTTTGGGACGGATATGGTGGTTCAAAGGGGTATAACACAGCATCTAAACAGCATGGCAGTTGAGGAATTCCACATGAACGAAAACTGCAATGTGATGATGCCCAAGGAGAGTACATCAGAAAAATTTAAATTACTGTACAGATATTTGCGATCATTTATTTGTAACCTCAATACAGATTCTTATTGTATACATACCCTGTGTATTTGACAGACTGCCTGTATTTTCTTCAGTTTTGAATCCGTATAGGATCATTCTTAATAATTGGTCTGCTTTGTTTTTCAGGGACCGTTTTATCCAGCTTGAAAAATTCTTGAGTATTGGGAAACACATACATTCTTGGATAGGTATTAGGCATGACAGTTATTTGGCGAAGAGGATTCTTAACAATCCGAAAAATCAATATATCCGTTATGAAATGAATTACATTTTTAAAAAATATTTGATTTTGATAATCAAAAGATGGTCGTTGAAATAGTCCCTCATTATATGAATTATATTTGTAAGGTAAAAAAGAAAATTGATTGGTAACAGAATAAACAATTCTTCATGGAATATTAAGTTTTATAATAGACAAAATATTCATAATTTTTCTCTTTTTCAATCATGTTCAGATATTTTATAAAAAACTTACCTGTAACATGAGTCATGGTTGAAATATAAGGGGTTGTTATTCAATTTTACTACATAGTCTTTTATATATTTTTAATGCATTTTTCATGTATCGATTTATTGGTTGTGTATTTTTGTATTGATTTATTTAAAAACGACTTATCTCTGACATGAGTCATGGTTGGTTTAAGGGGTTGTTATTGAATTTTATTACAGAAACTTTTAAACATTTTTTTTTTTTTTAATGCACTATTCATGTATTGATTTATTATTTATTGTGTATTGATTTATTGAGTTATTGTTTCAAGCATAGTTTTTGTAAAAATTTATCACCATGTTGATTTCTTGTATTAATATTCATCTGGTTTTTGTTAATCTTATTAAAAAATAAAATGTTATTGAATAAATAAGTTTGTTTTAGTATTAAGTTTTCAAGAAGTTTTTTTGCCAACGTTTTTTTTTATTTTCTCTTATATGACTATATTGGAGGAAAGTATTGTTCCATGTCGATTTTTCAAAATTGAGTTTTCAGCGGATGTACATGTTTTCAGACCCCCTAAACCCAAAAAACATGTTTTTAGCGATTGGTCTGTGTGTGGGTGAACAATATTTCCCCAGAACAGAACATCGTACAAACTTTAAACTTAAGTTGGAAAGGTACTACTTTTAAACCAGAGAAGATGTTTTCATCAAAATCGGTCAACCAGAAGTAGTAGCTGTTTATTTGTGTCATTTTTCACCTTTTTTTAACATTCTCAAAACGGCTCCTGCAAATTTTTTAAAATCGCCTCATTTACTACAGTTTTTATGATATACAAGACAGGGTAGGCACCATGTCTGCTGAAATTCTTGGGGAGGCTGTTTGTAGTAAAAATGTGTTTTTTTAAGATTGCCGCTTTAATATGCATTTTAGCACAAAACTTTATATAATGAAAGATGTAGAGAATTTCAAATTTTATGTTAATTACAATTTTTTTCATGTAAATGTGTAAAAAATACTTTTTAAAATTTAAGTCTTAGTATGCATTTTACAACCAAAGTGTATAAAATTAAATTTATAGGAAATTAAAGGTACAAAACTTTTATTTAGAGCATTTTTCTCTACAGAGCCCAGTTTAGCTTGAAAGAGTGATTTCCCATATTTTCTCTACAGAGCCCAGCTTAGCTTGAAAGAGTTATTTCCCATATTTTTAAGGAAATATGGAATTTTGAGGTTGATTTTCATTTTGCATCATTCAATCATGATTAAATAAGGATCTTTTTTTTTTGTTTATTTCTAATGTTTTATTACTGATGTTTGATATCGTTCATTATTTGCTTAGGCAAGAGAAAGTTGTGTGAACGTTTCACACCAGATTTTTGGGCAAGGAGTCAGGAGAATTTTAAAGAAAATTTTATTTAACACTTTCACTGTTGGACAGTTGCAACAAAATACAACCCTATTAGTAAGTTTTCTTATCTTTAGCAAAAGTAAAGTTTTCCTTTACATATTAACTGATAGCAGTGACATTGTTAATTAATTCATATGATATATAATGTTTAATTCATATTAAAAGGGATTTATGTTGCATATTATATCTGTTATTTATAAATATATCTGTTGCATGATCTTCAGTTCGACTGTAACTGAACAACAATTTGTATAAGTTATAAATTATTTTGGTACTATTGGGGGGGCCATTCTAATTTTACCTTAATTCTTTATACGCTAAAAGTTAATTTCCAGTGGCCAAAAATTCTAAATGGCGGCCAGAATCCCTGTAAATGGATGAGCACTGGCCACTCGTTGCCACTGGAACTTGGCAAGGTATGACTCCAAATGCTGCCACCTCTTCATACTTCCGCATAATCGCCCAATGGTCTGATTATTCATTATTATACATTATTATAATATGTGCTGATTTGTGGATCAACAAAATTTAATTCAAGGTTCACCTAGAAGTGCTGAAATGCATACAATCACCATTATTCAAAATAAATTATGGAACTTCTCTAATAGTTCCATCAGGAATTAACTGCAAAAATATTTTCTTTGTTTCTACATATCCCACCGAATATCCACTGTTGCATTACCAACAGTCCTGCATTATTCTTTCACCTTGAGAACATATTTTTATCTACTTTGACTACTAATCTTTCACCTCCTATTGTCCTTATTGGCTGTTTTAATAACCTGTCGACAAACTTTGCAGCCATATCAAGCTGTCATTAACATCATGAAACCGATGTCATTTTCTCACTCCAACTGTAAATAAAATGAACTGCCATTACAAATATAAACTGGAAATTCTCAAACCATTTCCCAATGTGCATGTTAACTTTCATTCTGCTACTTAACTTGCTATGTAAATAAAATCAAATTTTTCTGAGAATTTTTTTAAGAAAATTACATTTACAAACACAAGTATTCAGTCAGTTCAAGTTTCTAGAAACCAAAATTTTTTTCATGTAATTCAATATAATTTTTGATTAAAAAAAAGTCTTTACTGTTCACACTTTCACTGTTCAAACTTTTTTTTTAATAAGTATATTAAAATAATTTCTTGTATTATTAATATTTCGAAAACTGTCTGACATTTTAAATTTCCAATAAAATTTTGTGTTTATAAATAATATCTGATTAACACTTGTAAACTGTGCTGAAATTTAACCATTTATTAGCACATTTGAGCTCACTGTTCTTCATAACGTAATGACACCAGACCCTGGCCATTTTTAGTCATTTTCAAAAGATCATAGTAAATTAATTATTACAAAATTTACCTCTTTAATAATGGCATCTATTTATAGCTCTAAATTTCCTATTCCATTAAATTTAAACATTAACAAAAGTTTTGTAAAAGAATAATGATAAAACAACAATACAAAACTTCTTGTATACAGTGACATCAGATATAATTACCTATCGGTTAATGTTAATTTTTAGCGGTAATTGCAAAACAGTCAGACGTTAAACCAAAAAAAAAAAATAAATAAATAAAAACCAATCGATAAATCTGCTTTTATTTAAATTAAAGTACTGGTGCCTATTGGAAATTTATGTTCTGATGGAGGTAAATTGATTTGAAATAGTCTACCCTGGCTTGGAATTGGTCAACTATAGTCAGAGAGTGCAGTCATCTTCTTACGCACATTTCAAGTCCCTTTGTCTTGCTTTTTCACTCTACCCTGTGACTGCAAGTTGGCCACTTCAGTTTCACTGGCATAGACTATATTTCAAATCAATTTATCTTCATTACATTATAAGTTAAGGATAGGTAACACTACTTTTTTACTTTCTCTTGCCCTATATAATGTAGGGAAGGAAACTATTGTTTTCATGTCGATTTTTTGAAATTTAGTTTTCACAGAACTACTTCTGGTTAGACTTCCTGAACCCAAAAAAACATGTTTAGCAATTGATCTGTGTATGTGAACAAAATATCTCAAGAACAGAATAGCATACAAAGTTGAAACTTGGAACTAGTTAAGGACCATAAGGGGATCTGACACAAACATTTTCTTTAAAATTGGTCAACCAGAAGTATCAGTTTATTTGTGCGATATTCTCAATCGCAGCTATAATTTTTTTGTTTAATTACCTCATTTACTACATTTTTATGCTCTACAAGATACAAGAAGCACCATGTCTGCTGAAATTCTTGTAGTGGTCTGTGCTCTCGTAAAAAAGTTTATTTTTTAAGATTGTGGCCTTAATATGCATTCTGGGGTAAAAGTGTTAATAATTAAAATTGTAGAACTTTTTAAAACTTATTACAAACATTTTCTGCCCATAACAGACAGGTGGAGTGTCAAATTATTTACACTCAATCTGTTCGTTGCAGGGCTAAAATAAATAGTTCTGTTTCTTATCACATGGTCAGTCAATTAAATGACTGAATCATTTAAGAACAGAAGAGGTAGAGCTGTAAAAGACACTAATCAGAGTTATCTTCTCTGAAAGTAATGAATTTCATTGTACAGCCAGATCCTATGGTGAATGAAGTGAAGTTGTCATTTACAGAGTGGAAAATATGTGCTTTTCAGAGGGCCCGGCATGCTGATAAGCGTACTTTTCCACTCGGTGAGGAAGGCAATGGTAAACCACCTCACTCCTCGTTTTACTTAGTAAAACCTCTACAGGTTCAAACCAGCCTTTCGGCTGTTGACCTAAACAACAACAACAAACATTTTGTATATAATGTTTAGTTTTGCGGCAATTTTTGATTTACTGAAATAGGTTTTTTTCATCAAATCATCAATGGGAATTTTTAGGATTGCAGCCTTAGTATGAATTTTCTTCAGGAAATGAAAAAACCTACAATTTTTATTTTAAGAATTTTTCTCTATGGAGCCTCGTTTATAGGCAATCACTGATTTTCTGTATTTTAAGTTCTACAAGTTTTTTTACTCATTAAACATACGTTGGATTGTTCATTATCTACATTGGCAAAAGAAAGTCATATAAGTGTTTCTAAACAGACTTTTTTTTAATCTATCGATTAGTTAATTTTCAATTTTGTAAGTCTAAAAATAATCACATGGCAGGCAGGAGCAGAATTTATTAAAATTTTCTGGTTTGAAAAGATATTAACTTTAGTACTTTGGTGTCGTTTTTGCAATTTCAAAGCCTTATATTCAAAGTGATCAGAAAAGAAAGTAAGGAAACACTCCCTTATTGATATTTTAGTTCTGTAAACCCATCGTAATTTTGTATTCAGGGACTTTTTATCCCATCTATCACTAGCCAACTTCTTGTCCTTTCGCTAACTTATTTGTCCTTGCACAAAAAAATTGTGACAATTTTTTCCCTAGTACTATGAACTTTTTCTTCTCCACCAGAAGTATTACATAATTTATGTGACAGGAGGGTAATGTTATAAAATCAAAACTTCTGTTTGCCGTGACAAATCTTTGTTTACTGCTGTGTTACTAAAATAATGTACTACCAGAAATCCCTTTTATCTAATAACAATGAGAGAAACGTCTAAGTACTCATCTTGACTTTTTGGTGCGAAATATTTTTCAATTTTCACTACAAACATATTATCTTTACAGCAATTTTATGGGAGAATTATTTTTTTAAAGTTTTTAGTATGCGGATAAACCGAAAACCGTGTATTCCTTTGACGTTGTTGCTTGGAAAACGTGAAAACCATAGTGGATTTTTAACTTTTTCAAATTATTAGTACTACCATGAAAATGGGTACATCAGTTAACGGTGTATAAACCAAAATGTTCATCTGAATATTCTCTACAAAAAAGCAAATAATACATTTTTCAAAAATTAATTCTAACAAGATAAATACAATCTATATTTCACTTAATTTTTGTAAAAAGGCCAAGAACTTCATGGTTTCGATTCTCACTGTTGATGTTAAAATAAATACGATATCACACTTTTTGTATCATTCTGTAAGGCATTTCGATTTACCATGTATATTTACAAATTTTTTTGAGGAAGAATTTGTCTTTGCTATAACAGACTCCAATACAAAGGACTTCAAATAAGAAAAACCCTAAAATAAATTATCTTATTATTGTTTATTATATTATTTTTATTTATTAAAATAAATTTACAATTTTTAAGTGAAATGACATGTGGAATTTTGTTAAAAAGCTGGCTTGTGAATTCATGGAAAAATCTGTTTAGAGATAAAGTAGAAATTAAATTAAAAATTTCTGTCATAGATGCTAATGACTGCATGAACATATGAGTAAAGGTAAATGATGTGATAAAATGATTGGAAGATCCAAACAGTGACAGTGGTTAACATATAATGAACAATGATGAAATAATTGATGAAATTCTAAAGAATTATACAGATTCCAATAATTCAGAAGATGAGGTGAGTCATTAGCACAAAGATTCAAACTTTGTAACGTACGTGACACCATAGATACTGCGATTTTGAAAGTAGATGTATCGTAAACACGAATCCATCACTTTTTAGCATTTAGGCAATTTAAGAAACTTATTATTAGAAAGCAACATCAGTCCGTACTCGGTAAAAATAAGAAAATTTTCCCACTTCAATCAAACTAAATTGGTCGAGTCCGTATTTTCATATCAGCAATTAAAACAGTTTTTTCCTAATGTACTTATAATAGTTATGTTACTGTATTTTCCTTTCAATTTAAACTGTAAAATGAGAACTCCATTATTAGTATCAAAAATAAGATTATAGAACTGTATTTACTTTTCTTAATCTACAGTTTTACCATCTAAATGCCATTTCTAGGACGAGTTTTTTTCTGTTACTGCTGCTGACTATAACCATGTTAAGTAAAAATATTTAATGTATTTACTTTCATGATTACTTTATTGTTTTGGTTATAAAACATATAAACCGGCTACAACTTAGACTACAGTAAAAATTAACAGCTACAACAATAATTGCTACTTTGCCTGGCTGTATTTTGATATAACAGACTTTCACAACAGACTCTGGCCTCCACAATTAATCTGTTATAATGAAAACCTATTCTATGTGTAGATAGACTAATAAGCAAGCCATATTAGAAGCGTTAATTATGCCCATGTTTTGCATCTGCATCTGTAACAGTCCAGACAGAATTTTACAAAATTTTCTATCATTTTTTTCGGTAATAATTCAGCTATGTCACCTGGTACTTTCCGATGGATACTTTTACCGACCTTATAGATTTCCTCTAGGCAAGTTTGTACTTTGTTTTCAGAGTCCAGTCATAGATAACATTTTGTATGATTGTAATGCAGCTCTAGCATTTTTGATAGAAACACGTGTTTACGACTGGATTTTTATACCTGCAAAATATAATATAGTCCCTCACCATTCACGGTTACAAAATTTAACTTATTTTTTTTAATTTCAATACATGCAACCCATTTTCCATTATTATGTGCTGTATTTTTACATGGATGTGTTGTTATACCGATTTGTGGATTGTGCAAGAGAATGAGGATGAGCAACAGAGTTCTGTATCTGTTTTAAATGAATTATGCTTAACATATAATTCCAGTGTTTCCATATAAAAGTCCAAGGTAATAGCATTTACTAGTAAATATCCTGCCAGGTCTAAAATTGTGGTAGATGATGTAGTGCTCAATAACAATGATTACAACACTATACTTAAGTTTGCAAACTATACTATGAACACTATACTAGAACACTATACTATGCAAACAGAAATTTAATAAAATCTAGGCTTATATCAAGATGTACAAAGAAGAAAATATATCAAACACTAATAAGACCGGTAGTGACATATGGTTGTGAAGCATGGGTTCTTGGCTCTCGGAACGTTAACGCATTGAGGATTTTTGAAAGAAAGATTTTGAGAAGAATTCATGGTCCAATATATGACGAGGGCGAATGGAGAATAAGAAACAATGCAGAACTTAACACCATTTTACAAGGAAAAGATATAGTACGGTATATAAAGTCTAGACGAATCAGCTGGCTGGGACATGTGCACAGGATGGAACAGGACAGGATGCTGAGACAGATGCTTGTTGGGAGAATTTTTTTTTTTTTTTTGTTTAACGTCCGACTGTTCTGCAATTACTGCTAATGCAGACGGTGAAGGATGAAATGATATTTTGTAACGTATGAAAAAATGCCGTGCCTGAATGGGATTCGAACCCAAGACCGCATGATGAGAGGCGAGCACGTTACCAACTGCGCCAATGCGGCCGGCGCAGTTGGTGCATTGGGAGAATGGAGGGAACGAGGAGGAGGGGTCGCCCTAGAACACGCTGGCTGCAGGATGTGGAAAAGGATCTGACGAGCTTAGGGGTGAGGAACTGGAGGAGACGGGCAAGTCAGAGGGATGAATGGAGGCGCATTGTTGAGGAGGCCAAGGTCCACGTAGGGCTGTAGCGCTTCGTAAGTAAGTAAGTACTTAAGTTTGCAACATCCCTAAATCTAAATTCTTACTGGTGTAAACTATGGGAAATAAAATTTATGAACGAAAATCACATCACATTAGTTTTACAGTTCGTCGGTAAACTTGTTCACCCGTGTACTACGACAATTGTAACGAACAAAATTTCATAAATAATCTATCGTTCCCCTTCAGCCTAAATGTTGTTTACCTTTTTTGTTTATTAATAACATATGGCAATCTTAGTAAAATTAAAACCATCTGTAGATAAACAATTGTCATTGCTTAGAAACAACAACAATCAGTTACATAAATATCAGGTGTATAAAAATAATAAATTTTTGAAATGCATTGAGTGCGAGGAGTTATAAAAATAATGGTGAGTATTTTTTAAAGAACTAATAAATAACTTCTTTTGTTTAATTGTATTTTAAAAATCATCTACAATTTGAAAGGAATTAATTACAAAAGAGAACTTAATTTTAAATATTCAACACTTATCGAAATAAAAGCAAATGACTTCAGCCTAGACCGATATTTATCTGAGAGGTTTTTATGAACATAATTAACTTTTATTTCAAAGTTATTTGTAGATGTTGTGTTTTATAATATAGTTTTATAATTTTAAGCCTTCTCGTATAAATTTCAATTAAACCGTTTTATTTCCCTTCATTTACTGTATAAACTTTGTAATAGTACTCTCGTCCTGATTATGTACATTTTCTAAAAATTCATGCACTCCTCATAGGCTCCCTGGAAGCCTGAACACGGACTTCTCAAACAGGCTGTTTAAGCTCCTTTAATGCTCTCCAGAGTTCCATAGGGATGTCCTTTCAGAGTTCTTTTTATCTTGAGAAACAAAAAGAAGTCAGCTGATGTGAAGTCAAGGTTTAGTAGCCTTCAAGCAATTCCTGGCACTTCAACATGGGTACTGTTCCTTCATGTCATCAGGAGAACTTTCGGCACAAATTTGATCTAGATCTTTCTCATGTCAAAATCCTAGGGTAAAATGCAGTGAACATAATGATCTGTGTACATCAATTTCATCGGGTGTACACTCATTCATCAATCACTGTCCAGAATTTGTTGCACTTTTGAGTCATTCAAAAGTTCGGTTCAGTGATATTCGGTTTGCATTCTCCCTGAAGGCTTGTGTAAGAATTTATTAGCCCCATCTGCACCAATTTTACCCAGTTATTTTAACATAAAATATATAATTATAACGCAAAATTTAATTGCGTAACGCTTCTGAGGAAAAATCGACAGTAGAAGAGGACCAGGACGCAAAAGGATTTCATAGTTGGGCAGCAGGAGCCCAGAAGAACTGTTTCGGATAGCTACCCGTAGAGTAAGCATTCCCATGATGGTCAACAACCTTTGGAATGGAGAGGCACCCTGAGAAGAGAAGAAGAATGCTGCTCCAAATTTTGTGCAATCATTTCTTCGACGAGGTAATTGTGACACACTTTGTACTAAGTATGATCTTCATTCAACAACTACTTCAGGTGACTGGACAGTGGCATTCTTGACTTAACAGCAACACCACTTTTTATGCCAGGCACTGCACAAGCGTAAGTGGTTTGCTGTGGAAATTCATTACTGGAACTTTTGGGACATAGCCTGTAACAAAAGTCCTTAGGAAACTAAAATTGAAAAAAGTTATTGTTTTCTTATTTACTGAAAATTATACATGTACTTTATAAAAATATACATAACAATCATCCAGGATAGTGTAAGCTCAGGTTATGATCTGAGGTGTCATCTGATTTAATAATTAAGCATTTGGTTGAAATAGGTATGACTTTTATTTCTTTTTATAAAACTACATTTTTTTGAACTGTCTTGACTAAATACAGAACAAAAATTCATTTGTATGTACATATTTATATACAAAATGTGGTCCAAAGTATATTAAATGAAAATTCTGTTGGGATATAGAGTTCTACTGAACAGGTTTTAAATTTTTAGTATGTGGTAGTAAAGTGGACACTTTCAGGATTTTGCATTAAATCCAATAATGGAAATTGAAAAAACAGCTTACTGACTACAAACATTGATTTACAGATTATAGGAAAAATTTCTTAAAACATTGTCTGGAGTGTAGCATTATACAGGAGTGAAATGTGGGTGATAGGGGCTGTAGAAAAGAAGAGGATAAAAGCTTTTGAAATGTGGTGTTATAGGAAAATGTTAAAGATTAGGTGGGAGGACAAAATAAATAATTCAGAGGTTCTTAGGAGAGTGGATAAAAAAAGAAGTATATGGAAGCATCTTAAGAGAAGACGGGATAGGCTAGTGGGGCATATCTTAAGACATCCAGGTATTGGAAAATCAATAATGGAGGGTAATATTGAGGAAGTAAATTATAGGGGAAGGCAAAGATTAGAATATATAAAGCAAATTATAAAAGATGTAGGGTGTTACAGGTATGTAGATATGAAACTACTTGCGCAAGATAGAACAGCTTGGAGAACTGCATCAAACCAGTCAAGAGACTGACAAAAAAAAAATGAAAATTGGTGAAAACTATGAGATTTTTTATCTTGTTTTTTGTTTTTGTTAATTGCAGGCAGGAAACTCCTGAAGAATTGTAGGACGTGTCAAGAACTTATATTTTACTTAATACCTGAATATACATATTTTAATTACACATCCCACTACTGCAAGCTTAATAGTGGAACTATAAGCAATGTTAGGTCGCTAAAAAGTTGTTTGCATTATGTGAGGTGGTTAGCTCCCACTATACACCTAATAGCTTTTGAATTTTAATAACCATATCTATGTTAACAATACTAGAATTACTCCTCACTAAAATACCTTAACAGATTGAAAAAGAATTAGATCAAAGATAAGCTGCCATTAACAATTTTTTATCAATTAATCTGGCAATTTGTTTTAGTGCAAATACCCCAGATGGTAATTTTGCTATAACTTGATTGGTATAGAAATCCCGAGACAAACATCTGGTGATACCCCTAGGAACTTCACTGTTTCTACAGGCTCTTAACCTACTTTTATGAATAAATAGTTTCTTCTCTACTTGTTACATTGTTTTTAAACAGCAGAATTAATATTATTCCTTTATAATTTTGTTCCATTTCAGTTTATGATGTTTTTGAATTTGACATAAATTAATTCTGTGTGTTTTTTTGCAGGGATTTAGTTCATAGACGAACAGCTTGCGCTGCCATGTATGGCATACGCGCTGCCAAGAGCAGCATATGGCTTTCAGGGTCTATGAATTTGGTTTTCAAGTAATCGATGGAGTAGAGGTAAAACTGACAAAGTCCATTTTTTTCATAAAATGAGTTATGTCCACCAAGAAGCTCTTGAATGTGGTATCTATCAGTGGTAAAATTGTCTTAAGTTCTATTCCACCATATTATGGTGGAATAGGACTTAGTTTAGTAGGGGTAAATTATATTATAAGGAGTGAAATGGGTCTAATAAAATTTTACCGCTATAAATTTTGTATTTTTGAACAATTGTTTACAGGTAAAATTGAACAAGTGTCACTTGGTCAATTTTACTACTGGCTTCTTTAATAAAAAGAAAAGTATTCATTGGTAAAACTGATGATGTCCCACAGTTAGCCAGTTTTACCGCTCGAATTCGGCCATGTTGGGATTGTTCAGATATGTAAGATAAGCTCACCTTCTGGTTATAGTACTGGAATGCAAAATGTTAAGTCGTGGGGCACTAATCTTGAGTCTTTTAGAGAAAAAATTGGCACTGCATTATTGAACTTATTCTTGACTCTTTAGCACTGTTACAATGGTATCATTATTTTCTGTTCTTTTTTGGGATCAGAATAGAAATCACTTCATAGCAGCAATAGTCATTTACACAGTTCGAACAAAAATTCAATGTTATTGAACAGAAGTTAGAAAAAGAGCACACCTACATAAAGTGTGATTCAGCAATGTCATTGATAGATACCAGAAAAATGTTCTAGAAATATCTAGCTAGTGAAGAGATAAAGAAGTCAATTATTTAGTGTTTAAGTAATTTGTGTGCCTAATTTTATATTTTTAGTGAATTTTCGGTAGTTATTTACTACTATTTTAGGGCATGGAACCGATTAGAACAATTTTATTTGAAGTCAATACTTTTTTGTATTCTGAATCTGAGAATAAATTTTTGCGTGCAAACCACTCTGGAATTTGTTATAAGCCCTTTTATATCATCTTCCGACATAACCTCACTTTCTTGTAAGTCTCAATTTTGCTGGTATATTTGAATTTTTTTACAATGAAAATGCCTTGATTATATGTTAAAATGTCACTATTTTTATTAATTTTACTCATCAAACTAAAAAAATACCAAAATACCATGACGTAAACTATGAACTATGACGTCATCTCACATTTCTTACTGATTCTACACAATATAATATTATACCTTTCAATTTTTTAATAATAATAATTATTTTTATACCTCAATAGTATTATTATTTAGTAAATGGTAAGTAGGTTAGTATATGTTAAGGTGTTATTGGTTTGTAAAAGGTGAATAGGTTATAGGTTACTATACGCAGTTACAAATGCACATATCAACCAATAATCTACTCATAATAAGGTTATAGGTTTTAGGAAGGCCGATAAGAGGTGCAAGATAGACAATGCACATTACGTTTTATTTTTTATCATCAGTTATGTGTACTTTAGCCCACAAAATGACATTTTGGGACAGATATGGTGGTTCAAAGGAGTATTATAACAGCATCTAAATAGTATGGCAGTTGAGGAATTCCACATGAACGAAAACTGCAATGTGATTATGCCCAAGGAGAGTACATCAGAAAAATTTAAATTACTGTACAGATATTTGCGATCGTTTATTTGTAACCTCAATACAGATTCTTATTGTATACAGACCCTGTATATTTGACAGACTGCCTGTATTTTCTTCAGTTTTGAATCCATATAGGATCATTCTTAATAATTGGTCTGCTTTGTTTTTCAGGGACTGTTTTATCCAGCTTGAAAAATTCTTGAGTATTGGGAAACACATACATTTGTGGATAGGTATTAGGCATGACAGTTATTTGGCGAAGAGGATACTTAACAATCCGAAAAATCAATATATCCGTTATGAAATGAATTACATTTTTAAAAAATATTTAATTTTGATAATCAAAAGATGGTCGTTGAAATAGTCCCTCGTTATATGAATTATATTTGTAAGGTAAAAAGGAAAATTGATTGGTAACAGAATTAACAATTCTTCATGGAATATTAAGTTTTATAATAGACAAAATATTCATAATTTTTCTCTTTTTCAATCATGTTCAGTATTTTATAAAAAACTTACCTGTAACATGAGTCATGGTTGAAATATAAGGGGTTGTTATTCAATTTTACAACATCGTTTACACATTTTTATATTTTTTAATGCATTATTCATGTATCAATTTATTGTTTATTGTGTATTGATGTATTTTTTTATTGATCATGTATTTATTTATTGAGTTATTGTTGCAAGCATAGTTTTTGTAGAATTTATCATCATGTTGATTTCTCTTATTAATTCATCTGGTTTTTGTTAATCTTATTAATAAAAAAAATTTTATTATATAAATTTGTTTGGTTTACTATTAATTTTTAAGAAGTTTTTGCTAAAGTTTATATTCACTTTCTCTTGCCTGTATGAATAGTTATAGGAAAGAGTTTTTTTTCATGACTTTTTTCAAAATCGAGTTTTCACCAGATCTACGCATTTCAGAACCCCTGAACCCAAAAAAAACATTAGTGATTGGTCTGTGTGAGTGTGTGTAAACAAAATATCTCGAACGGAACATCGTACGAACTTGAAACTTAAAACTTAAGTTAGATACTACTTCCGGACAAGGCAGGACGTTTTCATCTAAATGTGTCAACCGGAAGTAGTAGTTTATTCGTGTCATTATTCACTTTCTTTTAACATTCTTAAAAAAGACTTCTACGATTTTCTTTAAAATCACTTCATTTCTTTTGCTCTACGAGATAGGGTAGGGTTCCATGTCTGCTAAAATTCTTGGAGAAGCTGTTTTCTCATAAAAAAATGTTTATTTTAAGATTGCGGCTTTAATATGTATTTTAGCACAAAAGTTTATGCAATAATAGTTGTAGAGAATTTAAAATTCTACAACTTTTATTTCAAACTTTTTTTGTATAAGGCTTAGTTTAGCGGTAATTAGCAATTGTTTTTTTTCCACAAAAAAATTGTAAAAAAAAAATAATTTTTTTAAAGTATAGCCTTAGTATGCAATTTATGACAAAAGTGTATATAATCAAATTTATAGGAAATTAAAAGATCTAAAACTTTTATTTAGAGCATTTTCTCTACACAGCCCAATTTAGTGTGAAAGTGATTTTTCATATTTTTAAGGAAATATGGAATTTTGTGGTTGAATTTCATTTTGCATCATTCAGTCATGATTAAAATAAAGATGTTCTTGTGGTTAGTTTTTTGTTTATTTCTAATGTTTTATTACTGATGTTAGATATTGTTCATTATTTGCATTGGCAAGAGAAAGGTGTGTGAGTGTTTCACACCAGTTTTTTTTGCCCACACAATAAGTGCAGTAAGGGCAGGGAGGAGTCAGGAGAAATTTTTCCTGTATTGATGCTAATTTGAATTTTGCAAATTTTTTCATAAGTAATAATTTTATTTAACACTGAATTGAATTTTGCAAATTTTTTCATAACGTAAGTAATAATTTTATTTAACACTTTCACTGTTGGACAATAAGTTTTCTTATCTTTAGCAAAAGTAAAGTTTTCCTTTACATATTTACTGATAGCAATGACAATGTTAATCCATTCACCAATTCAAATTAAAAGGGATCACCTGGCCCTTTCATATTATATCTATTGCATGATCTTCAGTTGACGGTAACTGAACAAAAATTTGTAATAAATTATAAATTATTTTGGTACTCTATTATTGGCGGGCCATTCTAATTTTACCTTAATTCTTTATACGTTAACAGCACTGGTTAAAAGTTGCCAATGGAACTTGGCAAGGTATGACTCCAAAGTCTAGCTGTACCACAATGCGTTTTGTTACACCACTTAGCACTTCCGTGTAATCACCCAATGTTTTGATTATATGTGCTGAAATATGATTGCCATTATTCAAAATAAATATAGAACCTTCGCTGATAGTTCTATCAGGAATTAATTGCAAAAATATTTTGACTGTCTTCTACATAACGAAGTTTCTGCAATGACTGTTAATTCTGTAAAAGAAGAGATTGTTGATGGAGTGCTTGAGGATGAAAACGGGGGGTAAACATGGAAAGCGTCAATGTCAAAGGCGATATTCCATCTCACAAACTCAATTCTGAGAATCCCATCTCAACATTTATAATCTATTTAATCACCTGTTTGCAGTTCATTTCTGAGTATAAATTAACAGCTATTGCAGATAACAAACTTATATGAATCTAAGATTGTACCTAGAATACTATAACAAATCAAAAAACAAAAACATATATTGTCCAAGGAATAATGTAACAACCGTGAAATTTAGTGGTGGGGTAATATTATACCCCTCCCCCCCAACCTATGAAACAGAAGTAACCTCAGGGAAGGAAACTATAGCAGCATTACACTAAAGTACTTTCAAAACAATATCAGCTAACCAAATTAAAGGAATGAAAACCTTTAAACTTCGTTTTCTCACAATTCACAATTTTTGAGTTGTTACAGAGTGCCGCGAATGGTACGATATATAGTTTTAATACGAAACAGAATAATAGAACTGAATTCCAAAATAACACACAAACATGAACACAAAAATTACGCGCAACTTAAAACTTAGTTAACAACGCCATTACATAACTTGATTTTATAGTCACAAAACTGTTAATTGCATTAATGAATTAATGCTTTTTGTGGTGAATTTGAGAACATAAAGGTTATAAAAAGAGCTTATAGTAACCCATAGACAAAACCTAGCTACGTTCTACTCTGTGTAAAAAAAACCATGTGAGGAGCAACACTCAACCTTAGAATTGCTTGTGGTGGGCGAGCTGACAAATATATTAAACCAAACGATAAATTTGCTTTTCTAAGTAATTTAGAAATTGGTAATTTATGTTCTAATGTAGGTAAATTGATTTGAAATATAGTCTACCCTGGGACGGAAGTGGTCAACTGTAGTCAAAGGGTGCAGTCATCTTCTTACACACATTTCAATTCTCTACCCTTTGTCTTTCTTTTTCCCTTAACCCTCTGACTACAGTGCCATTGGCGTAGACTATATTTCAAATCAATTTGTCTCAATCACATTATATGTTGCAGATAGGCAACAGTACTTTTTTACTTTCTCTTGCCTTATGTAATATAGGGAAGAAAAGGATTGTTTTATGTCGATTTTTCAAAATTTAGTTTTCACAGAATTACTTGTTTTCAGACCTCCTGAACCCGAAAAATATGTTTAGTAATTGGTCTGTGTATGTGAATAAAATATCTCGAGAACAGAATAGCATATGGAATTGAAACTTGGAACTAGCTAACGACCTTAAGGGGACCCAGTAGTTTATTCATGTGAATTTTCACTTTTTTAGCAATTTCCACAAAAACAGGTTCTACAAATTTGTTTAAAAACACCTCATTTTCCACATTTTTTAAGCTCTATAAGAGAGAATATGCACAATGTCTGCTGAAATTCTCGGACGGATCTGTGCTCTCTTAGAAATAGTTTTTTTTAAGATTTTAATCTTAATATGCATTCTAGGGTAAAAGTATAAATAGAGTCTGTCTATGCTAAGAGTACTCCGATGTAGGCAACCAGCAATACAAGTGAGCATGCGTATTAAAAATACACACAGTATGATCAAAAACAAAATTCCATACAACACTGATTCGCTCTAAGCTTAATATAATAAAAACACGTTCAATTCATTTGTTAGAAAATGTTTTATAAATCGAACATTAGTTTACCATTAATAACTAAAATTTTACTATTGTTACTCTTACATTGTTATTTTTCGTTACGTTATTTACTATTAAATGAATATTTATGATTAGTAGGTTTTTATTATAGACTCAGTTTTGTTTTATTTTTGGTCACAAGTAATATAAGACTAATGCGCTTGAATTATAACAGGAGAGTAAACAGTGATTCGTTGTTTATCATTTCAGATTATTTATTTCCTATCATTAAAATAATTAATGTCTGTGACTAGTTTAATACAACTGTTTGCACTTTCACATGTTTAACTCATTTTAAGTTTCATCAGTTATCTTTTGGAACTGTATGTTCATTTCGATTTTCTTCGTAGACTGAAGTTGAAAAGTTTTGTAAGCTGTGTTTTGTTAACATGCGTGATAGTGAGTGTTGACTTTTTGAAACATAAAAGCGGTAAACATTAAAAAGTAGAAAAAAAAATTGTTTTGTTCAATGTAATTGTTAAAATAATTAATTAAGGAGTCTTTATGAAACTACAATAATTACAAGTAATCTGAACGGTATAATTGAAAATGCTTAGAGGATAATGTTTATTTTAGCTGGATGTAGATATTTTTATGATGGAACGTAGTGCAAGATAATTGTCAGGCAGAGAGGTAGATACGCGCTAAGTAGTGTAAAACTTTCGTTTACAACTTATAGGCGCTTGCCTCGTGCGGTGTACTCTTGCAGTAGATGGACTATAGTCAAAATTGCAGAACTTATAAAAAATTAATTTATTCAAATTAATAGTACTATCATAGCAATTGGGTATATGGGTTAATAATTCATATACCAAAATGTTCATCTGAATGTGCTCTACAAAAAAGCATATAAGACATTTTTCAAAAATAAAGTCCTAACAAGATAAATATATACTTAAAAATTACTAGATTTTTATAAAAAACGACAATAATGTCATGTTTTAATTCTTGCTATCGATGATAATTATAAACAAGATATCACATTTTTTGTAAGATTCTGTATGGCATTTAGATTTACCATGAATTTTTTTCAAAATTTTTTGTGGAGAATGGCTGTATAAAAATTTTACTACCTGTGTACCGGTACTGTGTTTATGTAGATATAGACTAATAAGCTAGCTGGATTAGAAGAGTTAATTATGACCATGTTTCACATCTGTAAAACAGTCTAAACCTAATCTATATACTAAAATAAATAAAAAAGAAAAATAAAGGAAAGAAAACAGAATCTTTGTCATTATAAAATACATGGGTGTGGTGGCAAAGGAGAATCAGTTTTTGTATACCTAAGTTTTATAATTCTGAGTAATTACCCTTTCTAGTGTAAATGCCTTTGATTTCCAGTCAGTATATTTTGTCATAACCATAAATGATTTAAGGATTAACTCTTTCAGTTGCTGGATTTTAACAAAGCAGGTGCTTTACACATGGTCAGTTTCATGTTAAGTCTAGCTTCCGTTCCTTTAAAGAAAACACAGTTCCTCGAACTTTTGTAGTATGCGAACAGTGATTTATAATTATATTTTCCCCACATCAGAGATTCCACATTTGTATTATCATTAAATATGGTAAGATAACGTATCCCTACATGAGATTGACACATTAGTAGTGTTTAAATAATGGAAAGAGAAAATAAAAAATGTAATTAAGACTTTACTTTCAAAATCTTTATCCATCAGCCGTAGGTTCTAGAAAAGAATAACTTAAGTTGAGAAGGTTTTTTGTAAAATAAAAATAAATAATCTGGTGTGAAATACTCATACAACTTTCTCTTGCCAAAGCAAATAATTAACAATATAACCTAACATTAGTAACAAAACATAAGAAAAAACCAAAAAACTAACCTCGATAAACATAACCTAATTTTAATCATGAGTGAAAGACGCAAAATGAAAATCGACCACAGTTTGGCTTAAAAATACAGAAAATCACTCTTTCACATTAAACTAGGCTCTGTAGAGAAAAATGTGCTAAATAAAAGTTGTAGATCTTTTAATTTCCTATAAATTTGATTATAGACTTTACAATTTTGTCGTAAAATGCTAAGGCTGAAATCTTAAGAAATACAATTTTTTACACATTTCATGAGAAAAAAAACAGAAAATTGCTAATTACCGCTAAACTATGCGTTATACAAAACAATGTTAAAAATAAAAGTTGTAGGATTTTAAATTCTCTACACCTTTTATTAAATATACTCGCCACTCCAGCGGCGCTTCGCGCCGCTTACGTGTCTCGACCTCAGAGGGGTAGGTGGATCAGAATTCATAAGTGGATCAGAACCATTTGCCACAAGGTGAAGTTTGGCCGCCAAAGGGGCTGGGTGGATCACAATATTTAGAAATTTCAAGATATGAAAGTTTAAAGATGAAGTTTAAAGTTTCAAAATTTAAAATTTGATGGTTTTACAATTTTAGGTTAATGTTTAAAGTTTCAAAATTTCAACTTTAAATGTTGTGGTTTGAATGTATGTTACTTTGAGTTTTTCGTTTTCTCATGCGACCTAAAAATTTTTGAGTTACCAAATTTTTATGTAATTTTCTTCGCTAAATAACATGTTAAAAAAATATTTGTATTCCAAAAATTTCAAAATTTTTGTTGGTAGTAATCACCATAGGACCCCGCCTAAAATTTAATAAATTCTTCGTGACTCTAGGGGTATGTGTAACGTTTTGTTAATAAACGTTTGTGAAAAACCGTTATGAAGGTGTAAAGAAAGAAAAACGTTAAAACGGCAAGCCCTAAAAGCCTGAATGCTAGTGTTTTGAGTTTTCTTAGCGAAGAGGTCGGTTAAGGAAAACTTTAGTTACATGGCCTTGAAGTACTTTGGGAGAGGCACAAAAAAGATTCTATGTAATTTACCTCTACAAAGCACCATTCAGGAGGTCAAAATACAACCCCCTACCAACGGTAAGGGGGTGGAACCTGAAAGTTATCGCGTTACCAAATTTTTATTTAACTTTTAACGTCTAAAACATGCCGTTAAATACATTTTGTATTCTAAATATTTAGAAATTTCATAATTTTTAGATAGGGATAGCAACCCCCATTGGATCGCTTTTTAAAATTTAAAAAATTACCTGTGATGCTATAAGTACCTGTGACGTTTTGCTAATAAAAATTTGCCTAAAAACCGTTTTGAAGGTGTAAAGATAGGAAAACTGAAAACGGTAAACCCCAAAAAACCGAAATTTGGTTTTTGTAGTTTACTCAGAGGACCGGTGGGTTAAGGGCAACTTTATTATATAATCTTGAAGTACTTTTTGTGGGGCACAAAACAGGTTCATGCATTTTATCCCTATTATTCACTGTTAAGGAAATAAGGAAATACAACCCCTACCGCAGGCTAGAGGGTGCTAATTTAAAATTTTCGGGTTATAAAATTTTTGTGTAATTTTTACGCCAAACAACATGCCGTCAAAAGACTTTTTGTATTCTAAAAATATAAACATTTCATATCTTTTGGATAAGAGTCTACCCCCGTAGACCCCGATTTAAAATTTGAAAAATTACCCGTGACGCTTCGGGTACGTGTAACTGTTTAAAAATAAAAATTTGACAAAATAACCCATTTTGAAGGTGTTAAGAAAGAACAATATGCAAACGGCAAACCCCAAAAAGCTGAAATTTTGTTTTTTGAGTTTTCACACCGAACCGGCAAGTTAAGGGCAACGATAACTATATGGTTTTAAAGTACTTTGCAACGGGTACAAAAAATATTCTATACAATTTTATGTTTAGATAAGTTTTATGTTTTTCATTATGTTTAGATAAGGGTAGCAACCCCCGTAGAATCCCGATCTAAAATTTGAAAAATTTTCCGTAATGCAGGGGGTACATGTAATGTGTTCCTACCAAAAGTTTGCCAAAGAAACCCGTTTTGATGGTGTTACAAAAGAAAACTTAAAAATTGCAACCCCAAAAAAGGCGAAATTTTGTTTTTTGAGTTTTCTCACCGAACCGGCAAGTTGAGAACAGCGAAAGCTAAATGGTTTTGAAGTACATTAAAAGAGGTACAAAAAATATTCTGCACAATTTATTTTTACGATGCACCGTTTAGAAGATAAAAAATTACAAACCCTACTGCAAAAAAGAGGGTGCAACTTTAAAATTTTCGGATTATCATATTTTTATGTAGTTTCTAACTCCAAACAACATACTGTTAACAGATTTTTAATTTATAAAAATTAAAAAATTAAATAATTTTTAAATAAGGGTACCAAACCCCGTAGGACCCCGATCTAAAATTTGAAAAGTCACCCATGATTCCGGGAGTTAGTGTAATGTGGTCCTAATAAAAATTTGTCAATGAAACCCGTCTTCGTGGTGTTACAAAGAAAAACCTAAAAACTCCAACCCCGAAAAAGCCAAATTTTTGTTTTTTGAGTTTTTCCAGCGAACCGGCGGGTTAAGGGCAACTTTATATATATATGGTCTTAACGTACTTCGGGAGGGGAACAAAAATGGTCGCAGTGGCCTTTGCGCTACGAAACTTCGTTAAAAAGTTTGAAATATTCGGACGCATCCCCTGAGCTTTCGGGAAGATGTACCTTCAATTTGGCAATTTTCCCGGGGGTTTCAGCCGACGCCCGACAAAAAACGTCCTCAGGGATTTTGCTTCTAGAGACCTCCTAATAGGCGAGAATTTCCATCAGTGAGTCATCAGTGGCTGGGGCTTTATATATTATAGAAGATTTTTGCGATAAAATGCATATTAAAGTCACAATCTTAAGGAAACAAGTTTTTTACGAGAAACCAACCTCCCCAAGAATTTCAGCAGACATGGCGCCTATCCTATCTTGTAGAGCATAAAAAGTTTAGTAACTGAGGCGATTTTTAGAAAATCATACGAACTGTTTTTGAAAAAATCGCAAAAAAGTGAAAAATGACATGAATAAACTACAACTTCCGGTCGACTGATTTTGATGAAAATGTTTGTGTCGGGTCCGGTAGTGGTATCTAACTTAAGTTTCATGTTTCAAGTTCATACAATGATCTGTTCTGTGTGTTCTGTCTGTGTGTGTGTGTTCACACACACACACACACACAGACCAATCGCTAAAAACATGTTCTTTGTGTTCAGAGGGTCTGAAAACATGTAGCTCCAGTGAAAACTCGATTTTGAAAAATCGACATGAAAACAATACTTTCCTCCCTATTATATATTCATATAGGCAAGAGAAAGTAAAAATATATGAAACTTATGATTTTACTTTATTCTAATAAAACATAAAAAAATTGAGTTAATAAATTTTAAAAGCTATATTTAATTGATCTGAAATTACATTATAATGACTGTAAATTTAATATTATTACGGTACCATTTACAATTAAAATTATTAATTACCTTGTCATAACTTTTAGGTGAAGTGTATCCTTATGGTGTCGTATATTTTGCTGAAGTTGTATTAATGAAAATGGTACCTCCGACGTATCTATGTTGTCTTGTAGCCGTATCAATATTATGATGTTGAGTTATTTATTAAACTTTATGATGGTGCTATATGATTTTTAATGAAGTTGCATTATTCACTTTTATTTTTATAAAATTACTAGATATTCTATGGCAACTTTCTACACACTTTACGTATTTGCACTGTTTTACAATTCTACATTTTTACTATCAAATGATCTGCCTCTTCGCGATTGACCATACAGTCTCTCACCCAACCTTCCAGATCACCGGTTGACCACGCAGTCCACACTTCTAGTCAAAAACTAGCGTCTTCCCAGTAACCTCTCTGAAACAGTTTTATTCAAATTTGGCCAATCATGCTCACTCTCTTAAACCTTTTCAACCAAATTAGATAAACATTCAACTGTTACACTCTGTCCTTTATTACACATTTGCAACGTGTAAGGCCACACCACTGCTTGTACGTGCGTTTAAAAAAAAAACGAAGTCATTAATTTAAAAAAAAACATATTGCTCTTTGATGTCGGCATTTTACTGCTAAACACTTATACTTAACAATCATTTTACTAATATTAATACATATATTTAAAAAAAAAAAATTAATTTTTAATTAATAAAAAATTGATTGATGTCAATGATTTAAGTTAGTTATTTGCAATATATACTCTAGAGTATTTCACTTTTACTAATGATCACATTTTTTGGAAATTACAAAATTTACAGTCTTTTTAGCTAGTAATGATATAACTGTAAAAAAGAAATCTTACTTCTTGACACGTTTTCATTACAATAGTGATACATGATGTTAAATCAGCAGCTTGTTGTCAGAATTTCACAGAGTTATGGTTTAACTGTTAAAAAATAGTATCATAAATCTGCGGCAAATACACTTTAACTCGTTTAAAAAATAGATTTACAATTTGAAAATTGTGGTGAAACCATTCAACATAGTGTCCTTTAAAAACAAACCAAAATACAAAATAAATTGAATTAAATAAAATCACATCACATTAGATTTACAGTTCATCAGAAAACTTGTTCACCCATCTACTACGGCAATTGTAACGAACAAATTTTCATAAAAATCCGATTATTCACCTTCAGCCTAAATGTTGTTTACCTTTATTGTTTATAAATAACATATGGCAATCTTAATGAAATTGAAAACATCTGTGGATAAATAATTGTCATTGTTTAAAAAGAACAACAATCGGTTACATAAATATTAGGTGTATAAAACTAATGCATTTTTGAAATGTATTGAATGCAAGGAGTTAAAATAATGAAGGTGAGTTTTATTTAAAAAAACTAATAAATAACATATTTTGTTTGTGATTTAAAAAGCATGGTAAAAGCATCTTTAATTTGAAGGGAATTCATTCCAAAAGTGGACTTAACTTGAAATATTCTACTATATTCTTGAGTATTCTTACACTAATATTCAACGGGTTTTTTTGCCAAAATTATGAATTTTTATATTTTTTAACTTTGATTGCAAATGACTACAGCCTAGACTGATATTTACAGAGAGGTTTTTATGAACGTAATTAATTAACTTTCATTTAAAAATTATTTGTAAATTTGTTTTATGATAATATAGTTTTATAGTTTATAAAGCCTTATCATTATAAGGCTTATAAATCACAGAGTTATGGTCTAACTGTCAAAAAATAGTACCATAAATCTGCGGCAAATACAGTTTAACTCTTTTAACAAATAGATTTACAATTTAAAATTTGTGGTGAAACCATTCAACATGACAGTGTCCGATAGAACAATGAGGATAGTGTACGCTCAGGTTACGCAACTGGTTGAAATATAATATTTTTTTATGAAACTACATTTTTACAAAACTGTCTTGACTAAATACAGTACAAAAATAAATTTGAATGTATATCTTTAAATAAAAAGTGTGGTCCAATGTGTATTCATATTTAAGCCTTTATTAATGTTTTGTTTTGAGTAATTATATAGAAGCAGGGCCCATCACGGATTGTAACAATTTGTTTTGAAACCTCACTTTCTCGTATAAATTTCAGTTAAACTTACTTCCCTTCATTTACTGTATAAATGCTTGTAAAAGTACTCCCCTCCTGACTATGCACTTCCGATAAACTAAACAAAATCGCATAAACTAGGACTAAGTACAGGACATAGACTAGAACTAAGGATTTGAAACAGATTTAGATTTGATAAGCTGCCATTAATAATTTTCTTTTAATCTGGAAATTTATTTTAATGCAAATACCCCAGATGATAATTTTGCTACAAATTTGATTGGTATAGAAATCCCAGACAAATATGTATCTAGTGATACTCCTAGGAATTACACTGTTTCTACAGGCTCTACGCTATTATTATGAATAAGTAGTTTCTTCTCTACTTTATTTAATTTTATGTTTTTTTTTTAACTGCAGAATGAATATTATTCCTTCATAACTCTGTTCCATTTCAGTTTTCGCAATGGACATAATTTTTTGATTTTTTCGCAATGGACATACTGTGTGATTTTTTTTGCAGGAATTCAGTTCATAGGCGAACAGCTTGCACGTCAATCACACATATGGCTCTTGGGGTCTATGGATTTGGTTTTCAAGATGCTATGATGTATCTGCTAAATCATGTTTGGCCGAATATCTTGGAAACATCACCACATTTGGTACAAGCTTTTATGATTGGTATTGAAGGATTAAATTCGACTCATGACATTATGAAAATACTTCAGTACACATTACAGGTATTTAATTTTATTTTGACAATTGTATAAAATAAATAAACTGAACAAAATCTCACTCTGAAGCTTTTCAAATGCTTTAGATGGGATGAACAGAACCAGGTGTTTCTGAGTGATTAAAAAGTTTTTAGGAGGGCTGATAAGATTTGCAAGATAGACAAAGCACAGTTTGTTTGGTTTCAACATAACACAATTACAAGTTGATCAAGGTGCATCAACTTTTGATTTTTACTTTCTCTTGCCTATATGAATATATAGGAAGGAAAGTATTGTTTTCATGTCGATTTTTCGAAATCGAGTTTTCACCGGATCTATACGTTTTCAGACCCCCTAAACCCAAAAAACATGTTTTTAGCGATTGGTCTGTGTGTGTGTCTGTGTGTGAACAGAATATCTCAAGAACGGAACATCGTACGAACTTGAAACTTGAAACTTAAGTTACATACCACTACCGGACCCGACACGAACATTTTCATCAAAATCGGTCAACCGGAAGTAGTAGTTTATTCGTATAATTTTTCACTTTTTTGCGATTTTCTCAAAAACTGGTCCTACGATTTTTTTTAAAATCGCCTGGGTTACTCAATTTTTTATTCTCTACAAGATAGGGTAGGCGCCATGTTTGCTGAAATTCTGCGTAAGGCTGTTTTTACGTAAAAACATTTTCTTTTTAAGATTGCGGCTTAAATATGCATTTTATCGCAAAACGTTATATAATAAAAGTTGTAGAAAATTTAAAAACCTACAACTTTTATTTCAAACATTTTTTTGTATAACGCTTAGTTTAGCGGTAATTTGCGATTTTCAGTTTTTTTTCTCACGAAAACGTGAGAAAAAACAATGTTTTTAACATTTCGGCCTTAGTATGCATTTTACGACAAAAGTGTATATAATTAAATTTATAGAAAATTAATAGATCTACAACTTTTATTTACAACATTTTTCTCTACAGAGCCTAGTTTAGAGAGAAAGAGTGATTTTCCGTATTTCTAAGCCAAACTGAGGTTGATTTTCATTTTGCGTCTTTCACTCATGATTAAAATTAGGTTATGTTTATTTCTAATGTTTTATTACTAATGTTAGGTTTATTGTTAATTATTTGCATTGGCAAGAGAAAGTTGTGTGAGTGTTTCACACCAGATTTTTGATCATCAGTTAAGTGTGCTTTAGCCCAAAAGGAACCAAAAAGGCATTTTGGGACAGATATGGTGGTTTAAAGGGCTGTGACACATCACCTAAACAGCACAGCAGTTGAGGAATTCCACATGAACCAAAACTGCAATGTGATATGCCCAAAGAGAGTACATCAGAGAAATTTAAATTACTGTACAGGATCACTTTTTTATAACCTCAAAACAGATTCTTATTGGACAGACTCTGTATATTTGGCAGACTGCCTGTATTTTCTTCAGTTTTGAATCCATATAGAATCATTCTTAATAATTTGTATTTTGTTTTTCAGGGACTGTTTCATCCAGCTAGAAAAGTTCTTGATGAGTGCTGGAGAACACATATATTGATGGATTTGATACAACCATTGCTGGTTATCCAGCATAAAGGATACATAACGATTCAGAACATCAATACTCGCATTATAAAAAAAATTAGATTGTTTAAAAATAATAATATTTCATTTGGATAATCTATTTAATGAAAAGATGGTTGTTAAAATAGTTCCTAGTTATTTGAATTATATTTGTTACTGATTTGTTTGTTTTTCAATAGTGTTCAGATATTTTATAAATGACTTAGTAACATTAGTCATTGTTGAAATAATAAGGGGTTGTCATAAGGTTTCAAAAAATATTATGCATTTTTCAAAAATATTTTTTAATGCATCATTCATGTATCGATTTATTGTTTTATTTTAAGCAGTTTTGGTAAAATTTTATGTACATTTAATTTCTCTTCTGGTTTTTGTTAATCTTGTTAATAAATAAAATTTTATTACATAAATTAGTTTGGTTTAGTATTAATTTTTTAAGAAGTTTTTTTGCCAAAGTTTATTTTTTTCTTTGTCATTGATTATTTATTTCGGGTAGGGAGGAGTCAGGAGAAATTTTTCCTGTGCTGATGCTAATTTGAATTTTCCAAAATTTTCTTCATATAAGTAATAATTTTGAAGAAAATTTGATTTAACACTTTCACTGCTGGACAGTTGAGACAAAATACAACCCTAGTTCTAAATTTTCTTATCTTTAGTAAAAATAGAAGTTTTCCATCACATATTTAGTGATCAGCAGTGACTATGTTAATCTGTTCACCAATTAATATTAGTGATATAAAACCATATCACATGGGCCTTTTTCATAATATGTTACATGACCAGCTGATGACCAGTAATTTTTTAAATTTTAATAACAGTTTTCAAAAGTGGATATTTAAGGAGGCAATAGTTTTAAAAAATGTCTCAATTTCGTCAAACAAAACAATTTGTAAACGTTATGTGCGTTTAGTCAAATCTCCTTCCAATAAGTAATGCAAAATACCAGGATTTAAAAAGTTTGGCAAAATTGTGTTGAAAAATTAAGAAATTTTTAGGTTTACCTTATGAATCATGAATAATAAAAATTTTATCATCCTTTAATATGTATTTTGAACTTCGTAATTTTTTAACTACCAAATTTTTCAAGTAAAAAGTAAGGTTAAAAATAATAAAATTTTAGAAGTTAGTTTAAAATATTTTTTTATAATAAAATACTGCTATTAAAATCTTGAAATATTTTCTTTGTCTCTACACATCCCACCAAAAATCCACTATTGAGGCAGCACACGTCCTGCATTATTCTTTCACCCGGAGAACATATTCTCATCTATTTCGACAACTAATCTATTGCCTCATACTTTGCTTATTGGCTTTTTTAATAACCCATCAATGCACACAACAATATCAAGCTATCAGTAACAGCATGAAACCGATGTCATTTAATCACTCCAACCATAAATAAAATGGACTGCCATTAAAAATATCAACTGCAAATCCTCAAAACAGTTCCCAACATGCATGTTAACTTTCATTCTGCTAATTTGCTGTGTTAACAAAATTGAATTTGTGGCAAAATACTGTTTTGCTGTAGTAGAGCACAGGCTGGTCCTTCAGTAAATACCACAACTTTGTTGCCTTTACACAACTTGCCAAACCAGAGAAGATGAACTGTATAATTATTGCAGTGATAACAAGCATTTTAACAGATAAGTAATAAAACAGATCTTTAAAATAAAATATAATTATTTAATTAAAAATACATTTAAATAACATTAATAAACAATAGATAAGTAAATAAATAAGCCCGTGCGATAATAGAAAAGTACCATTATTTTTTGTTTTTTATTCAAAATAAAACCACTCTTCTTAAATTTCACTCTTTTCACACTCTTAATTTTTTAAGAAAATGACAATCGCACCCACAAATAGTCTGTTCAAGGTACTAGAAACCAAAATTTCTTTCATATAATTAAGACATGTCATTTTAATGTCATTATCTTTCATAATTTAGATTTTCTTTATTTTTTAACACTTTGCTAGGCCCAAAAACGTGGACGTTTAAAGAATGCTGGCCTTTTGTATCTATATTTGAAATATTGTAAAAATAACATTATAAGGAGTATTAAGATGGTACTAACATGGCTGGAAACACCAAATCTTTTAGTTTTGAGAGGTGTATTATAAGTTGTTTAATTGTACTAATAAAATATAAAACTATCATTTTTTCATTGCACATTTTTGAGAAGAAACAAGAATTTTTCCACTGCATTTCACATGTTGTTTAAACAATTTATTTGAACTATTATACAATTTTATACACAAAAAAACTATTATACACTTTTATAACACTTTATAAACAAAACTGTGTTATTGAATTTAAAAAAAACACTAAATACAAAAATTTTTTTTGTGAAAAACAAAACTCATGTGTATATAACCTCACTGTTTACTGTTCAAAAGCTGTTTCATTATAAGTAAATAAAACACTATCGTACTAGCGCTTTAACTCAGAAGTACTCCGCTTTAATGCGGAGTACTTCTGTACTAAAATGTACGTAAATTCAGAATAAATGATCAAATTCCGTAAAATTACATGATCTGTAAACATGAGCTGTAAACATATCACCATTCCATAAAATTACGTGATTAGCACGCAAAGTGTTAATAGTAAGTACACTTAAATGATTCCTTCTAGTATTAATATTTAGAAAAAGTTCTGAAATTTTAAACTTCCAATAATATTTTGTACGTTAACAATTAATTTCTGATTAGCACTTGTAAAATGTGCTGAAATGTACCCATTTGTTAACACATTGAGACTACTGTTTTTCATTAAGTAATGACGCCAGATCCTGGCCATTTTTAGCTATTTTCAAAAGATCATAGTAAATTAACTACAATATTTACCTGTTTTTAACATTAATAACCTGTATTAAAAGCTCTAAATTTCCTCTTTAATTAAATTTGAACATTAACAAAATGTTTTGTAAAATGAAATAAAACGTTTGCAAAATAATGATGATAAAACAACAATATATACATTTTTAATATACAAAACAAAATAATAGAACTGAATTCCAAAATAACACAAACCCAATATGTGAGGGGAACAACACTTATCCTTAGACTTTTAGAACTATTTGTGGGAGGCGAGCTGACAAATATATAAAACCAATCGATAGATCTGCTTTTTTCTAAATAAAATAAAGTCCTGTTGCTTATTGGTAATTTATGTTCTGATGTAGGTAAAGAGATTTGAAATATAGTCTACCCTGGCATGGAAGTGGTCAACTAGTCAGAGGGTTTAGGCATCTTCTTATGCACATTTCAAGTCTCTACCCTTTATCTTTCTTTTTCACTCAACCCTCTGATTATAGTTGGCCATTTCTGTAGACTATATTTCAAATCAATTTATCTCCATTACATTATGTTTCGGATAGGCAAGAGTACTTTTTTACTTTCTCTTGCCCTACACAATATAGGAAAGGAAATTATTGTTTTCATGTCAGATTTTTCAAACTTTAGTTTACACAGAATTACTTGTTTTCAGACCTCCTGAACCAAAGAAACATGTTTAGCAATTGGTCAGTGTGTGAATAAAATATCTCGAGAACAACATAACATATTTACTTGAAACTTGGAACTAGCTAAGGACCATAATGAGACCTGACATTAACATTTTCTTCAAAATTGGTCAACCGGAAGTAGTAGTTTATTCGTGCTGATTTCATTTTTTTGCGATTTTCACAGAAACAGCTTCTACAAATTTGTTTAAAAGTTTTGTAGGCCTAAAAATAAATATATGGCAAGCAAGAGGAGAATTCTTTCTAAACAGAAAGATCTGGTAAATTAGTAATTTTGTGTCGCTTTTGTAACTTCAAGGCCAGTAAAAAGTATTGAGATTATACTATATTGGTTTTTTTTATTTTTTTTTTTTTTTTGCTTTAACGTTCGACTGTTATGTAATTACTGCTAATGCAGACTGTGAAGGATGAAATGATTTTTTGTAACATATGAAAATATGCCGTTCCTGAATGGGATTCGAACCAAAGACCGCATGATGAGAGGCGAGCACGTTACAAACTACGCCAATATGGCCGTATATATTCAGAGTGACCAGTACAGGCAAAAAGGAAAACACTCCCTTTGATTAAGAAAAAATTTCTGTCAGTGATATTTTAGTTCTGTAAACCCATCTATCACTATTATCCCATTCACTATTATTTTATTATCCCAACTATCACTAGCTAACTTCCTGTCCTGTTCGCTAACTTATTTTCCATTTTATTTTTATTTTTCGTGAATAGAAGAACAAATAAATTAACAAGAAATCAGCCAAAGTGGAAAACCATTTTCACCTGAACCCATCATCATCGTAATTCATTACAAAAAACAAAAAACCGTGTATTACTTTGAAATTGATGCTTGGGAAACGTGAAAATAGTAATTTTTCACTTTTTCAAATAGTACTACCATGGAAAATGGGTATGTCCATTACATAAACCAAAATGTTCATTTGAATGATGTTCACTACTGATAAAAAATTATGAAAAAATTACAGCTGCTTCTTATAAATAAGTACGGTTTTGTGAATATAAAAACATGAAAATTGGTGGTTTACGGCTGTAACGTGCTAAAATTTCAGTTTAATGTAAAATATTACGCTAAATGTACACAACATGTTTTGGAGATGAGTTTCATGAAAAGCAGGGTTTTCCCTGCTTTTAATTAGTATTTTAGGTGACATTTGGTTGAGTAATTGCAGTTTGAAATTTGTACAAAATTTTTAAAATATAAGAAAAAAATTAAGTGGTGTATTATTTTATGTGTCAACCAAAGCAAAGAAAAAGCCCATAACACCACAAAATATACGGGGTGCAACTTACAACACACGCAGCTGAGATTAGTAAGGTTGGTGACACCCCCACCTACCAGACCACTCTGTTATTGAATAAAGGCATGACCTTGCTACAGACAATAGTTTACTATACAAATACAAAAATACACCAGTAACAGAATGTATAAAGCTTTTCACGGTTGATGAGCTCATCTGTTCAGCGCATTCAGACCAGTCAGAATGTTTGCTAGCGTAGTCAGATTGTATAAATGTTTCAGCCTGACAAACATTACAAGCGCATGCATATAAGTTCACTTGTCTTGCATCTCGTACTGAATACATCGATTATAGAGCGCGTTAACATGCAATAATATATAATATAATCAGCTGATTATATATTCATAGGTTAAAATTGTAATTGAAACACCAAAAAAATGGCTGACGAAATAAATAACCGAGCTATGAGAGCAAGTGTTGGCAACGTTGCTGGCAGGTCATTGGTTAGCTAAGAAGTGGATATGAGGCAATGCGTACTATCTAGGCTAATCAGCCCTGAAAAATAGTATAGTGGTGAAAGAGGAGAAAAAAGGTTCAATGTGTCGCAGCAAACAAAGAAAAAATTTACGCTCTCGTAAACATTCTCATATCTTAGCTCAGCGACTGCATAATCGTTCGACCTCTTTAGTCGATAGTAATTACATTGTGTTCTATTTCAAATTTGACTACGTTTCAGCACGAGCAATTTGAGATATCATACGTCCTGATAGCTTTATAAATACGCCTGCTACAGCCGCTCGAAGCGTGCAACTACTCTGACCTCAAATATGCAGTTTCCGCCGCTCAAGGGTTAACAAGAGAGCTAAATACAATATATATTTAAAAATGACTAGATTTTTGTAAAAAAACGACAACTTCATGAGTTTTAATTCTCAAATCACACAACAATATCACACTTTTTGTATTATTCTGGGAGGCATTTACATTTACCATGAATTTTTTCAAATTTTTTTGAGGCATGGCTGAATAAAAATTATACTATTCGCATGCTGCATATATAGATATAACTAATAAGCAAGCTGGATTAGAAGAGTTAATGATGTCTGTTTCACATCTGTAAAACAGCCTAACCGTAAAACTAAATTTAATAAAAAAGAAAAGGAAATCAGAATCTTTAGTTGAATTTTTCATTTTATTACCAAATAAAATTCTTCGAAACAAAACTTTTTTACAAAATTTTTTTTGTTTTTTATCATTTTTTTCACAATTAATTCAACTATCAACACCTGGAACTTTCCATTGAACACTTTTACCGACCTTATACATTTCCTCTAGGCTTGTTTGTACTTTGTTTTCAGAGTCCAGTCGTAGATAACATTCATATAATTGTAACGCAGCTCTAGCATCTTCGATAGAATCATGGGTTTGCGACTGGATTTTCATACCTGCAAAATTTACATATTTAATTACAAGATCCTATTGTAAAATTATTTAATTTTTCACTCACCTGTTACAGCTGCTATAAATTGCTTTTTTACCTTTTTTTATGTAATCCTACTTTCTACTAATACGTTTCTGTAGATCAGCCATTTTCATCTAAGACAATTTTTTTTTTAATTTATTAAAATTTACAGAAGATGTATCTTCAGACAACTATAAAACGGAGTTTTATAAAAATGACTGAAGATACGAAGGTTGTCTGAAAAGTTTCTGACTAACATGAAGATAGAACTAACAAGCAGCAGTTGGCAAATGTGTTCACCCATGCATTGAAAATGCCACCATTTTAACCGTAGACAATTTTTTTAAATTTATTAAAATTTACAAAAGATGTATCTTCAGACAACTATAAAACTGAGTTTTATAAAAATGACTGAAGATACGAAGGTTGTCTGAAAAGTTTCTGACTAACATGAAGATGGCAGCAGTTGGCAAATGTGTTCGCACATGCATTGAAATGTACCCACAAAGCATATAAAATTTATAAAACTTTCAGCCATTTTGGATGCTCAGTTGTTGCCTGACAATTTTTTAAGTGAGTCAACGTGATTGTTACAGTGAAAATGGAAAAAATTCGTTATCGAGCTGTCATTAGATATTTGTTTTTGAAAGCAATATGCCTACGGAAATTAAAGACGAGTTGAATGCTGTGTATGGGGACTCTGCACCATCATGTACCACCGTGAAATTTCAGGCAACTAAATTTTTATTTATTTATTTTATAAACTTGTTTCCAGGGCTACGCCCTATACAAATGCAGTTTCTTGACAATTTTAAATAGAATACCAATAACAATAATATTATAATAATAATCAGTAATAATATGCTGATATATTATAAATATTTAACACTATATTAAGTCCAATACAAATCCAATAAAAATTTAGTTTTTTCTGCTTCCCACAACTAAACTAAAACTGCACCTTCAGGAGCTAATGAATAGATAAAAAACTGAAAAAATAATACAAAAAGTGGAAAGCATACCATTCAATAGTTTTCTGAACCACACAATTTTGTAGATTTTTTTTTAGAACACAGCCATGAAAAAGTTGCATGGAATCTTAACCCTCTTGCGCCGCTCCACATTTTGTGCTAATGATAAACTGTAAATGTCAAAAAACGCAATCGTTTATGTCATCGCTGAGCTAAGTTATGTGAATGTTTATTAGAGCATAAATTTGTTCTTTCTTTCTTTGCTGTGACACATGAACATCCTCTTTCCCCACTGCATCCTTTTACTGGTGTAATTTTTGTATTTGTATAGTACACTATTCCCTAAAGTAAGGTCATGCTTTATTCAATAACAGTTAGCCAACATAACTAATTCCCACATTAGCCTTTACCAATTTTTCAGGTAACTTTTTGAAATATTTCATAGCAACCATAAAGGTTAACCAATTTTCACGTTTTTATAGTCACAAAAACCGTATTAATGAACTTACTTCATTACTGATAAAAAATTATGAAAAAATTACAGCTGATTCTTATACATACGGTTTTAGTGAATATAAAAACATAAAAATTGGGTAACCTTTATGGTCGCTATGAAATATTTCAAAAGTTACGTTATCAGACAAATTGGTAAAGGCTGATGTGGGAATCAGTTAGGTTGGCTAACTGTTATTGAATAAAAGCATGACCCTTTAACAAATATAAAAATTACACCAGTAAAAGGATGCAGTGGGGAAGAGGGAGTTCATGTGTCATAGCAAAGAAAGAAAGAACAAATTTACGCTCTCATAAAAATCCGCATAACTTAGCTCAGCGATGGCATAAACTTTTGATCTCTCTTAAGACAATAACACATATCCACACTAAAATAGACAGTTTTACAAATTCTAAAGATGAATATTCCCAAAGTTACACTATCTGAATGAGTAAAGCCAAACGTTATGTTGGCAAACCTCACCAGCACTATCATAAGTAAATAGATACTATACTGTTTTATACCTAATTTGACTAAGTTTCAGTGCGCATAATATGAGATATCATACGCCCAGATAGCTTTATAAATATGCCAGCTACAGCCGCTCAAAGCTTGAAACTACCCGGACCTCGAATATGTGGTTCCTGGTGCTTAAGGGTTAAGTGACTTTAAATTTTGCTGTAGCGTTGATACTTTGTCAAGGAAAACTGAAAAATTCAAGGTAAGGCTCTAAAAAATCACAAGAACTTTTCATGGCTGTAAAGTGCTTTTATAACTACTGAATTGATAGAGTTTGCACTTACCCAAATAATGCCAAGCCAAAAATCTTAAAGATACCATACGTTGATGAGGTAGATGGAACAGATGGACGGTATCAATAACTTGATTTGACGGTACAATTAAATTGATCACTCTGAAATTTATAAACAAGACAAATAATAATTATCTTCATCCTAGCTACCCTTCATGGCAAACATAACTTAAAAAATCTCTAGTGAAATAATACTCACATGACTTTCTGTTGCCAATGTAAGTAATAAAACATATAACCTACATTTAATCCTCAGTAAACAATTAACATGAAAAAGGTAACCTAATTTTAATCATGAGAGACCGATGTAAAATGGAAATCAACTTCTGTTCGACTTAAAAGTATGGAAATTCAGTAATTGACAATAAACTAGGCTCTGTAGAAGAAACTGCTGACATGGCACTTACCCTATCTTGTAAAACATAAAAACTGTAGAGGCGATTTAAAAAAAATTATAAGAGCTATTTTTAAGAAAATCTCTAAAAAGTGAAAAAATCACACAAATAAATTATTACAGTTTTTTCTCTAAGTGAACAACCAGCGGCTATGAAATTTTGCTTCCTCCTCAATAAAAATGCCGCTGAAACGGTTTTGATGTTGAAAACAGCTTACATAGATGACACTATAGGAAAAAGTTAAGTGCATGAGCTCAGTTTAAAAATGGAAACATGCCGATTGATGACAAACCTTGTTTCGCCCATCCATCAACTGCCTTGAGCTTGAAAGATCGACGATATGTGGAATATCTTGGAGCTAAGTTCAGCAAATTTCAAGTGATGATCTGGGAATGAAAAAGGTCTCTGCCAAATCTGTGCCTCGGGTTCTGACTGACCATCAAAAAGAACATAGACTTAAAACATCGTGATTTGAAAGAACAGCTCGAAACTGATTCAGATTCACTCTTGAAGGTTATTACTGGTGATGAGTCAAGGTACTAAGGCTACGACCAGAAACAAAGCAACAATCAAGCCAATAGAAGACAGCATTGTCCCCTCATTCAAAAATATGTTGTGAAGTGAAATCAAACATCTAGACAATGCTCATTACCTTTTTGATGTAAGAGGGTAGTTCATTTGTTTCACCAGGCCAGACCATTAATAAAGCTTTTTATTTTGAGGTTTTAAGAAGATTGGGTAACATGCTTGAAAAAAAGACCCAATGGCAGATAAGGGACTGGCTTTTCCTCCATGATAATGCAACTGCACACACAGCCACCTTTTAGTAGCCAGTTTTTGGGGAAAAAACCCATGGCTCCACTGCTCCCAGCATCTTACTCACCTGACTAACTCTTATGATTTTGTCTTATTTCCATGCATGATGAGGGGTATAAAAGGATTCAAATTTGACAACATTGATGAGGTCAATAAAAAAACATGAGGAGTTTTCAGCCATTACTGATGAGTATAAAAATGTTTGCAACAATGGGATCACCAAATGTATCAAGTGCAATGGAGAGTACTTTGAAGAGGTTCTTTTGTAAAAAAAAACTGAAATATATAGCTTTTAAAAAATAATTCCGGCTTTTTTTTGGGTACCCCCTTGTAAGATAATATGGCAGGTATCCTCTTTGATCATACATAACTGATTATTACTAAAAATTATAAACAAATCAAAATGAGACAATTACCTGAAATCATTTCTCAAGCCATGTCCCACAAACTTTACTCCATTGTCGATAAGATACCGCAACTTAAGATAAGTAGACTTAAGTGTAGTTAAATGTTTTGAACTACAAGTGGCATCCAGATCACCCGGTTTGATTCCTGAAAACTGAGTTAAATAATCGACAACTTCTTCTTGAGTGGAAATGTAATCGTCTATAAAAGGTGTACCTTTTTGAGTGCCCTGACTGGAAGAAAACAAAACAAAACAACATTCATTAGGATATTACCAACTGGGTTGATCTAGTGGTAAAGTCGTTGCCGCGAGTCAGCTGTTTACCAGCTGATTTTTGGAGACAAAGGTTCCTGGTTCAAATCCTAGTAAAGGTACTTACAAGTTACTATTATATGATTTGAATACTAGACAGTGGTTTCCAGTGTATGATTGAGGTTAAATTATATACTCTCAAGAATGGTAGGCCTAAGTCTGTACAAGACAACATCTCATTTAAACATCATGCACACCATCCTCATCTCATTGGGTCCTAGGGTTGCTTATTGTTCTTATATTGAACAGATTGCAACATACACTAGGAATTTACACATATACATTAGGAATTTAAAAAATAACAAAATAAATAAAGGCTGTAAAGGGGCAACAAACAATCATACAACATGGATATACAGACGTAAAGCTAATATCACAACTAAGATTTGTGATTATTTTATGTCCTTGAACATTTTTTTTATTTGTTAAACAATCAAGTAATAAATGGAAGAACCTACAAAAATATTGTTTTTGGGACAAATGAAATAGACATTTTCAGTTATGGGGAAAGGTCAAACCAGTTTTTGAGGTTAAAACATGTCTCGACCATTGATTGTCTTCAAGAACCAAATTATCATAGTATAATTTTAACAAAAAAACTAAAGTTCAAAAAAACTAAGAAGATCGATCAAAGGATGGGAACAAATAAATGAAAGACTCATTAGACTGTCACTTGAATAGGAAGGACAGAGCTTAGAGATTTTTGGAGTATATGCTCCAACAAATGATGCAAATGATGTTGAAAAGGATGAGTTTTATGAAGCACAGACAGAGCATATTGAAGTGATTGGTGATCGCAGAGAGGTTATTGTCCTGGGTGATTTCAATGGTTGGACAGGAAATAGATTGGATGATAAAGTTGTGGGGAAATATGGAGATGTGAGGCTGAATGATGGTGGTGAGAGAATGATACAGTTCTGTGAACAAAATTCATTGCAGATCTTAAATGGGTTTTATAAACATAAAGAAATTCACAAGTACACATACACTCAGCCTGCTAGAAAAATAAAATCTGTAATTGATTATGTCGTGGCGAAGCAAAATACAATAATACACTTTGAAGATGTAAGAGTACTAAGAAGGCCAGAATGTGGATCAGACCATCACCTTCTTCGGGCAGTGTGCTATTTCCCTTTCAAACATCATTTGAAAAATACAGAAAACCAGAACCAGCAATCAACTTCGGATTTGACTCCATTAGAGGAAAACAAATTTAATATCCAGTGATCCTTCTACTTCATACTTATATAAACGGCGACTGGACCAGAAGCTACAAAATGTGACATATTCCTCAGCAAATCAAATGTATCAGGACATTGTTTCCAGTATCACTCAAGCAGCATTGGAGGCCCTGGGACAGGTTCCAAAATTCAAGGAACAGGATGCTCCCGGTTGGTGGACACCCGATATTGACCAGGCGGTGAAGGAGAAGAAGCAAGCATACCATAAGTGGCTTACAACGAGGGATGCTGAGGACCGACGTCAGTATGCAAGAATGAACAGAGAGGTGAAAAAGTTGGTAATCCAAGCTAAAAATCAGCAGTGGGAGCTGAAATGTGCAGAGGTCGACAGATATATGGGATCAACAAAGTCAAGAGGCATGGAAAACAGTAAAGCAACTAAGAACAAACAAGCAGGAAAAGAGTAGTTTGAACACTATAGATGTAAGTGCATGGAAAAAGCACTATTCTGAGCTGCTCAGTGAGACCAGGCCTCAGTTCTTGGAGGCTGATACAACAGCGGGTGACAGAGTATGATGAGGATGATGAAATATCTGTTGATGAGGTAAAAGCAGTGATTGCTAATTTGAAAGATGGAAGAGCGGCTGGTCCTCTTGGTGTGCCAAATGAACTCTTAAAGCATGGTTCAGAGACTCTGTTGAGATTACTAGCCTATGTATTCACCGTATTCTTTCGAGGTCAAGACCTACCACCTGAGTGGACAAAGTCTTATATCAGTAATCTTTTTAAAAAAGGTGACCGTCGAGACTGCAATAATTATCGGGGTTTAAGTGTAACAAATTCATTGTCTCGAGTGTATGGGAAAGTCCTGAAGAACAGAATTGAGAAGGAAGTCATGGATGTGGAGGAGCAGAATGGCTTCAGAGCGGGAAGATCGTGTGTAGACAGCATTTTCTCTTTGAAACAGTTAACAGACAAAAGGATAGCTCATAATCAAGCTACTCATATTGTTTTTGTGGATCTTACTAAGGCTTATGATAGTGTCCCTCTCTCAAAGTTATGGATGGCCATGAAAAATCAGGGCATAAGTGTGAAATACATTCATGCTGTCCAGCAACTATATAAGAATATGACATCAAATATCAAAGTGCGTGGAAAAATCACAGATGAAATTCCCATTAGTAAAGGATTAAGACAAGGATGTTGCATTGCTCCTACACTGTTCAAAATACATTTGAATGAAGCATTGAAAGTCTGGAGAAGGAAATGTTGCAACATGGGTATCCTTGTTGGAGATAAAAGGTTGTACTCGTTGCACTTTGCCAATGATCAGGTTATTATGGCTGAAGATGAACAAGACATTGACTACATGCTACGAAAACTGGATGAGGAGTACACAAACTGGGGTCTATCAATAAGCAGAATGAAAACAGAGTATATGGTTGTTGGAGGAAATGCTAAGGATTTGAGTCTTGGAGGTGAAATCATAAAGGCAACAAGAAGATTCAAATACCTCGGAGTGGTGCTATCGTCAAATGGGGGAAGCAATGAGGAAATAAATGCAAGAATTGGTCAAGCGCAGTCAGCAATAAGGCAGTTGAACAGTGTCCTATGGAATGGAAAAATAACAAAGAAAAATAAGATTCGCATTTACAGCACAGTCATTGAAACCATTGGAACATACGGTGCAGAAACTTGGGAGGTGAATAAAAGGTATGAAGCTAAGCTCAAGGCTTTGGAAATGGATTATTGGAGGCGATGTTGTGGATATACAAGAATGGACAGAGTGAGAAATTATGATATTCGAAGGAAGATGGGTCTGACTGAGGATATTGCCGATTGGATAGAGGCAAAGAGTTTGAAGTGGTATGGGCATGTGAAGAGAATGCCTCCTGAGAGATGGCCAAAGATATTATTGGACTGGGTCCCTGAGTCAAGCCGGAAAAGAGGAAGGCCGAAGCACTCCTGGCAGTATGGCATGGAGGTGGCGATGCAGGCGAGAGGACTGACAGACAATGACTGCTTGGACAGACAAATGTGGAGGGTATTAGGATGCGAGAGACGGCGACAGCTGTAAAACAAACTCGCTAATATATATATAATATATATATAATTTTAACAATTCATGAGCTTGTTCGGCACTTTTTTGCAACTTAAGTGTACTCGGAACAGAGAAAATAGAAAATTTTCACATATCCGGTTTTTTGCACATTATTAAAATTCAGAGTTTTCGGCATCCAATGATTTATAACTTGTGGGGGTTTATGTAGTTATTGTCCCCCCCCCCAAAAAATATGTTATTTTCTAAACATTTCCAGTTTTCATAAACACATCTATGTTTTGAATGACAAATGATAAATTTATAATTTTTTTTTTGTTTTAAAACTTTACGTTGGCATTAGACCAGCCAATGTTACTAACAGTTGAGAAATTTCCAGATTATGATCCTGGAATGTATTAAAGGTAGCTATTTTGCAGTTTTTATAATGTGTTCTCTTTTAGTTTTCTCTTGTTTTCCGTAAATAGCAATTATTTTTGACACATAAGGAACATTTTCTCAGCCAACAGTGAACGGATTTTAATAACATTTCTGCACAGCCCTGTATATTATTTGAATATTTATTTTCGACGTAAATAGGCAAAAAATTATGATTTTCAAAATCGGTAATTTCAAAAACCATCTTCTTACCTTCCTAACAATATATAAAGATACTACTAATTATGTGGGTGTAGAATACCTTGAAAAGTAACCACAAAAAACTTTGACAGAATAACTAATAGTTTTTTGAGAAAATGTTCCTTACATTAACATTATGGAGATAGTGATTCTGGGTACCCTTAATAAAACTTAATGTTAACCCATTATTCAAAATTCATGATGCACAACATACATGGTAAACATGACTTGACTCTTCTGGCTGTGGAAGCCAACTAACTAGTCACTACTTGTTCAAACTTGACATTGACTATCTCAAAGAATCGGGCTTATTATACTTCCAATAGTTGTAGAATCAGCAGTTTTTATCACACCTCGTACACATGTACACAGAAAATATATAAATAAGTGAGAGAAAAATATCGATACAAACCCACGAATACAAGAAATTCTAGCAACTGACATATGCGATGGTTTGATTGTTGCTAATTTCCCATCACTTCGCAACTCTGACTCCTCTTGATTTAGTGTAACAAATTCAGCATCCATCGCCACTAAATCGCCTGTAAAATTAATAATTTAAAATAATTTTACACAATAAACAAATAAAAAAAAAATATATTTTTAATTATAATGGATGTGTTTTTTAACTGGTACAGTTTGGCAATGTTTTCTATGACACATCTTATCAATGCTGATACTCCACAGGAGAGCATATGTTGGGTCCTGTTTTGTATATATTTTACACCAGTGATCTGGAGGTATTTACATGGAAAATCACTAATTGATGCTACACCCAGCTTGAAATAAAAATTTACTACATACAACTTTAATTATATACAATTTTGCACAATTAAATTAAATTATAAAATGCACAATTTAAAAAAAATGTTTTTGTTGGGTCCCCTAGTGGTACCTAACTTAATTTTCAATTTCATATGATAGTTTGTTCTCGAGATATTTTGTTCATACACACACACACAGACCTATCACTAAAACATGGTTTTTTTGGTTTAGGGGTCTTAAAAAACAATGAATTTTCTAGTGACAATTATTTTGAAAAATCAACATGAAACATTATTTTCCTTCCCTATATATTCATATAGAGCAAGAGAAAAGTAAAAATCTCCTACTTAAATTTACAATATATCCAAAAATCATATTGCTATATGTATGTGAACCCTAAAGGGTCAATATGAAAGAACAAACCTGCATAAGAATTGGTTAAAGAAACTAATTTTTTTTTCTTTGGTTTTACATCAGACTGTTTAGCAATTTCTGCTAAAGCAGACTGTGGAATGATGATATATGAAAATGAGTGATAAAAAAATGCCAGACCTGACCAGGAATCGAACCCGGGACCCCGGCGTAGAAGCAGTTGCGCTAACCACTACACCAATGGGCAAGCCTAAAGAAACTAAAAACATACCGAACCCAATTTTAAATAAACTATAAGAATAATAAATTTTTACATACCTGGGCCAGGAGTTTCATCCAAAGTGAGTGGTGTAAATGTGACACCTTTGCCACTACGAGCCAAAGAGATATCCTCAGACAGAACGTCTGCCGTAATAGGATTAGAATTGGGTTTATTGGGAGAATCTAATGTCCTATCCATCCAATACAAAATACATGGTACTTTCCAATCTAAGGAAAACCAAACTGCTTCTTGACCGGTCACTGGAGCAATACTGTGAATACATAATTATATTAAACCCCATATACTCTGCTTAAAATTTACAAATACTTTATTTTATTCACTTATCTTAGAATGTTGAAAATAAGAATCCCAAATCTAATGACGAATAACTAGAACTTTCATAAATATAAAAATCTGGAGTGAAACACTCACACGACTTTCTCTTGCCAATGTAAATAATGACCAATATTACCTATGTTTAATCATGAGTAAATGATGCTAAATGAAAATAAACACCTGTGGAACTTCAAAATACAGAAAATTGCTATTGACGCTGAACTAGGCTCTGTTAAAAAATGCTTTAAATAAGTAGCTTTTTTAATATTCTATCACTTTGATTATTATATAATTAAAAAACCACCTAAATACACACCAGATGAATCTCACCTGATTAAAAAAGGCAGTAAGTCCATTAGGGAACAATACACAGGAAAATGTTTAATACACTTTCATTAAACATGTTTTTGTCGTAAAATGCATACTAAGGCTGTCATGTTACAAAATCCCATTTTTTATAAATTTTAATGAGCAAAATATAGAAAATCACTAATGCTAAACTAATTATTGTAAAAAAAAAAGTTTGAAATAAAAGTTGTATGTTTTTTAATTATCTACAACTTTGAGATGATAACACACTTTTGCTCTAAAATACAAAAATATAAGGCTGCAATCTCAAAAAATTATTTTTTATCACAAGACCACAGTCTGCTAAGAATTTCACCAAGCACGGCACTTAAATATCTTGTAGTGCATGAACTCAGCCATATCATTAATGAACAAATACCTGCTTTCAAGAAATCACAGGGAAACTGGTATCCTTTATTCTATTTCTGGATTGAATTTTGTAAGCAAGGTGATTTTTTGTTAAATCATAGGAGATTTTTGAGAAAAATCACAAAAAAGTGAAAAATTGCACAAACAAACAATTACTTCCAGTTCACAGATTTTGATGAAAATGTTCATGTACAATCCCACTGTAGAACCTAATTTAAGTTCTAAGTTTCAACTTAGTACACTGATCTGTTCTTGAGATAATTTGTTCACACACAGACCAAAAGCTAAAAACATGGTTTTTTTGGGTTCAGGGGGCCTGAAAACATATTTATATTTCTGGTGAAAACTCGATATGAGTGCAATATTCCTTTCCTGTACATAAGGCAAAAGTAAAAAGTATCGAAAGTGAATTTTTTTTTATGTAAAGACTGTTTAGCACATTACTGGTGATGCAGATGAAATGAGTGATGAAAATACGCCAGACCTGACTGGGAATCGAACACAGGACTCCTGGCATAGAAGCCTGCCAAATAATATGAAGGGTGCAGGGGAAAAACCAACTAAGTCACAAAACAGGAATTTTGTGGGATGGCAAAAACTTAAGTTTAAAACGATCTGAGAGAAAGAGAAATTTAGAAATTAGAAGGCCAGCACCTACGTCGCTGGCCTTGGACTCAGTTGGTTATTCCCCTGATCCGAATGGACTAAGTTGGTTTTCCCCTGTGCTGCAATATTTCAAATGGCTATATCTTGTGATTAAATTAGTTTTTCCCCAGTCATTCTTACCCTCCATGTCATTCTTACTCTCATTCACAATATTATTTAAAAATAAAAAAAAAACAGATCTAAATAAAAAATTTAAAACAGATCTTATTTAAAAATAACCTTATATTAACAGAGTATTAATTTTTGAATTTACCTGAAATCATTGAAGATGTACCATTGCGTCATGTTTTGTCCAGAAGCTCTTGCATGGTAAGATGTATTTACGTTAATAATTGCAACCAAGTTCTTCTTTTCTTCATGTACATAGCAAACAACGGCACACAGATCGTAAACAACAGACTGATGTCCAGATGACTGAACAATAAAAAAAAACAATCTCTAAACATAACGTCAAAAATTAAGAATCTGTAAAATATTTTAAAGACAATTCTCTAATAATGTTAAAAGGATGGTATACTGCTTCAAGTCCAGATCTTCAGTAACTTATATAAATCATGAACATCAGACTAGTCCATCTTTAGTACACAAAAAAAAAACCTGGTGTGGAGCACTCACACGACCTTCACTTGCCAATGTCAATAAAAAACATAACTTAATTTTAACCCCTTAACGGTTCCTTTTTTTAGCCAAAAATGTTCATATCCTGCTCAATTTTTTTTTCATAATTTTGTACAATATGACTGAATAAAGACATTGATCAATTTCCATGCAAAAAAAACATCATTTTAAAAAAAAACATCACTTACAAATAAATAAAAAACCAGCCTACTACAATAAACAGAATTGAAATACCGAACAAAATACTATGTATGAAATGAAACCTACTACTAAAAAAACTGTAAACAATATCGAATAGCTTAAATTTTCTTTTCGTTAACACTTATAACGAACTTATAACTTTACAACGAAATGCACCGAACTAACCAAAACATAACCTTTTACGCAACATTGGAGAGTACGACATAAACAAATAACAGAGTCATCTAACCTATAGAAAGGAACCTTTACTAGCGCTAATATTAAAGTTACAGATATAAGATAAACTACTTTTAATGTTACGGCGAGATATTTTGACAGAAAACAGAATAAATAGAGACAAATTTAGTTGAGAGTTATCTCGTCAGGGGCACTTTTCTACAACATTTACATGGCAAGATCTCGTCATAAACCGTTAAGGGGTTGATCAGGAGTGAAAGAAGCAATATGAAAATAAACCACAGTAGAACTTAAAAATATGGCAAAACAATAATAGACGCTAAACTACGTTCTCTGTAGGAAAAAATCTCAAGTCGTAGATTTTTTAAAATTTTTTATGAATAATTTTTTACACTTTTGCCGTAAAGTGAATACTAAGGCTGCAATATTAAAAAATCCCATTCTTTTACGGATTTCAATGAAAAAAAAATACAGAAAATCACTAACTGATGCTTAACTAAGCGTTGTACATAAAAACACTATAAATAAAAGTTGTAGGTTTTTAATGTTCTACAACTTTGTTTATATTATACACTTTTGCCCCAAAATGCATAAGTCTTAAAAATTTATGCAATCTTAAAAAAACAATTTTTTCTACGAGAGCATAGCCCCCTCCCCAAGTATTTCAACACATATGGCATTTAACCTATCATTTAAGGCATAAAAATGTAGTAAATGAGATTTTTAAAAAAATTAAAGCTTTAAAAAAAAAGTGCAACACCATTAAGTGACAGTTCCAAGGCAACAAGTTATTGTTGCCTTGGAACTGTCACTGAATATGGAGAGATTGGCATTAAACAAAAGCGGGTACTAGACTAATGGATGAAAACAGTACTACAAAAGACTGATACACATTGCAGGCTATAGGTGACAAAATATTATGTTCTAATCCTAAAATAAATTCATATTATGACAGAAACGTAATATTCAGTCACTGGCCCTTTTCTTGTACAATGCCTTTGACGTAATAATTCGTCACAAACTTTAAAGGGGTTAAAGCTCTTCGGTAAAATATTGTAAATAAGATTTACTACCTATTGTAAACATGGTCCTTATATCTCTAATATTACAAAAATTTGCACATATATCTTTACCCTGAAGCCATAGGTTTAGTAACTCAAAATGATACCTTTAAAGCAGCTAAATTAATGGAATCTAATTCATTCTTTTCCAATTTTTTGATCGAAACTTCACCAGTCGATGGTAGATCAAGCTGTATATGCTGCGGCAACCATGAGTGTGAACAATACAAATGGCTAGGACTTGGGTTGTTATTGGTAGCACCATTACTATTGTTCACAGATGTGTCTGTAACAAAAGAAAAAAAACAAATAAATAACAACATAAGTACGTCATCTCAAACCAAAACTCCAAAATTCTTAGAAACAGATATACAGCCATGAGATATACGTATATAAATGAGATATATATCATATATATATACATTATTTCTATCATATATATATTATTATAAAAATATTATTATTTATCATATATATATATATTCATCTCTCACGTATATATTATATATATGAGAGATGATTCATCTCTTAGCAGAAAATCCAAGACCAAAGTTTAAAAAATTGAAAAAATTAGTCCAAATTTTTGCAATTTTTTTAAAAATTGGTATCCTAGCAATAAAAAAAACTTAATGACTTTTTTCGAAAAATATCTCACTAAAAGTGGTGAGACAAATTTATCTCTCTTAGCGGTGATTGTGTCAATTATCCTGACACATCACGAAAATTTCAATTTCATCACTAAATGTTCATGGTAAAGAAATAAATTCAAAGTATATTAAACAATAATTACTTACATGAGTCGAAATACATGATGTTGCCAAGCAACACAATTTATGACTTAACAAAGAAATTTTAATACATTTCTCATATAAATATTTACACAAGTTTTTAACATTATTAGTTACTGACACCGAACAATTTAAATTGCTTTTACTGAAAACACTTACAAACTACACTTCACTGAACATCACTAAGTTCTGATGATAGTTCATCAAGAACAATTTAACCTTGCCTTCTTCTGATATCCATTACTAAAATAAATTAAACATATTAAAAGCAACTCAATAAAATTAATAATAAAAAAGAGTTGATGACTACACAACAGTTTTATAGCTGCCTAATACACTTAAATTATTAAATCACACACCAAAACGTAAACAAACGTATGAACGTTAACACGTAAAAATGAAATAAAACAGATACTGCCAACTGTATACACCAACAGTGCATAATGGAGATACAATTTGTATAATATTAAATTTATATAAAATAAATATAAATTTATTAAGTCCTTTAAACTAAGAGATTAATATAGCTTTTGACCAGGAAAACATAACGCATAGTGAAAAACAGATTTGTCTCACACTAACACATTTGACAATTGATGAGAGATTTATTCACCTCTCATTTACGATTTTGGTAAAAAACCTTTTATAGGCCAGCAGCCAACCTGTTAAGAAAACAAATTTCTGGAAAAATTTTAATATCTTGAGAGAAATAATTGGAAAAAGGAACAATAACAAATTCTTAAAAGAAAAAAATCTGGTGGAGACACTCACATGTTTAATCATGAGTGAATGACGCTAAAATGAAAATCAACCTCTATAGAACAGAAATTGATGCTAAACTACGCGCCTCTGTAGAAAAATATGCTTGCAATAAACGTTGTACATTTTTTTGTTTGCTATAACATATTAGATAATATTATATGCACTTTTGTCATAAAATGCCTCATAGTATAAGGTCACAATCTTAAAAAATCCCATTTTTTACTGAATTTTATGAGCAAAATATAGAAAATCACTACACAGTAACCTACACTCAGTAGAAAAACATGTTTAAAATAAATAAAAAACATTCAAAACCCTAACACTTTATATATTTTTCCCCAAATATGCCTATTAAGGCCACAATCTTAAAAAAAACATTTTTTCCACATGACCACAGTCCCCCCTAAGAATTTTAGCAGACATGGTGCTTACTCTATCTTGCAGAGCATAAAAAATATTAAAAATCACAAAGAGTACACCTCCACTTCTGGTGACAAGATTTTGATGAAAAAGTTTGTGTCGGGTCCCCAAGTGTTACGTAACTTTAATCCAAATTTCAACTTTGAAGGATATTTTTTCAGATATTGAATATTGTTCAGATATTGTTTTTCAGATATTTTATTCACACAGACCAATCGTTAAAAACATGTGTTTTTGGTACAGAGGGCCTGAAATATGTACTTCCGGTGATTTCATTATGATTTTGAAAAATTGTCACAAAAACAATACTGGGCAAGAGAAGGTAAATAAATAGTATCAAAATTTTCAAATTTTTGACCGAACTATACACTACAGTATTAAGTAAAATTTTGTAAAGGTAACAATTTAGGCTTGGCTGTTTTACATCCACAACTGCTATTTAAACTGAGAATTTTTTGGAAAAGGTGACTTTTTTTGTTTGACCTTAAAATAGTTTACCATTCCTAAAATACATATTTTTACTTTCTCTTAACCTATATGAATATATTGGGAAGGAAAGTACTGTTTTCATGTAGATTTTTCGAAATAAAAGTTTTCACTGGAAATACCTTTTTAGGCCCCCTAAACTCAAGAAACATATTTTCAGCAATTGGTCTGTGCGTGTGTATCGTACAAAGTTGAAACTATGAATTAACAAAGGTACCACTAGGCCACCTGACACGAACATTTTTATCAACTGTCAACTGAAAATGTTCATCTGTCAACTGAAAATTAACGATTTTCTCAAAAATGGCTCAAGATTTAAAGAAAAATAATCTCATTAACTAAATTTTGTATGCTCTACAAGACAGGGTAAGTGCCATGTGTGCTGTAGTTCTAGAGGAGGCTTGGCCTTGTGGTAAAAATTCTTTTTTTAAAGATTGTGGCTTCATATAAATTTTACAACAAAAGAGTATATAATAAAAGTTGCAGGGAATTAAAAAACCTACAACTCTTATTTCCAACATTTTTTCTACAACGCTAAGTTTAGTGTCAATTGGTATAGAATATGAATTATAGAAATATTTTTGGGATCACCTGTAGTATACTTTTAAAAAAATTATCACTTACCATTATTTTTTCCAGGATGTTTAAACCTACATCCAGGTCTGGTACAAGCGGTACCATAACGACATGGTTTATTAGTGATGGGGCTGTGCCTTGCAGTAGGTGTACCATCAGCTGAGGACAGTTCAATAGCACGCTTAACTAGCCAGTCCATTTGATTTTGCCAAAATTTTTTCTCCTAAATGATACAAAAAAAAAAAAATTAAACATGTGTGAATAAAGAAAAGAAAATCAAATATTGTTTTACTCAATATCAATGATAACACAAACACAAATACAGATGCAAAGAAATCAGTTCTGACTGAATGCAGAATGAGAACAAATTTAATTTGGTTCACTATTTTGCTCCAGTTTTTATGATTTGTACAAAACAGTGTAAGAACATACAACCCAGCTTGGTGCTAGGCATTTGTGTTCAACACGCTTCTGGTACAAACTTTAGAAACTAAACTGTTTACCTAAACGATTTTAAGTACACAATTTGCAGCGTAAGAAGTTTAAATGAACGTTTTGATCGTAAGTGCAGTTTATGTTACTTGTAATTTCATGCTGTAAATGTGTACAATCCTTCACGATTCCCCTGTTGCATCCTTCTTGTTTTACCCACTCCTCTAGCTTGGTGCTAGGCATTTGTGTTCAACACGCTTCCGGTACAAACTTTAGAAACCAAACTGTTTACCTAAACGATTTTAAGTACACAATTTGCAGCGTAAGAAGTTTAAATGAATGTTTTGATCGTAATTGCAGTTTATGTTACTTGTAATTTCATGCTGAAAATGTGTACAATCCTTCACGATTCCTCTGTTGGATCCTTCTTGTTTTCCCCACTCCTCTAGCTACCACTGGATATGAGAAACTGAAAAAATTTAAAATTCTGTAACTTAGAAATTTTTATTACACTTTTCCAGTTCCTGAACTTCTAACAATTAACCAAAAATAAATAATTAAAAAAGTAATTAAAAAGTTAATTAAGTAATAATTAAAAAAATAATTAATAAAAGTAATTAAAAAAAAAACACCAAAAATTCCGAGATTAACAAAATTGACAAGAAAAATATCAATCATAAAACAGTACCTGTGTGTTATCCATACCACAATTGACAGTAAGGAATGAAGGAAGTACTTGCAATCTGCGTGATTGCAGAGTTGGTTGAAATCTTTCACATTGGTCACACCAAGCAGGTGTAGTTTGTTCTGGACAAAGACTCGAACGTAAAATTTCGCAGAAACTGTATTCACCTTCTGTAATAAAAGAAAATCAAGCAGAATGAATTTTAATTTGATGCCAAATCAACCAGCTGACCTGACTACCTAAAGATTTTTATTATTAAAATTTCACAAATTTTTCATTTTAAGGAACTAGACAAAAGTATATTCGGAAATTTTTTATCATTCAGTTTTTGAGTAACTTTCAAAATTTGATAAAATGCTGTTTATTTCATTCTTGTTCAACAAAATCTTTGATAATTACAGTTCTAAAAGACCTAAAGATGTGTTCTACCACCTCATTTAAAAGAAAACAAAAACACTATTACAAAATTTATTGATTTTGTATTCATATAAACTATTACATTATATAGTTAACAATATAGTTGACATTGTGATTAATTTGAGAATCCGAAAATTATAAAAAGAGCTTATAAAAAGATGAAACCAAGCCGTTCTATCCCATTTAAAACAATGCAATATGAAGAGGGACCCAAAAATAATGAGACTCAGGCTGTGGAGATGAGCAATGTTGGAAGAACGAGTTCTCGGTGGTGGGCTCTTGTAGGGAAACTCCTCCTGAGTCAGAATCCCAAGCCTCATCACTGTGAGTCTACCAGTTTGTCTGTAGCGAGTGAAACAAGATTTCCTCTTTAGGCGAAAACGTGAAATAGTAGCCACCCAAGAGCAACACACAGACATAAAATTTTGTTACCTATTGGGAAAAACGGCTGCGGAACCTCTTGCAATGCTATAAATTATAGCTTACAAGGAAGATGCTTTGAGTAAAGCTTGAGTCTATGTTTGGTTTTTGTGTTTCAAAAGGGGGGAAATGTTGGTTGAAGACCAACCTCATTCTGGCTGCCCCTCAACTTCAAGGACCGACGAAAATGTTGAAAAAAAATCAACACTTGATCGTGAAGATTGTCAGTGAACAATAAATGAACTGTGACACGACTAAAATGTCATGTAGTTCAATTCAGAGGGTTTACACATGAGGAGAGTTTCAGCCAAACTTGTGGCACACTTCTGCTCACACTGTGTTATCCAAGAAGCAGTTTCTGAGCAAGAATTGAATGAACTTAATTGTTCACTGCCCTGGCTCCCTGTGACTTCTTTCTGTTCCATAAACAAAGTAGGGACATGAAAGGGAAACATTTTAATACTGTGGAAGAAGTGAAACAAAAATCGCTGGAGGGCTTAAGACATCCCAATCAGTGAGTTTAAAAATTGTTTTGAACAGTGGAAAAAAGTATGGACATGTGCGTACTATCTAATGGTGAATACTTTGAAGGTGATCAAATTTTGGTATAAAAATACTGATAAATAAAAAAAGCTATAGTCTCATTACTTTTTGGGTCCCCCCCTTGTATGTAAGGGTGAGCAGAACTCATCCTTAGGATTTTAGAGCCATTTGCAATAGATGAACTGGACTTGTTCATAGGCTCTAGTGTGCAAAGGAATTCTGTTTATAATTTATTATACCCAGATCTTGAATAACCAAGGCTTAAGTTTATACATACCAGCATCTTCTGGATAGATCAAGTTGCAGACAAGTAAACTAGACTCTCGGCTCACTTCACGACTGCATTTCAGACATCTGTGAATATGCAATTGTTTGCTCCCAAACAATCTGCTTATTTCAGTTTCTGCATCTTTACTTTCAATATTTGATGGTACATTAGCCCCTTCATCTAATATTTAACAAAATTTAAATGAACATAAATTTATTACAAAACATAGTTTAAAAGATTCGATTAAGTAAGATTTATCTTAAATGTGTGCTATCTAAAATCAGAAATGGTTCAAAATATCAGGCAGTGAAACACTTTGAATGGCTAAATAAAAATCTGATGTGAAATATTCACACAACTTTCTCTTGCCAATGCAAATAATTAACAATATAATCTAATATTAGTAATAAAACATTAGAATAAACAAAAAATTACCCTCATCTTAATCATGAGTGAATGATGCAAAATGAAAACCAACTTTAGTTTCGCTTAATAACACGGAAAAAAGCACTGACACTAAACTAGGCTCTGTAGAGAAAAATGTCATAAATAAAAGTTGTACATCTTTTAAATTCCTATAAATTTGATTATATATTTTTTTGTCGAAAAATGCATACTAATCGAAATCTTAAAAAATCAATTTTTTACAGATTTTCATGAATAAAACCTACTTGAAAAATATAGTCTGCAGTGAAAACAACAATCCGCACACTAGCGAATTTTTTTTTCTATGAACCACATTCTATCATTGTGAACATTTATTCTATTAGAAAACCTCATTATACTACCTACTATCTGGTAATTGTAATACAATTGATAACATCATTTAGTTTGATCCATTTTATCAAAGTCAAGCCTCGTTTAGGCTAACAACCTTGAGGATTTTAGTAATGCCATAATTTTATTTTTTAAATACCTTTTTATGAGTTAAAAAAAATGGTTTGAATCTCACATCTGTTCTTTCTCAATGAGGTGCAGTTGTATTTAGAGACAGTTGAATCATTGTTTTTTTTTTTAAATAATTAAAGGGGGCTCATATAAAAGAACACCCTGTAATTCCAAAATGTTTCACGGATACAATCAAAATTAAGGTAATGATTAAAGGATAAAATTAAGGATACATTTGAAGGATACATTTAAAATTAAGGTTACATTTAAAGGATATGAATAACCCTTTGAGTGCCAGGATCCAAAGTTATCTAATGTGAAGTTCTTTTGAAAAGTGCCTGATCTGGTCACATTGGATATCAGTAACTGTTGCATAAATGGCTATAACTTACCTACACATTGGTAAAATAATTTAAATTTCAGCTTTATTAAAAGTGTAAACTATGAACTTTCATTTTATGTCAATAGATTTCACTGTTAGTTATATCTATTTTACAAAGAATTTAGTTTGTGTACTTTGTAAACACACGCGTCAAATGGTGGCTTCGTCGTGTGGGTGTAGTGGTAATGTTAGAAATTTTAAATAGTGTTGTGTTATAAATCAATCTAATCAGAAAAAAATTATCTTTAAAATGAAATAACTTGTGATAAAAAAATATTTTTAATTGAAAACATAATGGATGAAGAATATTACAAGAACATCAAATTCTGGTAAGTGAATGAAGGTATTTTAAGAAAATAAATTATCAACAAATATAAGATAAAAAATAATATATAATATAAAAAATAATTTATAAAGTAATGTAAAGTAATATATAAAGTAATATCTATTTATAAAGTAAGGGTTTCTGCAAATTCCATTAAAAGAATTGAGGTAATAACATTATTAGTTCTGATGAAATTAATTTTTAAAAGTAATTGTCATTAGCCTGCTTTCAACCCAGCATTTTTCACCAGCTCTCCACTACAAGGCATAGCACTCAAAGGGTTAAAATTAAGGTTAAGGTTAAAGGATAATAAATTAAAGGTTACAGACCACCACCAGGAAGGATATCTAAGATACGAGAGGATTTATTACTGTTCTTGTCCATCACTCTACAAATTGGAATACTCCAAAAAGATGTTTGCAAGTATTTATTGTAGTTTGATTTCACTCTCAAAACGCCTAAGAGAAAAGAGAAGAGCAAAATCAATCCAAAATTTTACTTTTGTATTAAAATTACGTAGAAGAATTGCAAATGATTCACTTTGTCCAGCTTGAAAAAGATCTGATGTCTGTTCCACCCATCTAACCCTACCATCTAATCCAATCAGCAACTCAGCAAACTTGTTTGCATTCCACCAGTGATAGCTAAATTTGCAGAAGCAGAGTGTTGTATTCTACGGCTGAAGTACTGCAACTGATCGTAAATAGGGTTGTTCACCTGAAACACTTGGTGAAAAAAGATTGGAGTAACACAGCAGAGATCAACTCAAGCCTGTACAGCATTCAGAAGGATAAGTAGATTTAGTGCAGTTGGGAATCATGGACTCCATTTATAACTAGAATAATCTGCGGTTCTGTGTTCTTGAAGTTTTTGTTAGGGATGGAGGCTTGGACGCTGAACCAAAACGAGGCAAAGACTAAAATGAGGCAAAACCAAAAGACTAGAGTTGAAATGTGGTATTATAGAAGATTTCTGTGTATACCATGTACAATGAATACAGTAGGAAACCTTGATGTCTTGATGAGGCTAAATAAACTGAGGAAGGTGTCAATACTGTCCTTAAATGATAAGAGGCACGCAGCACAAAATATTGCAGAATATCATGCAAGGAAAGATAGAAGGTAAACTCAGTCCAGGAAAAACACAATTAAAAAACACAATTACAAAAACACAATTAAAAAAAACTTAATCATAGTAGAGATTATGTTAAGTTTGTACAATGGTAGTTCATTCTATGTAACACATTAAACACATTGTCTGGTAAAGTAAATAAGCTAATCATTTGATTAGTTTGTTTTTGTCTTGCCAATTTTTTGTGGAAAACGATGTTAGTATTGTTTAATTGTATCAAATACGAAAGGAAAAGAACTTGAATGTCATTGTGAATAGTCTTATTTCATATGTACCAATGTGAGACAGTTATAATTTGAAGTGCTCTGGAGTGACAGTACTGTAACAAAGCCATATTACTCGGTTCAGGAGATCAGTAAACGTGAGAACCAAGTGTTCAAGTTGGTTTCAGAAAGTAATGATATACTTGTTCAGTATTGGCGTAGTCCAGTGATTCAAAAGTATTTAAAAAGCCTGCAGAGATTTTGTATTAAAATCATGGCCTGTCGGAACAATCAATCTGTATTAATTTTCTTTAATTGCACTGAACCAAAGATGCAGTCCGTTTTCCCGCATTAAATTGTTCTCTCACATCCTCCTGACGTCATATCCCTTTTCCCTTCCACTTTTTCACCTTTGTTGGTTACTGTTATTGCAAGCATAGAGCCGGAATGGTACGCATTTATTCTACTCTAATCACTTTGTTTTACAATTGCGTTTATTGTAAAACATGTTTGTTAGTAGCATCTGTATTAGTTATATCGTTGTATTTAATTTTGTAATGCGGTGATCATGCTTAATTATTTATTGGTCAGTGAATTAAATAACTTGTGTAAGTTGGGTTGTTCTAAACTTTGTTTACAAGTGGCCACTACCAGCAGCATGCATTTGCTGATCGTGTTAATTTTGTTGAACTTTTAATAGTTTCAATTTCAATTTTTCATGACTAACATTTACCAAATGTTTATCCTTTTCCTTTAACTTCATAAAAAAATTGGTGTTACATCTATTTAGCATGTGCTTGTTTTTGCAACAGTAACAAATCGTACAATAGCTTTAACTTTTTTAATAAAGGGAAAGAAAAATGTTCACCAATTAGGCTTTATATGTACTTTGTTATGCAAGCCAGTTTTTGTAGTTTTAGAAATTTGTCATGGGTGATTCCTAAATATCCAACTGTGTCAGTCCGGGGGATAGATATGTTACTCGAGTAGACTGGAGGACATGTTTGGGGAACACTATCCCAACTATATGCACACAAAACATTCATTTGCAGACTCTCTACTAGAAACAATAATCCCTCAAATTATCATCAGAACTCCTCAGTTATCCGACCAGCCATCCAACCATATTAGTTCTGATAATCAAGGGACGACAGAATAGACTGCTTCATATATGGACACTGTTCTATACGACCGACAATGTATTTAAATGCTGTACTTTGTGTATACACAATACTCAAATGAATAGTCATCAAATTAGAAAAACAAGTTTTTCGGGTCCACTTCAGTTAAGGCGGGTTTCAGATAATCGAGGTTTTACTTTATAACCAATGATTATTAACCCGTATGCAACTGTTGATCTAATTTTAGGTGATGCACAATGGATGGTAAGTGGAGCGACAAAAAGTACTGCAGCAAGGTCAGTATCAGCAAGTCGCAGACCAGTAAATATTGTACTTTTCTTGTAGGGAATTCTTTAACGCATCTAATAGTGCTTACAGAAATAGAATATCATAAAAAGGAAATCTTTTATTCCCTCTATAGTGTGCTGGTAGCATTGATGGCTAGTGAATTTCTTTGTTGAGATGGAAGTCTGTGCAGCTCGTGAGTAAGTCAACGTACATGCATGATCTTTAGTTTGTGTTGAAGGTGTGACGTTTCTGTAACAGAATTTGCCCTTGGTGGGAATAGAAAAGTTCATTTTACTGTTCTGGAGAGGGTTTGCCATCACCCAGGCCAAAAATATAGTGATTTGCAGTTTTGCATGAGGAACTTAACTGCTTCCCTCTCACCCCACTTACAGAATTGTTCAAAACACGTGGTTGAAGACAAAAGCATTTCCTACATTGGGTTGCTTACAGCTATAACGTAAATATAATAGTGGCTCTGTGACCTCATTGTAAAAGTAGGTAAAATACCATATCTTCCTTTCTGATGCCCAGATGCTAACAGTATTTCTCGCTTCTCTCTCCCCAGTTCTCATTGAATTGTGTACCAGTTTGGTTTGCGTTTTCACTGTACTATTTTTTATTTTTTACTTTACTGACTAATTTTACTTTTAACTTTACAGATTACTATTTTTACCATAAAAATCTAAAGTAAACACAAAAATTTTCGCGGGTGAAAATTTCACTTACCTAAACGCAAAGAATTATGAAACTATTTTCTTGTTATTATATTTAAAAGCCGTGTACGTATTATATGAAACAGCTGTATTTTTTCAGAATTTTTCATCAGTAATGTCGTTAGACAAAACAGTTGTTTTAAGAGCAAACGTTTTGATTTTCATAATTCTTTGCGTTTTACGACGAACAGGGTTAAATATAAGGGTTGCATAAGGGTTAAATTTCTATCTAAATTTATTAAATATATAAATTATAGAATTACCAGAATTTTCATTGCGTGGTTTCCTTCTAGTTCTAGCTTGCAGCTCAATGCTTGGAAAATCAGTATCCCTGTATATAAATGCAGGCCTGGGAGCTTCCTTCTGTTTACGTTTTCTCTCTTCTAACAGTTCGTAGTGGATCTGATGCAAAATGAAGCGATTCCAATTCTATCCACATAAAAAATGTAAACCAACACTTGTGATAAAATATATAAAATTTTATATAAATTAAAATTTATTTATTCATAATTATTTTCTTTTTAAAGTGTAGCATGTGTTTTGAGAAGGGGTATATTTGAGTGCCGTCCAGAAAGTAACCACCTTTTTGAAATAAAAATTCAAGTAGTATAGATACAATGATTTTTTATACACAAATTACACATTTTATTTATTCCACAAAGTTGCCAAGAAAATTCAAGCATTTGTCATACCTTTACAACACTGCATGTGTGATGATTCCATATTAATTACATAGGAAAGGTAATCCCTAGCTTATGGCAACCACAAATGGTCGTGTGTGTGTGCCTGGCCTTAATGTTTTATTTAGTGTTCATTATAATTACTTACGATTATTTTTACGGTTAATATTTATATTTAATGATAAAGGAAATTTAGAGCTTTAAAAAGATGTTGAAAAGGTAAATCTTTTGGTTAATTAACCACAATTAATCTTTTTTTAGTTAATTAATCTTTTGAAAATAGGTAAAAATGGCCAGGATCCTGGTGTCATTACTTTATAAAAACGGTAGGCTCCATCCATTGTGTTAAAACTGTGGCTTTTTGCAATAGGCAAATTTTTTTGTCCAATCTTAAAAAGGTTAAAAACATTACAACTTAATTTAAATAACAAAACATTAAGCATTACGATGAATTTACCTGTATTAACGAAACAAAATTAGTTTTCTTCCTTGCTTCACTAGCAGCAGTCTGATCAGGTAATATCAGTCCAAGTGCAGTAGCTTCATGTGCATTTCTTAATGATCGTAAGAAATTACCAGAATGACATGGTATTCCTTTTCCCACATCTAACATGTGGAATAAAAATGATAATTCACAACTGAGACAGAATTCATTATAGCACAGATGTGACAATAGAACACGCCTTAATGGCTCAAGAAAGTACAAAACCTGAAACAAAGATAAAATGATTATTTAAAAGTTTCATCAATAATTTTTTAGTAAAATTTACTTAGGAAAAAAATTTGTCATTAAAATATTTACAAAAAGGTATAAAATTTACCTTGCAAATTTGCTTAAAAATTCACGTTTTCCAACTGAAAACAATTACCAAGAAAGGATTTCTTGTATAAAGTAATCCTTGCCATTTGCGGTCTTGATATTTGTGGTTTTGAATATTAAAGTTTGCTCTTCAGACTGTCAAAAACATTAATACTAAGGTGTAATAAAAAAAATCTGGTTTAAAACAATCCATCAAACCTACGTTTCACATCATGAGAACAATGCAACTGCAAAATAAGGAAGCCTCCAGCTTCCTTATTTTTCAGAGTTTTAGAGAAACTCAGTTTAATAAATTACTTTACAAGATTGGAATAAGTGAAAGATTAATTACACTGAAAATTTTAGACCGAAACGTAATCAAACAAGACAACAACCAATTTATAAACACACGGAGATCAAATGAAGAATACGAGGGTCATTTGGAAAGTAAAGAACGTTTTGATCTGATGAGCTGCGCAGTTACCCCACCACCTACGCTGCATTGACCTTCCATTCACCTTGGGCCAGTCTGGCGCTAACAGTGAGCCGATACAGTCTGTGTATTAATTATCTGTATGTCTTTAAAATGAGTAACAAAATTAACAATTCCATCATGTATGAGGTTCGTAGGTAATACGCTTTTTGAATGCTAAAGGAGAGCGACCTATCACAATTTACAGCTAAATAAGGGAGGTTTATGGTAATATGATGAATGAAGCTTTAGTTTGAAAATGGAGCTTTAACTTTAATGGTGGATGGATAAATCTTTACGATGAAGAACCCTCGGGCTGACCTTCAGCTGTGACTGATGACCTCAAATCAAGGATTGAGGAAAAAATTCAGCAGGACAGACATTTCATGATAGATGGACCAAGTTCATTCTTCCTGAAATTTCATAAACTGTTTTTTATTAAATTGTTAGTGGTGATTTGGGTTACAAAAAAGTGTGAGCAAGGTGGGTCCCTCAAATTTTGATGGAAAGACAAAAAGAAACGAATGGGAGCTGCACTAACTTTTCTGTCAGTATGAAAGTGGCGATAAGTTTTTAAACCACATTGTTCCAGGTAACAGACCTGGATTTCGCATTTGACTCCAGAAACAAAACGCCAGCCTCCACCAATTGGCCAATTGTATCATTCTCTTTCTCCAGCAAAATTGAAAAATGCAAAACAAATTTTGAGCTCCAGAAAAGTAATGACTACAGTTGAGATTGAAAGGGCGTTCTACTAATCAATTACATGCCTAGAAAGGAGACCATAAATGCAGCGGCCTACTGTCAGACGCTTCACTGTGAGAATTGCTATCTAGCAGCGTTGTGCTTCTACATGATAAAAATGATAACACATGACCCCATTCTGCTGCACTGACAAAGAACTTGCTGCAACAGTTTCAATGGGAGCTTTTTGATCATTCACCCTATAGCCCGGACTCTGCCCTGAGTGATTTCCATCTGTTTCTTAAACTACTTTTTGGACAGGAACAACTATGGAAAAGATGACAAACTGAAAGGGTGTTAGTAAGTGGTTAAACAACTTGCCAACAACTGAGTATGCAGACAGCATAGCAAAATTGGTGAAACGGTACGACAAGTGTTTAAGTATCAGTATCTTATTTTACAATAAGTTAAAGTATCAGGTATGTTGAAAAAAAAAATTTGTTTAGCTATAACAAAAGAAAATCAAAATAAAGAAAAATGTTCTTTACTTACTGAATGACCCTCGTATAAACTAAATTTTCCAAAATAACAAATGAAGAATTCTTTGTGCATATTCACAGAATGGACAATAGCATGAGTAACGAAATCTTCAATACAACTCAATCTTTCTGGTTTCAAAAAAAGCTGCTAATGTAACTAAACTTGGTTAACAGACTTTAATGAAGAGGTAGGACAAAATATATGAGCAATGTCAAGATTCTACGACAGGCAAAAGTGAAGTGCTTGCCTTTAATGATAAGGAAAGGAGGACTGTCTCCAACAAAAAAAAAATATTTTGGAAAGGAAGAAACAACCTTACTAAACTAAAGAACAAAATAATTTCTTTTACCTGTAAAATAGGATTACAATATGAATTTGGTAATGTCGCTTCTAAACCGCTGAAACAAGTCTTATTGAACTGACTAAAATCACTGGAATCATCTAAAACACCAGGTTTTGAGTACTTCAATTCAATTTTGCGATAGCGTTTAGGTATTGCGACGAATGCACCATTCCCACTGGAATTAATAGATTGATTATTTGTGCCACATGACTGAGAATTAGTAGTATGGTCGTCTTTATTATTTTTCAGTTCAATGTTACTCGCATTATTAATTAAGTTTTGCATTTTGTCTTTTACATATCCAACCTGAAATTAAAAAAAAAAAACAAATACAAACATTGTTAGATAAACATACAAATCGAACCTCAAGTTAAAAAGGGTTAAGTTCCTCTATCACGGATTTCAATTTTAACACATTGATTTGTGCAATACATTGACATGAAGCAACAACCAGTGATTTTTATTTTTGCCGAGGAGCCAATATAACTTAACAGAAGAAAATAAAAGGTAGATTCTTGGCACCTTAAAATTGAGATTATTCAGGTAGAGTATGGTAACCTTGACAGAAAGTTCTCCGTCCAAATTGGGGCTTGGGGAAAGGATTAAAAAACCATTCAAAAGTTAGGTACCTATTAGACCAAAACAACAACCCTGAATGACTGATGAGGAAGCCAAAGCCCACCAATTGCTGTAGAGCTACAGCTTGATAACGTGCAGATAGGTGACCCGAATACCTGTATGTTGAAATTTTCAAGGTCATCTGAAATCATTACGACCTTTTATTCAACTTTAAAATTTTAAAACTACTAGCTTCCTCAGGACACCATTTAATATAGGTTTTTTATCCCCAAAAAACTGATGTAAAACACTCACATGACTTTCTTTTGCCAATGTAAATAATGCACAATGTAACATATGTTTAATCATGAGTAAATGACATGATTTAAAATCAACCTCTGTTCGACTTAAATTACAGAAAACCACTAATTGACACTAAACTAAGCTCTGCAGAAATTTTTTTGAAATTATGTTTTGTTGTAAAATACATGCTTAAGTTGCAATCTTTAATTTTTTACCTATTTTGATACGAAAAATTGAGAAAATCACTAATTGACTATAAACTAAGAAACAGGTTTTTCTACGACTTCAATTATACACATTTTACCTAAAATGCAAATTAAGGCATAAATTAACAAAAAAAAATTTGTTAACCTCAACAGCACAGCCTTCCAAAGAATTTCAGCAGACATGCTGCTTACCCTATCTTGTAGAGTAAATGAGGCGATTTTTTAAAAAATCGTAGGAGCTATTTGAGAAAATCGCAAAAATTTAAAAGCTTGCACAAAAACACTACTAATTCCAGTTGACAAATTTTTATGAAAATGTTAAGTACAATGTTAAATGTAACAATGTTAAAATGTTAAATGATAAGTACAAAGTTTCAACAATATTTACACACACGCACGCACGCGAGCGAGCGCGCGCGCGCACACACACACACAAACAAACACTCATACTTGCACGCGCACACACACACACACACACACACAGACCAGTTGCTAACATGTTTTTTGTGCTTGGGGGCCTAAAAACGTGTACTCATTTTAGTGAATATTTGATTTTGAAAAACCAACATGAAAACAATATTTTCCTTCCCTATATATTCATATCGAGCAAGAAAAAGTAAAATTCTACAAAAGTATATGGTTTCAAAAAACATTTGAGTGTTGGGCAATCTTAAAAATTGGATATTTTAATATTTTCACAGTTTCTACAATTTTTACATTTTTACAATGTATTCACTTCAAACACAACAGGATCTAGTTGTATAGTGAAATACATATTGGTTCCAGTACAGATAACACAGTTTTAATTCTCCATAACGAATCTTAACTCTGATTCCTGCACAAAACAATCATGATACTGCTATAGCAAAGAAAAAAAACTTCTTGAGTGATTTTTAAAATGTCTTACCTGATTTCTTAATTTTGTGTTTGGGTTGGGTGCATACCCAATGGTACCCTGCATTTTCATAGTTTTCAATATCTCAGGATCAATCGCTGGGGTTTGCCTGCACAAGTAAAGAAAAACATTGAATTTTAAAAAATTTAAGCAAAATATTTCTGTACTGAACGCGACAGTGATCTTTTAACCATATGTTAAATCTACCGAACCTTGACGAAATAGCCATTAACAAACTACCACAAGGGAAGATAATATTTCCACTGGACATCGAGCCACCATGGCGACAACCATCTCAATTGTCAACAACAAAATGGCCATTTCCAGGGCTACCACATTGTAAAGATTATGAAATGCCACTTGTATTGTAGTCACCATATGATAACAGAAACTCAAAATTTTAGATATTTCAACTGTAAACAAATCTATTGTCGAAATATTAAGAACCAGACTCACACATAAAAAGGGTGAATCAGATTAACTCCCTAAAACCTAATATTATATCTGAAGTTGTTAGAGGTTTACTGCTGCTACAATCATTGTCATTATCTATCAAAAAAAATTCTGAATTACCAAAAACATAATGCTCTTAAGGAAAAATGATAGATACAAACTACAGTTGAATATAGAGAAATGTTGTCAAGAAATTGCTCTGTAAGCATTAACAACACACGTAGACTTCAAGACATAAGGAAACCTTTGCAGCAACTATAACAGTTTATTTGTGTAGCAGTAAACTTTTAACAAAGTGAGACCTAATTTTACGTTTCATGGCAGTTAATCTGAATTTCTCTGGATTTCCACAGATCAAGACTGGGACCAATCACATCAAATCCAGATTTGCGAGAGTTTACTGAATTATAAATAAATAAACTCCAGTCACTTATTCTGTTAAGAGTAAAAAAGTATACACAAATTTACTGACAAAAATTAAAAACAAAACTTTGATAAAAATAACAAATACCTGTAGACTTTTTTAAGAAACCGTTGAGGCCAATCAGATAGTAATTTATTCCCTTGCAGGTATGGTAGAGGTACTGATGATAAAATCGCCAAATGATCATCTATATTCATCGGTGGATATGTTTCGATTGGATCAGCGAATTCAGTCTGCCTTGAAAATGCGTTAAAAATTGCATTTGTTGAGGATGTTAATAAATGTATTGAACCCCCACTATCACCAACAGCTAAGGACTGACAGGAAGCTGACACATCTAATGCAAGACATATGGAATTTGCACTGTTCACCTGGAAAACCAAGGAAAATTAATTAGTAAAAGAAATTTAGATATCAAACAATCAGAAGTTTAAAAAATTATAATAATTTAGCGGGTGTTTCAAAAAGGGCACAATCGTTAACATTAAGAAGGTAGAAGCAATGCATAGGTAAATTTCATGTTCCCTAATGTCAGTTTGCAACACTATTCAAGGTTAACAATTTGTAACAAGTGAAATGTCGCTTGTACAATAGTCCTATTCCAGTATCCAATTGTCTATTGCATCAAAGATGTTTCCAAAGATAAACATGTGTTTATTCTTGAGATTTTAACTATCTCTGTCGATGATACATGTCCCTTAGTAAATTTTTGGGATTTTTTTAATATTTATTTAGTTTTTTTAATTTTTTTATATTTATTTAGTTTTTTTAATTTTTTTATATTTATTTCACAAGTAATGTTTAGTTTCTGTTAATTGTTTTGTCTTTTTGCATATTACAAAATGTTCAAATACTCCCACTATCTGATATTTTTATGTAAACTATTATTCACAATTTTCTTTTCTTTTTGTAATAAATGTTTTGTAAAGTAACTTATGTGGCTGTGTACAATGTTCTTTAAACAACTGCAATTTTATATTAAGTTAAATTTATTATTCCTGCTGTTATTAAATTTAATTCAGTATCAGTTTATGTTCAAATTATTCTATCATTTATTTTTTGTAATTTTGTTAAATACTTACTGTGTATATAATATATAATTTTGTTTTTTGTTAATTAAAATACGAACTGTTTAACACTTTGCTCCTGATCCCATCAATTAATTGTCTTTGAATTCCCTGCGCTGTATTAAGTAACTGAATATCTATGGACAGCTTGTGTTACAAAAATTATTTTATACTTTTAGTTATAAATACACCACTAAAGCCACTTATTCAAAGTTTTGTTTTCTGTTAGTGGTTGTTTAAACATACGCTGTACTAAGCGTATTTATAACCTAAAATTTGTGTTATTATATTATGATATTATTCGTGTTGTAAATAGGTCTTATAATCATATATTTTTAGTGTAATAAAGTTACAATTAGATAATCTCTAGCGAAGTGGTAGCGCACTAGCCTACAACGTGGAGGTCCCAGGTTTGATTCCCGGCTAGGATCTGGAAAGTTTCACAGAGTTAAAACCCACAGTAGTCGCTAATAACAGAGCTGTTGAATTTAAAAAATTAAATTTAGAAAAACCAATATAGGCCTAATTAAATAAGTTAATACTTTTAGGACAGTTTAATTCTTGGTTTTTCACTCTAAAAGTGATTCTATATATAACGTATTTTTAAGCACAAAAAGTACTTTTGTTAATAAAAAATAATGCACTTTAAAGGAAAAGATTAGAGCTTTAATTTGATATTAAATTACAATAAAATTGGTTTAAATATAACATTAGAATAAAATCTTGAAAACGGTTATAAATGGCCAGCACTGTACATAAGTACTGAATAAGTACATAAATGCATTTAGTACATAAGTACTAAATGTACATAAGTGTCGCAGCAGTGGAAGTGTTAATGGACAATATTAATTTGGTTGTGACAATGGACATTGTACATGATCACATTGTTCATTCATATGTTTAAACAATTTTGATTTGTCATAATGTACACTATTTTACATGGCAATTAAGTTTATTTATTTATTTACTTATTTATTCATAAATCTTACAAACGAATATAATACAAGTTTTAGTTAACATTTCCCACTTCTACTGTTCTGAATACGTTGACAATTTTGAGTTTGTTAAATAAATTTCGTGTAACTGGCAGAGTACAATATCGCAAAAGCACAGGTCGATCATCGGTGATAATCGTAGAAGTTCTTGATGATGTAAAACAGCCTAACACTCGCTCTCACAGAAAATCGCTCATGAAGTTACCTTCACAGGATGGTATTTCATTTTCTACTACTTTCAAGGCTATTAAAAAACTACATTTGCATGCTTACCGCATCAGTGGTATACATAAACTGCACGAAGACCACGAAACGTTTACAGTATTGTTGTCGGTTTCATTCTCTCGTCTATGACAAAGGAACTGATGAGTTGGATCATGTTTATTTTAATGAAAAGACATGGTTTCACTGATGGACACGTCAACTATCAAAAATTTTGAATATATAGCACTGAAAATCCTTACAAGTTTCACAAATAGGCATTACACACACATAAAATTGGTGTTTGGTGTGCTATCTCTCGACATCATTTAACAGGGCCTTTATTTCTCAACAAAACAGTGAATGGTGTAGTTTAATGCAACATAATCCAACAGTTGCAATGTTAAGATTTACATGAATGAGAATGTTGATTCCAGCAGCATTAATTTAATATTTTCATCAATAATAATACATTCATACCACATAAAAACGAGTTGTGCCCTCTTTGAAACACTTTTTTATTTAGAAGAATTAGATTTTTTTTAACAAATTCGGTCTCAGCTCCCATTGGACTGGACCGATTTTGATCAAACTGTTTTATTAAAACGCAGCTCTGAATATGCAAGTTATCCTACACATCGTTTTTTTTTATATTAGCGATTAAAGTAGAACATAGAAAATTATTGTTTCTTATGCTCCGGTTTTTTCAAGAGTTTTTACCACTTAGAAGCATTGGTGCGACCCCTTGATTAATTAGGGTACACTATCAGATCAGGAACCTCATCTTCAGAATCTACATCAGTGTTTTGTTTTCACATAATTTTACATTGCATTAGAAACTTTTATTAACGTTGTTATTTGTGTGAATTATATATCTGTACACTGTTTATGGCTCTTGATTTTCTATATTTTATTTGTTTCCTAAAATGTGTCGACCTGCCTTTACTTGTAAGTGTTCTTTTAATTACATATTATCTAGTTTGATTTTCCTTTCTATTGCCATATTTATGAATGCAGAGCCACTAGTCTAACAACCCTTTGATATTTGCACTCGTCAACTAAATAAAATTTTAAGTTCAGTTCTCAATCTATTGTCCATTGTTTATTTTTACATTTATGATTGTTTTATAACAAATATTACCTGATAAATGGTAAGATCTGGTTCAGATAGAGTGACGGTGTCAACTAATTGTAATTGGCCAATAGTGGAAGCAACAGCAATACGTGAAGAAAACGAAGGCATAAATTTCAATAACAATGGATCAAGCAGAACCGGTATTGGACTTATCACTCTCATCATTCTAATGTCATAAACCATCAGAAATCTATCAACACCTAAACCTCCTTGCCTGAAAATCAAAATGTCTCTAATTCAATTAAAAACTCTAGAAAAATTTATTATTTACATATTTAAAAGGCAGAAGGTCAACATTTTACTGAGGCTGAAGAAAAACAAAACATACCATTTCGTTTGGCACTAGCAGCTAATTACTCACATTTATTGTACAAGGGTTATTCGAAAAGTAAAGTCCGAATCACTGTTCGAATGTTGGGTAAACATTGAAATTCATCAACATATAAGTGAAGTGTATGGCCCCAATGTGATGAGTGACAGCAAAGGGCGTGAGTGTAAGCTTTTAAGGACGGACATGAAAATGTCCATGATGAACCATGATCAGGCTCACCATGAGTGATCACAGGAGATTCGGTCAATGCCGTGGACAAAAAGATTCATGAAGACCGGCAGTTCACAATTTCAACTTAAGCATTCAAATTTCCTTATGTGAGTAGAACAACTTTGCACAAAATTCTCACAGAAAATTTGTAATTTCACTAATTGTCCACATGTGTTCCCGGGCTGCCATTCACACCCAAAATCTGATCAGATCTTTTGGATGGGAACAGACTGACCACCCACTGTACAGTCCAGACATGGCGTCAAGCAATTTTCACTTGTTCGGTTACCTAACTGAGTTTCTCAGCGGCAAGTGCTTCACCACAGATGACAGGTGAAAGAAGACTGTTTCCACTCACAGGTGGCAGATGTCTATGACTTAAGCAGACAGAAGCTTGTAGAAAGTTATGATTAATGTTTAAACAAATATAAGGAAACTTTAAAAAATAGAGAAAGATGTAAGGAATTACATAAGTTTTTTTTTAAAAAAGTATCCGATAGTTTATGTTTTATAAGAAATTGGCTCTTACTTTCCAAATAACCCTCCTACATCATCATTATGTAGTTGTACAGCCCTTGGTGGGCTTTGGCTTCCTCCACAATCATCTCTGCTAGTTACTAGTACACTTTATCCTCTCACATCAATCATTTACAAAAAATTCATTCACCTCTTCGTAGGACAGCCCTTCCTTCTTCTTTTGTTTAGTCTCCTTCCAAATTTAGTTACCCATCCTTGTTGAATCCATTCTCTTAATGTGCTCCAACCACTTCAGTCTTTAGGCCTTTATAAAACGGACTATGTCTGATTTCAATGAGTATTTAGTTCCTTGTTTTTACAAACTTTTCAGTCAACTTCCAATCTCACTGGTCCAAAAATTTTCCTTTTAAACCTTTTCAACATGTTGCAATCTTTTTCTTAGCTTCGTCAAATCTTTTCACTCTGGCAATAAAAATGCAAGGAATTCAATTTGTATCGTCACCTGTCAAAACTATATACTTCATAGAGCGCTCATTTATTATAAAACATTTCTTGCTTGTCTTGGCAACACCTCTTGCAACAGTGTCCCAAAAAACTGACAGTAATGTATGTTATGAGCCATCAATACTACTGGATAAGTCTGAATCGGCTTAGATACAAAGTTTAACTGGTTACAAAAGCGTGCCCAGATGTGCTGAATGATTTTCGTCATTAGTAAGTATTCAGCAGTCATATTTTGAAACACATGTTTCGTGGTATACTACAGTTCTTTTGCTATTACAGCAGAACTAAAAAAAGAGCAACAATATTCAATTCTCTATTGTGGTTGTAACAGTATCAGCTGTTGATACTGTGAAAGAAATGCAAGGTATCAGGAAGACTCTTTGGGTACCAGTAAAAATTTACTAAGGTATTTTTTGAACGACGAGAGTCAGCTGAGTTGATTTCGTGACATCACGGTCAAACATAAACAGCCGATACTGAAGAAAACCTCGGTACTATAGTCGGCGTAAAAATATCGGCCTGAATTAAAGAAACAAGTGGGTCATCATCAACCACGATACACACGACAAATGACACTACCCAGTAATTGGCAAGCAAAAAGATCACGGTTATTCCTCACCTAGCCTATGGTTCTGATCTCATGCCATACGACAACTTTCGGCTTTTTCCTACATCACAAAACATTAACACGGCAAGTGTTTCATAACAGATGAAATCACAAATGCTGTTCTAAGTTTATTCAAGACCACTCCAGAAGGAGAATTCACCACGCCAATCTTTCAAAAATGGGAGAAACGCATGCGTCGTTGCATCCAAAAAGATGGGCAATATTTTCAAAAAGATAACCATCAATCCTCAGATGACAACTACAAACAACCATTTAAGTTTGCTACAGATTTTGTTACTTTTCTTGTAAAATAAAGCAACGTTCTTAACACTTTTAATGTTAAATAAAGTAATGTTAAAATCTGAAGTGCTGTTAACTCCTTTCACAAAAAAAAATCAATCAATAAATTCTTCATCGTATTAGCTCATTGAGCACTCTGGCGACAGCTAATATTACTCCAAAGATCTAAACTGCCTCTTATCACTACTGAACTAATTTTTCATTTGTTTCTTTTGAATGTATTAATTAAAATATTAAAAACAAAATAAAGTTTTAACAAACCTGTTAGAGAATCCACAAGTAACAAGATGATTGCCATGAACATCAAAATCAGACAAACTACCAGTATGTGTTTCAATTTTATGTTCAATTGATAAACTGGTTGGATCACGTAAAGTAATCTGTCCACTTGGGTCACCACAGCATATATAACGAGGATGCTGACGTAAAATGGCACAGCCATTCTCACCCACTTCAACCTGTTACAAACACCAAAAATCTAGTGTGAAACACATGATATTCCCTTGTCAATGTAAAATTAAATGATGATGAATGTTTAAATAGTGAATGATGCTAAATGAAAATCAATCTCAGTTGGACTTAAAAATACAGACCCTAAACTAATCTCTGTAGAAAAAATGCTTGAATTAAAAGTTGTAAGTTTTTTAACTTTCAATAACTTCGGTTACATTAACTACTGTTGTAGAATGCATACTAAGTCTGAAATCTCAAAAAAACAACATATTTTACAGATTTAAATGAGAAAATACAGAGAAAAATAACTAATTGATGCTAAACTAAGCTCTGTAAAAAATTGCTTGAAATAAAAAGTTACAGGGTTTTATCTACAACTGTGATTATATACACTCTTTTGCCCTAAAATTCATATTAAGGTCACAATCTTAAAAAAAAATTATAAGAGCACATCCTCCCAAAGAAATTCAGCAGACATGTCGCTTAATGTATCTTGTATAGAATAAAAAATGTAGGTAGTTTATGATACATTTTTTTTTTTAAATTGTAAGAGAAGTTTTTGAGAAAATTCCAAAAAAATAAAAATTGAATAAACAAACTACTACATCTGTTCAGACTGATTTTAATGAAAGTGCTCAAGTTAGGTCCTGATGGTACCTAACTTTCAACTTCATGCACTCTTTTGTTCTTGAGATATTTTATTTTGAACACAAAGACACACACAAACACAAATCAATTGGTAAAAATATGTTTTTTGGGTTCAGGGGGCCTGGAAATGTGTATTTCCGGTGAAAACTTGATTTAAATTGACACAAAAACATGTGCACTTGTTATCAGGTAATAAAGTAAGGATAAGTTCTTTATTTTACTGTAAAAAATGACCATGTTTCTGTTTAGTTAAGTTCAGTTTTTAAACATTTTGTTATCAATTTAGTTACTAGGTTATGTAGTTTGCCATTATTTTCTATTTGTGATAAGTGTAATATAATTAATACAAGTACTTTATTTGTAAATAAATATTTATTATGAATTTTAAAGGAAGTTTTGTTACTTAGAAATAACTGAATCCTGAAAAGATGAATAAACATGTAGAAGAAAGCTCAAAATTTTGAATCCTGGAACTGTAAACCTGTTGTCAAAATATGAAAATTTCTTAGTGTAATCTGGTCCCAGTTCAGCAAGAATTCGTTGTAGCAGTGTTTGCTCCAGAACTGAATACACAAAAACTTAACACATATAAAACTGCTATGTTTCTAAGTTGTTTTTTTGCTTGTAAAGTCCAAGTACACATAAAAATATTAAAAAAAACAATAACTAAAAATTTCTTACCAAATTTATCTCTTGACACTGATTTAAATTGAATTCTATTAATTTACGGCTATGGCCTCCAAGCAACAATGTGTGCATTGAATTTGACATCTGCAATAAGCACTGCATTTCGTCCATATTTGCAGACCTAAGTTCAAACAAAATTAATGTGTTACTGGATATTAAAATAAATAATCTGGTGTGAAACACTTACACGACTTTCTCTAGCCAATTCATATAATGAACAATTAACCTAACATTAGTAATAAACATTACAAATAAACAAAAAAACTAACCTCAAAAAACATAGCCTATTTTAATCATGAGTAAATGATGATAGAGTGAAAAAGTAACAATAGGGTCAGTTATAAAATGATACCTATTTATAAAGGGTCTTTGTTGTACAACTATATATGAAAGGGTTGGTTGATTACCTATTAACACCTTTTATTCTATTTACAATAGATCTATTTACTTGTTTAAGACTTTTCCAGTAAAAAGGGTTTTTTGAACTTTATTATTTGCATGGAATTTCTCTGCTTCTCTGGAATTATCTTTTTGAATCGCCTATATAAAGAGATTCCTGAGACGCGGTCAGTGAGTCAGTGTATTTGTTTGATCTTTGACAAGTGTTTATTGCGTTGAATCAGGTCAACGTAGTATCCGGGCATTTGTAGTGGTTAACTATTGTTATAATATCTTACTGTGTATGTGCTTTGTGTATAATTATTTGTAAGTAGTGCTAAGTAAATTATGTAAGTTATTTATTGTATTACTCCATTATAATTAGTTTATTATTTATTCTGTAAATCTTTTAGTTGTAATAAATACCTGTAATTGTAAACTTTAGTGTATTAATTATTTAATTACCTAGATCCCGAAACGGACCTTAGCGATAACTGTCATAATACATTTTTTTATTACCCAGGCTTTGAATGAAAAATTTCCACATTAATGGATAGACCATCAAGGACCTACCCCTTGCCACCAAGGAGTCCAGACCTGACACCTTGCAATTTTTCTTGTGGGGTATATAAAAAACATAGTTTATTCCAAAAATATTCATGACCTAAATCACTAAGGGAAGAATTGATGAAGCATTGACAACCATAACAGAAGATATATTAATTAACGTTTGGTCAGAAATAGAATATTGATCGGACATTTCCCGAGCAAAAAATGGTGCACATATTGAAATTTAATAGTCATGTAAAAAAAACTGTTGACAAATGCTATAAATAAACAACACCAACTGTAAGGTTTTTTTATCATTTAATCCATCTTCGAAACCCCACCATTCTTCTGTTCTATGGTTCTGTGGTTCTATGGTAGAACGGAAAAAGTGTTAGAAGGGTCTCTGTTAACTATCAGACTGCACGTATACAAACAGTTGGTAAGAAATACTTCATTGTGAATGGAATTTGTGTTGTTGGAATAGTGTCAATGAGACAACTCCCGAATTAAATTAATAGTGTCATTGCTTACAGGTGGTTGTGAACAAATAAACCACTGTTTTCATTGTTAAGTGACATTATCTTAATTATAGTCAAGTTTAGTTTAAGTTTAGATTTTGTTAATTTAATTTACGTAATCTAATTGTATTATTGTTAGTAATCATTAACAGTAATGTTAAGTTTAATTAACTGTAATTTATTTTTCTTTATAAATAATTGTTATAAGTTTAAAGAAAGTATATTTGTTATTTATAATACCCAGATCCCAAACCAACCTAGGCTTGTGTGTTATATTATTTTAAATACGAAAAAGGATATTACTTTTTGAACATCCCTTATATATATATAGCATGAGTAAAAAAAACCAGCTCAAATATATGACACTTGACATGAAGGATATTAAATAATACGTACGTGTGAGTAAAAATAGGGATACCCCTTCGCATTTGGCATCTTAATGAACTGGGAGTTAATGCTAGTATACCATCATCAATTGTATGTAAACAACGAATATCTTCTGTTGGATGGACTTGAAACGAAGTATGTTTTTGAAGGTCAGCTCCGTAGTATGATGTTACATGGCCCTAGAATAACAAAAAAAAAAATCTGGTATGAAACACTCATACAAAATTTTCTTGCCAATGTAAATAATGAAAAATATAACCTATGTTTTATCCTAAGTGAACACTAAATGAAAATAAACATCTTTGGAGTTAAAATTTGGAAAATCACTAACTGATGTTAAACTAGGCTTATTTAGCAAAAAATGCTTGAAATAAAAGTTGTATGTTTTTTAATTTGCTATAACTTTGAGTATACATACTTTTGTCGTAAAATGTATACTAAGACCACGTTGTTGTTGTTGTTGTTTAGGTCATCAGCCGAAAGGCTGGTTTGAACCTGTTGAGGTTTTACTAAGTAAAACGAGGAGTGAGGTGGTTTACCATTGCCTTCCTCACTGAGTGGAAAACTACGCTTATCAGCATGCCGGGCCCTCTGAAAAGCACTTATTTTCCACTCTGGAAATGACACCTTCACTTCATTCACCACAGGATCTGGCTGTATAATGAAATTCATTACTTTCAGAAGAGATATCTCTGATTAGTGTCTTTTACACCTCTACCTCTTCTGTTCTAAAATGATTCAGTCATTTAATTGGCTGACCATGTGATAAGAAACAGAACTATTTATTTTAGCCCTGCAACGAACAGATTGAGTGTAAATAATTTGACACTCCACCTGTCTGTTATGGGCGTACTAAGACCACAATCTTTAAAAATTACATTTTTTATTTTAAAAAACAAAATACATAAAATCACTAATTGACGCTAAACTAAGAGAAAAAATGAGTAATAAAACATTAGTAATAAAACATTAGAAATAAATAAAAAACTAACCTCAATAAACATAAAAGAGAAATAATTGTAGAGAAAAAATGTTTTAAATAAAAGTTGCATGAGTTGCTGTTTGCGACGATATGTGGGTAGTCCAGGAGAACAAGAAAGAACAGAAATCAGTCTATGCCCTAAATGAGTTATGTTAAAGTTACAATTTCAAGGTTTCTGGCTCTAAATCGAAAGTTACGGCATTCAGAAGAAAATGGCCTGTTAGAACGAAGATAGTTGTAAATAATGTAGTAGTGGAACAGGTCTCCCACAGCAGCTATCTAGGATGCGACATTGGCTATGCTGTTAATCACAACAAGGAGAATAAAATTAAGATTTCAAGCTATATGTGGTGCCATCAGCAGAAGATTGCAAAATAAGGCTAGCACTGAAACAAAAATCTGGTGTGAAACTCACACAACTTTCTCTTGCTAGTGCAAATATCTAAGAATAAAACTAACATTAGTAATAAAACATTAGAAATAAATAAAAAACTAACCTCAATAAACATAACCTAATTTTAATCATATATGAAAGACGCAAAATAAAAATCAACCTCAGTTTGGCCTAAAAATATGGAAAATCACTCTTTCACGCTCAACTAGTCTCTGTAGAGAAAAATGTATACTACAAATTTGATTATATACACTTTTGTCGAAAAATGCATACTAAGACCGAAATCTTAAAAAAATCGATTTTTCACAAGTTTTCGTGAGAAAAAACAGAAAATCGCTAATTACTGCTAAACTAAGCTTTATACAAAAAAATGTTTGAAATAAAAGTTGTAGAATTTTAAATTCTCAACATTTTTTATTATTTCAATTTTTGCGCTATAAATAGGCCTATATATTAAAGCCGTAATCTTAAAAAAATACTTTCTTTACATGAAAACAGCCTAACCAAGAATTTCAGCAAACATGGCGCCTACCCTATCTAGTAAAGAATAAAAAATTGAGTAAGCCAGGCGATTTAAAAAAAATCATAGCACCAGTTTTTGACAAAATCGCAAAAAAGTTAAAAAATACACGAATAAACTACTACTTCCGGTTGACCGATTCTGATGAAAATGCGTGTCGGGTCCGATAGTGGTATGTAACTTAAGTTTCAAGTTTCAAGTTTGTATGATGTTCCGTTCTAGAGATATTTTTTATACACACACACATACACACACACACACGCACGCACGCGCGCACACACAGACCAATTGCTAAAAACATGTTTTTTGGTTTCAGGGGGTCTAAAACGTGTAGATCCAGTGAAAACTCGATTTCGAAAAATCGACATGAAAACGATACTTTCCTTCGTATATATTCATATAGGCAAGAGAAAGTAAAAATGAAACTTTATAAGGTGATGGTTACTCCCGTTGTCCTTCACGGAAATGAATCTTGGATCACTACAATCACAAGAGAACCAAATTCAGGTGGCCAAGATGAGGTTCCTACGAAGGACAAAAGAGAGCACAAGTTTAGACCATACAAGCAATGAAGAGATATAGCTTCGAAGAGAAAAATCGACATGAAAACGATACTTTCCTTCCTATATATTCATATAGGCAAGAGAAAGTAAAAATGAAACTTTATAAGGTAATGGTTACTCCCGTTGTCCTTCACGGAAATGAATCTTGGATCACTACAATCACAAGAGAACCAAATTCAGGTGGCCAAGATGAGGTTCCTACGAAGGACAAAAGAGAGCACAAGTTTAGACCATACAAGCAATGAAGAGATATAGCTTGTACTATTAAAGTTTCAACTTCATATTGCATTTCGTTTTTGAGATATTATGTTCACACAGTATCTCTCTCCCCTCCCTTCCTTCTCCTATCACTTTTTGCCCCTCTTTTGGGATCAAGGGGCCTGAAAACACGTATATCCGGTGAAACTCAATTTCTAAAAGTAAACATAAAAATAATAATTTTGTAAAGTAAAAATATAACTAACCCCTTGGTTTCCCATCCATAATAACTCTTCTTGCAAATCAAACGCAAGGGCGCCAACACCGAAACGATCCCCTCCATCTACAAGGATGGTTCTTCGTTCTTGGAATTCACCATCAACAACTGATGAATATTCTTCGAAACTTTCTTCAAGACCAAAACTTGTATTCTCTTCAAATTGAGGTACTACATCATCAAATACTGTAACAAGAAAACAAAAAAATCTGGTGTTAAATCACTAACAACGACTTTCTCTTCCCAATGTAATTAATGAAAAATATAACTTATGTTTAATTATTAGTAAATAATGTAATATGAAAAATATAAGAAAATTTTAATCATGAATGAAGAACGGAAAATAAATATAAACCTCTGTAGAACTTAAAAATATGAAAAATCACTGACACTCTAAAAAGGGAAATATTCTTTAAATAATAACTGTAGATTTTTAATTTTCTATAACTTTGATTATGTACATTTACGCAGTTAAATGCTTACTAAGGTTGAAATTTTTTAAAATCCCATTAGTTATCAATTCGGATTCCTTAATCACTAACCGATCACCAATGGACGCTAAACTAAACATAGCAAAATTTTTAAATTTTCTATAACTGATTACACATACTTTTGACCTAAAATGCATATTAAAGCCATATTTCTTCAAAAACATTTCTTACCACAAGAACCCACTAAAAATGCTTATCCTATCTTGTAGAGCATTAAAAATGTAGTCAATGACGCAATGATTTTAAAAAAATCACAGAAGCTATTTTTGAGAAAATAGCAAAACATGAAAAATTTCATGATAAAATTATTACTTCCAGTTGACAGATTTTAGTGAAAATGTTTGTTTTAAAGTTCCAAGTTTTAATTTTGCACGCTATTCCATTCTTGAGATATTTTGTTCACACATTGACCAATCACTAAAAACATGTTTTTTGGGTTCATAGGGCTTAAAAACGTGTAGGCCTACATCTGGCGATAACACGATTTCTAAAAATCAACATGAAAACAAAATATTTTGTTCCTTATACATTCAAATAGTGCAAGATTAAGTAAAAATTAGGAAACAGGTTATATTTGTTAAATCATATACTACAAAGTTTGAATGTGGGAAGATAATGGGTTCATTCCAAAAATAATTTAAAACAAAAGCGATTTTTAACTAAATTTCAATTGCCTATCTAAATAACACTCATTGGAAAACAAAGAACTATGTCTGCATCAAGTAAGAGTCTTTTTAACGAGAATTAAAATGATCTTAGTAATTACAATCAATCTTTGTATCAATTGAGTTACAGTTATTTAGCCTATATTCTAGCTCAAATTTACAAGCCAGGTTAAGTAAGATCTTTGGAACTAATGCACAACCCTATTCGTCAGGTAAAAAGTCATTTCACATGTTTTCTTATAGATTGGATGTAAACCCTATTCCTGCAAAAATTTCACCGCACCTTAATACGAGTTTTATTTTAAATTGTCATCCGCCGTTCTGTCTTTCGAAAAAATAGCCTAATGTACAGAAAATAATCAATACACTGCAAACAATACTCCTATCATACGTAAAGTAGTAAACCGGTTACCTTAATACAATTTTAATTTTATTTATAAAATTACGAACGCTTTTACAAACAGCGAAATGCACACCAGCAGAGATAAGATAATAGGCCTGTTGCACTCTGATAACATGGCGCCTATATATTGGAGAAATCGCAAAGGTAATTTAATAATTATGTGAACGCACGATTTTACCATAATTAATCAGCGCAATTCAAAATGTTAATAATAATGTAAATAATGTTTTCCTTTTATAAATAACAGGGTTCCATACTAAAAATGTCAGATTCCATTCACTTTCATATTAATAATCCGACAATTAATCAGAAAAAATTTGAAAAAGGAGCAGTGCACATAACGGAACTAACTCTTAATTTTTTTCATTACACTTCCACGCTACAATTTTGCATCAGTCAATTTCAATTGGCATCCATTTCAATTGGCTAATTTCAGTGTATTTTGATCTTGAAAAAATTAATTACCTAGGGCTGGTAAATAATTCATTCGATAATTTACACACCTTCCTGAAATTTATGCTATGATGGCATATATATGATATATAATAATAATATGATATATAATAATAATTGGCATATAATTTATGATGGTATATTGTACTCAGAAATTTGATTAAAATGAAAAAATTTCCAAGTCAAAAATCTTCAATAATGGCTGTCAAAAAATAAATATTTAATTCAAATTTTCATATTAATAAAAATATAAATGAGCATTATCATTACTTACCTGATCTATTCATGAAACAAAACATATATTAAAACAAAAAGACAATTACATTATACTCTCCCATTTTTTCCTACTTTTACAAAACAATGAATGGTTACTATTTAATAATTACTTAGTTACCAAAAATATTAGTACCTAAAAATCAGCTGATAAGTTAATATTACTCTTCTTGACAATGTAAAAATAATTTCCAATTTAATTTATAAATAATCATTTATAGATGATAAATAAATATTTTACACATAATAATAAAATAATAATAATAATTATTTAGAAAAATATTAATAATAATAATACTTAAGAAAAAAATATATTTAACAAGTTTATTTCTGTCCATTTACACTTTCTTCTTTAAAATGAAAATAAATAATACATTCATAAAAGTACCAAATGAAATCTAAAGACAAATATATTTAGTAATAATTTTTCAAGAAACTGTCCTCCCATACCTGACATAATTGGAATTCGGTTCATTTTTCATTTTAAGATAAAAAATTAAACAGAACAACCAGAAACTTAATGTTGACTTAAGAAATGAAACAATAATTTCATTTCTTTAAAAGGAAATATAACAATAGCAATGAATTATAGGCCTATTTATGCTGAAATTACAAAAAAAAATTGCTGACATTAATTTACTGAATTACTTTCATTGAATATTATGAATTAAATCAGATTATTAACTGACACACTTAATGACAAGCAAAATAAACTTTACCAATATGGGGGTTTTCTTTACGTTTTACTTAATTTCTGAACTAAACCGATTAAATAATAATGATAATGTAAATGTAATAATTTCCAAAATTAACTGATAATTATTATCACAACATGAATGTACTGAATTTGCAAAATTTATAAAAATTTTAATTTATAATGTTTATCAATAAGAATAGGTATGTAAAGGGACTCACATAGCATTTCATTATGACCGGAATCATACGGACGTAAATTCTGCGATCTTAAATCCATCTTAATTAAATTTGAAAACTGTACGAATAATCATTTGCTGAAAAATATATTCAAACTAGGTTAGCAACAAAACAACGAAACGCCATCTTCGGAATCTGCTCATTTCTGATGCCAACTAAATACTTATAAAAATACAGACTGTTAAAATAGACGTATATATTTATACAATAGCTACAAGTACGAGAGAACATAAAATATGCAATTAGATAAAAATAATTATTGAAAACATAAATACTGATTTAAGTAATGTTGTGTAATAACCAAACTTATATAATATGAACATTTTAGTACGGGTTATAACAAGGTATAACAACGAATTGAGATAACTAAAATAGAAATACGCTAATCCAGACTAACAATTTTATCTTTATGGGGTAAATATCACTAATTTTACTCTTTTAATTTTCTAATACCATTAGCGTTAATTGTGAATTCGTTCAGTAAGTACCAAATTAAAAAAGTTTTGGCGCCAATTCAAATGTTTCACTCGTGATCAATAATAGGAATGTTCGGAAAAGTTAATGCACGTGCATATATCAGATTTTTCAGTGTTATTGTCTTATTAAATTAAAAACGAACAGGGGAACCTAGGCCAGAATTTGAAGTAGCGGCAATATTTGTAGGACCAATTACTTCCATGGTTTTTGTTGAAAAGGTGTCATTTTTTGACGAATAACTTTTGATTACATACATTTACAACTCTTCTTTTACAATATATAAATTTTAATCGATTTGTCTGTAATTTATTTTATTGATTCATCATTTATATATTCAATGATACACATCTTTTTTTAAATTTAACAGGATACATAATCAGGTATAACATAATAATATTAACCTTGCATCATAGGTAACCTGCAGAAGCAAGGCTTGGGCTCTGGTTGCCGAGTTCATTCAGCCATTATGCATCATAACCATTACTTTGTACCAATAGTAATACATGAAACCAAATAAAGGAAAAGGCAAAGGATGAAAAGAAACCAAGAAATAGGGGTTTACTTTAATGAAGGTTTTCATTTTCAAGAAGGTCATTCCAGAAAATTGAAATCAAAATTACATTTTCTGGTACCCATTTTTAATAATTTGAAGAGCAAGATAACTTTGTGGGATCGGAATTGTTGAAGGTTTGATCGGGGACTTGCTGATATTTATCAGTTTATAAGCAGTGTACTCATATTGTCTAGTAGTTAATGTTAAATTTATTTTAGGTGTTTTATATCTGCTAAATGAAGTATCATGAAGTTGATGTTAATTGATACGGGTTTCAAAATCGTGCATGTTGTTATTATATCCAAACCAATAATTTTTTGACATATAGCTGTCTAATGGTGGGAATGTTAGATTCACTGGATAAAAATCTGCCAGGATAAAATCTATCCTTACGTCCTAATGCTGCTCTCACTATAAATTTTTGGATAAGAAATAATTTTTGCATTTGGGAATCAAGGGCCGCACCCCAGACAATGAAGCCATATGACAAGATCAACTGACACAAAGCATAGTAAATCATTTTTATAATTTGTAAGTTATTTTTTTTACTGATTTTATAAAACACAAATATCATTATTTATTTATATGTATATAATAAACATATTTTTTGGTTTGATAGTAGAGTTATGGGAATGTATACCCTCTTATATTACTCTTATTCAAACTTGGAAACAGTATAAAAAGTAGTCTAACATTTCTGCTGGACAGTTGAAATCACTTGGATATTAAATGAATTACTGCTATGATAAGCATTTTTTTTGTATGACATGAACAACTTCCTGAGAATGACCAAATGTCAATAAAATGTTAAAAAACATCTCCTTTAAAGAATATTATTAGTCTCCAATTCAGTACTGCAATATTGCTCCACACTATTTTAGTAAGTTATCCAAGTAGGAATTGGTGAAGGGAATTCCTGTATTACCTTATTTTGAAATCAATAAATAACTTCTATTAGAGGAAACCCACAATATCTAGATATTCATACAGAACAAGATGTTCAGTGAACACATTTGTGCAGTATAGAATAATTTAATATTGTATAGTATAGTCTGATACATTTTCCGGAGCTAGTCGTTATCAGTTATTTACAAAAGCTGGAATCTTGTGTTGGAATGTAGCTTGTACAATGGTAACCTAACAAGTCTCTCAAGCTCGTGTCGTATTCATTTTATTTAAATTTACGGTTTTCAAAAAGAAATTAATATATGTTAGAGAAAATTTTATTTGTGAAATAGAAAACTTTCCTTTATTGAAAACATCCAAATGTTATTTTCAGCTTTAAGCTTGTCAAACACTTTTAAATATTCCCGCCAGTAAAACAATGCTACATAGATAATTTCGAATACAAAGCAGCTGTTTAGGTAGTCGATTTTAAATGAATAAGAAAATTTATAGATTGCGTTAAAAAAGCGAACAACAGTAACATAATTTTTGATTTGAATTTCAATAATTCCAATGTGATTCTTGTGTAGTGTACAAATAAATTCAAAATGAGGACAACGGTCATAGTAAGTCCTGCCGTATTTAATTTTGTGGTAAAGTTTAATACATAATAACTTAATGACATTCGTTTAGGTTCGAAGGACAAATTACTATTTAGTGCCAAGCAAATTTATATTGTTTTGAATATTTTGAAAACATAAAAAAAATGCATCCGCCATCTTTGTACCAAATTTGATAGTGCAGTTACCCCATTGTCGATTAGCTTTATTCTGCTATACGTTACGTGCTCTGGCGTTCCCGGCGTTTCAATCCACGGATAGTTTTTGTGGTTTGTGAATCTTTATGGCCAGTCCAGTAAGTATAAATCACAGTAACGTATTTTCTTAGTTTAATATTTTTTAATAGCATTGTTAACTGCGATACCGGTAGTAAATTTTGTGAAGTACAGCGTTTCCTATAACAGTTATTTTAAATCTCCGGTTCACATTGTTTGTTTAACGCGACCAAGAATTTCCTTACTGAAACTTTGCAGCGATGTAAAAAAATAAGTTATTTTGAAATTTTAGGTTTTATTAAATTTGTATTTTGCCGGTGTAATTTTTTTTGTATTGAGTAATATTAAATTTATTTGTAATACAAAGTTACACGACAGTTATATGGTTTATATTATAGTAGATACATAATAATAAACTAGTAATCTGGTATCAACCAGATCACATTTCCATTCATGTCTGGCTTGGAGCAGTAACCATAAGCCAGATTTTAACATAAGACTAGGCCTATTGCTTAGAGAATTTATTGGACTATCATCAACTGGTCCATGTGGTTAGTAATTAATTTCTTTTTTACTACCATGCCTTATTTCAGGAACCGTTATGATAAAAAAGTAACTTATGTACCAAGAAAAACATAAGTTATTTTCATGGAATTATGTATTTATAACCTCTTTAGAGTTGAAGAATTTTAAAACAAATCTGGGGAACCCTATAGAGTAGGCCTTGCAAAATTTAACTACAGTAAGTGCTTCGATATTTGGCATGGATGGTATAAGGAGTTGCCAGTTATTGGAATTTTTCTGATAGGTATTGGAAATTTACATTATATTTATTCCCATTTTTTTACGAGTTATAAAATTTGGGCCACAAAGTGGAGTACCCTTTCATCACTGAAGGACGAACCACTCATATTCCATTCATTATCTAGTTTAGCTTTCCGTAAGATACAATGTTCTGATATTGATATTCTTGAATTTGAAAGGCGCATAAATTTTTAAGTGTTTTCTCATATCATATACAGTGGACAATCCAATTCTGTATTTTCCATTTATTTATTTATTTCTGTTCTCTACATTACACTTTTCCTTTTTTGTCAACTTTCTTTCAGGCCTCCGGGCCAGCCTAGTCAGTCAGCTGGTAGAGAAAGTCGCTATTATTTGTTAAGTAACACCGGTTGAGCGAGCGACTTTGTTTGGTGACCAGCTGACAGCCATCCGTGAACAAACTCTACTGGGGGTCCCTGTTCAAACTCATGCGTAATGCACTTCAAAAATACAGCGATCAGATTGGGTAGTTGTCAATAATGTACAGTTCCCGATAAATAAAAGCTTAAAAAATAACTTTCTTTGATTTGCTAATCATAAATATAAATAAATAAATAAATTCTTTATTGCAGAAACAGATGAGATGAGCAAATGCATTACAATGGTCAAGAAACTAATCTAGATTATATTAAAAAAATTTAAGTCATATTTAAATAACATCAATTAAAATAAGGTTATAACAAAACACTTAACATTCACATATTACATAGAACATTCAAACATAACTTATCACAGCTCAGAAATCCAACCATACAATTACCTACTACAAACCACCAAAAGTCAATATTAAAGAATTCGTCGACATTATATTACAGTTATTAATCAATATTGCTTGTAATTCTTTTTTAAATTTGAGGAATGGCAACACTTTTAAAGACTTAGGAAGGGCATTGTAAAATTTTATTGACATTTGTAGTAACAGGTTACTTATGTCTTCCTAAAATTACACCTGAATGAGACCCAGACAATCTCTGTCTGATAGCCATGAGTAGAACCTAGCTCACTATACAAATGAGAGTTTTCCTTCACATAAAGTAGGGTCTGAAAAATAAAAATGACAGGAACAGTCATGTAAATCGATAACTGAAGCTAAGGAAACAAAGGAAAATAAAGAGACTTTTTATAAACAGCTATAGGGAGTGAGTCAGTTCCTAGAAAACAAAATGCACACGCCAACTTCTTTGTCTGCACTTTCTTTGTATCCAACTTAGGACTTTGAACCATCTCATAGTATTATTTTTGTACTGACCTCTCAAATTAGTGAATCAGTGTACTTTTTAAAATCCTATCCACATTACTGATTCTCTGTACAAGACAGGTGTCACATTGTTCATCATGTTTTTGTGACTGGATTTAAAATTATTATTGAAAAAATTCAGTCAACTATATAGGTCTTGTAGTAATGAAATAACTTATGCGCATGAGTCCAGCTTGTCCGCCACAAATGGCCCCAACATCTTAAGGATGAAAGTTGCACGTCCTCACGTATTACATTGTTTCAAATGGGATAGAATAACTTGGTTTCTTTTAAAAGTTATAAGCTCTTTTTATAATTTTAAGGTTTTAAAATTTGTCACTAGAAGGACTAATTATATTATTTAATCTAATAGTCTCTATGACTATAAAATTAACATGTTGTGTAATGGTGTTTACTAAATTTTAGATTACGCACATTTTTACTTTCTCTTGCCTATATGAATATATCTGTGGCACTTGGGTAGTGAAGTATGTGTCAGTTTTTTTGGTTAGAGGTGTTTTATGTTGATTTCAATTTTTTATAAATTGAAAAATTTACCGCTGGTAACATTTAAGTTACTGTGGTTACTGTAGAGCTAGAACAAACATCTCTGTATTTAAACATAGATTTGTTCACGATTTGTAAATTTTTACTTTATGATAAAAATATGGTTGGCTCCAATTATTAAGTCAATACTTTACTTATATACATTTTTATCGTAATGTAGAAAATGAAGTTGGAAGATGTTCCTGTTCAAAATCAAAACCAATCTGGTCCAGGAGTTAATCGTCCGAATTCACAGAATAATGTAAGACGTCAGCGAGTTCGTCAGCCTAATAATTCACCACGACCTCCACCTCAAGAGCCAATTCCTCTTGAAGAGGCAGCTAAATTGGTATGTATGCATGAATATACTTTTTGTAATTGGATTTGATATGAACAGCGTAGTGTTTATGAACACTTTATTTAACCCAAATGAAAATACTTTATTGGCTTCCTCTGTGGCCCAGTGATTAGTGCGCTACCTTGCAAAGCAGTCTCTGGTTTGATTCCTGGCCAGGATTTGGAAAATTATTATAATTTCAAACCCACCATGGATTTTTTAACTCAAAAGTAGTCACTAATAATCAAGATGTTGATTTGACTTAAATACAACACTAATTACAAACCCACTTAATCAGAATATAGGTAGTCGACCCGATTTTGGATACGTGAAACAGGATAACATGCAGTATCGTACTTTTGGGGGTTTAAAAATAATAAAAATAATTACTCAGTATTTTTTACGACTTTATTAATGTGTAAAAACAAAAATACAGAAATTTCAAGAGAACAAAATGTAATATTGTACAGTGTAATACTTACTGTATCTTTTTTTTAAAATGTGCAAGATTTTCGATGAAACCGTTTTTTTGCGGCAACATCATGCCATAGTTTTATTAGAAGCACATCCATGAGGTGAAGAACGAGTAAACAAATTCCTTGAATAGTGAAACCTTATATTCATAATTTATTTTATTGGACATTGTTCTGTACTTTAATGGTGCTACATATTTAAATGCTGTACTGTGCATGTTCACAAATTAAGATCAAATAATCAACAAATTAAAAAACAAGTTTTTCAAACCTGTTTCAGTTACAAGAAGGGTTTTGAATGATTGGGGTTTTACTGTAGATAAACTTTATTGTATAAAATTGTTTATTATTTTTTCCATCATATAGGGCGAATTTTAGACCACATGAGGTGACTTAAGTCATTTCTCCAAGCTCTTTATGCAGCTAACATTTTCAGCATTCGCTTAGTGTAGGCTTTTCTCTTTTCTTCTATCCTGCTAGTATTTTATTTTTGCTCTTCATGGAAGCCCTTAAATTATCGGTTTTGTCAATATCCTTTCTGATTTTACCATTAACTGACACTTTAGGTCTATAGTTTTGTATCTTAAAAATTTGTTTTGTCAACATTTTACATAGGTGTTCATTAAATTTTAGTCATATTTTTCTAATTGTTCATTTTCCTTGTACATTTCTTCTCAACTTCGTAACTTATATTGACTGCCTACTATCTTCAAACCCATTATTTTGCGAATGATCTTTCTCTCAATTTTCTCTGCTTCTTTTGGACCAGCCTTCCCACTCATTCTAAGGCACTCACTCACATACAGACACAAGTTTTATCACATTATTATAATGTGTAATGTGTTTATGGATAATGTCTAATATAATATGTATTTGTATATTTCTGGAAGTAAAAATCTTTTGGAGTAGGAATTAAGATTGTTGTATTACTACACAGAACATAAAAAGGAGATTGACAATGTGTTAACTTTAAGTGGCAAGTATAACTGCATGAAAACTATGACCTGTATAGCTAAACCGTACAATAAAACTAATTAATTGAATTACAGTATGAATGAAATTTGTCACCTTACCTTTGGTTGCTTTTTAAGTTTAAAAAACTTACGTGCGTTTCGGTGGTACCACCTAAAGAGCTGGTTTAAATTTTATTCCTGTAATTGTTTATACGTATTACAATTACAATTAAATTGTAATTGTAATAAATATAAAAAATTACAGGATAAATTTAAACCAGTTTTAATCTAAATGACAATAGAAACATCGTTGTGAATTTAAATTTTTAATTTTAATAATATGCTCTGAAGAAGGTGGTACTACCGAAACACGTAAGTTTTTAAAACTTGAAAAGCAATTAAAGGTAAGGTGGTAAATCTCATTTATATTAATGGTTGGCAGGATGCATTTCAAAAATTTATTTGTAAATGACTTAATTGATTAGAAAATCTTTTTCATTCTTTTCTCTTTAAAAATATCAAGGCCATTTTTTAATGTAATTTTTTTATTTTTGTAAGTATTTGCGTTAAATGCAATAATTTTCCAGCTTTTTCATAGAGACTTGAAACAAAATCTACTTTATTCAGCATGTTCTGGGCTAGACCATTGATGTGTAAATGCATAATTTACCTAATTACAAAGAAGTGCAATTTACTGACAATCAGTAATTTAATTAGTGTAATTTTAAGTTTGTACTGTAAATTTTCAAATCTGCCTCATTTAAGATTCTTTTTGATATTAAAAAGAAAAGAATTTTTTAAAGAAATAACCTTTTACTGAGAAAGTTAAATGTTTATTTATGGATTTACAGGGTGTGCAAATTATTACTCATGGAAAGAAATCATAATAGCACACATTTTCTACAAAACTTTGTTATTGACATGTTGACAGCTTTTAATTTTTAGTGCGGTGGTACCCTTCGTTAGTTTTAATCATTTTTATAAGATTTGGCATGCTTGTTGTGAGTGATTATGAATTTCGTTTTCCTTACGTCATATCAGTGCAGCTATGAGATTAATTCTTTGTAGTGATTGTCTTGAGTTTTTTCTTAACAATTACCCAAAGATTCTATTTCAGTTTTGCATCAGGGCTGTTGCCTGGCCAGGGAAGGATTTTCATTTATTTTCTCTAAGAAAATTGATAATCGATCTGGTTTTGTGGCATGGAGCCCTGTGCTGCATGAACACAGTCTCCATCAGGGAACCAGTCGTTCAATTATGGAAAGAGTCTGGTTTGTGTTACTTTTTTGTATTTGTTCTGTTTTTACTTGGTCTCTTCTATATAGAAGGGACTATAAGGCAGTATTTCCTCAAGAATGGCTCCTACGATTTTTTTAAAAGTCGTTTTTTTTACTACATTTTTTATGTTTTACAAGATAGGGTAAGTGGCATGTCTGCTGAAATTCATAGCTCTTATGGTAAAAAATGTGGCCGTAAATGCCCACAAATGCATTTTCCAACAAAAGTAAACATAATCAGTGTTGTAAAAAATTAAGAAACCTACTACTTAAATTTCAAGAATTTTTTAGAGCACTTTGTTTAGTGTAAATTAGTGATTTTCTGTATTTTCCATTGAAATTGGTAAAAATTTATAGAAGATTAAAAACCAGTTCACTTTTATTCCAAGCTCTTTTTTACTGAGATTACTTTAGCATCAATTAGTATCTTTCCGTTTTTTAAGGCCAACAAAGGTTGATTTTCATGTCGCGTCACTCACTCCTGGTTAAAATTAGGTTGTTTTTCATTTTATATTGCTGGTGTTCACTCCAGAATTTTAGCTTTAGAATCAGTTCCCAAGATATTGCCGTTGAATTCTTAATCACCTGGTGTATATATTATGTCTCAGGTATGTATAATTTACATATGGTTTTAAAAGAAGCAGAAAAATAGGGTTAGGTTTTTTTTAAGAATTGAAAACAACAAACCAGTATTGGTTTTCTGTTGTGGAATTTTAATGAATTTATGTAACAATAGAGAACCCTCTTTATATAAAGGTAGTTAAAAACCCTCTCTTTTTCTTGTTTTACAAAAAAAATCCTTTATTAGGGTTGTTTTCAATATAGTAAGTGCATGGAAAGTTGTGTAGGTAATGTGCCTTTCTAGAAATCACCCTACATTGGATCTTCTACCAATATTAACATTTTATTTCATTTGACAGTTTAATTTTCTATGCAATTTATTTCAAGCTTGATGTTTATCATAAAAAAATTATATTAATTTTTTTAAATCTTATTAACACTTACAAGAATTACATTTTATACCTTGTGTAATATGGGAGATGGATTCAAAACTTTTCAAAAAAAAAAATTTTTAGTGTTCTTTCCACACAAGTGCAAGTATTTTATGTTGAAAAACCCAAAAACTTCTTGTAGTATATTCAAAAATAACTGTTTATTATTACTTTTTCTTGCCCTATATGAATATATAAGGAAGGAAAGTATTGTTTTCATGTCTATTTTTCAAATTTGAGTTTTCACCAATACACGTTTCAGTTACATGTTTTAAGAGGCTCCCTTAACCCCAAAACCATGTTTTTAGCAATTAGTCTGTGTGTGAACCAAATACTTCAAGAATGGAATAGTGTACTTAATAATAGTACTTGCCACTCAAGCGGCGTGAAGTGCCGCTTCCGCCACTTAAAATTAAAACATTTTAAAAGCCTACAACTTTTATTTCAAACACTTTTTTTGCACACTGCTTAGTTTAGCATCAGTGATTTTATATATTTTTTCATTAAAATCTGTAAAAAAATTGGAATTTTTAATATTGTGGCCTTAGTATCCATTTTATGACAAGTGTGAGTAATAAAAGTTATAAGAAATTAATGTGAATTTGTTCCAAATAAAAGGTTTAATAATGTTTTAGTATATAAAATATATTTTGATAAAAGTAACCGGTTATTGAGATAAAACGGATTGAAAAATAAACATGGCCGCCATTTTGCAATTTTTTAAGGAATTTAAATCATGGTTTTTTAAAATTATTATTATTATTTGTAGGAGCAATTTTTCCCATTAATAGGCTGCTTGACATATTTATGTACGCATTTTGTAAAAGTGAACTCTTTCAGGATAACTATTGATGACTTTCTTTAAAAATAACATTTTTAAAACTATTGGTTTCAAGTAATTCAATTTGTTTCAGGAAATGCAGTCTTTACCATCCAAGACTCCTGTATCTGTATTGCAAGAATTATTAAGTAGACGTGGAACCACCCCAAAATATGAACTGGTTCAGGTAGAAGGTGCTATTCATGAGCCAACGTTTAGGTATAGGGTCACAGTCGCTGATGTTGTTGGTTAGTAATCAGTTTTGAAAGTATTATAAAATAGATGATGAAGAGGGCAACCTTTTAAGTTTTTATAAAAACTATGAGACAGAATTTTTGTGGTACAAATATTTTTATTGTTTTTCAAAATATTTGCGTTAAACCAATTTTCAAAACATATTTACCACACTGAAGTTGGTATCTCAAACATGGTTTTTGAAGGATGTTTTATATATATATATATATATATATATATATTAAATTCTACTACAGCCTACCTGAATAGACATTGCACTTACCTGGTGCGTAGAAAAACAGTGGGAAGCATGGGTAGGACAGAGAAAGAAAGATTGTCCCCTTCAAGAGTCGCTGATATCTGTTGTGTAACGACTACACAAAAAGTTTTGCCTAAATTTAATATTACATTATAAATAATTTAAATAATGACACACACAGTTCAGTTTTTATACTGTCGGCGACAGTACATCATGTACATGTGTACACACATCATATACACGATTAATTTGAATTAAGTACATCATCAGATGATTCACGCTTGGTGATATAGCAAATTAACACATCCTAAAAACTGTTAAAAAAAATATGGTTGTTTAAAAATATTGTATTATATTTAAAACTATTTATCTGTCTTGACTCATATCTTATCTACTGTATGAAAATTTAAGAGAAATTCAGAGGTTGATTATCATTTTGCATCATTCACTCATGAATGTTTTACTAATCTATTACTGTAAAATCTAACTACTTTAATAAAAGCATTAAAAACTTCCTACAATATGTATTATTACAGTTAGTCAGTTACATCAGTTAGTGATTTTCTGTTTTATTCTCATCAAAATCAGTAAAACAATGGGATTATGACAAAAGGGTGTATAATTGATATTATAGGAAATAAAAATAATCTACAACTTTTATTTCAAGCATTATTTTCTACAGAGGTTGATTATAATTTTGCATCATTCACTCATGATTAAAATTAGGTACTGTTTTTCATTAACAATAATTTTACTAATGATTAAACATAGGTTATATTTTTCATTATATACATTGGCGTATGAAAGTCTTGTGAGTGTTTCATACTAGATTTTTGTTATTAATTATTTTTACTATTATTTTCTTTTTCTTTTCAGCCATGGGTACTGGTAGATCAAAGAAAGAAGCTAAACATACTGCTGCAAAAGCCGTTTTGGATCGTCTGATTGGTATCTCTGACAGTGAATTACATTGCAACACTGATACTTTATTGTAAGTTTTTGTATACGTTTAACCTGCCAATGAAAATAAGGGAATCATACCTCCAGGCCAGCCAAAAATTGAAAAATGAAAATTTCAAAAATTAAGAGTATTACTTTATATTTTGCGTAAGAACAGTACAATACCAACCTTAAATTATTTAATGATATTTTACAGTGTGATATAAATTGTCTATTTGTTATGAATAAAATTATATAATAAAAATTATAATTTTCAGAAAGTTAGAGTTTACAAATTTCTTTCAGCTTGATATAATTACAGAACTAAGAGTTTACTTGTATTTCACATATTTACACTCCTCTAAAATTATTTTTATATCCTACACATATTTACATTACATTTACTGATATAAAAGTTTTTTTGGGGTATGGTACAATTCAAAACATGGAGCGACACATAGAGCAGTATCATAGGTTGACACTGATAGCGAGATTCCTTCCACTTACCATGTTTCTTGCATACTACACATAATTTCATAGTAACCTTCCTCTTTTCAGTAGCAGGTTTAACAGAAGGGAAGCATCTAGAACCGTAAAGGTGTTGGCTCAAGGGACTGTCTGCCACCAGAGTGGGGTGATGTTCTTCCACAAATCACAGCTTCCCAAAGTTTCAGATAGGTCCAGTTTCCTGGTTTTATACACCTTATAATGACCATAGTGTTAAATAAACTTATATTTACAATATGCAAGAAGTATTTCTTGTACAATTTCATGCTCTTCCCCATGGATGGGTTTCGCAGTTGTGACCTGGTCCACAAGATCTTGCCAGCCGCATTGGCGTAGTTGGTAACATGCTCGCCTCATCATGCGGTCTTGCGTTCAAATCCCATTCAGGCACGGCATATTTTCATATGTTACAAAAAATCATTTCATTCTTCACCGTTTGCATTAGCAGTAATTGCAGAACAATCGGACGTTAAACAAAAAAAAATAAATAAAAACAAGATCTACTCCACCAATATGGTCATTGCAATCTACTATCAGGTTTGGCTTTGTTATGGGTTGTTTAGTGGCTCTTTCTATTTTTCTTGAATCAGCCAATATTGGGGTGTGGAAAGTTGTTAGTTTCAACTTCCCGTTTATCTTTCTATCCACAAAATGCCATTACCTGGTTGAATCTCAGTAGAATTGAATCCCACCTTATTTCAAATTTTTGAATGAAGTTACTGTTACTTTTTAGGCATGCCTTTTCTTTTCATATTTACAGTTCCACCTGTTAGTTTTTTTGGCGTGAACTGCTATAAAAAGTGCCGGTGAAGTGTACCAGTTGTATACATTTTTCTCCTGCTCAGCTAAATCACCAAGCAACTCTATTGTTGCTTTACTAGGCAGACCAAAGTCATCCCGACTGCCACCAGTCAGTTCAGGTGTCTTCCCAGCATATAACATACTACCATACAAGTAGCTAGTCTCTGACTTACAGACATCAATGCTTTTTAGGCCAAATCTGGCTCACTTAGTTTTTATGTATTGTTTCCAACCTAAGTGGCCCTTCCACATTAGGCTCTCATCAATTACAATGTTTCTGCCTGGCCTGTATGCTTCTCTAAATTTAGCATTCATGTGTAATTGCATACCTAATTTGTCACCTTATCGTTCCCACCTTCCATTTCATTGAAATTCAAAAATCTTTTAAAATATTTTGAAATTTATTTCTAGATATTACTTTTGTTGGAAATTGAAGGTTGCGCAAATGAAATGTACTCCAGTACATTTCAATAGTCTAATCTGACATTTCCCATAAAAATTAAAGTGCCAAAAAATTATATATCTTTGGAATCTCTCCAGAGATGAACTCTGCTTGAGTCCAGCAAATTATTCTCAGCTATTACACAATTTTTTACTTTTATATAATAATTATTGGTTTGTGTGACTAATAAATTTGTAAATATATCATCAAAAAAAAAAAATCTGTGTAGAATCTTCTGTGAAATTTGTATCTACTGTTTCCTTTTTTTACTAGGTGACAACAAAACTGTTGAAGAATAGCTTCTTCACATCCTTAATATCCTTCTTTATTTTTTGAAATGTGGAAAGAGAAACATCACAGTAGTTAGCCATCTTCCATGGCTTTTGTTAAGAGGCAAGGAAAGGTATTTTTGCTTAGCTTCAACTTTACAGCATTTTATATTTCATTCAGCACGGTAAATAGTCTGCCCACATTTTTGAGAAACTAACATTTTTGTTTACTGTATCAAACAGTTATATTCGTACAGTTAACCTATCCGCGATTTACTGTATATGCTCTGGGTATTGTTTAAGTTGTTGTGTTTGTTGAACTGAAATTAAAGCAGTCGCGCATGTGCACTGATGCTTTTCCCCCTTTACCCCTCATTGCAAACAAGGGCAAACTCGTGACTCAAGTAACTATACATGAATCTCTGCTAGTAAAAGGACACACAAGAAATAAAGCCACAGGTTTTGTTTACTATATTCGTTGTGTTGTAAAAGCAAGCAGTGCCTGTTGCTTCATATGTTAAAAAAGGGAGAAAAAATTTCCTATATTATTCTGAGCAGTTTGATATATAATATGAAAGGGATTGGGAAGTTTAAATGTCATATTGCGTGTCTACACGTCCGTGGCATATGAGCAATATTGTGTATTGTGCGTTAACGCAGCCATAGCAGTTAAAGGGTTAAAACATTGGTTATTTAGATTTTTTGTATGAGATGTGATTGAAAAGTTTTAAGACTGATGCCAAGAGGGGGCTTGGTTGACCCATGGTTGTTAAATAGACCAAGAGGCGTTGTTAAATTGGTCCTGAATTTCACAGTGACTCAGGTGATCGAGTTAAGTTTGTTGTTTACTGCTCATTCTCTGTAACGAAGTCTTTGATTTGATAGATAGAAATTGGGGTGCAGTGGGTTGAAGTAAAAAAGACATGCAACAGCAACCTTCTGCTGACACTTCAAGGGGTACTGTCGTCACCCTGTCCCTTGTTTACTTTCTCTTGCCATGTATGAATTTATAGAGAAGAGGAGTATTGATTTCATGTTGATATTTCAAAATTGAGCTTTCACCAGAAATACTCATTTTCAAGGCCCCATGATCACCAAAAAACATGGTTTTAGTGATTGGTCTGTGCGCGTGTAAACAAAATATCTCAAGAACGGAATAGTGCAGAAAGTTGAAACATGGAACTTAAATTAGTTATACAAGGGGATTTGACACGAACATTTTCATCGTAATTGGTTAACTGGAATTAGTAGTTTATTTGTGCGTTTTTCTCTTAACGGCTCCTGTGATTTTTTAAATAATTGCCTTCTTTATTACATTTTTTATTCTCTACCAGATAGAGTAAGTGACATGTTTGCTGAAAATTTTTAGAGAGGCGTGCTCTCGTAAAAAATTATTTTTACTAGATAGCGGCCTTAATGTGCATGTGAGGACAAAAGTGTATATAATTAAAGTTGTAGTAAATTAAATAACCTACATCTATTTTTAACATTCTTTTATAAAACATTTAGTTTAGTGTGAATTAATGATTTTTTTGTGTTTTTCTCTTCAAAATCAGAACAAAATAAGATTTTTAAGGTGGTGGTGGGGGAGGGGGGTTCTTAGTATGGATTTTATGACCAAAATGTATGTAAAAATTTCAATTTTTAAATTATTGAAATTAAGCTTTTATATAAAATAGAAAAATATTCCTGTTTAGTGAACTACATAAGAGTCCATTTTATTCACATTAAATTTACATTGCTTACATAATCACTTTAAATTAAATTCTCTACAATTTTCATTGGGAAAAATAATTTGTTTCTAACAAAGTTATTGGGCGTAAAATGTAGAAGACTGTTATTCTTAGATTTTTTTGCATATTTCATCCTTTTTCTCAAAAACTGCTAACACTACACGTGCCAGACTGGTTTTACTCAATTTTTTAGGTGATTTTCCTTATATATCCACCATATTTGTCGCAAAAAATTCAGTGTCACTGGATTTCACCAGGGGAAAATCGGGGTGAAATTTTTCGCTAGCTGTAACTCGCTAATGAAGCGTTTGCGGACATACAAGGTGTGGCTATTAAATAATGAGACTGACATAAAAAATTTAATTTTATACATAATCACTTATTGTCACCTTCATATACACTCTTTCTCTATCCCTGCAACACTTCATGTGAATTTTCCATTGTTGGAAACAGTGCTGGAAGTCATCTTCTGTCAGCTCCTTCAGGACAGGTGCCGCTTTCTCTTTTACAGCTTCCACAGACTCAAATCTTGTCCCTTTTAATGCAGATTTTACCTTTTGGAACCAGTAGAAGTCATATGGTGCAAGATCGGGTGAATAAGGTGGGTGTTCTAACACTGAGGTGCTGTACTTGGCTAGGAACCTCTTGACAAATAACGTGGAATGAGCTGGCGCATTGTCTTTGTGGAGAACCCATGATTTGTCCTTCCACATATCAGGGCGTTTTTTCCTTACTCTTTGACATAGTTTAAAAAGTACCTCAAGGTAGTAATATTAATTAATTGTTTGACCTTCAGGAACCCAGTGAAAGTATACAATCCCATGGATATTAAAAAAAACAATCATCATTGCTTAAATTTTGACTTGCTCTGTGAAGTTCGGCTCTTCCAGTGCATGGATTGGTGCTTCGTTTCTGGATCATAAGTAAAAAACCATGTTTCATCACATGTTATTATTTTCTACCTTTTCACTAAGGTGAAATCTGCATTAAAAGGGACAAGATTTGAGTCTGTGGAAGTTGTAAGAGAGAAAGCGGCACGTGTCCTGAAGGAGCTGACAGAAGATGACTTCCAGCACTTGTTTCCAACAATGGAAAATTCGCATGAAGCCTTGTAGGGATAGAGGAGTGTATATTGAAGGTGACAATAAGTGATTACGTATAAAATAAAAATAAAATTTTTTAGCCACACCTTATATGTTTATATGAACTTTTTCTCTTATTTTTAGCTCTACAATCATGTATAAAATTATTTACCATAATTTAGAATCAGCCTGTATACTGTATACATATGATTGCTTCTTTTATTAGTCAGGTTGACATCCAAAGATTTATTTTCAATGAGTTTAATCTTCCGTTATACTGTACAAATGTGTAATATTCACCAGTCGATAGCTGACTGATGTGATGTGACGTGGCTATACATATGTGCTAGAGTTGACTGCATCAGTATTCTAGTGTGTAACATACTCGTGTCATTAGTTTGTCCATAACAAAATAATATTAGATACTTTGTATATTTGTAAGCTAAATTACATCTAAGGTAATGTAATGGGTATAGAAATGATTGTAATTATTTTTTGTTTCATTTTTATTCCAGATCCAATAAAATGGTGTCACCATATGATGATAAAATTGGAGGCAACCCCATTGGATTTGTACAAGAATTGTGTATGTCTCGACGTTGGCCGCCACCATCCTATGAAACGGAAAACGAAGAAGGTCTCCCTCATGAACGGCAGTTCACAATCGCTTGTATTGTTTATAAGTATAAAGAAATTGGTGTTGGCAAATCTAAGAAACTTGCAAAACGTCAGGCTGCCAATAAAATGTGGTTAAGGCTTAAGGATATGCCTATTGAAAATAATAATCTTCAGTGCGGTCTTGAAGACGATGAGGAGGTAAATTTTTATATTTTTTTTTAATATTTTTTATTGACCTATGGTGTCAGATGAATGATTCAAAGAAGTCAGAAAGGATATTGAGAAAACTGAAATAAACTGAGAATTTAATGAATCAAACTAAGTTCAGACAACTAATTACAGCTTTGAGTTTCTATGACAGAGCAAAAATAGAACACGCTGTGGATAGAAGAAAGGAGAAAAGCATACATTCTAGAAATGCTGAGAATGTGGGGTGCAAAAATAAGCTTCTAGAATTGTTTAAAAGTCACCTTGTGTGGTCCCTGTATGAAAATAGTGATCATTTGGTGTGATTAGAAATTTAGAGACCACTTGTAATTTCAAAATTATTTCAGTAGATTCTGATTGAACACATCAGTTACGTTGGTGTTTACATTTTTAAAAGCAATATGGGGGAAATTTTTTTGTAAGGACTTTAAGAATTTTCTTTTGGTATTTGGATGTTTTTAATTTAGGAAACAGGTAAATGTCATCATCAGAATTAGAAGGTTGTGGAAGCGCAGGAATTTGGTATTTTGCCAAAAATACTGTGATCGGGAACTCAATGAGATTGTGCATTGTTGTGATTATCATCATTCTACTCAAGTTACTTCTAGTCAGGTCCAACACAACTCCTGGCCCCTCTTTCTTTTGCTACACCATCTCTCGGCATGCTATCTTTTTGCCAATTCATTCGTAACTCAACCCATCCTCTTCACCCCTTGGTGTTTTTACCTCCATCTCCTATTGCAGTATCTTTGTAGAAATGCTAGTGACATGAGCATACCATCGTAACTTTGTCCAACTTTCCTTTCGTCTCCAGGTTATTCCCTTATTACAGCATTTCTTATTCTATCTCTTCTTGTCTCCCACAGCATTCTCTTCTTGAATTTCATTTCTGCACCCTGAATTGTACTCTGCCGTCTTTCCCTCTATCAATATTTCTGCTGGAAAGTATGTATTGTTCATAACTTTGTTGCAATGCACTGGAACTTCTTGATCCCAAAGTAAGCTTCTCTCATTTTGTGAAACCACTTGCTTTCACTTTAATCCTTTTCTAACTTTCTATCTGATAAGAAAACAGTTTGAAAATATTTTCATTTTTTAACTTCTGCCTGCACTCTATTCCATGTTCCTGCCTTATTTCCTCACATTTTTTCTGCACCAGCATTTTTACTTTTTTTCTTATTGAATTATAAACTACATTTAACAATCTCTTCGTTACACAACTGCAGTGCCCCTTCCACCTCCTCTTTCTTTCCTCATGTGTGGTAGTCATGGTTTCACATAAATCCTGAAGAATACTTTTGTTTTGTTGTCATGTTGATGTCTACCCTCTAGGTGGTAGTGTATGATGCATGATACCTATAGACTTGAACAAACTACCAACATGGTTTTCTCTTTCAACCGAATTGGTGATAGTCTCAGCCTGATCAATCAATTGTTGTCATTCTTGTTTCTGTTCGCCCAACAACAATTTTTAAATGAATTTCACAGACTCTCGGCTCTTTTGAAAATCTTTACTAAAACAACTGAACTGCTTGGTGACTCAAATTCAGTACTTAGGTTTCTACCTTCCTATACCCCTTTGAATTAGTGTGTACCCCTAGAATTGGGTGTGAGGTTGACGCTTCACTTTCATTGTCTGTTCCACTGAACTCCAGCTGACTTTTTGTTAGTCTTGTCATCCTTGGACAGTGCGCGTATGTAGATTATGCCTAAGAGTGTTTTTTAAACTTTACAATCAATGTAGACAAATATAATGTTTACGGCCTAAAAATATTTTATTACAATGTGAATACAATTTTTATTAAAATAATAAGATATTAGTTCGCCTCAATGGGGTAGTGGTTAGTGTGCTTCCACCAAGCGGAAGGTGCTGGTTTCAGTACCCGGCTAAGGTCTGGAAATTATAAAGTGTCAAATACAATGTTTAATAGCCCAAAGTAGTCTAACAACCACCAGTAGCCCGTGAATGTAAGCTGACATCCTGACTGAAATTCCCACTTTCACGAAATGCAAGCAGGTAGTTTTGTTTGAAAGAAAACGTACACGTTATGTACACTGAATTTACAACTTCCCTCAATGCCATATTAAAAAAACTGTAGTCTTTAAACAGACAAATAAAACAAACGAGCAAAATATGTATAAAAATAAACCGAGGTTCACGATTGGTCAAGAAGACTGCAGATAGAATTTGTACTGTATGCCTATTGCATGTGATTATTACTTAAATTGTCAGGTAAGTGATAAAATTTTATAGGTTATAATTAATTACTATATTTAGTTTTTAAATAGTATAATTCGTGTACTGTACTGTTTTGCTGGCGAGACACTAATATTAACTACACATTAATTGGTTTACGACTACTCATTGTTTGTTGATATTTTACGCAGCTTTTTCGGTTTTCTGATGTAAATTTAAAGCCTGTAAATAACTGCCTTTCTTAAATAAAATTATAGGCCTACTTGTAATTTTCTTGCTTTGAAAAAACTAACTGCCTGTTATACTTCTTTTATTTAAATTTTTGCTCTGATACATTCTTATGACGAAAAAAGTAAATTCGGCTACTACTACACATTGATATTACTTAATTATACCCTTCGTGATGTAGAAACAAAAAAACTGCCATATAATTAGCTTCAGCAATTTATTTTTACTTCTTGCCCTATATGAATACACAGGATTTTTATGTCAACTTTTTACTTGCTCTTGCCTATATGAATATATAGGAAGGAAAGTATTGTTTTCTTGTCGATTTTTCGAAATAGAGTTTTCACTGGATCTACACGTTTTCAGACCCCCTGAACCCAAAAAAACGTGTTTTTTGTGATTGGTGTGTTTGTGTGTGTGTGTGTGTGTGTGTGTGTACAAAGAGAATATCTCAAGAACGGAACCTCGTATAAACTTGAAACTTAAAATTTAAGTTAGACACCACTACCGGACCCGACACGAATATTTTCATCAAAATCGGTATTAGTTTATTCGTGTAATTTTTCATTTTTTTTGCAATTTTCTCAAAAACTGGTGCTACAATTTTTTTTAAATCTCCATGCTTACTAAATTTTTTATGCTTTACAAGATAGGGTAGGCGTCATGTCTGCTGAAATTCTTGGAGAGGCTGTTTTCACGTAAAAAAACTGTTTTTTTTTTAAACGTAAAACACTTGTTTTTTTTAAGATTGCTGCTTTAATATGCATTTTAATGCAAAAATGTATACAGTAAAAGTTGTAGAGAATTTAAAATCCTACAATTTTTATTTCAAACATTTTTTTGTATAACGCTTAGTTTGGCGGTAATTAGCGATTTTTTGTTTTTTCTCACGAAAACGTGTTAAAAAGCGATTTTTTTAAGATTTTAGCCTTAGTATGCATTTTACGATAAAAGTGTATACAATAAAATTTATAGGAAATCAAAAGATCTACAATTTTTATTTAAAGCTTTTTTCTCTACTGAGCCTAGTTAAGTGTGAAAGAGTGATTTTCCGTATTTTTAAGCCAATCTGAGGTTGATTTTCATTTTGCGTTTTTCACTCATGATTTAAATAAGGTTAGATTTATTTGAGGTTAGTTTTTTGTTTATTTCTAATGTTTTATTACTTAGGTTATATTGTTCTTTATTTGCTTTGGCGAGAGAGTTGTGTGAGTGTTTCACACCAGATTTTTTTTAGTTTTTATAAAGTGGTATCATCTGTTTGGTTATTAGTAACTACGGTGGTTTGTGTTACGTATCGAGAACAGTCGACTTTTGACTTGTGAAAATTTTCATATCCTAGCTAGGAATCACTCGTCTAATAAACAATTATTTACAGACAGTGAATTTTAATAATCTAATGTAACATTTGAAAAACAAAAACAATTCAGAAATAAGTTGGAATTCCCTTAAGCTTTGACATGAAATATTTCAAATATTTCAATATTTTATATGATAGTTCTAGAAGATTGAATCCATAACTTTTTGTAACGTGAATTGTGGTACAGCGGGACCATGAAGTTACAACACAGGATATGGTTAAATAGAAAGCTATTGGCTCTGTACTGTGTTCTAGACCACTGTGTTCCACTATCATTTGCAATTTTTTAATCGTTGGGGTATAATTATAAATTTAAGTTGGTAACATTTTGTAGTGGGTTTATCATCAAAATAAAATTTAATTTTGGTTGAAAATTTTATAAAAATGTTAGTGTAATTTATTGCTTGTATTGTTTTTAATTAGGCATTTTGCGGTAAAATGTTTTTTTAAAAATAATATTGGATCTGATTGTGAAAATAAAAACAATGTTGTCAAAATTTAGTAATAGTCTGTATAAATGTTACGAGGATAAGGGTTTTTTTTAAGTTTGGTTTTAGATTCCGGTCAACATTTTTTTAAAATTCCCGATTGATGGAGAAAATAGAAAATAAATGTTTTTATGACAATGTTCTTTAAAGATTTACTACACCCTGATACAAGGCTTAATCAATTTGGGGTTTCCATGAAGACTAAGTGGTACAATTTGATGGAAGTTAATCTTTGTTTCAGATGTAATTTTACAATTTTATAAAATCTGGAAAAGCATCAGTTATGTGCTGACCTGCTCGGTGATTTGGGATTTTTATAGATTTTTGTGCGTATAAAACTGAAGTATCCCAGGGTTTCGAGTCGTTACCATTAAAAATGCGACCGGAAAATTTTTAATCAGTTAACTAATTAAGTTTAGCTTCCTACCGACATAAAATAATAATAATAATAATAATACTTTTTCTTCTTCTTGATGTGCCTATCCGTTACGAATGTTGGCGATCATCATGGCAATCTTCATCTTGTCTGCAGCAACTCGGAAAAGCCGTACCGAAGTTGTATTGTACCAGACTCTGAGGTTCTTCAACCAGGATGTTCTTCTTCTACCTGGTCCCCGCTTTCCAAAAATTTTCCCTTGTAGAATGGCTTGCAGGAGGGCATATCTGGTTGCATTTCTCATAATGTGCTCGAAGTACTGTAGCTTTTGAGACTTGATAGTGGTCAGTACCTCCCGGTTCTTCCCCATTCTTCTTAGAACCTCTTCATTTGTCACTCGATCAGTCCAAGGGATCTTCAGTATTCTCCGGTACAGCCACATCTCAAACGCTTCCAATTTCTTGCACATATCCTCGTTCAGGGTCTACGATTCAGCACCATAAAACAGAACAGAGAATACATAGCATCGCACCATTCTCACTTTTATACCAAGAGAGAGGTAGTGGCTTTTGAAGAAGGCCCTCATCCGGTTGAAGGTGGATCTAGCCTTTCCAATGCGCGCTCTTATCTCCTGGTTGTTGGTCCATTCCTCATTTATAATGGTTCCAAGATAATTATAGTGCTTTACTCGTTCTACTGGTGTTTGGTTGACATAGAGTTGACCTTCTGTTAATACTTTTTAATACTTGAAAAATAAGAAATCATTTCATAAAATAAAAAAACTGCTATTTAAAAATATTTTGCCAAAATACTCTAATTATAACTCTGTTACGTGCAGAGTAGCTTGCAATGGGTTAAAGAACTGATTTTTCTTTGCGTGAAGCCCATGTATTTTTAAACCAGTTAAGCGACAACCATCGGTCATCATGGCATTTTAATTTTGTTGCCACCATGGAATATTTAAAGTTTAAAATTTATTGTTGGAACTAAATACATTTAGTGAACAGTTGGCGTTAATTAGGTGATAATCTGTTCTAGGAATAGCTATGTCACTTCGGACTCATTGTGTGAATCTATTCACTTAGGTCAGCTAGTTTATTTTGTTTTTTACTGACAATTATAACTAAAGTCAGGTAGTTCATAAACAGGAACGGCCTGTCAGAGTATAAATTCAAAAAGGTCTTGGCAGTTAATGTGTTAATTTAAAACAGAAATAATTCGGATTTGTTGTGTTTAAAGATTGAAAATTGATTCAGTGATCGTGTTTTGTAACAGATATCCCAACGAATGGCAAACGTCAATATTGATTTCGGGCAATTGAAGGACGCGAAGATCACTACATTGAACCCACAACATAGCCAGAAAGTGTCTCAGTTTCACAAGAATTTGAAATCATCTTGCGGACCTAAGCTTAGTGAACTTCAGGTACTGTACGCTAAAAATAAATAATAAATTGAAACAATTTGGATGTGTGTTTGATGTTTTAGTGCCCGGCTCTATTACACTTCCTAAAACGTACCAAAATTTCAGGCCCTTTATAATTAACATTTGGTTTAATCTGGACTTAAAAATATTGTAATAACATTAAAAACTTTAAATGGTGGGGTTAATATTTTGTTTTTAAATCAACTTGATTGTTGAATTAAACAATATGAATTTTTGATGTACCGAGGGAGGGCCCAAAAATAACCGGACTGAGAGCGCGCTGCCATTCGTAGACGTACTGTAGAGTTCTACTACATGGGGTTAGTAGAGACCTTCAACAAACTGTCCAGATGGCGTCAGTTTGTAGGTTAACGTTTGGTCGGAGTGTATTTCTCTTACTGTTGTCATGTTTCGCGTGCGACGTCATTGAGCGCCAAGCCAATCTTCCACTGGCTTGACCCTTGCTTGGTTTCTGGGTCATACCCGTAACACCAACTCTCATCATCTGTAATGACTTTGGTCAATAAATTTGGATTATCTTCAATGTCATTTTTCAAGTCCCGACTGAAACTCAATCTAATAAAATGTATTGATCCTGTTTTGAAAAGGTAAGTAACAAATTTAGCGGCAGCACGTCTCATTTGCAAATCCTCAGTCAAAAATCCGCTGGCACGAGCTCTTCTGAATCTTCTGTCTCTTCTGAAATTTTGTCGATCATGAAACTACGATCCTCATCGATTTTTTGGCAGATTGTTTTCAAGTTTTCATCATTTCGAGATGTTGGAGGGTGCCCAGAATAAACATGGCCTTCAACACTCATCTCTTCATGTTTAAAGAGCCCAAACTACTCGAAAACTTGTGTGGGTCATAGCATCCTCCTTAAAAGCCTGTTGAAGCATTTAGTAAGCTTCCGTTGTCGATTTTTCAAGCAGAAAACAAAACTTCAAACACACTCTTTGTTCTTTTAAATCTGCCTTAATGACTTATCAGATGTAAGAGAAACACAACACTGTGATCAAATGGTAACCTACAAACTGACGCCATCTGGGCAGTTGTTTGTTGAAGGTCGCTACTGGCTGCATCTAGTGGGAGAACTCTACTAGGTCTACGAGTGGCAGTCTAATTTTTTTTTGGGTCCCCCTCGTACAGTTAAAACCCGCTTAATGTGAATTGTAGGGGGCGGACCTGATTTCGGATACGTGAAATTCCGAATAACATGCAAAGACATACTCTTAGGGTTTAAAAATTAAAAAGTGAATACACAGTACTTCCTATGACTGTTTATTAGTATGTATAAACAAAAATTCAGCTATTTCATGAGAATAAAATTTATTACTGTAATTAATATTTACTGTGTCTTAATTTAAATTATATACAGTATTTAAAATGTCTGAGGTTTTTGTTGAAATCAATATCACGCCATCATTTTATTAGAAGCTTGTGTTACTGCACAGGTTAGGAGTATTTGGGTTTAATTCCTGGAAATACGTAGTGAGCCTTCTATGGTATACAGTTGATATTTTTGTCTAACAGATAGGTTCAATGTACACATAAGTAAATGAATATGCAGAATAGTTAAATCTTATATTCACACTATTCTGTACCTCAACTTACCCTGCGTATTTAAGTTTTGTATATTGTACATGTACACACTATTGAGATTAGGTAAGTAACAAATTAAAAAAATAGTTCTTTGGATCTGTTTCAGTTAAGCCAGGTTTGGGGTTTGGATTAATGGTGTTTTACTGTACTTTTAAAAATTTTGCAAAAACATAGCATATTAAATGGACATGAATTGATATGATTCAAGTATTAAAATTGTTTAGGTGACTACTCTTAGTAATAAGGTGTGTAATTTTACTGAAGAGAATACCAGTTATAAAAAATTTATATTAAAAAAATTATCTTTTATAATACCTGAAAACAAAATAAATTTGTGTATAAGTAAAATAAATGGAATGATCGTTGTGGTTGACTGTCAGTGGTTTGTATTTGCGATATCCTGGATGAATCCGCTTCCCTTGGTGTACTTCTGGTCAGGAACTAGCTGGCTGACAGGATGATTTGAAGATATCAAACGCGTATAGTTTGGTTTAATTCTTTTTTTTCCTGTAAAAGCGGTTCTATTTGTTTGCATGTTTTTAAGCACAAGTATTTTGGTTAATAATAAGTAATCTACTTTAAAGGAAAAGATTAAAGCTTTAATTTGAGAGGTAAATAGCAAAAAAATTGGTTCAAAAATAAAATGGATAAAATCTTGAAAACAGTCATAAATGGCTAGCATAGGGTACATAAGTATTGAATTTAACTCGCAGCAGTGAGTGTTAATTTATTTTATCTATTTAGTCTTTCTTTTACTATAAAAAACCTGGGTGCAAGACTGATATAAATTATGATATCTCAATTTATTAATTATTTTTCATTCATAATATCTTGGGAAATTATGACTAAGTGCACTAACATTCATGCAAATTTTCAACCAAAATTTAATTTAATTCATATTTATTTTATAAATTTTAGTTGTGGTTAGTTTTTTCCTATTGTTGACTAACTTCTCTGGAAATTTTTTTCTCACTTTTTCATTTTAGTTTTGCTTATGAAATTTTATTTTTATTAACACAACTATTTGCAATTTTTCTTGTTTTCCCTTTTTACCGTAATAATAGACTTCTGATTATGTTGAATAAACTTCATATGCTTATTTTTTATTACCGACTAGGTTTTTTTTATTATACTGAAGTGATTTTTGTTTTTTTCACAGACCATAATTCTGAGAAACGTAAACTTTAATTTCGTTCAGTTTTTGCAAGAAATCGCCTCTGAGCAGCAGTTCGAAGTCACTTATGTCGATATCGAAGAGAAGTCTATAACTGGTATGTTTGTTGTATTATCCTCATAACATAGAATTAAAAATTGTACGAGGGCGTATGGAAAAGTAATGCCTCCATCACTATAACTATTATAATGATGGCCCAGACAGCCTCAAAAGTGGTTAGTCATGTACTCTTGTAATTCTTTGTAAACAGTCACTTCAGCGACAATTCAGTCCCAACTGAAAAATTTGAAACAATGGCATCTGCCAAAAAGTCATGATTACCAGTTTCCTGGGATTGTGATGGTATCGTTCATATGGAGTTTTTGGAACTGGGTGTACTGTTAACTCCGAACAATATGTCGCTACCCTGAAGTGATGGGTGTTTAGGGTTGGTCCAGACAAAGAGCCAATTCTGCATTATGACAGCACTCATCACAAGTCTGAAAATGCGTACAGCATTAGAGAAGCTTGGGTTTCAAGACGTTTTGCCTCATCCACTTTATAGCCCTGATCATGCGCCCTGTAACTTTTTCCTCTTCCCTAAGCTTTAGAAATTCTTAAGGCCATGCGTTTCTCTTCGGATGCACAGGTGATAAGCGAAGGTGAGAAAATGGTGCCGTATAAAAAATTTAGACTTCTTCTGTGATGGAATTTTCCAAAGCATAGTACGTTGGTGTAAATATGTCACTTTTAACGTTGATTATATAGAAAAATGATTGTATTGATTAGCAAGGGACAGAGTTAAATCTATAATTTCACATTAATATGTAAATAATATATTCATTACTAATAAAGTTATAGCGATGGAGGCATTACGTTTCAATATACCCTTGTATTAATTTAAATTTTTTTTCGCTGTACGGTATAAAGTGAGGAAGTATTGTTAGTGAAAAATTTTCGATTCCAGATTTTAACAGAACTTTTCATTCATGATTCCATGTTAAAAATGTGTTTTTTCCTGAATTAAATTGAATGAATTTTTTCCTGAATGAGAATTGTCTCCAACTGTATTCAATGTATTGAAAATGATATTTCTTAAAAAAACCACCACTGATATTAACTGGTACAAGAAAGTATCTAGTCAGTCTCTACAAGATTTGCATTGGGTATCCATACATAACGCATTGGCATTGTCATTTGTCATCAAAAACAGATCCTCAAAAATGAAATTTGTGACAGTAATCTATCAATTACATCTGCTGCTGATAGATATAATGCTTTACAAATTTTGAGATCTGAATAACAATCTTAATGTGGTCAAGTGCAATCAATAATTAATATTTACTTTCTCTTGCCCTGTGTGAATATATAGGGAAGGAAAGTATTGTTTTCATGTTGATTTTTCGAAATCGAGTTTTCATCAGATATATACGTTTGTAGGCTCTCTGAACCCAAAATACATGTTTTTAGCGATGGGTCTGTGCGTGTGTGCAAACAAAATATTTTAAGAACAGAATAACATACAAAGTTGAAACTTGGAACTTAAATCATAAATTTTATTATTTACTGTTCTACATGAATTTTCCCTAAAAATAATACATCTATTTGCTGTCACTAACGAACTGTTTTCCAAATATGTCAAACCAGTTCCTACTACTCAGTCGACACTCACTACGGAACTTATTTACATACTGACTTCTTTACTTTTTTTTAGGTATGTGCCAGTGTTTGGTACAACTGTCGACTTTACCAGTCGCCGTCTGTCATGGCACTGGTACTTCATCAAAAGAAGCACAAACAGCTGCCGCTCATAATGCATTAGAATATCTGAAAATAATGACGAAGAAATAAAACAACAATCGACAATTGAGTGAAAAATTTCGAGTTTGAATATTAAAATAAATATGTAAGAAACATCTATCATATTTTCACATCGGATTCATGTATATTATACATAAATGCGATATATCGTAAAAGAAATTATACAATTTTAATTATTTTATTTCTGTTTATATATTCATGTTTTATGAATAAATATATTTCATTTTAACATTATGGATGAGGTTTGTTAGTATTACCATAGTTTTTGTTTATGTTATTCCATTTTTTTATATTAATTGCATGATCTTTAAAAGCATAAATACTTTGATAGCTTTACATAATTAGAATTTATATACTATATAATTTATTTTGACCGATTTTTCTCTATCGTATTTCTTAATGATAATTTATCATCACATAATATCATAATCTCTCACAAATAATTACGTCTACGTAAATCTGTTTTTCAATCTATTTATTAGCTTTGATTATTACTATTAAAAATTCAAGTACAGTATAAATATATCAACAAACCCGTCTTTTATCTGATCATGTATTTGTATTATTTTATCGTATTATCGTTTGATTGTTGTAAGGATAATCATTGATCGCTGTCGATTAATTAATTGAATTAATTTTCAATTAATTTATGATATATCAATATCTTATGTCAGGCCGGGCCGTTTTGGTCAGAAATACCAAATTCTTATCGTTCTTTTAATATTTTTTAAAATTTTATTAGGAAAGTGATTTTTTTTGTTTTGTTTTTCAATTGTAAAGTGGTGTTGGTATTTTCATTATTTGTTTTGTTAAATCAAAAAAATATATTTTATTTAATATGATTGCAATGTTCAGTATGTATATTAGTCAAACATATTTAGTTTTGTTGAGTGCCACATTGCATGTATTACCTAAATTGTTGATTATTTATTCAATAAATTACCCTTTCAATCTTCTCGTGTCTCCCTACTTAACACATTGGAGCCTGCCGGATATTAACCATAAAAATGTATAATGTGTCCACAGCTTTGTGGCACCTAGACCATAAACCGACCCTAACACACACAACACAGCAACCTGCATTCTACTTTGTTCAGTAGTGAACAATGCAGAACACCGCTAAGGCCAGTTGTCAAAAAAACTATTGATGAAGAAGAATCAGCTTCGTTATTATCGTTAACTTCCTTCTTTATATTTTGAATTGTAGGAAGAGAAACATTACACATCACAGAAGTTAGTTGCTCCCTCATGGCTTTTGTTGAGAGGCACGGAAAGGCAGTTTTGTTAAGCTTCAACTTCATAACATTTTATTACATTACATGTAAGATTTTGTTCAGCACTATGAATAATTCAACCATGTTTTCGAGAAACTGGCATTTCTGTTCACAGTAACAAAGTTACATTTGTACAGTTAACCTACAAAAGGTTCCGTGATATACTGTGTGTGTGTTCGGGTATAGTATATGTTGTTGTGTTCGCTAAATTGACACTAAAGCAGTTGCGCATGCCCACTAATGCTTTTCCCTCTTTCTCATGATTAAAGTAACCATAAATGCAAAACATGTGAACAAAAAACAAAAAGAAAATTTTCAATCTACGACTATTTTTATGTTATTACTATGTTTTGCTCTTACTCTATACATTCTTTTGAACTATATAACCGAATTTAAAATATAAACCAAACAGTTTTGTTTTAATTTTTACACAACTAGCCTATTATAATAATCGTACATTAACTACAAACTAATTTAAAATAAAAAAATACAAATTTATAAACTAATAACAAAAAAAACCTGAAATAAGGGAGTATGTTAAGTACTTATTAAGTCTGTGTTTGTTTGCACTCAAAAATTTACTTGATAGTAACCTTAAAAATTTGTTTAAAGTGCTCTGTACTTTAGTAGCCTGTAGATAGATTTCAGTAGTTATTGTAATTTGTAAATAAATTCATAGATGGCAACTGTATATGCTTTCAAAGTCAAAGTATGGAATACAGAGGAAAATGTCAATTGTAATTTCATTTTGTTTTGTCATGCAAACCAAGAAGGAAAATGTATAACAATTAGTTAATTCATGTATATTTTCGTTCTGATTATTGCAGTCATATTGTGTAGTTTTCCTTTTTTTTATAAGCCTATGACAGAACCATTAGGTTACATTGAGTAATATTTACTCATTAAAATTGTTGTGATATTTTTAATTTCTTTGTTTGTCACAGAATTTAACTTTTATTTATTTATTTCCCCCGTTATGTACGATGAAAAAGCGTTTGGATTTTCTGGTCAAGATGGCCCATTTTATTTATCGCTGTTATGTTAAAAAATAATTAATATATAGCGATATGTTTTTGTTTAGAGTTGCTGCGATGATGGTCGCGTTAAAAGTTGTGAATTTACAAGCTATACTTTGCATAGAACTAGTGGGATTTTCCCAAAACATTGTACAAGATTTTTGTTTTTTATTTTTTATGTTACTACATTGTATGTAGTTAACTTATAATTGGTTGTTTTTTTGTTTTGGAGAATTATCGTTGCGGGCTTTCGTAGAAGTAATTTTTGATTGTATCTCGAAGAGTGGATATTTAATATTAGTTTGTAAGCTAGCTTAAGGTACTTGTCATTTAATTGTGTAACAATGCCAAAGGTTATAAAAACTTTGTTCAAAGTTTTTAGTGTACCATATTTTCACGAATGTATAATGCATACCTGTTTTTGAATCAACCAGATTTTGAAAGTTGAGTGCTGCTACTCTTCCATATCTTAATTCACAATGTTTTTAAATTTTTTGCTAGAATTTAATCACAGTGAGTACTCAATTCGGAACAAGTTAGTAATAAGACCTTACAGGATCAAGGACCATGGTAGTCAAGTGTAACCAGTTAAAGTGCCAGAGCACTGCCAAGTTGCCTTGTTTTGTGGACATCTGTGAGCAGTTTTGGAACCTAATTGTAACACAACTTGTGATAACCCAAGCAGTTGGCTACAATCTCATGCAAAACATTCCTTGAAACTTAAGGAAATTTATCTGAAGGTATTGGCATTGTGAACCACTGTTTTTTTAATTTTCTTGTGGACTCTTCTGAAGAAGTCATCATCGACAACAGAAGATTGCCCACTTTGTGGTTTCTCGTGGACATCTGTCCGTCCTTCTAAACTCTAAACCAGTCCTATCTAATAATGCCGTTGATGCTTCTCAAAAAGGATTACCTATTCAAACAATCCGTGTGCATTAGATTCGAGATAAATGTGGTTATAATTTATCTAATATATTTTTGAAAATATAACATTTAATGATGTGACAGCATCGTAAATAAATTTCTTGACACCTGTATAGTATTTACACCAGTGTATTTAATTTTAAAATTTGAATCTACACTCTTAATAATGAAATTGAAATCTCCTATTGTAATCTATTTTGTTATTAAAAAAATTCATAATGTAAAATTAAATAGTTTATTTTGTTTTTTTATTTATTTTTGTTTATAAATTGTATTACATATTTAGTGCGGCTCAAAAGTTAGATTTCTCATGTTATGTTCATTATATTAATGTTAACATTTAATGATGTGACAGCATCGTAAATAAATTTCTTGTCACCTTTATAGTATTTACACCCATGTATTTAATTTAAAATTTCAATCTACACTCAATAATGTAATTGAAATTTCCTATTATTGTAATCTACTTTGTTATTAAAAAAAATCATATTGTAAGATTAGAGTTTATTTTATGTTTTTTATTTTTGTTTATAAATTGTATTGCATATTTTGTGCAGCTCAAAAGTTAGATTTCTCATGTTTTGTTCATTATATTAATGTTATATTTTTTAAAATATAACATGTAATGATGTGATAGCATCGTAAATAAATTTCTTTTCACTGTATAGTATTTACCCCAATGTATTTAATTTAAAATTTGAATCTACGCTCTTAATAATGAAATTGAAATCTCCTATTATTGTAATATATTTTGTTATGAAAAAAATTCATAATTTAAAATTGAATAATTTATTTTATGGTTTTATTTATTTTTGTTTATAAATTATTGTATTACATATTTAGTGCGGCTCAAAAGTTAGATTTCTCATTTTTTGTTCATTATATTAATGTTATTGTTTCAATCAATTTATTTAAAATATTTAATCAATGGTATCAATTTTTTTTTAATTATAAGAACATTCTAAATTTATCTAGGCAATTTTAAGCTTATATCCACTAAGTCAAATAATAAACTTAAAAATTTTTTTTAACTCCTTTATGGATGTCAACTCAATATCTTGCATATGATGTTTAACCCTATTGACGGAAATATCCACATGTATGAATTGGATCCCATAACATTAAAAAAATGTGTCAACAGATGTCATTTGTGGTATTACTAGATTAATTTGGGATTCAGTATTAATGTAAGTGTGTTTATGATGAAATCTCTTTGTTGTTGTCGTCATAAAGCTGTATTGTAAGGTTATGTAGATCTCAAATTATTTTTTGAAGTTTTGGTTTTGATGTTATTAATTTTTTTGGTTATATTACAAATACGTTGTTAAATAGTTACATTTGTGTAAAGTGTATTTGATCATTAAAAAATAAGCGAAATATATGAGGGCTGTTCAAAGTATTGGACTATTGTTAATTAAAAGTGAATTTATTGAACTAGAGCTACAAACTTCTAATCCCCTTCAAAGTAGTCTCCTTGTTGATGCACACACTTCTCCCAGCCCTTCTGCCACTGTTCAAAACACTTCTAGAAGGCATCTTTTGGAATGCTGTTAAGCTCGGCCATCGTATTCTGTTTAATGTCTTCTCTTTCTTGAAATCGAGTTCCTTTCAGGGGCATTTTCAGCTTAGGAAATAGCCAGAAGTCACAGGGAGCCATGTCGGGGGAGTACAGAGCTTGGCGAACCAGAGGAGTGTTGTTTTTAGCGAGAAAACTCTGAATTAGATGTGCAGTGTGGGCAGGTGCATTGTCATGATGGAGCTGCCATATTTGTTGCCCACAGATTCGGTCGTTTGCGCCGCACAGCATCACAAAGGCGACGAAGAACCTCAAGATAGTATTCTTTTGGTCCTCTGTGACTAAAGTTTGTACTTGTTCAATAACATTCTCATTCCGGCTTGTCGATGGCCTGCCTGAATGCGATTTACTTTCCACTGACGTTTGACCATTTTTGAATTGATTGTACCACTCTTTTATTCGAGTACAGCTCATGGCAGACTCCCCAAAAGTCTGTTTAATCTTGCGAATTGTTTCCATTTGCGAATCTCCAAGCTTTTGGCAAAATTTAATGCATTCACGCTGCTTAAGTTTTTCTGTCATTTTATAACTTGATAAAAATCGCCGAGCATAACAGAGAGGTCTACACTACTAGGCTGACTGCCGGCGACGGAAGCTTTGTCATGACACGAAACAGTGCATGCGTGCGCATGACAGTCCCCTCCGCATCCCCTCTAAGCTTGGCCACCAGAGCTTCATTCGTTTCAGCGGAAGGACAGAAGGTCCAATACTTTTTGAACAGCCCTCGTATCTCTCATCAATTGTCATTGAAAGTTAAATTCCTACTGGATTAAATAAAATAAAACTGAATAAAATTGAGAGCAAGTAATTTTTATACAACTAAAAAATGTGTAATTATTTTTTATCAAGTTTTTATTTTTTAATTATACTAGGGGTACAAGAATTCATATAATAAATTAAAAAATTTGTAATTTTTAAAACATTTTTTGAAAAAATATTCAGATGTAGTTATAACTAGGTTATGTATAGACTAGCTTGCAATTAAACTTTGGTGTACTATAGATTGATAAATGTTCCAGTGTACTGTGATAGCCAATTTCACCAAAATGAAACAGGAAACATTTGGTTTGTGTTTTCTTGTTGTGTGTTTAATAGTATATTTTGTATCAAATCGTGTAAAAGAGTACTTTATCTTTTGAGTCGTTCTATATTATTGTTTTTTAGGAAAATGGGCATTACTTTGTTGCAAAGTATAGAGGTTGTAGCCTGTATATATATATTTGAATAACTTATTTTGTAAGTTATGTGTATATTCATGTATATAGCAAATTTTATGTTTTATAAATTAAGTCGTAAAATTATTGATTATGATTAAAAAAAATTTATTTTCTATTCTTGTCAATTTTGTGTAATGTGTAACAGTTATTAGCTGATTTCATTTGAAAAATCAATTAATGAGGTCCATTCATCTATATACATATATGTATACTCGCCATTCTAGCGGTGCCTCGCTCAGTGGGAATAAGTGGATCCGAAGACTGAGCTGGATCAGAATTCATAAGTGTATCAGAACCATCAAAGTGCATGCAAGCACTTTACTATTTACTGCCGTTTGTATATTTTGTTCTCAAGTTTTTCTTTCAAGTATATCAGCTGTTAATAATGGCTACAAATTCAGCTCATAACATTTTCTTAAATTTTATCACTGTTTATTTCACTGGAAGATTGAATTTTATTTATGAATGAGATGATTAAGGCAGACCATACCTTTTGTGATTCTATCCCTGACTGAATCAAATATGTACCCAGTTGTGGTTATTATGCTCTAGGCAATTATCTTTTGTTTTTCATTAGTTTTATTGATACTTTTTTAAATTTAATATTCATTTTTTTAAAAGCTTGTGAAGTTTCGAGGCGTATCTGGAAAATAAGTACCTATTTAAAAAAAAAAATACTAAAATATTATTTCAAATAATTTTATTTTTACATGAAAGATCAAACTACTTGTTTTATATAGTTTCCACAATTGTTCAGGCACTTGTAGCGGGTGACCAGCTTATTTAAAGCTTTCTCAAAGAAATATCCCGCCAATGAAGACAGCTGTATCTTTACAGCTCGAACTGAATACCACCAGTCAGAACACGTCGCTGTAATAACTCAAGCAAATGAGTCGGCTACAATCTTATACAAAACTTGTGAAAATTCATCTGAAAGCATTGTCATTGTGTATCGTTTTTTCTCTATAAATTTCTTATCCACTCTTCTGACAGTCATCATTGACAACAGAAGGGCATTCATTCCGTGGTTGTCGTGGATATCTGTCTGTCCTTAATTGAATTGCCTAATGCACTTTTGCACAATTCCATTACTCTTTGCACTTTTACCATATGTCTTTATTATCAGTCAATGAATTTCGGCTGCCTTAATGTTCCTTGCATTCAAAAACCGCATTAAAGAATGACTCAGTTTGTGGGTTCACCACTTGTTTTAAACATTATAAACAACCACAGTTCGCACCTGGTAGTGAGATGCTTTGCCAAGATAAACACAAGATCCACCACATGTTGACTCCTAATCCGTGATTGGTTCACTTACTATACTTTTGGCCCACAAAAACTAACTTTTGCCCTAATCTGAAGCACTCAAGTGTACCCTAAAACAAGGCTGTGCCATTTGCTGATGTGAGATGTAGCACTGCGGTGACGTTAGAATGAAATGATATTTACTTTCTGGACACACCTTTTATAATTTATTAAAACAGTTCAATCTTAAAAGCTGTTCTTAATCCACTATCCTTTGTATTACACATTGTTTATCTACACTTTTTACCCATCCCAATCAAATCTCAAAAAAAACATTTTATAGTTTTTATCTTGTACAATTTTTTTTTTTAACAGATACTACACAAAAATAATGGATTTGAAATAAAAATTAATTTTTAATCAAACCTAGTAACTATTGGAATTTCTTAGCTTATTTCCATCTAAAACACTTGTGGCATTTCTCACCAGTGCGGAGCAAATTTTACTTGTAAATTTATAAAACATTTATTTTGCTATATGCATATATTAAATATACTGTTAAGTAATATCTACTATTAATGATAATACTAGTTATTATTAGTCAAATAATAATATTATACTGTGAAACCTCGGTAATTCAAAGCCGAAGAGACTACTGAAAAAATTGAATTACAAAGTAATTCAGAGTAAAAATTATACATAGTTACAAAAGCATTTACTACAAGTTTTTAACTGTGTTTTAACACCGAAATCACATACAATACAGTATGTGTATTAATCAATTATGTACGTACTTAAAGCTAACTAAAATAAATTTTAAACAAAAGATGCAGTGTGAGCCTACTTAAAGTGCATTGTAAAAATTTGTACGTTACCATGTATTATTGTCAAGAAGAAAAGAACAATGTAATTTTTGGCTGCGTCTCTCTGTGACGTTAAATTTTCCGTGTACTAACCTTCCAATGCAATGGCAAACTTCATCTCCTACATTCTTTTGTGCCTCGAAATACGCCTGCAAACCTAACTAACTAAAATAAAAAGCTAACTAACTAACCTAAAGCTAACTAAAATAAATTTTAAACAAAAGATGCAGTGTGAGCCTACATAAAGTGCATTGTAAAAATTTATACATTACCATGTATTATTGTCGAGAAGAAAAGAACAATGTAATTTTCAGCTGTGTCTCTGTGACATATTTTCCGTATACTAACCTTCCAGTGCAATGGAAAACTACATCTCCTACATTATCTTGTGCCTCAAAATACGTCTGCAAACCTCACAGCATTTTCATTGTTGCTCTCTTCTCTTTCGTCAGTTTCCATACCTTCTCTCCTACTCAAAACTTCATTAACAATGTCACAATCGTTTCTCTCACTGGTAACGATTACATCGTCATCTACGGCCACAAATATGGAAAATGGTACGGTAGAGAGTTCATTCCATTGTTCGGCTCCATTTTCATTTTCATCAGGTACATTCGCCAACATTTTTGTGCCTTCATTCTGTTCGCTAAACTTGGAATAACGAATGTTTATAACATTCAAAAATGTTTATTTTGAATTACAAAGTTATATTAAATATTAATATATTTACAAAATGACTGTGACAAATAATTTCTTTGAATTGACAAAAATTTTGAATTACACCAGTTCAAATTACTGAGGTTTCACTTATTGTTATTATTATTAGAAGCATGTATATAAGTATATTTGACCTGTATTATCGTAATATTATTGTTAATAAATATTCATCAGTGTCAGTAGTTAGTAGTTTTTAAGCATTAATCTATCTTTAACAGCTATTATAGTATGAATTTAGTAATATTTTAGTTGTAACAGTTTAATGTATCATTGTAATTCTATTGAAATAATGATAAATTGTTAGTTTTTAATTTGGTGTTGATGTTGTAAAACCTCTCTATTTTTATTTCTATTTCTTCATTTACTTTTTTTTTATTTCTGTAAAGGTTTTTGTTTTTGTTAAGTCTTTTCCCATTTTCTAGGGGTCCTACAGATGTGTTTCTGTTCATTTAATTTTTTTTAATATGTAATGAAATATGTAAGTCGTTAAAAGTGTTTGTAGTTTATAAAAATCCATATGCCTGCCCGTAGAGCCACACACAATGCCTGCAATGTACACACATAAGATATTAAAAATAATGTGATTGCTTAATTTTAAACTTGTGTATAGTAAAGCCGTTCTTTGTTTGCTCCTACTGTCAACAAATCAAAGCCTACCACTACAGGGTGTACACTATGGTCCACGACTTTAACTTAGTTCTTCTTTTATTACATGATTTGTACAATTAGTAAGTAGCACAAACAGAGAACTATAAATAGAAATGAGGAATCAAATACTATAATATTAAATTCCTGACTGAAAATAAATACACGTTAGAACGATGGGAGACTATAAGATATCATAAACTAACTGGTAGCACATTAAAACGATGACATGTTCTTTTTTCAAAAATGTGGAGAGAGATTATTTATGGGTTTGGATTTGTCATCATCAAATTAAATTGTGAAATAATGGGTGACTATATTAATACTACATAACAGATAATTAAAATGTTTCTTTTAAAGTTCTCTTGTTTCGTCATACAGATCAGAGGTAATACGTACATAGAACTTGTAACCACATATGTTTATGAAAAAGAATCGAAATAAAGTACACCTTTTTTATAAATTTATTGTTCAGTACTTAAAACATCAGTCATGATTTGATTATGATGATCATCGATGATCATGATTATCATCATCAGTTGATATGATTGAACAGTTTTATTTACAAACATACTAAAATACTTTTAAAAGTATTTTGTATTTACTTTTTAATCAGCGTGTACACATGTTTTAGTAATGTGCATGCTCAAGTGACATCATTATTTGTTGACAGTAGGAGCAAATTAAGGAAGGCTGGACTTTATATGAATAATAAAGCATTTAAATACGAAGCATCATTACAGTATAGAACGTGTCCAATGAAGTAAATTATGGATAGAAAGTTTCACTGTTCTGGAGTGCATTTACTCGTTCTTCACCTTCAAGACATGCTTCTAATAAAACTGTGGCATGATTTTGGTGCGAAAACCGGTTTTATAAAAAAATTTACGCTTTTATAAAGACTAAATACAATATCTGTTACTGCTTATTACATCTGTACCCAACTATTGTTCTATTGTATTTCTTAATTTAGTAAGTTTAGTTTTTAGTGAGAACAATTTTTACAACTTAATTTAGTGAGAACAATTTTTTGCAAATATGAGACCTTTTGCAGTCTATTTGTAGATCCTGAAAACAATAATTTTCAGGAAAATCATTAAACAATTTAAAAAACATTCAGTTTATATTAATTACGGTAGAATATTAGATTTTGTTCTCATGAAATTTCTGTATTTTCATTTTTACTATTTTTAAATCATAAAAGTATAACTGCGCGTTATTAGGAATTTTGCACTTCTGAAATTAGATCCATCCCCTATATTTTGATTAAGTGGGGTTTACTGTCATTTTAATTTTTGGCCTGTGTGAACAAAATTTCTCTAGGAACGAAGTAGTGTTCAAAGTTAAAACTAGGAACTTAGTTACACACCACTACGGGACCTCACATGAACATTTTCATTAAAATTGGTCAACCGGAATAGTGGATTATTCATATGACTTTCTCATAAACAGCTCATAATTTTTTTTTAAATCACCATTTATTTTATTTATTTTTATGCTCTACTAAATAGAGTAAGCACCATGTCTGCTGAAATTCTTTGTGGGCCTGCAGCTCGTAGAAAAAAATGGGTTTTTTAAGATTGCTGCTTTAATATGCAATCTGGGGCAAAAGTGTATGTAATCAAAGTTGTAGAAAATGCAAACACCAACAACTTTTGTTTCAAAGAATTTTTGTACTTTGCTTACTTAGTTTAGCATCAATTAGTGATTTTCTGTATTTTTTTCATCAAAATCTGTAAAAAAATAGGATTTTTTTTAATATTGCGCCCTTAGTATTTTACAACAGAAGTGTAGTATACAATCAAAGTTATAGGCAATTAAAAAAACACAACTTTTATTTAAAGCATTTTTTTTACTAAGTCTAGTAGAGGCAATCATTGATTTTACGTATTTTAAGTTGAACAGAGGTTTTATTTTCATTTTACATTGTTTACTGTAACATAAGTTCACTTTTGCAGCCCAACTCAACCTATATTATATGAAGTGGAACTTATAGTGTTACCTTTGTGTAACCTGTATTATATATTATCTGCATTAGCAAGAGAAAGTCTTGTGAGTGTTTCACACCAATTTTTAATTTTAAACGTTTACAACACTTTTCAGATTTCTTTATTTGTTTTTTAATTATTGTGATCTTAAGTTATTTTGTAATACATTGTAATCTTCCATACAAACAGTAAAATGTGTGAATATATTCTGGATTGTAAGGTAATAATTTTTTAATTTAGTTAATTTATTTAAATAATGTACTTAATATTGAATAATTAAGTTAGCAGGTCTAGTAAGATCTCGAATCTGTTAAGTAAATCAAGCTAGAGATGTAAAAGTTAACTTGAGTTCCTTTTATACAGCAAGTGTCGCTTATTGCATGCACCTAATTCAAAGGGGTTTCAAAGATTTTAATCTGCCACTTATGATCAAATATAAAAGAATGAAATTCAAACTTTAAATTTAGCTTTAAATTTTTAATTACTTTAAATTGTAGTTTCCTTCTGTTTGTTTTATCGTATTTTTATTCCACCGTACATGTGATACTACCCTGGGAAACACACTTTTAAGTCTTTTGCTATATTACATTGAAAGATCATAAAATTCTGGAAAACGAAAAAATGACTAATTTAGGACAAAAATTAAATTTTAATGAATTTTTAACTTTTTGAGCTTAGAAAAAATAGTTTGAAAATCTGAATTTCTTTCTAACCAAGATACAAAATGGTAATTATAAACATCGTGTAGGTTCACCATTTGGACTTAAATTTAAAATGTCTGCTATAATTTTAGTAATGTTCTGAATAATGCAATATATAGGTTTACTTTTATTGTAAAGCCACTGAACTGAATTTTTAAAATAAACACAAACCAACCGTATATCTGGTTACGGACAGTACACAAACACCAAACCAACAAAAAATTAAAATGTCAGCTAATGAGTTTAAAAAAATAATTGAGCTATTTGCCTAACTTAAGACTGGAATATTTTGTAAATAATTTATTAATATCGGCAAGAAGGTGTATCAATTATAATTAGGACGTGTTTTTTAAAAAATTCTTACTATTTAACTAAACTTAACAAATGTATGTTATATTCGTACGTACTCTCCTGCCCTAGAAATGCTTTTTTCCAGTTGGATTTGGAACTTTTTTATTTTATCATAAAAACTCTTTAGACTTCAGTAGCCATTAGACCTAACACATTTCCACCGCTTTGTTGTCAACAAAACGCTCGTCTCCAATGATGCGTGTACTGAAAATGTCAAATTGTTCTGGCCGCATCATTTGATGTGCATACTGATCAAAGGGGTAATCTATCCAAGTTTTGCATTTTAGCATTAGCCACATAAGGTCTGGCCTTGTTATGCACGAGCATAACAGGTCCAGCCGATTGCTTGTTACTTTTTTTGATGTAACAATTTTGCGGCATCCAGTAATTCACAATTACTATTTTGCATCAGTCATGCATAAAATAAAAGTGAAAAGCACCCTGTATAAGATTTAAGGCTGTATCACTGTTAGCCTCAATCACTTGCTCTTGGCCGGTGATCATGGTACTAGTTCTCGACCTTTTCACACTTTCCAAAAAATTCTTTGTGCCAAGCAAACATAGGGTGTTGTTCCTGAACTGTGCTTGTAATCTTTAAAAAAATTTTGGTTGGGTTAACCTCACTTTTGGTAAAACCTACTGCTCCATATAATTTTATCTCGGTCAAGGCTGCTTTTGATACTAAAGGAACCTAAGGAATGGTACAGATTACCAGCACATCAACCCTTCCAGGTCTAGGACTCCTCCGGAATTGTTAAGAAAATCAGTCCCGTTTATATTTGATAAACCTTCGTATTTTATGCGTATGGTTTCAAAAATGGATTTTATGCAATGTTATAATATAACAACTTTGGCTACTGGTTCTAGACATAGTACAAATATTGAACCAACAAATAACCTTAAAATCTGAAAAAGGATATTTTTGACCTAACATTATTTTGCTTTTTAGTGAAAAGCTTTATGGCATGACTTAAGGTATGGTTTCCTGGGTAGCATCACATATTATGTTCAAAGACTGTTAAAAAATATACAAATTTATCATATCCAATATAAAATAATCAAAGGGGAAGTTTTTCATCTAACCTTAACCCTTACCACTCATATTATTGACATTTTTTTGTTTTACCTCTGGTTGTTCTGCAATTTCTGCTGATGCAGATGGTGGATAATGATAATGAGTGATGAAAAAATGCCAGACCTGACCGGGAGTCGAACCCAGGACCCCGGGGTAGAAGCCTGTGTATTTATTTCAATTAATTTTTGGTCACCTTCACAGTCTTTGCTTTTTTACCTCTAATTTCTAAAATAATATTGACCATTTTAAAATCTCTTAACCCTGTCGAACATAATCATCAACCTTATTAAAATCTGAATTTGTGTATTTACCTTAAAAAAAAGTCATTAATTACAATAAAACAAACTATTCAAAGATACCACAATATTTCACATAATGAAAATAGACCTGCACCCACATGTGAACAAAAACTTCCACTGTACATTATCATGAGTGGAAAGAGTTAAGTTAATCCGGATAATTTTTTTTTCCAATGGACAGTCAGTCACAGAATCTTTGGGGCGTATTGAAGTGCATAAGCCTCAACTTTTATAAGTTGTACAGTATTCACACATTTTCGTTGTTAACATACACTTTTTCTTACCTTGGTAGACAATTAACTCAGAATTGTAATAGTAAAGATGTAATTTATTTGTAATAAAAAGGTTTGTATAATATGCTATAACTTTTTTTTTATTGTTCCAAAATTTAGTATTTAATAGAAATTAGAAATATTGTTATAAGTCTTGTACTTGTGTATAACTTTTAAGCATTCAGTTGATAATATAGTAAACAAATTAACAAGTAGGAATGATTTGTTTCGCATATAAATATTAACCTATTACGATCATATTTCAATTTGCTGGTCAGACTGTTACTGATGTGATTTTTGGGTATTATGATCGAAAATCCAGAGTACCATTCTGATTATAATGTGTTTGCGTTTGTCAAGTATTGAGTGAACATGTTTCTAAATTTGTTTTCTGATTTAACTAAAGATAAAATTTAGTACAATTTTTTGTAACCAAAAAATCTATTATTTTAAAATATTATATTTATTCCCAGCCAGATGAATTTTCCTTAGAATACAGGTATCGATTTAAAACATTTTTTTTTCTCTACAAAAGGATTGGAATGTATGGAAGGTTATAAATGTCACTAATTTTTGTACAAAAGCATTACTATGTTGTTTTTTAAGTTATTTTATTTTATTTATTAGAGTGGTTTTAATATTCGTGTCAAGTATTTTTAAGCATTATGATGGATATTTCGTATTTGTCAATTTAGTAATACGGAAAATAAACGTAATTTAAAAAATTTAATGTGTTATTTTTTTCTTTTTATTCACAAGTTTAAGACAACAACCTATTATGTCATCTCTCCTTGGAATTGAATGAGCAGTTTTAAGAAGGTAATAATATACTGTTCACTGAGTTTTTTTACTAACTAAAAACCTGCTGCGAAACACTCGCGTGACTTTCTTTTACTATTGTAAATAATGGAAATCATTAATTGATGTCAACCCTGCTGAAAAAATGCCTGAAATAAAAGTTGAAGTTCTTTAATTTTGGTATAAAATATATATTGAGGCCACAATATTTTCCATGAGAGCACAGCCTGGCCATGAATTTCAGCAGAGATTCTGCTTATCCTGTCTTGTAGAGCACAAAAATGCAGTAAATAAGGCAATTTTTTAGAAAATTGTAGCTGATAATTAAAATATTAAAATTTTATTAAATTTGTAAAGGCCAATACAAAAATAGACCAAATAGATTTATGCAATATCCACTTTCACATTGGCATAGCGTCGCTCCGGTGGCGTTTTCAGAAAATATTGCTTGTATCGATTATTAATACTCTATATACGGACCGACCAGATCGATTTTATAAAATTTAAATTCATTAGGGCCTTCGGGCCAGCACAGTCAGTCAGCTGGTAGTAAGTTGCTATTATATGTTATGTAACACTGGTTGGGCGAGTGACTTTGTATGGTGACCAGCTGACAATCATCCGTGAACAAACTCTACTGGGGGTAGTTGTCAATAATGTACAGTACCCGATAACTAATAAAAAAGCTAAAAAAAAAATTATCTTTTTTCTTATTTCAGTGTTTTTCATTTGCAACTAGATTTTTAGTTCCTAGTGTAAAGAGCGATTGTGTTTTTTACACTAGCTGACATGTTTCTTGTTTCACTGATTGCCTATTGTTTATTACATTCTCTTGCTAATATTTATGAATATATAGAAGGAAAGTATTGTTTTCATGTCAATTTTTCCAAATCGACAAAAAGTATGATATTTAGTAAAGGGGCGAAGGGGTCTGAGAAAAGACTGGAATTGGGAGGGGGAGCCTATTAAAATAGTCAAGGAATATAAATATTTAGGTGTTACGTTAACGCCGCGTTAAATATAAAAAAACACTTAGTTGATAACTTTTTCAAGATTTGTTTTAAAATAATGTTTTGGGTAATTTTAGCGTTCAGAATAAAATTCCCATCTCTGCTAAATGGGCGGTTTATAAACTCAAGTTTAGAGCTGTGGTAGTTTATAGGGCACAAGTGTGTATATGGATATAACTTTCATGTAAAATTTATGTATGTGATCATTTTAATAAAATACAATATCGTATACACCACAGTTTACGAATTTGTTTATTAGGGGCAGCTGTTTAACTGGGCCAAAATGCTCCGGTTCCGATGTGCCCCAATTATCCGGAATAGACTATTTTCAATTTTTTAACATTTTTTTAACAATTAATCAAGAGCGCGTGCGTGGATACACGGGTGTAGCCCTACAATCCCAGGTGAATGTGAGGAAAAATGTGTAAAGTTTTTAAATATTTCATGCATAGGCCCTACTGCAGTAATTACTCTATTTAATCACCTATTATCAATTTGTATGTAGTGTGAAATCATTCTGTTTTAGTAATACCATAGCGTATAGAAGAGGTACGCTCTTCTCTTCTATACGCTATGGTAATACTTTTACTGTAGCTTTTTTGTCATTACTAAAAAATCATGTATCGACAAGTATACGTATAAGCGTAATGAAACTGTAGGAACTAAAGGGAAGTACCTACCCAATTAATGCATGACATTTGTTGTAAATAAAAAGAAAAGAGTGCTTGCCACGTAAATAGGTAAATACTTGCATAGTATGGACACTGTGAGTAATATTGCCTTGTAATTATTATTGATTCAGTGAAGTGACTGAAATAGTTTATTTAATTTGTTTTGTACAATCATTACAAGTTGCAGCAGATAGCAAGTTGTGTTGGTTGATGGACTCTGGCAGACGGTTAAAGCAATTACCATTGTGTGTAAATACAATCGTAATCAAGAACGGGTAAAAATGAAAATGTATTTTTCTTTTTTTTTGCTTTAAGTTGAAATTGTATTATTTAAATGTATTACCTATGTTAACTGTATTTGAGTGAAATAAAGCACACTTTATTATTATTATTAATAAATAAAATAAACAGACTTCCTTGAAATATATAACAAATTATTACAATTAGACTATTAAACTTAGACTAACAAATTGCAATTAAATTAGAATACTGGCAAGATAAATTGAGCGCTGACAGTGGGGATACAAGTGCAGCAGTACAGTCGCTTTCGTTATAAGCGTGCGCCCTCGCTACCGTACGATTAGGCCACATTCGTTGGCCCAATAATTGATCACAACATAACCTCATTGTTTTATAAACAAATCTTTTTTTAACGGCTAATTTATTGTTCTTCTCTTCTTCTCACGATCAAGGATTAGGCTTCCGCCTGTTCCGACTCACAATAGCGACAGACTATTAAATTATTGCCATCTTTTGCGTGGCCTCCCAACACCTCTCCCCCCGGTCTGTATTGCAAAACACTGAGAGGATCATTTTCTCAGGCATTCTCTCCCGTTGATTTCGATATTCAACAATCTTTCCATTCAGGTTGTAAACATCCAGTTCCGTTCTTATGTCCTCATTTCATTTCTTAGTCGGTCCCTATGACTGCAACCCTTTAGTCTTCGCAGGAATCGCATCTCTGCCGCTTGTACTCTACTCTCACGTGTTCTTTAAATTTACTGTTTTTAAACTTTATTTATTTGATCAATCGTGCATTTCGTTTAATTAACTAATTAAAATAATTTCTACTTAAACTGAACATTTAAAAATACACAACAAAGGCAAAATAGACATTAAGGCGACTGTGTGACTGTATGGAGCGAACTTTTTGATTTGTTGTGTGTTGTACTGACTTTACAAGAGGAACAGGGAATATGTTAACTTCGCATGCGTGAACCAGCGCTCAATTTATCTTGCCAGTATCTTATTAAATTAAATTATAATAATATTTTGTTACTTAACAATAAAATAAAAGATATACGTACATGTTACGCAGTGACGGATTTATAAATTTTTTGCCCCTAGGCACTATTCTGACTGCCGCCCTTTTGAAACATGCCACATCTGTGCCAAAGTTATTACTCAATTAAAAAAAAAGTAAATCTAACGAGTTCATAAACGGGTGTTGATAAAATCACCAAAAGATACTTAATTAGATTTTAATCACATTTTAAAAGGTTTATACTATAACAAACTAAAAATACAGGTATTCATAAAAACACCGAGAGTAACTTACTCAGACATTTTATTACATTTGAAACGTTTACTTTTACAAACTAAAAATACAGGTGTTTATAAAAACACCGAGAGTAACTTACTCAGACATTTTATTACATTTGAAACGTTTACTTTTACAAACTAAAAATACAGGTGTTTATAAAAACACCGAGAGTAACTTACTCAGACATTTTATTACATTTGAAACGTTTACTTTTACAAACTAAAAATACAGGTGTTTATAAAAACACCGAGAGTAACTTACTCAGACATTTTATTACATTTGAAACGTTTACTTTTACAAACTAAAAATACAGGTGTTTATAAAAACACCGAGAGTAACTTACTCAGACATTTTATTACATTTGAAACGTTTACTTTTACAAACTAAAAATACAGGTGTTCATAAAAACACCGAGAGTAACTTACTCAGACATTTTATTACATTTGAAACGTTTACTTTTACAAACTAAAAATACAGGTGTTCATAAAAACACCGAGAGTAACTTACTCAGACATTTTATTACATTTGAAACGTTTACTTTTACAAACTAAAAATACAGGTGTTTATAAAAACACCGATAGTTATTTTCTAAGACTTAAATTATATTTTAAAAGGTCTTTATTTTTACAAACCAAACAACATAGTATTATTGTAGTATTAGATTAAAATCTGCACTTATGAACGGAAAGGTTAGAAAAATGAATTGCTTTAATTATGTTATTGGCTTACCAGCAAGATTGTAAAGCAAGCACCCTTATACTACCGGTATCAGTCACCGCCGCCCGTAACCTAACCTAACCTGTCAGGTCGTGCCGCCCCTGAGGCGTGCCGCCCCTAGGCACTGGCCTAGTGTGCCTAGTGGGAAATCCGTCGCTGATGTTACGTATATTTTGACATTATCAGATATAACTGGTTTACAACAAACGAATTATTTAGGTTCTGTGAGTAAGGCGGGCCAATTTGAGTGTGATGCGCGTGTGACGTCAACGGCTCATATAATATTAAGCCAATCAGAGTCTAGTATTTTCGGGCAATGATAAAGCCCACATTCTAACTAATTAGATGTCTTTATTTTCGTCATTTTGAGTGGTTATTATTGTCCAATCAGAGAGATTATACAATCTGAGCGACCCCCAGGTTGAGAATCACTGGTGTAGACTAATAGGTAATGTACTTATGATAATACAGTATATGCGTACAGTAGTTAAGTTTTTAATAGTTTTCAGGAATATAGTACCGTCTGACCGATATCAACCAATCAAATAGTGTCTTTCGGCGTTACGTCATTCGTAAGGATGCTGCTTTCTGTTCGGTCCGTAATCTTACTGGGCGTCACGTCGAGTGAGATTTGACATAAAGTCCACCCAATGTCAACGTCTAGTCCTGATACGGATTATTATTAACTCATTTGAACTCGTTTATTATTAACTCGTTTTGAAATTACAGCCTGTAAAACTCGGGAACACCGTAAAAATGTCATACTTCAAAACGGAAAGAGATATTTATAAATGGTTTTCACCAGTGGATTTTTCGCAAAATTTTACATGCAAATGGTGTGTCACATGAGACCACCTTCGTATTCAAAAGAAAAGATGAATTCAAGATGGCGGAAAAATATGTAAAAACATGAATTTCAGTAGATTCTATTTACATTCATGTGATTATATTGTGTTTTAAAGAATAACGTCACTTGTTTGCGAAATATTTTACCGTACTCAGACTTTTAGGACATCCATAATCCATAAACTGGACTGAAAAAAATTCGTAATTTTGAGGAAAAACTTGAAAACTACCATTTTATTACAAAATATTCTTAAAAGCCTTCTAAAAAAGAATAAACCACAAAAAGTGAAGAAGACCAAAGACCAACATGCCGGTCGATGCGAAGTTGTGTAAAGAACTTAAGAACAGCGCGCGAGATTCTCTGCCGCTGATACATCAAGTGAAACTGTTCCATCACACGTTGCACTATTATATCATGTAAGTAGTGGATTTACTAGTAAATTTAATAACCTATAACTTTTATTTGGCTTATTTTGTCAAAATATTTAGCCGTTTTGGTATTATTTAAGTTTTAAACGAGTTCTAAAAGAAGTTTTCGTAAAAATTTAAAATTTGTTCGCACTTTTCTCCAAAATTTTACAATTTAGAAACTGTTTTTTGTGTTTAAAATGTTTGGCAACTCTTTATCTTTAATTTGGTGTGTTTAAAAAGAATGTACGGTAATTAGAACGGAAGATATAATGAAATAAACGAATTAATGCAGGAACGCTTGGCGGCCATCTTTAATCTCCATTTTGGTCGATTTCGCCGGAGTTTTTTTTGGGAACATTGGATATTCTTCATCAGGAGGTTGAAACGAACACGTCGATGTATGACAAGTTGTAATGGGGGGTGAGGCACGGTAACCCTAGTTGGCCCAAAGACTATAGGGACAGTTTACTTAACACTGTTTAAAAATTGCCTGAAGCTTTCTTCAAACACACAAAATTGTCTTGTAAATTTATCATAGAAAGTTGCTCCTTCACAATTATCATTCTAATATTGATTCAAAAGAGAATTGGGAAGATACCACTCATTGGCTTATGTTTCAGTTAGCAGCAAAGTGTTTAGCACCTTCACAATTTATTATCATTCAAATATTGATTTAAAAGAAAATTGGGACGATACCACTCATTGCCTTATGTTCCAGTTAACACCAAAGTTTTAAGGTCACATTGTTTTCTGGACTATTTTTTGCACAGGAAAAATGTTTGGATTGCCATCTTGTCATTAACAACCATGGAAACTATCAACTCTATCAACAATTACCATAGAAATATTTAGCATTAATTAATTTACAAAAATATTTTTTATTAAATTTGTTAACTTAATTCATATAAATTTATTCAAAATTCTGACAAATTAATTATTTTACTACTTGAGCAACAAAAAAAGAAAGAATATTGTGTCTGAATTGAAAATTGATATAGATCAAACTTGTATTCTACATTTATTTAATTAACAAGTTACACAGTTGTGTTACATGTTAATAAAATAAAACTTTTCTTTGGATGTAAACAAAGTGTTGCTTTGGATGACTAAAAAGTTAAGTTTTGTAAGAGTTCGCGACAATATTCTCGATTTTATGTACTTGTTTAAACTGACAGTGGCAGATCTTCAACTGAAATATCTTATTTTCCTTCCTTTTCAAAACTCTAACATATTTTCCTTAGCTATTTGTTTAACTTGAGATTTTGTCAAATTTCCTTCAGGGAACATAGTTCTTCTCAGTGCAGATTGAGAAACATTGCACAAAAAAAACGTTTGATCCCTTCTGATATCTTTGGCTTTAAAAAGATGAACCTTTTCATTTTCATTATAAAACTCAAGAAAATTACCAAAAGATGTGTTTGCATGTTCTACTGCACTGACAAAGAAGTTACTGCAACAGTTTTGATGGGAGCTTTTTGAACATCCGTCCTATAGTTTGGACCCCGAGTAATTTCCATCATTTTCCAAACTAAAGGACTTTTTGGGCAGGAATCACTACGAAAGTAACGACGATCACATGGTCAGCCAACTATACGGTTGAAGCATTTAAGAACAGAAGAGGTAGAGGTGTAAAAGACACTAGACAAGAGTTACTCATATTTCCTCTGAGAGTCATGCATTCATTTTACAGCCAGACCCTGAGGTGAATGAAGTGAAGGTGTCATTTGCAGGGTGAAAAAGAGATGCTTTTCACAAGGCATGGCATGCTGATACGGAAAAGCATACTTTTCCACTCAGTGAGGAAGGCACTTGTAAACCACCTCACCTCAGAAGTGAGACTCCTCGTTTTACTTAGTAACACCTCTCGAGGTTCAAACAAGCCTTTCGCTGATGACCTAATGACCTAAACAACACATGTTCACCTTAACAGGATGCAATTTTTTTTGTTTGCTTATGAGGCAAAACAATGGACCTCTTTAATCAATGTTGGAAGATCTTTAGTTCAATTTCTGGAGACTTTGGGTTTTAGTAGTCTCTTTTTATCTCAGTAATCTTTAAGGCATTGAGATCTTTGTTGTTGAATTTCGTCTGAAACAACTCTTACTACAGGTTTTTCGGTTTCGTTTATTTCATTGAATCTGATGTTTGAGTTTCATAAGATTTTTAGTTTGTCGGTTTTTAACAATAGATCTTCTTCTGTTATGGTCAGTTCTTTCATGTCTTTTTTCGTTTCCTCTTACCATCTAGCCGGTTGTTTATATCCGTTTAGTTTGTTCAGCAATTGCTAATTGGTTCTATTTCTTTGTAGATTTCTTAATTTCCACTTTAAATTGACTGAATGGTGTAGAAACTTTAATGCAGCTCATCTGTCATCTCCTTAATTGTAAATTTGAAATACGAGTACAATCGATCATGAAATTTATTGTTTTGTTGGTTTTTGAAGTTCAATTCTGGCCAAACATGGGGGTTGACATTTTCAACTGATTCAAAGCCATCTTTGAATTTTTTTATTTTTATTTTTATGAAACAAACAATATAACTCATGTTCTTTTATTTGTTCTTAGATACACATGGGGGTGTTTTCTTGGTTTTACACATGAGGGTAAGAAGACTATAACATACAGACTTATTAATTTCAAAAAAATGCACAAGATCGCACAAACTATGCGATCGCTTAGATATTGCTGCACAAGATGGGTAAATTAATTTCATTTTAATTATTTCATTTGTCTACAATAATAACGAGTTCCTTCAGTAACCACTATTTTCATTTTATCACCATCCTTTATCGCTGAACCATCTCGACTGTATTGGTCAATTGATATCATATCTTTCCCAACTGAGCCATAACTCATACTATCAACTTTATAGGCCTACTTGGTCTACCATTTATTTTTTTCTTTTCACCTTAAAGTACAGCATCCTTTTTGGTAACCTGTACTCCAACATTCTACTGATATGTCCAAACTAGGGATGTGTCTATCCAAATGTAGATTTCCGATATGTATTCAACATACAGACTATGTGTCTAATACATAATGATGTTCATCGTCACCACTACTTTTTAACTTTTATATGGAAGAGGCAATAAATGAAGTGAAGGAATTTCTGATGCAGGAATGAAATATTCAAGGAGAAATAATAAAAACGCTGAGATTCACTGATGATGTCGTAGTATTAGCCGAGACAAAGAAAGTACAAAAAGATATCTTAAATGGAATGGATGAGATCATGAGAAAGGATAACTTCTTGAAAATTAATAAGAACAAAAAGAAAGTGTTGTGCAGCAGCCAGAGTGGTTTAGAAGAGATGGAAAACTTAAAAGTAGGCAACAAAACATACAGGAAGTTGGGAAATTCTGCTGTCTAGGGAGTAAAATAACAAAGGATGGTAGAAGCACAAATGATATCAAAAGCAGGATTGCTCAAGCTAGAAGGGCCTTTAAACTGAAAAACAGGTTACTGACAACAAACATTGATTTACAGATTAGGAAAAAATTTTTAAACACTATGTTTGGAGTGTAGCATTACATGGAAGTGAAACGTAGGGGATAGGAGCTGTAGAAAAGAAGAGGATAGGAGAGAAAGATTAGGTGGGTGGACAAAATAAGTAATTTAGAGGTTCTTAGATAAATGAATGAAAGAAGTAATATATGGAAACATCTTACCAGAAGAAGGGATAGGTAAGTGGGCTAATGGAGCATGTCTCAAGACATCCAGGTATTGCTCTACCAATAACGGAGGGTAATATTGAGGGAGTGAATTGAAGGGGAAGGCAGAGGTTAGAATATTTAAAACAAATTTCAAAAGATGTAGGGTGTTGCAGATATGTAGATATGAAATAATTCGCGCAAGATAGAACAGCTTGAAGAACTGCATCAAACTAGTCGAGAGACTGATGACAAAAAAAATCAAATAACTTGACGTGAAATCTACTTGTTCTAATACAGATTTTTTTACAGAGAAACAAAATATTTCAGTTAAACTAAGTAGTTATTGGATTACAAATTACGTTTTTACGATTGCTAATTACTTTTCTTTTCTTGTATATAATTGTAAATAAATTTAAGAAAATAATATTTTAAAAAAAATATTAACAATACATACATGTATAATATTGAAATATAGCCTATAGTTTAACCACCAGTAATATGGTAAAACTTAAATAATAATACAAAAAAAAAAATATAATAAAAAAAAATAAAAATTAATTTGACAATACATTACTGGAGAGGTATCAAGTATATTAAAACACTACGAAACATTGGTAAGTGTTTACTGTTTACCATTTTATAATTGATGGTTTGAACTAATTATTTAAATTATAAATACAATATGGCTGTTAAAAAAACCTGCAAGGGATATTTGATAAAATGTTATATACAATGTATCAGCGTAGTTTTTGATAATCTTCAGAAATGTGAAGGCAATAGGTACCATAAATAATCAAACAGACAGAAGACTCAAAAATAAATATTTAAAAAGGGCCTAACGGAGCATTTAGTTAAAGCTAAATTTCTGCTTACTCATAAGATAAAATTCTTTCCCTTTAGATTGGATTTATTGTAGTACAGTTGACTTCTCTAGTACTGCACCACTTGGACCACTCACCAGTAAAATACTTGACTCTTCATATTTTCAGGCGGCATCCAAGACTCTTCAAAATGAAGAACATGTCCAGTTTCTCCAGTTCTGATTTTTGAGATTTAAGGTCAGTCAAAAGCTAAACTAGCATGTTCACCTCAGAAGGAAGAGCAAAACAATTAAAGCACCTTAAACAATGGTCTTAATGAAGTAAGGTGGTTTGCTCCCACCACAAACCTGATTGAGTTGTTCTGAATTCTAAAAGCTCAATGAAGAATAAGGCTGTCTCATTCTGATACTGGATGCTGTATATGAGATTATAATATTGGATTATGGTTAGTTGCGCCCAACTACTTTTCTTCATTTATCTGACAATTTGTTTTTATAAGCACTCTTAGTGCAGATGATACTTTATGAAAGATCACAAAAAATAACAAGACGAAGGTCTCTCTGACTCCCTTGAAACATCTCTTTTTGTACTAACTTGTTTAAGACTAGGCCTACTAATATTGAATAAAGTGACCTTTTTTAACAAGGAATAAATGTCAGTTTACATCATGTTATGTTAAATCATTTTGTACACTGTTTATACGTAAGTTCAAGATTTATTGGGTCTTATTTTGTTATAAAATTATATGTGAATAATGTTATTCCTAGCTTATGTAAGTCATAAGTTTTTAAACCATAAGTTTTTTTATTTTGATTAGTAAATGAATTATGTAATTTTATAGAAACCTGTCCCTTTGTAATGAGTCTCTTTTATGTTATTTTTTTTTTTTTTATTGAAATGGTTTTCTACCTTTAAAATTATTTTGTTGGTTTTTATAAATTCATTGCACATTAAAAATGTTATTAACTCAATTAAATGAAGTTTCCTTAAAACGTTTTTAAATTCAAGTCAAATTAATTCACAGTCTTTTATCAAATTATCTTGAATCCTGAATCCTGGTTAAGAGGACTAAGAAGCCCTGAGTTGGCGACATCGTGTTAAGAAACACCTGGTCGCTCGGTGAACAAATTTATGGAATAAATGCAACCTCGGGGAAATTCAGGAGAATTTTATTAGTTTTAGTTAATAAATAGGATTCGGGTTCATGGGGGAATGGGAAGTCTTGCGTACTTGGGAACAATAGTTATTAAAATTGAGGGAATGTAAGATTTATTATAGGGCTGTGGCATTTTAATAAAAATTTGTGGGACAGGTGAAAGGAAGGGATGGATGGCTCTTTTGTTTAATTTATAGTATCTTATTCAGTGGCCTTTTTCTTTTTTAATTGTTTATTGTGGCGGCACTTTTGTTAATTTTTTTTAGTGGCCTTTTCTTTTTTTCAACTGTTGTGTGGTTTTTGGGTGGGGTGGGAGGAAATGGGCAGTTTCCGTACTTGGGGAAAATTGTAATTAACTGTAATGTTGTAATTGTAATTAACTGTAATTGTAATTAACTGTTGTATTAACTATAATTTTAAAAATTGTTTGGGCTGTGACAAGTTAGTTTGTTTAACTAGTGAGACGGGTAAGGGGAGAATTTGGCATAATCATTGGCCTTTTTTTCTGTTTTATTTATTTTTTAGTATTTGAGTAAATTGGCAGCTCTTTTATATAAATTTTTGTTTGATCAGTGGCCTTTTATTTTTACATGTATTTTTTTTTTGTATATTTGGCAGCTCTTTTCAGTAAATTTTGATTGTTGTCATTGGCCTTTTTTTATAGATTGGCAGCTCTTTTCTCAGTGTATGATTATGCATTTTTAGTGGGGCTTTTATGGGGTTTCCATAATGTAGGAGATGGAAACTTAAAACAATTAGATCATGGGGAGGAGAATTTAGGAAACATTACGGGGCAGATAAAAAGAGTGGCAGCTTAAAAGAAGAAATTATTTTAGAAAAAATTGGGGCTGTTAGAGAAAGCCGTGGAACGGTAAGGGCTTAAAGTGTTCGTGTGGATGAGGGGTTATGTACAAGTCTCATATAATCTGGGGTTCATAGGTCTTCCCAGTGTCGTGAAGTCGTTTGGAAGTATTGTGTATGAAGTCCTCCATAGACGGGAAGAGTAAATGTTTGTGTAAAGTCTGATTGGGAATGAGATAATGAAATTGAGTGATACGTCTGAGGACTTTGTTCTGGAAAGCGGAAGTTCTAGTTTTGTTGTATGTTGAGAGTAGGGGCCACCTAACCGGTGACCTGTATAGAAGGAAGGGAGGCAAGACAGAGGAGTACATGAGAAGCTTTAACTTAGCCGAGTAGGCTTTAGAAAGAAACAATGGGACGAGCGTGGCAAATAGGACCCTGCCCTTGCTAAGCTTATCGTCGACATGTTACTGAAGTGTCAACATTCTGTCAAGTTGAACACCAAGATATCTGACACTGTTTTTCCATGGGAGGAGTTCTCCTTCCAGATGTAGAGGTGGAGGCATCGTTTTGAATTGCTTCACACTTTGAAGGGTTGAGTGTTAGTCTCCAGATAAGACACCAACTTGTGATGAGAAGAAGTTGATTTTGTAGTGTGCGACAGTTGTGGCGGAGACATTTGCCGTAATGGTACAAGATAGCGTCGTCAGCAAACAGTCTGAACTGAATGAAATCCTTGACCGGAAAATCGTAGTTGTTCAGTAGACAGAGTAGGGGCCCAAGTAGGAAATAAATTAGGACTGGGAAAACTGGAAAAGCCACAATAACAAACAAAAGGAGTTTTTTTGGAACATAGAATACAGTTTCAGTTCTAAATAACAACATGTAAAATTTACATAACCCTTAAATGGTAACATGGGTGAAATTTCACCCAAGAGAAATTTCATTTCCCCCAAAAAATTTACCAAGCCTGCATAGGATATTATCCTTTCAGTTATGCTACGGCTAGTTCCAATTGTGTTTAATGCAGTTATAACCGATTTGTTGTTGTGATTAGTGTTCTTGTATTCTTAAAGCCTGGGTGATTTTTCACCCGTGTTACTATTAGTGTAGTTTATTTTTTAATACATTCTTTAACAAACTTTCTGTTACTTCTTTCATTATAAAACTATTTCGTTGTATCATGGAGTACATTGTTATTGATGGTCAATAGGTAACTCCTAGAAAAGCAAATAAATATATTTTAGATGAAATTAGTGATGAAGAGCCATCTGATGCAGAAGGAAGTAACCAAGAAGATAATTGTGAAGAAGACGACATAGAAGATGATGTTATTGATGGCGATTATGAAACTGAAGATGAATTTATTGCACAGGAAGAAGAAAACAATGATAATGTTGAAGAACGACCTCTAAGATAACGTTGAAAGTCTAGAGACCGCCATACAAAAACGACTTAAAATTCATGGTTCAACTGTGTTGATGAAAATATCATTGTGAAAAAGCAATTTCTAAAAGGAGCAACTTCAAATTACTTGTGGAGATCACAGAGATGTCATATGTAATAATTGCAAGTAATAAACCAATGTAAATTGAATGGCAAAAAATTATTATTCATTATTTTATTTGATTTTTATAATATTATCATTTTTGATTTTAAGACTGTATGCATTATAATAAATTCATAAAGACATTTGTCATTTTAGTATTAGTTGTTGGTATTTTGTATTGTCATGTATTAGTTTTGTAAAAAATACTGTTATTTTATAGTATTTCTTAATATTATTGTGTACGTAAATATCAAAGAGCACTTCTGTGAGTCCTAAAAATATTTTTCATTCGTATGGGTGAAAAATCACCCATGTTACCATTAGCGTTGATAAAGTAGATGTTACCGTTTAAGGGATAAGCATAAATTGGGTAGGTATTTACTGGAGCAAAATCCCTGGTGATGTCCTTACTGGAATCAAGTTATGTGTACATAAGTCGAATGTTTAACCAAAAAAAAAAAGAGCCTCTTGTAATAATTATTGTTGTTAACAAGAATGTCATATTTTTTTAAATTTTTAACATATGTTATGAATAAACAAACTCTAGGCTAGGCGTTTGTTTATCAAAAACGCAATACGTAAACAAACCCTAGGCTCAAAGATGAATAGCAGTTTAAAATTTGTTATAGCCATCTTTAATAATTTGAAATTGGTTCGCTACAATATGAACAAATGCATCAATTTTTCAGTTTACCCTAACATTATGTTAATTTTTGAGTTGCAGACGTGAGATGTTTATTTCTCACTGGCTGTTAACATTAGTTCATTCTAGAGTTAGTTAAACTAGATACTGAATTTTAATATGTGTATTCACTTTGAGAGTATCTAAATCTAGATGAACTCTTTTGTTTATCACTGAAGTATCATCAGCAAATTATAAAGCTCTGGCATTAAGTACTACTGGTAATTGTTCTAGATTCTATGTACAACAGGAACAAAATGAGATCTAAAGTTGAACCGTTAGGAATTGAAACTTTCTACTTCATCTATCCAGATGCTATATTCATAAGTGTAGCCTACCCCTAACTATTTTAGTTAACTCTATACAACATTGTACCAATAAGGTACGCCCGAAACCATTCAAGCCCTATTTTCTGATAGTGATTGACTCCAGTATTTTCAATAATATCTTATGATCAACACAACTAAAAACTTTACTAAAATCAAAAGTACAGGAAAGTACCTACCTCTTGTTTTCATTTTGAAACCATGATGATCATCTTAAGTATTAAGGTTACACCATAAAAATGAAACAGACAGAAGACTCAAAAATAAATATTATTTAAGAAGGGCCTAAAGGAGCATTTAGTTAATGCTAAAATTCTGCTTACACATGAAATGAATTTCTTTCCCTTTAGGTTGGATTAGATGTTGTACGTTCGACTTCTCTTGTACAGCACCACTGGGACCATTCTCCAGTAAAATAAACTTGGCTCTTTATATTGTTAGACGGTATCCAAGAATCTTCAAAACAACGGACATGTCAAGATAAATCTGATATTTCTAAAATTAATACTAACACAGTATTAAATTTGAATGTATAAATAGGTATTTTACATTTCTTTTCTATACTTTTGTAGCTGAATTGATTTGCATTTTTTTACAATTGCACTAATAAGCGGTAGGCCTATATACGCTTTTGTTGAATCCACCATAATCAGAGTATATAAAGTAACAAAAATTGAAACGAATTATTAAAATTTTGCGTAAGTAACACAGTTTTGAAGTGAAATTGTAAAAAACTAAAAATCAACACAGCTACAGATGGTCAGTAAAGTTTTATTTTGAATGTGCTAAATTTGTTACTTACCATTTCACTTACTACTTTTTTGTTACTACCATGTACTACAGTAGGTGTGATTTACCTTTTAATATTTACCCAAAAATGCACACACTACCAGAGCATTTAGTTGTGTATTTATTTATAAAATAAAAACTCCTGTGTACAGATAGGCCTACTTGCATAAAATATTTCATCAATCAAGTATTTTTTATTTAGCTTCAAACAAATGCAAATTTCCACAATTTTTATCACTGTATGAAAAATACGTTTTCATTCAAATAATTTAGCGCTATCAGCGACTTTATATACAATTTTGTTTCTTGTCCTGTCATTATGGGCATTTAAATTTTGTGAAAAGGTATTTAGCTTTATACATGCACTACTAACTTTACAAGGACACGTGAAAGAACTGCTAGCAACTCTCGGTTGGTCAGGTAGTTTTATTACCAAATGAATAATTACCTTTGGCAGAAGAACACTAGATGATGCAATCTCTTGTTTGTTAAGAATGGTACTTAGTTGTTTCCTGCCATAAAGAAACCAATCACTAATTGGGAAGTAGAGCTATCTGACAAAGAAATAGATATAGTACACCATATTCACGAAGTGTTGAAAGTAAGTAGTTCAACAAGGGAACTGTTTCGGTTAAAGACTTTGGCACTGATCATGTGATCAGACTGACTAACCAGCACACCAGTTCACATGTAGATTAATGTAGTGATATTTATAATTCAATCCATAAGGTGTGTGAACCAGTACTACTGTTCTAATGTAGCACCCATTACTTTTGTGTGCGGTTGAATGAACTACAGATATATTTCTCGGGTGTTGGTGCACAAAACACAAGCCTACGTTCAATCAGAAACATTAATTTAAACTGTTTGCACTAACTGGGGATAAATTATCAGTATGGAAAGTGGAAATAAATGACAGATAGGTCCAATAGTTTACATGAGTAATAACATATATTTATTATGTTGTTCTTTTAATATTAATGAATGAAGTGATGCTTTACATTAAATAACTATACTTTAAATATACAACCTAAAAAAAAATGTTGAAGATACCCAGAAGGGATATTTAAATTTTTCGAGGGAATTTAGTTTTCTAAATACAAAAAAAAAAACAAAAAAAACAGCAGCCAAAAGACAAGTGCAGTAAAAGACTGTGTTAGTCTTTAGTAATTTTTTTACAGCTAGATTTTGATCGAACTTTACAAAGCGATCGTTTATGCATAGTTTTACTTCTTCTGGGCAATTTTTTTTTGTTCATCTGAGAAATCATTAACTGAAAGGATTCACTTGGAACTTGAGTGGCTACATTACGTGTCGGCACTTTATACTTTTTCACTAGCCGATATGTGTCTCCTGGTACTGGCAATTGTAGTTCTGATTCACTTCTAAATGAGTTCACTTCCCTTCGTTCATTATTACGACTCATTGCAATTTCCTTTCCTGGGTAAGCTCGAATAAATAGTCTTTTTAAGATTGTGTAAGGACTTATGATGATTCTCTTAAGATGGTTAATGCCATTGTAGATAGTGGTTAATTTCTTTCCCATTGTTATTTTTCTCTTTTGGTACACCAAGTTCCAAATTTAATAAGCACCTGGAACAAATTGGGATATTTATTAATTTTCACTTTTTGGCGATTTCCATCACAACTGTGATGGGCCAATATTTACAGCCCTTTATGGAAAAGTAAGTTGCACCCCCTTAACTATGTTATTAACTAAGATAGCTAAACATGGTTTACAACAATCTTATTTGTAGTGAAGGGCTGCTTTGACACACACCATTTTTCAATTATAACCCTCTATGGTGGAGGGGTTTGGGTGACTCAAATATTTCATATGGAACGTATGGTCTTGTGATGCACAAGTTAAATGTGGCCGCCTCTGTAGCGTAATGGTAGCATGCTAGCCTACCACGCAAAGGTCCAGGGTTCAATTCCCGGCCAGGGTCTGGAAATTTTCACAAAAGTTAAAACGCACTGTTAAAATATTAACTCCACCATAGTCGCTAATGGTTGAGCTCTTACTTTAAATAAATAACCTAAAAAAAGTTATAGCCTGATTTTTGTAAGGAGAGCGCTGGGCAAAACGTGCGTTTGCATTAGTATAGTCTTGTATGTACTGCAATAGTGCAGTGTATGTAATCAACAATGGAACAGCATGCCTACAAAATACAATTTTGGTGTTGTCAATTTACAACAACACTCTGACTGTACATCTAACTGTAGGTCGGAGAGGTATGCAGGGTCGAAGTCAAGTATGTGCATAAGTAGCCCAGCGCTCACAGCAATTGGCTTTGCTTTTAAATGACTTGGATAGACAAGAAAAAATATGTAACAAAATTCAAATTCTTACCACCAATAATGTAAAATAAATTGTGACCGTAAAATATAGTTCCACCTAGATATCTAATCCAAATTTATTTGCATTAAAATTTCATTTCTGCATTATTTTAACTTTCAACATTAAATAATTTTGATTTCACTGAAAATTTTTAACAATACGCTAAAGTTTGTTTAGTTTCAATTTTTTGATTTTGATGACAGCTGATCAACTAACTACATTACTTATTTCAAAAGCCAATTAAAAATATTAACTAAAAAATTAATTATTTTAACTTTCAACATAAAATAATTTTGATTTCACTGAAAATTTTTAACAATACACTAAAGTTTGTTTAGTTTCAATTTTTTGATTTTGATGACAGCTGATCACCTAACTACATTACTTACTTCAAAAACCAATTAAAAATATTAACTAAAAAATTAATTTTAATAATGTTGATTTGAAACGGTTTTTAAGAAAAATATTAATTTTTAAATTTAAATTGATTTATGAAACTAATTATCATTTCATAGGTCGATATTACTAATAGCTAATCTTCTTCTTCTTCTTCTTCCAACCAAGTATTAGGCTGCAGCTTGTTCCGAACTCACTATACGACGGAGTCCATTACAAAACTCACCTTATAAATTTTTTAAAATTTTACAGGGAGCCAAATAACTGATGCAGCTAAACTATTTTATTTGTTATAATTATTTTTCTTCCAGCTGTTAAAACTTTTCTTTTAGAGTTACATCATAATTTTATTTAAATGAAAAAATTAGCAGTATTTAGCTAATAGTAGCTCTAGTAGGAGCTATTTAACTTTAATATCTGGATAGGTGAGTATTGTCATGATTTTGGGAATAAAACAAGTTTTGTATAACAAAATGAAAAAATTGTTTTTTAATAAAAATAAAAATTTTAATAGTAACTGGATAATTTGAGAAAATAATAACTATCTACTAATTAAACAAGCATAAAAGTAATTACAAAAATTGAAAATTCGATCAAAACCACAATCTGTTTTTTTTTTAATTATTAGACTATTCTTAATAAATCAATAAATGTTTCTTAATTAGAACATAATGTTTTAACTACTGTAAAACATTTTTATTTTCACTGACAAAGTGACAAAAGAAAACACATGGCTCAGTTTCTCTGAATAAACAATAACTTGAATAAAAAAGAAAAAATATTCTACTAGACATGATAAACTAGATATTAATAAACATTTCTTTTTGAATAGAAAATGGCTTGTTTCCATTTTGCTCACAAAAATTGTATTCTTCTCCTTCTCGTAAAATGTCTATTCTCTGTACATTACTTTTTTTAATCCTAATGTGTGTATATTACAATCTGTTCAATTCAGAACAATAAGTAACCCCGTAACCCGATGAGATGAGAATGATGTGTATAACAAGTGAATGAGGTGTAGTCTTGTACAGACCCAGGCCGACCATTCCTGAGAGAGTATGGTTAATTCAACTGCAACCATTTAAGTGCACCGATAACCACGGTCTTGTATTCAAATCCGTAAAAAAGTAATTATTTTACTAGGATTTGAACCAGGAACCATCGTCTCTGAAAATTAACTGTTAAACAGCTAACTCGTGACGACGATTTTATCTAGACCAACCCGATCGAGATAGATGGGATAGATGATATTATCATCTATCTCCATCTTCTCCAAGGTCTACCAACTTCCGTTTTATCTTCTGGAGCGTACCAGTGCGCCTGATTAGAAATCCTGAGATCTAACATCCTTGCCATGGCTGTCTCCAACTTTGGTGATAATCCTTTATCTTTTCGTTCAAGTTGTTAATTCCCAATTCTGACCTTATTTCCTCATTCCTTATTCTGTCCAAGCGTGTACACCCCTTAGTCCTTTGTAGAAATCTCATCTCTGCCATCTGGATTCTCCGCTCTTAGGTTATTGTTGTTGTCCACGCCTCACTTCCGTATAGAATAACTGGAGCTGCCAAAACTTTATAGGACTTAAGTTTTGTGATCTTTCTTGCTCTACTACCCAAAGTTTGCTTAAAGTCTTGCATATTCTCTGGAATTCGCTCAACTTCTGCACTATATCCAAATCAGAATCAAATGCCATATTAGGGGCCTACACCCTAAATAACGAAAGTGAGATACTATCTACATACCAGTTTTATCCAGAACTATTTTTGAATGAACAGGATATTTGCCCTTAAAAGCCATTATTTTGGTTTTATCAATAGAAATTTCTAAGCCAAAATCTTTACACAGCGAGTGTAACACATGGACCGCCCGTTGAAGATCATCTTCTGTCTCCTGCACAATCCATACGTCATCCACAAATAAAAGTGGATTCAAATAACAACTGTCATTAAACTTAACAACAGGACTGACACTGCGTTTCCACATCTTAAAAATGTAATCAATATAAATATTAAATAATGTAGGTGATACACCCTTGTCGTACCCCTTGGTTAATCGTAAATTTGTCTAAGCGTTTTGTTCCCGTATTTATAGCTAGTACGATTGGCATAGAGACGTTTAACAGCACGCAACAAGTGAGATGGGTACCCCAAATCTGTCATAATCCGCCAAAGAACATTACGGTCCACCCGATCGAAGGTTTTCTCAAGGTCTACAAAGTCCATATGCATCTAAACTCTTCTGTCTCTTAAACACTTTCTGTCAAACTCTTTCTTAAACTCTTTTTTGTGTTAAATGTTTTTATTTTTGTTAAACTCTTGCTGTCTCTCTATAATGCTTATAACTGTAAATATATTATCCTTACATTATCTGCCAACTGTAAATCCACTCTGCTCCTCACTTAATAATTGCTTCCGTTATTACCATTACTCTATTGTTAATTATTTTGGAATCACTTTATATCTAGTATTCAACAAGCTAATACATCGATAATTTCTACAATCCATTCTTCTACCCTTCTTAAACAGAGAGATAACTTCTGCTGAGTTCCAAGTGTCAGGGATTTCACATATGTTACAACATTCATTGATGAAAAATGTAAGAGTCTTAACTCAAGCATCCACCCTCCATATTTGAGAAATTCTGCATTTATACCATACAAACCAGCGGCTTTCCTATTTTTCATATTCTTTAATGCATCTTTTAATTCTTCCAACAAAATGGAGTCAATGGCACTGCCGTCGAAAACATGAAGCCCATCACCACAATCCTCTGCAATACCCCCACACCAAAACTCCATGCAATGTTTCTTCCGCTCTGAATCATCAATCACATGCAAGGTAGCTACATCTCTATCCTCCGAATTAACAAGTTTTTGTATTTTGTATACACAATTCTGCCTACAATGCACATCGTTTTCAATACGCTTATAAACTTCTCTCATGACTCCTGATGCGCCTTTTTTTATGGCAAGCTTTGCAGCATTCTGCTTCTGTTTATACTGATCCCAAGAATGTGATGTCTTTTTCAACAGAAAATCCAGGTAAGCCTTCTGCTTCACTTTAATCGATCTCACTATTCCAAATCCTTAAATGACTCTTACCTCTCTACCTTTTCATTGTCCCTAAGGCTTCCTGTGCCGCCTTTGTAATACAAACTTGAATGTTATGCCATTCTGTATCAGTGTCATCAGCTGTTGTGGCAGAGGCCAATACTTTCAATAGTCTGCTTTGATAAAGCCGTCGAATGCTTTCATCTTGTAATAAATGTACTTTGGACACTGCATCCATATTTGAGTTCTCTCTCCTCCTCATACTAGGTCTAACCCATTTGGCAATGATATTTAACTTTCCTATTAAGAGGTAGTGATACTAAAAATATCACACTCTCTATATACTCTGACATCCTGTAAAACATTTGCTAATTTATCATTTACCAATATATAATCTATAAGTGACCTCAACCCTCTAAGCACTCCAACTATATTTATAAAATCCTTCTTCCTGAAGAAAGTATTTGTGATCTTCAAATTGTTAAAAGTTGTAAACTGACGCAGTTCTTATCCATTGTTATTCATAGTTCTCTCGCCAAATACACCCACTAAACGTTTATTGACACATTTCCTACTCTGGCATTGAAGTTACCTGTGACTAATACATGATCTGTCTTGTTAACTCTTTTCATTATCTCCTGGAGTTGACCATAAAACTCCTCTGTTTCCTCCCTTCTGCCCTCCTACGGGGATAAACTCCTACCACTGTCATATTATGTTTTCTATCTATCTTAAACCTGACAGTCATTACTCTCTTACTAACAAAACAATATTCCGTAATTCTCGTCCGCCACTTCTGATTAACCAAGAATGCCATTCCTGCACAAGCTCTTCGATCCTGCGACACTCTACTTGTTGTGCAGTATGCACAACAAGCAATAATCCTGCAAATCCTCTGTCCCTCTTAATTTCTTTTTCGTTTCCGTTATCACAGCAATATCCACTTTCTGCGAAGTCAACACCCTGCACAGCTCCAATTTCTTAGTTGACAAACCCTTGAATCCTGAATCCTGAATCCTGGTTGAGAGGGCTAAGAAGCCCTATGATGGCGACATCGTGTTAAGGAACACCTGGTCGCTCGGGGAACAATATAACAGAATAATTGCAACCTCAAGAAATTTAGGGGGAATTTTATAGTTTAAATAGGAAATAGGATTCTGGTTCGTGGGACATTGGAACTGGGACCTGAAAGGAGGTAATTTATTTTTAGAAGTTATTTGTGGAAAATTTAAATTAAGGGACAAGTGGGTTTAAGAGCGGCTCTTTTATTTTATTTTATTTTTAAGTGGCCTTTTTTCAGTTTTGTGGGAGGCCTATTATCTTGGTGAGGGGAAGGCATGCATTTTACTGAACGTGGACTAAAGGTACAATTTAAGGTAGGGGTTAGTTTATGATTTCAGGGGAGACGGAAAGGGTAGAGTTTGGCATAATCACCGGCCTTTTTATCTTCTGAGTGTTTATTAATTTAAAATGGCGGCTCTTTTCACCGTAGTGGAGTGATTATGCATAGGAACATGGGGACAACTACCAACTGGGGGGAGTGAGTCATACAAGTAGGAGGGGCATGGGCAAATAAGAGGAATACAGGGCAGAATAAAAATGTGGCAACTCTAAATTCTGTTAAGTGGGTCATACTAAAATTTAGATAAAGTCGTGGAATGGTAATGGGATAGAGACTTCAGGTGGGTGTGGGCGTCGGTACAAGTCCTGGATGATCTGGGGTCCGTCAGTTTTCCCAGCGTCGTGTAGCCGTTTCGAGGTATTGTAAATAAAGTCCTCCATAGAAGGGAAGAGAAGGTGTTCGTGTATGATGCGATTGGATATAAGATAGTGGAACTGTGTGATGCACCGGAGGACTTTGTTCTGGTATGCTGAAGTACGTCTTTTGTTGGACTTGGAGAGAAAGGGCCACCATACCGGTGATCCGTACAAAAGGAAAGGACGTAGGATAGAGGAGTACATCAGAAGTTTCAGTTTTGAGGAGTATGCAGGAGAGAGGAACAAAGGGATGAGTAAAGCGAACAAGGCCCTACCCTTGCTAAGCTTGCTGTCAATGTGCTGTCGAAGTGTCAATCGTTTATCTAGGTCAACCCCTAGATATTTCACGCTGTTCTGCCATGGGAGGAGTTCCCCTTCCAATCGTAGAGGCGGAGGAACATTGCGTTTTAGTGTAAAGTGGATTGCTTCGCATTTTGTGGGGTTAAGTGATAGTCTCCAGACACGACACCAGCTAGTGACAAACCCTTAACAGTCCATGTTGCCAAAAAAAAAAATTATCAATTATCCCGAATCTTTCATAGGTTTACACCGATTCTGATTGCCAAAAAAACCTGTCCTATTTCTGAGGCTATTTGTGAGTTTGCCAGTAGGTTAAAATTTCCTCCAGCTGGGGCACAAACTCTGGCTGGGCTACAAACTCTGCGCAAAGTAAGACCAGTGGTGGGGCTGCCACCTTTGAGCACCTGGCCGTACCTAGAGTTTCATTCAAAGACCCAACTCCTAGGTTCTTCCGCCCTGTTCACCGTTGGGAAAATTTCCTCACCCACCGTCGAGACCGTTGACCGTTTTTCACATGTACCCAAGGCAGGGGCCCTCTAACTGGGTGCTACTATCCAGAGCCAGATAGAGCCAAGTTTATTAACGTGGTTGATACTCCTTCTGCTTCTCCATCCTCATCACTTGCAAGATGAGGCCACGGGCTTGCAACTGGCGGCATTTAATAAGACCATTAGTGGAGTTTAGCTAATCAACAATTAAATAAAAATGTAAGTTGAGATTTGACAACTTAAATATGTTGTTTGTATTACCAGTTGACTTTTTATCTAGTACTTATGTTTTAAGTGTTTGTGAAATGCTCTAATAATAATGACAATCAAAATGGTTCTTTCAACTGACAAGAGAATAGATATTGTATTATTATTTGGTCATTAAAGAACATAACTTTTTCAGGAGTAGTTAAGGAATTTAATGAAGGTCATCCTGATAAAACTATTTCTAGGACTGCGTCCTAGAATATTAGATGGATAAATATGTAAGTAAATATTGAAATTTTTCAGATCACTTCGTAAAGTGAAAAATTTCAATGAATTTGAAGTGTTCTTGACAACAAAAGGTCAGACTGTCCAAATTTGAATGAAGTTGTTAACTTTAGCTTGATTTGGGATTAATCCTCAACAATCACAAAGAGAAATGATACATAATCATAATTTATCAAGATGGTCTATACATAAAACATTAAAAAAATTCGTATGACCAGTTTTTGAGAAAATCACAAAAAAGTGAAAAATTACACGAATAAACTACTACTTCGGTTGACCGATTTTGATGAAAATTTTCGTGTCGGGTCCGGTAGTGGTATGTAACTTAAGTTTCAAGTTTCAAGTTCGTACGATGTTTCGTTCTTGAGATATTCTGTTCACACACAGACACACACACACACACACACACAGAGAGAGAGAGAGAGAGACCAATCGCTAAAAACATGTTTTTTGGATTCAGGGGGTCTGAAAACGTGTAGATCCGGTGAAAACTCGATTTCGAAAAATCGACATGAAAACAATACTTACCTTCCTATATATTCATATAGGCAAGAGAAAGTAAAAACACAAATTTAATTCATACAATGTTGTACTTACACAAGAGCTTATGGAAGATGACTTAGATACGAGACTTCAATTTTTGAATTATTGATGGAACAAATAATTACAAGAAATATCGCTATATCAAACATTTTATTTGGTGATGAAGCATAATTTTCATTAAATAAAGCCACGAGTAGGCATAATTGCCGATATTGGTCCGAATCAAATCTTTACTGGTAGGTGAACTATGAAAGCCACTCACAACATTCTACAAAATGTTAATGCTTGAACCTCAGAAATAAGAGTGAAGCAATTAAAGCTCCTTAAACAATAGTCTAAATGAAGTAAGGTGGTTTGCTCCCACCATAAACCTGATTGAGTTGTTCTGAATTCAAAAAGCTCAATGTATTAACAAATGAAGAATAAGGCTATCTCATTCTAGTACTGCATGCTGTACATGAGATTATAATATTGGTTTTTAGCAAGTTGCACCCGACTTCTTTTCTTCGTTTATCTAGCAATTTGTTTTTATAATTACTCTTAGTCCAGATGATACTTTATGAAAGAACACCAAAAAAAGCAAGAAGGTCTGTCTGACACCCTACAAACATCTTCGTTTGTTTTAAAATTTCTTTACTAAACTTATGTCGCTGAATTGATATGCATTTTTTTACAGTTGGACTTAAAAGCGTAGGCCTACACACGCTCTTGTGGAACCACCATCATCAGAGTATATAAAGTAACAAAAATTGAAATTAATTATTAAAATTTTCTCAAGTAACGTTGTTTAGAAGTGAAATTTTAAAAACCTAAAATGCAACACAGCTACAAATGGCAGTTAGATTTTATTTTGAAAGTGCTAAATTTGTTACTTACCAATTCGCTTACCACCTTTTTGTTACTACCACTTACTTTAGTAGGTGTGATTTACCTAGTTATATTTACCCAAAAATACACAAGCTACCTGAGCATTTTGTTAAGTGTATTTATTTTTAAAATAAAAACTCCTGTGTATAGATAGGTCTTTTTGCATAAAATGTTTCATCAATCAAGTATTTTTTAGCTTAAACAAATGCAAATTTCCACAATTTGCTTTAATTTCCTTATTCGAATAGTCAGTACCAAAACAAAATATTTTCTTGGGAAAAAAAATTTTCCGTCGTTAAAACTTACGGTTTTGAAAAATATTACTATAGACACTGTGTTAAAATTTGAAGTAAAATGGCTCAGTAGATTTTGAGAAAATGTTCCTAACATTAACATAGTGCAAGATAGGAATTCCGTCTCTCCTTAAGGCCTTAACCATCATGCGGTTGGGTGTCCATTACAAAAACAGTAAGTAGTATTGAGCCGGAACACAATTTTTTTAGGTCCCAGTATAACACGAAACAACTACTGAATGGAAAAACGTTAACAACATATAGCAGGATACAAATTTTTGCTGCTGCTGTTTTTCAAAACAGAGAGACGTATTCCTACTGTTTATTTGTTCTCAACTACCACGTGTGTTTCAATACATTCTTCTGCACATAGTGCCGACTCCATCACTGAAAATTGGCGACAACACACGTAAATCGCTTTCGATCATGAACAACCATCTTCAAAACAGTGCGCGTACTCAAGGTTTTCCAGTTTTTAATGTTCTTCAACCACGTGCATTAGGTTCTATGCCTGCTCTTAACTTTACCATCGATAATCAGTCTGAGAAACTCATACTTGTCACCCTTGTATAAATAACCAAGGTCTTTCTTCTTTTGATTACAACCATCAACTCACGGTCTACAAAATCCGAAACATTCTCCTAAACACCTTCTAAAAAAACTTCAAAAACCTTCCAAAAGCTTCTAAACGATACATACGGACTGCATACTCAAATTCCATGTTTCAACACATAACATCAAGCCAGAGTAGATGAATGTCTTTACAAACCTTTAACTTACAGGAACTGCAATTGTATTATTAACAAGCAGATATTTCATGTTGAGAAAAGTCATTTCAAGGTCTCACTTCTCCCGCTGGATCCAGATCTGATTTAATCCAACTTAATAAATACTTAAATTTATTAACCTGCTCAATGTGTTTTTAAAAAATTATATCAAAAACTAAAGAATTGGTCTTGAAGAATCGATTTTTTCCGTTGATTCTAGATGCCAAGTATTTGTAAACAAATAGGCTATTATTTTCGCTTATTTTAACGATTCCATCTACAAGTGTTTCGGTTGAAAGAAGCTTTTCATGTCTTAACCGAATATAAACATAGACTATTAAAAAAATTCCTATAAGCCAAGAGACATTTATCGATAGCATGTATATCAATTCAAAAAGAACTATTATTGGATATTATGGAAAAACAACACTTTCATGAGGTCATAACCGATAAGTTTGCAAGTCTAAAAGACAGAAGAATAGATTTAATAGGTACGTAAAAAATAAGTAGGCCTACTATTAGTATCTACTATATGTATCCAAATATAAATGGTAACATGTATTGTGTGAGTCTGTGTGTAATACCATAAAATGTAAATCACACATGCACAGGGTGTGTGCATGTGTGATTTACATTCTTTTACTCTCGTGAGTCTCGTGAAAACTTGTTAATATACTATTTTTTCTCAGTTTTTTGCAATTAATTTTTCACCTATTTTTAAAGGCACGAGCCATCACTGAAGCAAGTTAAATTGTATTGTTAACAATCAGATGCTTTATGTTGAGAGAAGCCATTTGAATACAAGCTCTCACTCCTACTGCTGGTTTCAGATCTGATGTAATCCAATTTAATAAATAATTACTGAAAAATCTCTTTCAAAGAATCTATTTTTCCGTTGATTCTAAATACCAAGCACTCTGAATCAGGCTGATGGGTATTTATAATCAACACATTTTTAATTTCAAGAAATGTAAGACGAAAGAACGGTAGGTATGATTTCTAATTAAATGATCATGATTAATAATTGAATTTGCAAAAAAAACCATGGAAACATAATATTTGACTTTTCACAAATAACAAAAGGATAATATTATAACAATGTTTCAAAATGTTGTTGAACTAGTAGCTAAATAATTTTAATTTTTTTGAAATCATTGTTATAATATTATACTTTTGTTATTTGTGAAAAGTCAAATATTATGTTTCCATGAATTAAATAAATAATTAATTCAATTTAATAAGTTTAATTAGGCCGGCCGCATTGGCGTAGTTGGTAACGTGCTCGCCTCTCATCATGCGGTCTCGGGTTCGAATCCCACTCAGGCACGACATATTTTCATACGTTACAAAAAAAAAATAATTTCATCCTCCATTGTAAACAGTTACACCCCAACGTCGTCGCTAATGACCTTTGCAGTTAATGCGACGTTAAATAATTTTAAAAAATTTAATTAGCTGTTAATAATAATTCAAAGTTATAAACATCATGTCATAGACATTCATGTTTTGCCTGTATGGTTAAACAGGTTTTTAAGAAGATAATTTTTTTTTAAATTTTTATCAATTGAACAATTTTATAAAAGTTTATGAAATTACAACAAAAATTATTATTTAAAGAATCTATTATAATAAGGATCGATAATGGATATAACAGAAGAAATATAAATATAAGGCAAGAAATAGAATAATTACATGAGCAGTGAGCCAATGGAAATAAAAATAATTTATAAAAAGACCATCAAAATAAAATTGTAAACCATATGTTTTATTAAAACAATTGCAAAACTGGCCTTTCTTAATAGCTATCCTATGGGCACGAAAAGAACAAGATATATTTCTTAAATAACATTTATAATAATTTTAACTTATACTCATAAATGTTTTTAAACAAATAGGTACAGTATGTAGGTATTAATAAATACCAGTTTTCAAATTGTTCAAATATAATTATGGCGGCCACTTTTAAATGTTTATGAGTTAATTATTTCCATTTACTTACTGTTTGTGTAATTATAGCATATTGTCTTATATTTCCATTTTTTTCTATACGTCCATTATTGATCTTTGTATAACATAAATACTTTCAAAGGATAACACTAAATGGACAGATGAAAGGAAAACATTGTACAGTGAAAGAATGCTGACTATGTGCTGCAACAAAACGTTTAAGAATATGTAAAGTTACTTTACATAATCCAAAATGGACCAAATGTTGAAAGAACAAGTAGAAAAAGCAGGACTACAGATTTCCTTCGAGAAAACTAAATAAATAACAGAAGGAGCATCAAAACAGCCCCACGTCACCTAGTTATATGTTTATGTTTAGTCTACAGGTAATAAAGTAGGTATAGTTAGGGTTTGTTGACATATTGTAGATCATAAATTAATTTAATCAAGCTAGTTAAAAATTAATATAAGTTTAAGATAAGAAAGTTTCTTTGTAAACGAATGACACCCTTTTCAGAGAATCCTTACTCAAATCTCAACCAGTACGGTTCAACTTTTCTGACTTCATAATTTGTACGGTGTTATTTGTCCATTTGACTAATGTATTGACAGGAGATGCCTGGTAAATCTTTTTAAAAAAGACTTTCGCTGTTTGTTTTATGTAACTGGCGTCCGAACAGGGACCAGCGAATTCAACTTTAAATTCAGCAATATATTTTCCGACTGATCGTTCAATTAACTATCGATCGTGATGATATCATATACGCTTTCAAGAAGAATGTAGACCACAGTCTTTTGCGCTGGTGCCGACTAACCTTCAACGGACTTCGAAAGGTCCTTCTCATAATCTCATCATCTCAACTCCTCGTTTTCTTCTTCTCGTCTTAACACACTGAAAAAAATCAAGATTCATCTCATTACCACTGTGGATTGGACAACAACCAAGAAGATTCTCAGCCAAATCGCCGCAACAACCTTCAACCCTTCCGCCAAATAAATAACGGTAAATACTTAACAATGAATGAAAATACTTTAAATAAACCATTGCCTAACGAATATTTAAAATTCATTCCTCAATATGACGGTTCGCCTGTCATTCACTTAATAAATATTTGCGATAAATTATACAAATAATATTGCACTAATGCAATCTTAGAACGTGCATCCAATCATTGGATAATTTTTAATTCAGCTAGAAATAAACTAGGAAGTGTAGCTAAATTGGTAGCTTATAATAATCTTCAATTCCTTAGAGCATTGTTTAATGTTTATCGACTGATGCTCGTTGGTAGAGCAAAATAGGAATCTTGTTATAAAACGGAATTAATCAGGTATATTTTATTATCCGATTTAATATTGACTGTGATCCTTCTGAAAACATTTTGAATCAGAAATTTCAGTTGCCTCCTACGTATCGTAATTTTTGATTTAAAGTTGTAAAAAGTCAATCCCTAAAAATATGATACATTACTGGCCAAAATTTTGGTTACTAAAATTGAACAACGCGGAAAAAGGACACACTCTCATTTTTTCTCCTTCTTCTTTTTTTGAATGAACATTCGTGATTTAAAAAAACCCGTGTACATATTCTGCAGTAACAAAAAACCATTATTCAACTTCGTTCAGTACCCAAAAGATCTCTATGATGGGGTATTACGTATTTGGTAAGTGATACCTACCTAGAAATTATAAATCGAGTAGAAGGTATGTTATGCCCTACCGTTAACTAGACGTTGACATTGGGTGGACCTTATGTCAAAATCCCACTCGACGTGACGCCCAGTAAGAGTACGGACCGATCAGAAAGCAGCACACTTACGAATGTCGTACGCCGAAAGACACTATTTGATTGGTTGATATCCTATCGGTCTGACGTAGTGCAGTAATATAATCTCTCTGATTGGACAATATTAACCAATCAAAATGACGCAAATAAAGACATGTGATTGGTTAGAATGTGGGCTTTCTCATTGGCTGAAAATACTAGACTCTGATTGGCCAGATATTATCTGAGCCGTTGACGTCACACGCGCATCACACTCAACCTTGTCCCGCCTTATTCACGGAACCTAAATAAATTCGTTTGTTGTACACCAGTTATATCTGATATTTTCTTTTTCGTATTTTATTTAACACAATAATAGCGTGTGTCTAAAATATTTGGTCAAGGAACGTGTTGTGAAGTTTTTTCCTCGTTGATTTAGCACCTCTTAACATGAAATTTATGAGTAAAATGTATATCTTCCACACAAACTGTAAAAAGCTGAAACCTTTAACACCTCATTCGTACAAATAAGAATAACAAATTAATTGGGCGACGGCAATCGCTTAAATGCAGTAGTAGCTAAAGTATAAGTAGAAAAATTAATGTAATCTTGATAGGTATAATTTTACAGAGTGTAAGGTCTATATGAGTTAATGTAGGCCGCTTGTTCGAACATTAAGCTCAGTTTTATGAAATGTTATCAGATGCGATTTTTAAACTTTCCGCAAATGAACCATTCATGCGTTCTCTTATGAAGGGTAGGCTAATAATATTCTTTATTACAAATCCAATTAGTCAGTAAACTTAAAAATAGGTAGATGCTAAGCTGTTGAAATTTTCATGCAATGAAATTTGTTTTTTAGGTAAGCACCCGACAGGCTGGTTTGAACCTCTAAATTCTTTTCTGAGTGAGACGAGTCGTGAGCTGGTTTAACTCGCCTTCTCACAGTTTTAATAATTATCCGTATCAGAATGCCAGTCCTTCCGTAAAACCAGAAATGTTTTTGGAAATTACATCGACCATTATATCATCAACTCCTTAGACCACTGTTTATTGTTTTTTCGACTGATGCTCGTTGATAGAGCAAGATAGGAATCTTGTTATAAAATGGAATTAATCAGGTATATTTTTATATCCGGTTTGATATTGACTGTGATCCTTCTAAAGACATTTTGAAATAAGGCCGTAATTTAAAAAAAAAACAATTTTTTCCTACGAGAGCACAGTCCCAAAATTTCAACTACTTACACTGTCTTGTAGAGCATAAAAATGTAGTACATATGACGGTTTTTAAAATGTCTTAGTATCCGTTTTTGAAAATGTTACAAATAAGTGAAAAAGTACACGAATAAACCGCTAATTCCATTTGACCGATTTCGTTGAAAATGTTTGTGTCGGGTCCCTTAGTAGTACCTAATTTAAGTTGCAAGTTTCAACTTCATACATTATTCGGTTTATGAGATATTTTACACACGCACACACACACCCACACCAATCGGTAAAAATTGGTGTTTTTATTGAAAAATTGAAATAATATGACATAATAACAGTACTTTCCTATCCTACGTACTCATTCAGGTCAAGAGAAAATAAAAATATGGATCTTGTTATTTCCTACTGTATTATTGTGGTTGGGGTCATGGTTCACCCCTATTAGCTACCATTGTCTTAGTAGAGCGTGATTGAAGGAATGAACACTCTCAGAGTAGCCTAAATGACCCCAATTTGTTACGAGTTAATTTGAAACTCGTACTTTCTCTTGCCCTATAAGAATATGTAGATAAGTAAAATAGGTATTGTTCTCATGTCGATTTTTTAAAATCGAGTTTTCACCAGAAGTACGCATGTTCAGACTCTTTAAACAAAATATAATAGGCCTATTTACAGATTGGTGTGTGTGTTTGTACGGAAATAAGTGAAATCCAGAGAGAAAGGTGAGGGAGGGTGAGAGAGAGAGTAATAAAGTAAACAGAGATATTGTTTGTGTGTCCGTGTGTGTGGGCGCGCGCGTGTTTGTGGGCAAATATCTTAAGAACGGAATTAAGTTACGTTTAATATGTTTAATCATTACTTTACCAATGATTAAACGTTACTTATATGGTTAATTATTTACATTGGCAAGAGAAAGTCGTGTTAATGTTTCATACTTGATTTTTTTTTTGTTTAAGATTTAGCCCGCCGGAGTGGAGCGACCTTTCTGGCAAGATAAATCTCATAACAATGCCATTGTTATCACCTAAACCAATGGACGAAAACAAATCCTTAGTTTTAGGCTTCGTTTGCTGGTTAACCCCTATAACAAATTTTTGTTTGATCTCTATCCGAAAATAAATATTCATCATGAAAAAAATAAAATTAGGTTTATTTTTCATTTTACATTGTTTACTAATGATTTAAACATAAGAGTTATGAGCAAAAGTTGTGTGTTTCATATCAGATTTCTTTTTGGTTACGTTTATCTCACCGGAGCGGAGTGAAGTTAGTCACCTTCTCTCCTGCAGGATAGATCTCATCACAACGCCGTTGTTACCCCTAAACCAGCGGTTCCCAACCTTTTTTTCTCCCGTACCCCTTGGTGAATCTTTAACTAAAATTGTACCCCCAAAAATGTAACATCACTGTAACCCAATACTTCACTAAGTAGGGGCTATTTAATCACTAGCTAATCTCTAATCAATTTGCATATTTTCATATGTTTTTTATTTATTTCCAATTATTTTGCATAATGAAAATTTATTTTTTTATAATCATAATGGTATTTTTCTGTGAGTATATGTTGGTTAGTTTTTAAATACTGCTATAACTTACACTTGTACGTTTTATTATGTGTTCAAATTAAGATATAAATTTAAACCAAGGAAAATGAAAGTTAACACAAGCATTTAAAATAGATATTTTATTGAAAACTGAACATTTCTTGTATGGTCTTAATTTTATATCAAAATACTAATGACAGAGTTATAATAATTATAGTTTTTCTAATTTAAGACGAGACAGATTAGTTTTAAACTTTGAAAAAAAAACTCACATCGAACAAAAAATGCTTTTAAAATTTGTAAATTCAAAATCTAACATGAAAATTGTGATGTATTGAAACTAAATTATTAGTCCAGGAAACGTCTTCAGAACTTTTTTTTAGTGTGACCCTTGAGGCTGCTTTGTTGCACTAATTGTTTGAAATCAGGTTCAAATGTAGACAAATAAAGCCTTAGATCTGGGCTTGCATTAAGCTTGTCAGTACAATAACCCCACCAAGTTACTCAGAAAAACAACGTCCGCCATTGCCTTTATTTTCGGCGTACCCCTAACTGGTTCGTCGCGTACCCCCAAGAGGTACGCGTACCCCGGGTTGGGAACCGCTGCCCTAAACCAACGGACGAACATCAATCTTTAGTTTTAGACCTATAGTTTTAGACCTTTAGACCTTTAGTTTTAGACTGGATACTAATACATTTTACAGGAGTTAACCTGCAAATGAGGTCATTTGCAGGTTAACTCCTGTAAAATGTATTAGTATCCATCTGTAAATAAACAATATGATTGAGTAATCTTACCTTAAACGTTTCTTAGCAACAGGAATTAATTCCATTGTTATTAAACAGTTTTAATTTTCAGATTACAGTTGGCCCTCAGAAGTGGTCCGGATTACTTAAACGCCGGAACAGGACTACTGGGTGACGAACTAAAAGACTTCAATGCCCACTAGGGTTGGTTTAGTGGTAAAGTTGTTGCCGTGATTCAGCTGGATAAACACTGGTTCAACCAGCTGGTTCTCGGATACGAAGGTTTCGTGGTTCAAATCCTACTTTTCGATTTCTTGATTACAGACACCCGAATTTGAAGCCTTATTTCTTCAAAACCGCTAATTCAATTTTAACGTTTTGTACACTAAAATTTAGCTGATTTCAATCTGCGTTGTTACATGTTAGTTATATATTATTTTTAGCGTTTTTTAATGCTGCGATATCAGGAAGAATAGAAAAAAACGGTTTTATATTGCTGCAACAGATCGAATGCATTTAGAGGCTTATAACTCAAACACCGCTCTACCGATTTATTTGAGATTTCTCCGGAGTATAAACTTGTACGTTGTTATTGTATGCCCGAAATTTCAGAATTGTCGTGTATTTAAAATTTGAGTTATTAGTAAAATTTTGAATCCCGCTAACTCCGTAACTGCTCATAAATTCGGCAATTTAAAAAAACCATTGTATTCAATATAACAAAATTAATACAAATTCATTAATACGAGTATTAGGCTTAACCATGTCGCCATGTTTTTTCAACGGATTTATGAAAGCCTACTACGAAAAGTACATTATTATAAAAACATTATATGAAGCATTACTATGAAAAGTAATATGAACCTTTGTAATAATACAAAAGGTCTTCTTGTTAATTGTCAATAAGTAGTTGAATGTTACGTTGAAAGGTGGCTAGAGAAAATAACCTGAACCGATGAAAAGATGTGGGAACATGGTTAAGCTTCTTCCAGCCCTTGCTTCATCTGTTGTTGTTGTTTAGGTCATCAGCCGAAAGGCTGGTTTGAACCTGTAGAGGTTTTACTAAGTAAAACTAGGGGTGAGGTGGTTTACCATGCCTTCCTCACTGTGTGGAAAAGTACGCTTATCAGCATGCCGGACCCTCTGAAAAGCACATATTTTCCACTCTGAAAATGACACCTTCACTTCATTCACCACAGGGTCTGGCTGTATAATCAAATTCATTACTTTCAGAGTAGACAACCCTGATTAGTGCCTTTTACACCTCTACCTCTTCTGTTTTTAAATGGTTCAGTCAAGTCATTTAACTGGCAGACCATGTGATAAGCAACAGAACTATTTATTTTAGCCCTGCAACGAACAGATCGAGTGTAAATAATTTGACACTCCACCTGTCTGTTATGGGCAGTCGCTTCATCTATTATTATTTAATTATTTAAAAAAATTCTGCCGAAACTGGTCAATCGCTGTTCCATAATATAAATGAATTTGTATTAATTTTTACTTTCTCTTGCCTATATGAATATATAGGAAGGAAAGTATTGTTTTCATGTTGATTTTTCGAAATCGAGTTTTCACCGGATATATAGTCTACGTTTTCAGACTCCTTGAACCCAAAAAACATGTTTTTAGCAATTAGTGTGGGTGTGTGTGTGTGCGCGCGCGCGCGCGTGTGAACTAAATATCTCAAGAACCGAAAATCGTACGAACTTGATACATCAAACTTAAGTTAGGTACCACTAGAGGACCCGACACGAACCTTTTCATCAAAATCGGTCAACCGGAAGTAATAGTTTATTCGTGTCATTTTTCACTTTTTTGCAATTTTCTCAAAAACGGCTCGTCCGATTTTTTTAAAAATCGCCTTATTTACTACATTTTGTATTTTCTACAAGGTAGGATAGGCACCATGTCAGCTAAAATTTTTGGGAAGGCTGTTCTCTTAAAGAATTTTTTTTAAGATTGCGGCCTTAAAATGCATTTTAGGGCAAAAGAGTATACAATCAAAGTTGTAGACAATTTAAAAATCTACAACTTTTATTGCAAATATTTCTTTGTATAACGCTTAGTTTAGCGGTAATTAGTGATTTTCTGTTTTTGTTCATGAAAATCTGAAAAAAGATCATTTTTAAGATTTCGGCATTAGTATGCATTTTACGAAAAAAGTGTTTGATCAAATTTATAAGAAATTAAAGATCTACAACGTTTATTTTAAGAATTTTTCTCTACAGAGCCTAGTTTAGCGAAATAGCAGGAAAATCGGCCTCAAAATTTCATTTGAAAATATTAAAATAATGGCAACAGACCCACTATGTATAAATAAGGTCCAAATTAACGACCAATATATAGAACTCGTAGAATCCTTTAAATACTTGGGAGAATCATCACTTACAACAACGAAAAGGAGCATGGGAGGAAAGAACCAAGAAACTAACAACATCACAACTAATCACCAAAAACAACCACAATAAAAAATGCCTATTAATCAACACCAAAATAAAAGACTACAAAATGGTCGTACAACCAAAGATAACATATAAGTGCGAAACTCTATTCAAATTAAACCAGGAAACAGAATTGATAAAATCCAAAAACTTGAAAGGAGGATCCTTAGAACCTGCATCGGAAAGAGACACCAAGTTGATGGCGAATGGAGATTACTACCAAATGAACAGGTCTGCCAGGAATCGGTAATAGAAACGATGAGGAAAAGAGAATATCCTTCTTTGGACATATAATCAGGACACCCAAAGATAGAATCACAAACCAAGTAATCAGAAAACTCTGCCAGAAAAAGACAGAAGTAATGTGGTTAAGAGAAATCAAGAAAGATATGGAAGAATTAGGCATCACCTTCGAAGATCTAGAAAATAAAACTAAACAGCTGAAACTATCAAAAAAAAAAAATTAGATTCCAAGAAAAAGTAGATGAAAGAGGAAGCAGGAAAGTGATCTTTTCGGAAGCAGAAAGGCAAAGAAGATCTGCCAGAATGAAAAATACCGGAGGAAAATCAAAGAAAAGAACCAGAAGAGAGTGCCCAGAAATTGACTCAAGTGATCCCCTGCGGTCTCAAAAGAAAAAAAACTAATGAATGAAAATTCCTCTTTGTTCTTAATGCTTTTAGAATTTATAAGAACTCGGACAAACACACCTGAATATGTTTGCTGCTACTGCGAGGGATTGTTTTTTAAACACTCTGTAACAAAACTAAATGTTGATATGATTAAACATAAAATGGGGGAACAGGGATTTGAAGAATTTCATAAGCATATTTATAATTACCCTTCATCTTTTATCTGTAGTACATGTAAACATTACATCAGCCGGAAGGCGGTTCCAAAGTTGGCAAACAGCAATGGATTAAAATTTGTAAATGTACCGGACTGTATAAACAAGTTGTCACCTTTGTAAGAACGGTTATGTTGTCCATACATATCATTCATGCAATGCGGCTCTTGAAATTATTTGCAATTAAGAAAGAGGTGTAAAAGGTTCGGTTGTAAGTATTCCTATTAACATTAACGAATGTTTACATTATATTGCCTAGAACTTTCAATAACTTAGCCACAATTCAATTACAACTGAAAAGACATTTGTTAATGTCTACATGTACGAAACTATTAGACCAATAGTAGTGTGTGATGCTCTGAAATACCTTCAAACAACTTCACTGTACTAAAATATCAAAGTAGACCAGGCATAAATATGGCCACAGACTACGCTACAAGTCTGAAATTTCGGACATGCAATAACAATATACAAGTTTATATTCCGGCGAAATCTCAAATAAATCGGTCAAGCGGTATTTGAGTCATGAGCCTCTAAATGCATCCGACCTGTTGCAGTTAGAAAAAACGGCTCTTTTTTCTACTCATCCTTATAAAGCAATATTAAAAACCGCTAAATATAAAAAAAATTAATATGTAACAACCCAGATTGAAATCTGCTAAATTTTAGTGTACAGAACGTTAAAATTGAACTAGCGGTTTTGAAGAACAAGATTTCAAACTCGGGTATCTATAATTACGAAATGGACAGTAATCATAAGATATCTTAATACTGTATTTTGTAATTTATAGAAATGTATTTTTAAATCTAAAAGATTTAAAAATATCTTTATAGAAATGTATTTTTAAATCTAATAAGATTTACGTTTTCTGTTTTAGTTTCATATATGAAAATTAAAATATAATAATTTTTTACTTGATAATCACAACTGTTCTTACTGTCACTTCATCTTTTATAGTATGTCCGTGATTGCGTCTGTTCTATCTAACATTTGCATTAGATTTTTTCGACCTACATTTTTTATTTTGCAAATGTTCTTTGTATGTACGTCTCTGGACATACAATTAGTCTTCCTTGTTTTCTGAATTCAGCAGTCTCTTGTAAATAATTTAACCTATCATACCCGAGTATCATGTCGTTCATTTAATATTGGTATCATTTAATATTGGTATTTACATATGTTATAATTATAAATTATTCATTTGTTTTTATTGTTTAACAACTCTTCTAAAATATAGTCAAACAAGAAATGAGTCATCCTAAACATAAATCTTTATAGACAATACACTGAAACGACAAAGTTCTACATAGGCTTAGTTTATATGTGGTTTATTTTTAAACAATGTTTTCAGAAAAGACTTTCTTTCGTCTTGATGGCTCGATTTGCAGAAGTGAACTGACTGACTGGCTATCGGCACTCCAAAAACGATTGCGTTGCTGTCGTGACTGTTAGGCAATCTAACTAGTCTGGGCTTCAAAGAAAACCTCTCGTACTTGAATGTGTAAATTAAAATACATGATATGTATTAACTTATAAGTTCTTGACGTGTCCTATATTTCCTCTGAAGTCTCCATAACACAATTAAAAAAAGAAACATTCGAGGTAATCAGAGGGTTTTCTTGTGCTTCCCCACTCTTTTTTGTTTACTTTGTACAACGTTTTCTGTCTTCCCCGCTGCATGTAACGAGTCATGTCAGAGTACGCCCAGCCTGAGACTGTCTCCCAGAACTCTGTAAACTCTGCAGAACATGTAGAACTTCTGAAGGTCTCAGCGGTGGTGTCCTTCTTAATTCATTTTTTGTTACATATTTATTTATTTAAAGTCGCATAAACTACTTGGTCATTAGCAACTACGGTGGATTAGTAACATTCACTGTGGGATTTGACTCTTGAAAATTTCTAGACCCTGGCCGGGAATTGAACCCGAGACCTCCGCGTGGCAGGCCATGCGCTAACCACTGCGCTAAGGAGGCGGCCTATTTAATTCTTATTGGGGAGAACATTTCTTTCAGGTAACTTATTTGTTCTCTTTGAAGTGAAAATTATGGGCATTAAAAACGCCCATATTCCACCCCTTCCCTACTTTCTAGACAACTAGGACAAAAAGGTGAACTATCAAGACCAAACCTGACAGGTACGCCCTGGAACTAAAAAGTAGAATTTTGTTGTCATGTTAGCAATTTATTGAAGGCAAAAAATTGAAATAAACCGTGAAAACAGTGGACAGAATTAATTCAGATAACTGTTAACTGACATTAAGGCCTTCGACAAAGAGCAAAAGCAAAGCTCAAGATGGATGGAAGAAAGGAAAAACTTACATTGAATGAATGCTGAGAGTGTGGGCTGCATAAAAAACTTCCTGAAATGTCTAAAGTTACTATAACGTAGTCTAAAATTAGTCTTATCCGAAAAAAATTGTAGATACTTATCAATGTTCAAATTTTTTAAAATTGGATATTGGATAAAACCACAGAAATGTTTCTGAAATTATTGTTTGTAGCTTTTGACTTTCAGGGGTAATTAACGTTTGTGAGGTTATGTTTAGAACAAAGAAAATATAAATGTGAAGAAAGGGTGAAATAAACTGACTAAGCAAATTTGTTTAAAATCGTTAATATTCTAATTCTGCACTCCTTAAAAACCTTTAATATCGTAGTTTCATTTTAGTTTCAAGATTGTCCGATAGATGGCATTTTAGTGAAAATGTAGGTGCTTATAGTTTATTAATAACTCGGTAGATGACGGTAAAATGTTTTAATAGTCCACCAGCATAGAACTTTTTCAAGCGCGTTCAGAGATAAGGGTTTTTGTGTTAAGTCTTACATTTTATTATTGGAGGATTTTTATTCATTCTATTTGTTTTATTTTCATATTATTTATTTGTATACTTATGATAGATTCTAGAATCTCATTCTTGGGTAATTTTATTAATTGTTGTTTGATCGAATAGTTGATTCTGTGTCATAAAATGGTTTAAACTGTGTTCCGTGTTGAAGTGATATCGGATTTAAGTGTGGTAGTAAATTTAAATAATGCACTTTTGAATTTTGTAAATAAATGTTATTTATTTGTTATTAATGATAAGCTGTTATCTTTTACGTTAATTATGTTTGTAAATATTTACGTCGTGTTTTGTAAACAATAAATAGATGAATTTGAGGTTATTGTACCTATCTGCTTACAGGTGCGGTAAGTTGAAATAGCAAATTACAATATTACGTTATCTTTATTGTTTTTTTTACTTCACTGATGTATTAGTGTGCACTTTTACTACTTTTCTGTCGTATGGTTTCTCTTTGGTAACAATAAAATATTGCTTTATTTACCTGATTTATGCAATGGAATATTTGCTTCTTTTGAAATTGTACATTAAATTAATGATATTTTTTACTGAGAAATTCATATTGACAGTCGGTCTGTTTGACTAAGAATAAAATTTATGTGAAAATAAAGTGATTAGTGGAATATACTTTCAGTAAAATATTTTTTTATTTAAGACATAGGTAATTTAAATAAGCTAATTTGGAATTCACATAAAAATATCTAAACATGGAAAGTGAAAAATTTTTGGGATAAAATGAAGTAATGTATTAAAAATCTCATAGTAAGTGTTAATCTTTGAAAGATTGAGTAATCTGAAGAACGTAAACAAAAAACCAAAAACTAATAAAAATAGCAGTAGGCCCTATAATCACCAAATGTTGACAGCTCTAAAAGTAAAAAACATATAAGAGAATATTACCAATTAAAAAACCATTTAATTTTAAAAGTAGAAAATATTTTAAAATGAAAAATTTTAATGGGTTGAATAATTAACATTTAAAATATTAAAATTTTTTAAGGGAAAACTTTACCCATAACAGGCAGGTGGAGTGTTAAATTATTTGCACTTGATATGCTAGTTCTAGGGCTACAAAAAAATAGTTCCGTTTCTTGTCATATGGTCGGCCAATTATATGATTGAAGTATTTAAGAACAGAAGAGGAAGAGGTTTAAAAGACACTAGTCAAAGTTATCTCCTCTGAGAGTAATGAATTACATTATGCAGTTGTACCCTGTGATGAATGAAGTGAAGGTGTCATTTCCAGGGTGGAAAGTAGATGCTTTTCAGAGGGCCCAGCATGCTGATAAGCTTAATTTTCCATTGAGTGAGGAAGACACCGTTACACCACCTACTCCTCGTTTTACGTGGTAAAGCCTCTTGAGGTTGAAACCAGCTTTTCGGCTCATCATGCGTGTCTTTTACAATCTCTTCAGTTTAAGAAAAATAAGCACTCCTGACCTGATAAAATGAGGATGATATGACATATACATGACATGTTTGTTTATAGGTAAATTTGTATGCATTACTCAAATTTGTCCGTGAAGTAAATCGGTCCAGATATAAACTGATTGCCGAATTCAATTATTGATGTTTTAAGATTTACTTCTTGATTTTTACTTTCTCCTGCCCTATGTGAATATATAGGAAGGAAATTATTGTTGTCATGTCTATTTTTCGAAATCGAGTTTTTACCGGATATACACATTTTCAGACCACCTGAATTCAAAAACATGTTATTAGCGATTGGTCTGTACGTGTGTGAACAAAATATCTCAAGAACGGAATATTGTACGAAGTTAAAACTTGGAACTTACGTTAGGTATTACTAGCGGACCTGACACGAACATTTTTATCAATATCGGTAACTGGAAGTAATAGTTTATTCGAGTAATTTTTCACTTTTTTACGATTTTCTCAAAAACGGCTTCTAAGGATTTTTTAAAAATTGCCTCATTTAGGTGGTTTAATTGGCAAGTGTTTACTGTTTACCGTTTACCGTATTACTGGTGGTTTAAAGAATATAATATATTTTGAGTATTTAGAATTTATATAATTTATTGATGTATATAATTTATGTTGATGACTTTTTAACAATTTGGAATCAGTTAGTTGAGTAAGGCATTCAGCTTTGGAATAACATATTCCTAAATTCAGTGCTTTACGCACATGACACTGATATAATTTTTGATACGAATGACAGGCTCCAATATACAATTTGTAAGTTGCACAACATTAGCGCAGAGTTTGGCATGAGAATATCGGCGCAAAAATCAAAATTATGGCATTTAAGGGAAGATGGCCGAATAAGTTCCAGAATTTAAATATTTAGGATGCAGGATTTCCTATGACAAAGATGATGATGTAAGTGAGAAACTGGCAAAATTCAGCGCTGTATGCGGTTCTATTTGCAGGACAATAGGAAAGAAAACGAGACAGGCCACCCAAATGAAATTTTGTAGAGCAATGGCTGTACCACTCATAACATTTTTATGGGAGTGAAACATAGGTGTTATTACAGAGGAATGAATCTCGTATTCAGGCTACTGAAATGAGATTTTTACGGGGAGTCAAAGGTTGCACCCGGTTAGATAAAAAACGCAACGAAGCTATAGGGGTGACCGAGGGAATCACGCCACCTTAAGGGAAAATATTTTGTTCTTCATGTTAAATTGTTTATAATTCAATCCTTAGAATTTAATAACATTCCGTAGGTGTTTGGTATTTCACTAATTTTTTTTATTGCTTTCCCTGCAACTCTAAGTGCATTAAATTTATTTTTTATTATCTGTCTGCACAGTGGCGGGATTTCCCCAGGTACCGGGGTAATTCCGCCATTCATTTTAGGGTAAAGTCACCACCTCCAATAAAACTAAGGAAATAATGGGAAATGAAACAAAACAAAACGTTTTAGGAAAACTTACTGAATAAGGGTATTCAAGTTTAATAAACTTTATGTTTTCAAGAATTACTTTACAAGAAAAAGGTTAAAGTTTAATCTTAAGCCCTCATTGTCAGCATTGGCTCTATCTTCACAGATTATTCCCTTTTTTAGATTCACTTTTTTCAAGAATTTATTTCATATGAGTGGACGTAAAAGCAGCTGAGTGACGTTTACGCTTTAAAGTTTCTTTCACGTGCTTTAGTTTAAGATTGTTTGATTTAAGCTAAGATTGAAATCTACAGATAGTGCAAAGTCATCTTCTTAGAACTTTGAATGTGTTGTTGTTCTTCAATCTATCTCGAAATCCTAGGAATTTTAAATACCATGGCGACACTTTCAATTGATTTTCCTTCAGCGACCTGTTGCATAGCAGCTGCAACTAGCTCTTTTTGAGTCCATTTCGCCTTATCTGTGGTCTGTTTTCATACACGAGACAACTGAAATTGTATGAAAATCGCATGAAGATAATGAACCTATGAATTGGGGTTAAGCTGCCACCTTTCCAGGATGGCGGCGTAACCCCGTCTCTTAGGGTGGCGCCGAGTTAAATGTTGAGCCACTGTGGGAAACGTTAAGAATATTATAAGACAAACTAGTCCAACCATCTACTTTGCATGCTAGCACACAGACTTCCTCTACGAGCATGGAAATATAAACCTAGAGGGAAGCGAGACTTGGGCAGACCTAAAAAGAGATGGATGCCGGAACACGCCATTAAAACTAATCCTTGACAGATGATGATAATTTATACTACATATGTTTTGCCCATAACAGGCAGCTGGAGTGAAAAAATTATTTGTACTCGATCTGCTAGTTTCAGGGCTACAGGAAATAGGTGTCCTTATCACGTGGTCAGCCAATTATATGATTTAAGCATTTAAGAACAGAAGAAGCTGAGGTGTAAAAACTCTAGTTACAGTCATCTCCTCTGAAAGTAATGAATTACATTATGCAGCCAGTTCCTGTGGTGAATGAATGTAGGTGTCATTTATAGGATTAAAGTAGATGCTTTTCGGAGGGTCAAGCATGCTGATAAGCATATTTTTCCACTTAGTGAGGAAAGTAATGGTAAACCACCTCACTTCTTGTTGACTTGGTAAAGCCTCTAGAGGTTCAAACCAGTCTTTCGGCTGATTACCTAAATAACTACAACAAGAACATAAATATATATTATTAATTTAATATGATTTATGTAGCCTACTACTTAAATATTTTTGTTGTCATTTGCAGTTATTTGTTAGACTTTTAGTAGATTTATAATTGTGTTAGCCTACACAATGCAAAGAAATTCCAAACTATAGTAAAAAGACGCATTGTTATTAATGTATTAGTTACGAATATTTATTACCTTAATCTACCTTAATCGCAGAATGCAATTCTCTTTCCTGACGGTCAGATGATCATGGGTAATTGCATGATAATTCTTTATGGTTTTGTTTTTGTTTTCGTCAGTCATCCGAACCAACAACGATGGAAAAAATACATATTTACTCACGCAGAGACCTTTTCTGCCCTAAAAATGGTGCGAAAGTAGCTTGAATTTAATGCTGCTGAAGAATTTGTGCTGAAAATAATAAGAGATGTTGCTGCTTAACTCTTACAGTGCCAGTGTCCTAATATTATAACGTCAAAATTTTTACAAAAAATACCAGCTTCCTTTTATAAGTACATTCACTAAAAAATTCATAGAATTTTTATTTTTCGCTTGAATTTCATATAGGTATAGGGTACAGTATTATTGCTGCTTTTATATTTATGACAGACTATTTCTTGTGTTTGTAGCTTTTTACATAAATTTTTAATGTACAAACTTTTAATGTACGTAATTATTAGTAACTAAAATGGTTTACAGTAGATTATTATGTACTTTCTAAAATTAAAAAAACTAAAAATTGGGTTTTCCAAACTTTTATAACGGTATTTTTATTTTTTACAATACATAAATGATTTTTGGTGAATGCACAGTGAAATTGTCTTTAAAGTGGTGTAAGTGAAGTTGAGTAATATAATTTTTGGTGTGATTTTTACTTTCTCTTGCCTACATGAATATATAGGAAGGAAAGTATTGTTTTCATGTCAATTTTTCGAAATCGAGTTTTCACCGGACCTACACGTTTTCAGATCTCTTGAACCCAAAAAACGTGTTTTTAGCGATTGGTGTGTGTGTGTGTGAACAGAATATCTCAAGAACGGAACATCGTACGAACTTGAAACTTAAAACTTAAGTTAGATACTACTAGCAGACCCGATACGAACATTTTCATTAAAATTAGCCAACCCGGAATATTAGTTTATTCGTATCATTTTTCACGTTTTTACGATTTTCTCAAAAATGGCTCCACCCTACAGTATGACATCATCCTTTACTCTTTATTTTTCTCAAAAGTTTGAAACTATCTACGGGATATATATTTTCAAAAAATCTGGTGTGAAACACTCACACAACTTTCTCTTGCCAGTGCAAATAAATAACAATATAATTAACTTTAGTAATAAAACATTAGAAATAAACGAGAAACTAACCTCAAAATACATAACCTTACTTTAATCATGAGTGAATGATGCAAAATTAAAATCAACCTCAGTTTGGCTTAAAACTACTGAAAATCACTCTATCAGGCTAAACTAAGCTCTGTAGAGAAAAATTATCTATAAAAGTTCTAGATCTTTTAATTTCCTATAAATTTGATTACATATACACTTTTGTCGTAAAAAGCATACTATGGCTGAAATCTTAAAAAAATCGATTTTTTTTACAGATAATCATGAAAAACCCCAGACAATCACTAATAATGTTTGAAATAACAGTTGTAGGATTTTGAATTCTCTACAACTTTGATTATATACATTTTTACGCTAAAATGCATATTAAAGCCGCAATCTTAAAACCCAATTTTTTTACGAGAAAACAGCTTTTCCAAGAATTTCAGCAGTCACGGCGCCTACCCTATCTTGTAGAGCACAACCATTTAGTAAATGAGGCGTTTTTTAAAAACAATCGTAGGAGCCGTTTTTTGAGAAAATCGCAGAAAAGTGAAAAATGACACAAATAAACTTCCGGTTGACCGATTTAGATGAAAATGTTTATGTCGGGCCCGGTAGTACGTAGTATCTAACTTAAGTTTCAAGTTCATACGATGTTCCGTTCTTGAGTACACACACTCACACACCAATCGCTAAAAACATGTTTTTGGGGTTCAGGGGTCTGAAAACGTGTATATCCGGTGAAAACTTTATTTCGAAAAATCGACATGAAAACAATAATTTCTACCTATATATTCTTATAGCCAAGAGAAAGTAAAAATGTTAACGCATATAAGATTTTTGGGCACCCGTAGTGGTAAGGCTAATAATTTATCAATTATACAGTATTTGTAAATTTTAAACTGTACCTTTATAAATAAATTGTAATTTGTTAATACGTAAATAAACAAGCAATAAATTTAAATTTACTAATATTTATGTGTACATTTTAATGTTATAGTGGTGGGGAATCGAACAGTGAGTACTCAGTACATTTATGGTTTCAGAAATAGGCCCCACTCAATTCTTGTGGACACAAAAGATGAGACTTTTAGCCCGTATTAAACATTTAAGTTATATTACATCGTTACGGAACAGTGTACCAAATTACAGTATTTACCGTATTACCGTATTTGATTATCCGAACAATTTGACGTCAGAACCGCTCTGGTTCCAATTAGTTCGGATAACTGACGCTCCACTGTATTCATATAGGGGAAGAGAAAGTAAAAAGTAAAACCATATGGTATTTTAGAAAAAGGAGAAAAACTGTTTAAAATCGGTTAACAGGCGTATAATCTACTGTCAAATGCAACAAGTTACAAAGATGGATAGGGCAGGGACAAAGCAGAATGGAGGTAGTAGGGTTAACTGAGCGAGGCATTGATACGACACCCGGCTGGCTTGTCGGTCGCATAACATAACGCGCGCTCATTCTCTTTCCCTCAACCCTTCAATGGGATGACGCAATGCAGTGAGGTCATCAACTGAAAATGACGTAAGCATGACTGACTCATGTGGCACTGGCACAAGGATTCGACAACACTATACTATACATCAAACGGGCGGCATGCCTTCTTTTTAAATTATTGTCATGAAATCATTCTGTAACATTTACATTTAAAATGTATTCAAATTTTTTTGTTATGTTCAACGTAGAATTTAATCACCACATTCTTATAATGAAAGCTTGCATACCGTAGGCCTACTAACTCTTTATATTATTATCAGTATTTTTGCTGATCGTTGCACTTTCTTATTTATTTTTTTAATCCCTAATATGTATCTTTGTACATGACAAGGAGGCGGAGTTTTATTATTTGCACTCGATCTGCTAGTTCCAGGGCTACAATAAATAGTTCTGTGGCTTATCACATGGTCAGCCTATTATATGGCTGAAGCATTTAAGAACAGAAGAGGTAGAGGTGTAAAAGACACTAGTTATCTCCTCTGAGAGTAATGGATTTCGTTATACAGCCAGACCCTGTAGTGAATGAAGAGAAAGTGTCATTTTCAGGGTGGAAAGTAGATGCTTTTCAGAGGACCTGGCATGCTGGTAAGCATACTTTTCCACTCAGTGAGAAAGGCAATGGTAAACCACCTACTCCTCGTTTTACTGGGTAAACCCTCTAGAGGTTCAAACCAGCTTTTCGACTGATTACCCGAAGAACAGCCTCTAGCCTCTAGAACAGCGATTGCCACACTTTTTAACCCCCCCCCCCCTTCTGTCTAGAAGAAAACTTCCCACACCCCCTTAAATAATTTTATGTGATAATGAAAAACCCTAGTAGAAGGCCTGCGTTGCAAAACCATACATTTATTTGTTATTGTTTTTATGACATTACAAGTTGCAATTTAAATTAAACAAGTAAGAAACAAAATTAATCAGTACAATAGATGACCTTGGATTTTTTTACATGATTACCTATTATTGGTTGATTATTATAAAGTGCACAATGTAAATCATTAGCAACATCAAGTTTGCCCCGATACTTTGTCTTTATTTCAACAAGTGCTAGAAATACTTTTTAGCACAAAAAGATGCTTCAAAACGTTAAATATATATAATTGCAGCGCTTGCTGTGATGTACTGGGGTACATTTGTAATAGATGCTTAAACTCGACTCGTGAATCGCAACAGCTCTGGACGTGTGGACGGCAAAGCTATCTCGAGGTCCTGCGCCCCTTTGACTTGTCTTTACGCCTCCCTTGGGGGGCGCCTCCCCCCAGTTTGGGAACCATTGCTCTAGAGAGGTTAAAACCAGCTTCTCGGCTGACGACCTTAACAACAATTTTTGTCTGTTGCAATCTCTTCAATTTAAATACAATACGCACTCCTATGACCCGATGAAATGAGGATGATATGTATGACATGTAAAATAAGTTGTAATTTTGTACAGACTCAGGCCGACCATTCTTGGAAATAGTACAGTTAATTGAACCCCTACCATCAAAGTTCACCGGTTACCAGAGTTTAATATTCAAATCCGTATAAAAGTAACTACCTTTACTAGGAATTGAACCAGGAATCTTCGTTCTTCGACTCCGAAAATCAGCTGTTAGAGAGCTGACTCGCGTCGACGACTTACCAATTTGCCAATCCGGTGGGTTATTGTATTTTATTTATTTATTTTATTATATATATTTTTTAAATGTGTGTACGTTGCAATCTGTTCAATTCAATAAATAACCCCAATGACCCAATGAGATGAGGATGATGTGTATGACGTGTAAATGAGGTGTAGTCTTGTACAGATCCAGGCCGACAATTCCTGAGAAAGTATGGTTAATTGAACCCCAACCGTCAAAGTACCGTAAAGAAAACTCGACATAAAAACAGTACTTTCCGTTCATGTGTATTCATAGGCTATATAGAAAGAGTAAGTAGAAACATACAAATAAAAAACATAAGGCTGTTTATGTAGTTATCGGCTTTTATTCCAGGGGTCCCGTTTTCGATTGTCGGAGTGGTCTGACATTTTTTCATCTGTATATCACCTTTTATTAATACCTGTGTCAAAGCTAACTAAGGCTATTGTAGGCATAATCACGCAATAAAAAGAAAACAATTTACTTTTAAATTTAAAAATGAAGATTTATTTATAGCAGGTGTTAAGAAGTAGGCTTGTAATAAAGTTGTTTTGATGCCACATTGGCTGGTAAGAATTAAATCGTGCGAAGTTAACTGGTGACTCAACACGGCTGTTAACTGTTACGAGTCTACGTTTTTACTTTACTCTCTCGCTTTATCTATATTAGCCGATGATTTCCTACAGGAAAACACTTACTGAAGTCACCACAATAACACAATATTAAACATTTCTTCGATTCTCCTTCAATCCTTTTATTTGGAGAGGCAAAAAGCAAGGTTGATAGGCCAGCCCGTTGATGTCGTGGTCAACACAACTGGTTTCTACATCATGGGGTTCGTGTTCAATTCCCGGTCATGTTTGGGATTTTTTCATCACTCATTTTCATTTATCACCCTTAGCGAGTGCACTATTTCTGGAGAACAATGAGAATTTTTGAAAAATAAAAGATATCCATCCATTCGTACCCGACTAGACACAAAAATTATTTTAAAATTGTCCAACATATAATTCCCGGATACGGAAAAGCGTCGTACTATGTCACTGTCGAAATTTATAACCTAGCCTACTGAATAATTTGAAATATATTTCTTTACCCAATTTAAACATTTAACTCGACAGTTTCTGCTAGAAAAAAACAATTTTATAATATTAAAACTTGGAACTTAAGTTAGATACTACAAGGGGACCTGATACAAACATTTTCATCAGAAAGGGCCAACCGGAAGAATACGTGCGATTTTCTGAAGAACGGTTCCTACGGATTTTTTTCAAAATCGCCTCATTTGCTACATTTTTTGTTCTCTACAGGATAAGGTAAGCGCCATGTCTTCTGAAATTCTTAGGGAGGCTGTGCTATCGTGGTAAAAAATTGTTTTTTTTTTTTAAGATTGCGTCCTTAATTTGTATAATAGGGTGCAAACTTGAATTATATACATATTACAGTTGTAGGACACTAACAAACCTACACATTTTATTTGAGCCGTTTCTTGTTTGAAAGCTTAATTTAGCGACAATTTGTAATTTCTATATTTTGCTCATCAAAATCGGTAAAAATAGTAGGCCTATTTATTTTTAAATTGCGGCCTTAGTAAGCATTTTACGACAAAAGTGTTTGTAATCAGTTAAAGAAAATACAAAAATCGACAACTTTTTTAAAAACTTTTTCACAGAGCTTCATTTAAGTTAGCGTCAGTTAGTGAATTCCGTATTCTTAGTTCTACAAAGGTTGATTTCCATTTTGCGTCATTCACTCATGATTAAAATTAAGTTATGTTTTTCATTTTACATTTTTCATTAATGATTAAACATGTGTTGTAATTATCATTATTTTATATTGGCAACAATAAGTCAGTCACCAGATTCTTTTCGTTTATTTCGTAAATATATTCCCAGGTTGATTTAAAGCTCCAGTATAAGTATATTTTATGTTGAAATTTGACGGAGTGGGATGTATATGTGTAATTTTCCAATTTATTATATTCTCCAGGTTTCAGCTATTATTTACAATAAATTTTAATATTGTTTACTTCTCTGAACTTGTCAAGGTTAAAGACTTCACCTTTACTGTAGACACGGATGTTCAGTATTGAATCTTTTAACAAAATCGTTTCAACAAATTTCACTTCACAAGCACTAGCCTACTACATTTTTATTACCCTAAGAATTACAGAACATCGTTGATTTTAATGCTGTTTCCATAAGAGCTATTTATACTTAATTTCAGGGTGTTATAAAATCGACGCTACTCGATTACATGAATGGTAGTACAAAAATATTCAAACTACAGTAAAACTCACCGTTAGTAACCTTGTTATGTAGATATCGAAAATGATTCCCTGTGTCTCAAATTCGTACACGTTTCGTAACTTTGTAGCCATTTTTCGTAACATTTGCTCATCAGTGTTAGAAATCTCATGTTCAATGTTCACCTTCAAATTGTAAGTGTATAAGAATTGTTCTTAAAAACGACACTTTTTAATATCCCTACAAGAAAACGTCTGCTTGTGTGAGATCTGCGGATCTTGGAGCCCATAACCCTTTCGATTACAAAAAAATGGCCAAAAAAATCTTTGCACTACCATCAACTTCGATCGGTGGGCAAATACTTAAATGTGAACTAAAAAATATAATTAATAAAAATTGTTGGGCGCCAGCTCTGTCAGCAGAGCATGAGAAATGAACAGAAAAACGACATTATCATGGTTATAAACTAAATATTTAATGAGTAATAAACAACTAACTAAATCACCTAACTACTAACAAAATTATCCTTAAATTACCCTAACCTATTTTAAAATATAGCCAACTTTTTTTGCCGTGACGTTAATACAAAAATAAGAAATTAAAACCCCTTAATAAAAATATATACGAATGAATTACCTCGAATTAAATGTCTCCCCTTTCTTCTTCTTCTTCTCTTCGTTCTCCTGGTCACCCTCGTTCTCCTAGTATCTTCTTCAAATTCTGCTCCTTTTTAACAACTCCTCTGTTTCACTTTTAAGACCCAAGTGAACTGAATGTGAATTTCCTGGGTTTGAATCAGGAAACCTCTGGTTGACAAGTCTCCCTCTCCCACCAACCGTTCAACCAACTTGGAGAGCCAACGGGAAGGAGAACTACCCCTATGATTGGCTGAAAGTTGCTAAGTGTAAGGAAGGCCCAAAAATACAGGGGGAGAAAATACACCGGCCAAATGAATATCATATGGTTGACCGTTGGCTATATTTACAACTTATTGTCTTACTACTATTCTAATGTAACTACTCTAACAATGGGGTTTCTCCCTTACATTATTTGATGGCTTGTACTGAGTAATGGAAGTTATAGTGATTGGGTATTACCATAACTTCCATTGTTTGCACAATATTGTACTTTTACAATGGTACATCTTGTAACATGTCTAGTATATCATTACTGGTATGGCAATTTTCGTTATCCTCCTTGAATCAACAATCTCGTTCTTGTAAATCTAACATTGCAATAAACTGATGGATTAAGTCGTGATAAACCGGACCATTTACAGATCTGTCAAAAGTCAAGGTCCTATTGCATGACGCCGAGAGATCGCATACCAAACACCAATTTTATGTGCTTGTATTGTCATTTGTTAAACACGTGAGGATTTTCAGTGATCAAAATTCGGCAATTTTGACTGCTAATATAGCCATCCAAATGAAATAATGCCTCATTCCTAAAATAAATACGATCTCAATACCGTTTTCATCGACAAAAGAACGAAACATAAGACAATACTAACGACGTTTTCCGTGGTCTACTTCTTGCAGTTCATGAACGGCACCGATGGATAAAAATTCAAATGTAATTTTTTAGTAGCCCTGAGACTTGAATGCAGTATAGTGAAATCCCTTACTTGTGAAGGTAACTTCCCGAGCAATTGTCTTGGAGGGCAAGTCAAAGGTTGTTTTACATCATCAACTACTTCCACGGTTATCACTGTTGATCAACATGTTCTTTTGCGATTTTTTCATCACAAGCAAACAATGTAAAATGAAAAACATAACCTAATTGTACTCATGAGTGAATGTCGCTAAATAAAGATCAACCTCTGTAGAACTTCAAAATACGGAAAATCACTAACTGACTCTAAACTAGGGGTTCTATAGATAAAATAAAAGTCTATAACTTAGATTATATACATTTTTGTAGTAAAATGCATACTAAGGCCGCAATCTTTAAAAATACCATTATTTTCCGATTTTATTGAGCAAAAACAGGCAATCACTCATTGACACTTAAACTAAGTTTTTTTAGTTTTATACAATTTTTCGTATATACGCTTTTGTCCTAGCTAAAATGCATAATAAGGCCGCAATCTAAAACAAAAATACCATGCGCCACACTTATTTCAGCAGACATGACGCCTACGCTATCCTGTAGAGAATAAAATCAAAACATGTAATTATGAGGCGATTTTTAAAAAAATGGTAAGAACCGTTTTTGAGAAAATTGCGAAAAGTTAATTTAACGAATAACCATTACTTCCGGTTGACCGATTTTAATGAAAGTGCTCGTGTCGGATCATTTTGTGATACCTAACTAAGTTCCAAGTTTTAATCTCGTACGCCATTCCTCTCTTGAGATATTTTGTTCCCACAAAGACCAATAACTAAAATTATGGTTGTTTCTTGGGTTCAGGAAGCGTGAAAATGTGTATTTTCGGTGAAAACTCGATTTTGAAAAATCGACATGAAAACAATAAGTACTTTACTTCCCTATATGTTTATGTAGCGCAATAGAAAGTATTACCGTATATTAAAAAAAATTATAAATCAGAAAATCTTATCATTGATGAATTTATAACTCTAATTTAAGAATTATTGAAATAAAACAAAATACCCGGGAAGCTATTAAAATTATTAATATTTATAGTGTACAAAAAAAAGTTAAATGAAACTAAATAAGATTAACCATCAAAGTCTCGCCCTAGTGATAACACAATAGTGGCCGTTACTGTAAGTAAATACTAGGCTCTTTGTATGTGAATTTTTGAATAAAATGTTTTATTTTTTCTATTTTAGATAGTACGCATTTTTGTATTTTGTGAGAACTTTCGTAATATAGGCCCTACCTAGTATCTCCTCAAAATTTGATTTCTAATTTTTTTTTTTTAATCGTTTTGGTTTATTTTAACGCGCATCAACATCTTGGTTATTAGCGACTACATTGAGTTAAAGAACGGTGGGTTTAAAATTGTAATAATTTTTCAGACCCTGATCGGGAATCGAATCCGGAACCTCCTCTTTGCAGCGTAGCACGCTAACCACTGGGCCACGGAGGCGGCCATTTCTAAAATCTTTTTCCAAGAAAATTATAAGTTTTAAAAAAAAAATGTGTGAAACGCACACTACTTCCTCTTGTCAATGTAGATAATGTGCAATGTAACCTATATTTAATCATGAGTAAACAATGTAAAATGAAAAACATAATCTAATTTAAATAACGAGTGAATGACGCAAAATGAAAATTAATCTTTAATGAACTTAAAAGTACGGAAAATCAGTAATTGCCACTAAACTAGGCTCTGTAGACAAAAATGTTTAAAGTAAACTTGTAGGTTTTTTAATTTCCTAGAACTTAGATTGTATACACTTTTTTCGTAAAATGCATACTAAGTCGGCAATCTTGAAACCGAATGTTTTTTACCGAATTTGATGAAAAAATAACAGAAAAACACTCATTGCCGCTGAAATAAATTTTGCATACAAAACGCTTAAAATGGAAATTGTTCTTTTCCAAATGTTGTACAATTTTGATTGTCTGTTCTACACTATTGTCGTAAAATGCATACTAAGACCGTAATCTTAAAAATTTTATATTTTTTACAGATTTTCATGAAAAATAAAAACAGAAAATCGTTATTTGCCACTAAACTAAGCATTGTACAAACAAATATTGAAATAAAAGTTATAGGTTTATGAGTGTGCTACTACTTTAATTTTATACGTTTGTTCTCTAAAATTGAAATAAAGGCTGAAATCTTAAAAATCAATTTTTTTCTACGAGAACAGCCTCTCCAAGAATTTCAGCGGATATGGCGCTTACCCTATATTGTAGAACTTAAAAAGTGTAATAAATTAGGCGATTTTTAAAAAAATTTTAGAAGCTATTTTTGAGAAAATAACTACTATACTTCTGATTGACCAATTTGATGAAAATGTTCGTGTCGAGTCCTCTAGTGGTACTCCCCAAAGCAGAATGTTATTTTTTATTTTTCTGCAATGGTTGGTACCAAGATGACAAACTTTCTGCGGGTGCGGCTTAAGAGTCTAAGAGAATCAAAGAAATTTAAGAGAAAGATCCTCCGCAAGCTAATGGGCCCGAAGATAGTAGATGGGCAATACAGGTTACGAGGTCGAGAAGAACTGTACAAGGTAAATGAACGATTAATGGAAACGATTAGAAAAAGAAGGCAAAAATTTTACGGACATCTGTATATAGAATGAATGACAACCAGTTGACAAAACAAATTTTTAAGACGCTAAACAATGGACCCAAAGTGTCGGATAAATTCTTTAAAGAAGTCAGAAAGGATTTTAAAAAAAATGGAATAAACCAAGAAAACTTTATGGAGCGAACCAAATTCAGAAAACTAATTATGGACTTTAGGGCTTCCGTGAAGACCAAAAACAAAACAACGGGTGGACAGAAAAAAAGGAGAAAAGCCTACAATGAACGAACGCTGAGAATGTGGACTGCAAAACGAGTTTCCAGAAAAACCTTAAGTCACCTCATGTGGTCTAACACGATTGGTTCTATACGATGGGGAAAAATATGATGTTAATTTAATTTTGAGTGTACTGATCGATAAGTTTTTAAATTTTGTACTTTTTAAATTATTCAAAAAACTGACAAAGAGGCGTAATAAGAGGTTTTGTGTTAATTTAAACGAAAATTATTATTTTAGACCTAGTCGGATAATCCGTTACTGGGAATCGAACCCTGGATCTTCTTCCATTTACCTTACCGCACAAACCACTAAACCATTAAGGCGGTAGATTTATATCTCTGGCAAGGAAGTTATTTTATTAATAAGGAATAGTAATCTGCCTGAAGATCTGTGCGGTTTAATAGATTATAAATACGGTATACCTTTTAATATTATTAAAAATAAAGTATTATATAAATTATTGAACAAACTTATCGGAGTTTAAATTTTCTTTAGTTTTATACTTTCTTTCAAAAAGTAGCGCTTTAAAATTTGTTGTGCCTTATTCAATGCCAGCAGTCCTTGAATATCGTGACCTGTAGGCGTCATACGGGTCATTGGTGGGGGGAACATGACGTCAACTGGTGACGTAAGTTGTTGGTAGAAAGATTGGTGGGAGGGGTAATACCAACTTAACAATACGAATATGTCCTTTATTTACTTGTAACTCGTTTGTATATTGTATTTGAAATATTGCGTCATTAACAGAAAAATAAGGAGATCTTATTGTTTTTCATGACCAATTTTTTATGCGATAATTGTTTACTGTTTATTTTTAATTAACATTATTGTTATAGTTTATGAATTATCTGATAATGATTGTAAAAAACCGCGCTTATTTTGAAATTTAGATTAAAAATTAATTAAATATTTAAATGGTTTTTTTAAGATTGCGGCATTAATATAAATTTTAGAGCAAAAGTGTTTTCAATTAAATGTAGAAAACTTAAAAACCTATAACTTTTATTTAAAACGGGGTTTTCCTACATACTTAGCTCAGCTTAAATACTTTAGCTGGTTCACGTTTTTGCAATTTTTCTCAAAATTGGTTTCTACAATTTTATGTAAAGTCGTCTAATTAACTACATTTTTTGTGCTCTACAATATAGGGTAAGCAGCATGTCTGGGGAAACCCGTGCGGGGCACGAATTTCCCCAGACATGTTATAACTTTTATTATTTAAGTAAGAGAAAATTTATTATTTTCTCTTACATACGGGGCTATGGTCAAGTTTGGGGCTAAACCGTATTTTATCGAACTTATAGAAAATTAAGAAAACTTCAAATTTTATTTGTAGGATTTTTTCTACAGCGCTTAGTTTAATGTCAATCATTTTTCTTATCAAAATCTAAAGCTAACAGAAATTGATTTTCATTTAGCGACATTCACTCATGATTAAAATTAGATTATAATTTTCTTTGTGTACATTGGCAAGAGAAAGTTGTGTGAGTTCACGCTATATTTCTTTCATTAAGTGGTTGGAAACTTCCTTAACATGCTATTTGTATGACTTTGGTTTTTGTCCACTATTTTTTCGGATTTGTTTTTGGCAACTGATATTTTTTACTCTATTTTTTCCCATCTGAATTTACCCGTATTTTGAGTTTTGAGTACTTTTACGGTTACTTATAACCTGCCATGAGACTCATTATTTCCTTATTTACAAAGTTTTATTTAATAACGACGGCGGTAATTAATTAGCTGCGATATTCGCACACGAAATTATGAAAGGATGGAATTATACCATTTAAAACATCTGGTGTGAAACACTCTGTTGGTAATGTAAATAATTAAAAATATAACCGTTCAATCATGAGTAAATAATGTAAAACGAGAAACATAACCTAATTTTAATCCTGAGTGAATTACACCAGTGAAAATTAACCTCTCGAGGACTTAAAAGTATGGAAAACCACTTATCCGTGCTAAACTAAGTTTTGTAGAAAAAAATGCTTGAAATAAAATTTTAATTTCTAACAACTTAAATTATATACACTTTTGCCCTAAATTTTTATATTAAGGCCGCAATCTGAAAAACAACCATTTTACCGCAAGCGCACAGCCTGACCAAGAATTTCAGCAGACATGGCGCTTACCCTATCTTGTAGGACATAAAAAATGTAGTAAATGAGGCGATTAAAATTAATCATAGGAGCCGTTTTTGAGAAAATCGTAAAAAGTGAAAAATTGTGCTATAAAACTACTGTACTTACCGTCGACTGATTTTGATGAAAATGTTCCTGTCGATTCCCCTTGTAGTAGCTAACTTTAAGTTCCAAGGTTCAACTTCATACGCTACTCCGTTCTAGGTATACTTTGTTACCACACACGCTCTCTCTCTCTCTCTCTCTCACACACACATTAACTATTATTTTAATGCTCTGAAAGATAGGGAAACACCATGGCTGCTGAAATTCTATGGGGGGGAGCCTGTGCCATCGCGGTCAAAACATGTTTTTTTAAGATTGCGGCCATAATACAGGGAGACCGGGGCATGTTTTTCAACGCGTAATAATTCGCTAATGAGCCGGTAAAGTGCTGTAGGCCTACTTGTTATATTTACCGATGCGACAACCTCCAAGCATTTGTCACGCCAGTTTCAGTTTGATACCTCCAACCGTCTTGAGAAGAGGATAATTTTTGTTGTTTTTTCATCGGCGAATAAACTTTTCACATTATTACTTTATCACTGATAAAACTCACATGTTTAAATTGGATGTTTTCTTCACACATACGTTGAAAAAGAAACTATTTCTGTACATAGCCTATATGATTAATTTTGTAAATAAATGCCTTTTTCGATTATAACGTTCGATGAAATTTAAATATGGTAACGGGGCATATTTTCGAAGAACACAAGGGGCAAGTTTTCTCTTCTAGAAAACTAGCCGAACAAAACGTGCATTCAGAGTACAGCATACACAAAAAATGGACACATGAGGCGTGTAAAGAAGGAAAGCTTTGTTTTTATTGTCATAGCAATATTGATGAAGATTATTCCTAAGTAGGCCTACGAAAACATCCAGAAACAAAAATTACTCTAAACAAAAAACGTAGTCTAGTTCTGAATTAAAACTTAAAGCCTATTCATTACATGTTTTGACTCTTTAGAATACTTGAATCGGTTATTTCAGAAAGCCCATAAGTCAAAATTTTACATTTTTTCTTTATTGCATTTTAGGAATAACTAAAATGTAAACACACCATCCCTACAAAAATGATAAAAGTCTGGCTTTTCTGAAGAAATATACACTAAGAAAAAATCTTATCCTTAAGGATATAAAGTGCTTCCTTCTAATTAACTAATGAAAGCGGATGATCTTTTGAAGCTTAAGTTCTACTTTTAGTGAAAGTGGCTATTCAAAATCTTTTAACGGAGATAACTACTGTTTGTGACAACTATGATGAACGTGAATAGTCCTGAAAACCAACATTTCTCTCTCTTTAAAGTTAAGAATTTCAATTTTTATTATTGCATAAAGCTACTTGTCTATTGTAAACAAGTGAAATAAATGAATAAAAAAACCACAATATTTTTTGTCTGATCTAAGGATGTATTTAACAGATAACAATGTAAGTTAGCATTATACTCCAATTTATTTCAGAATCACCTTTAGATTAAATTTTCAATTTTTTTTTAAACAAGTGGCTTATACTCAAAAAGACAAAAGTATACTTTTTATATTAAAGGGAACAGCTCTATAAACAAATTATATTTTTTAATATTGCTTTAACTTAAACGTAAAAAATTAGTATTTTTTTATTTTTCCAAAGTTATTTTTTTGACTTATGGGCTTTCTGAAATGACGATTCCCTTGGAATACTTACCCCTACATGCTTTAAATATAGGAATACTTGCCCCGCATACAGGGTAAGTATTCAAGCGACACGACTAGAACCATTGCAATTTTTTATGTAATTCTGTTGCAAATTAGTAATACCTCTGTGTACCAGAATGTAATTTAAGTTATAAGAAGGGCAGTGATACCAAAAACTCAATGAGAAATGGATCTTAAAAATTACACAAAGAAAACTATAATAAGTAGGAAAACATGCCCCGGTCTCCCTACATTTTAGGGTAAAAGTTGTAGGAAATTAAAAAACCCAAATTTTATTTTAAGCGTTCTTTTTGTTAGTTTAGTGTCAGTAACTGATTTTCTGTTCATCAAAATCGGAAAAAACTTATTTTTTAAGATTGTGGCCGTGGTATATTTTACTACAAATATTTATTAGTTAAGAGTTATGGAAAATAAAAAAATCTGGTGTGAAACACTCACACAACTTTCTCTTGCCAATGCAAATAATTAATAATAAACCTAACATTATTAATAAAATATTAAAAATAAACAACAACTAACCTCAAAAACATAACCTTATTTTAATCATGAGTGGAAGACGCAAAATGAAAATCGAACTCAATTTGGCTTTAAAAAAACGGAAAATCACACTTTCACGCTAAACTAGGCTCTGTAGAGAAAAATTCTCTAAACAAAAGTTGTAGATCTTTTAATTTTCTATAACTTTTATTATATACACTTTTGTCGTAAAATGCATACTAAGACCGAAATGTTAAAAAAATCGATTTTTCTCACGTTTTCGTGAGAAAAAAACAGAAAATCGCAAATTACCGCTAAACTAAGCGTTATACAAAAAAATGTTTGAAACAGAAGTTGTAGGTTTTTAAATTCTCTACAACTTTTATTATATAAGTTTTGCGCTAAAATTTATATTAAAGCCGTAATCTTAAAAAAACAACGTTTTTACGTGAAAACAGCCTCACCGAGAATTTCAGCAGACATGGCGCCTACCCTATCTTGTAGAGAATAAAAAATTGAGTAAAATAGGCGATTTTAAAAAAAATCGTAGGACCAGTTTTTGAGAAAATCGCAAAAAACTGAAAAATTATACGAATAAACTACTACTTCCGGTTGACCGATTTTGATGAAAATGTTCGTGTCGCGTCCGGTAGTGGTATGTAACTTAAGTTTCAAGTTTCAAGTTCGTACGATGTTCCGTTCTTGAGATATTCTGTTTACACACACACACACACACACACACACACACACAGACACACACACAGACACACAGACACACAGACACACACACAGACCAATCGCTAAAAACATGTTTTTTGGATTCAGGGGGTCTGAAAACGTATAGATCCGGTGAAAACTCGATTTCGAAAAATCGACATGAAAACAATACTTTTACGTCATTCTCTCCGATTAAAATTAAGTTATGTTTTTCATCTGACATTGTTTACTAATGATTAACATAGGTTATATTTTTCACTACAGTAAAACTTCGGTTAATTAAAGTATAGGGGGCGGACCCAATTTCGGATACGCGAAATTCTGGATAACACGCAGTCATACGAGTACATTTAGGGTTTAAAACTAATAAAAATTAGTATACAGTATTTTTTACGACTGTTTATTAATGATTTTTTAATTGGCTAAATGAACGTATTGAAATTTTTAGAGAAAAATGCAATATTGTAGAGTAAAATTGATATTTAGAACATATTTTTTAAATTGTTTTTAAAAAAGCGTGAGATTTTTGATGAAACCGATTTTTGCGGCAACACCACGCCGTCGTTTTATTAGAAGCACATCCTGGAGGTAAAAAAACGAGTAGACTATAGTAGTTCCCAGAATAGTGGTACTTTATATTCATAATTTTTTGAATTTATTTTATATTTAGTCGCGTCAACTGGTTAGTTATGGGCGACTATGGTTAGATATGTATGTAGAATATGGTATTGACTTGTGAACATTTCCAGACCCTAACCGGTAATTGAACCCGGGACTTCCGTATTGTCGGCTAGCGCACTAACCACTACGCTATGGAGGCGGCCATATTCGTAAATTTATTTTATTGAACACTGTTCTGTACTTTAACGACGTTAAATGCTGTGCTGTGCGTATTCACGATATCACTAAATTAAAAAACAAGTATTTCGGATCCGTTTTGGTTAAGGCGGGTTTCGGATAATCGAGGTTTTACTGTATTTACGAGGGTCGTTTGTTCAACCTCCGATGGGCCATAAATAAAAGACAAGTGATTAGAGAAAAAATGTTTTTTTACTTTTCGACATAATCACTTTGACGATTGAAGCATTTGTCGTACATGTGGACGAGCTTCCTAAATGCGTTCTTCATAAAATGTTGCCGCCAATGAATTTAAATGAGTCTTTGATGTTGTCTTGAATATCCTCATTGGGTTTCTGTTAAAGTTTATGCAACCGGGAATCACGATTAATGCAGTTATTTATTGTAAAACTTTACGAACAAACTTCACAAACTTCACAAACTTCGGTTTGTGCAGAGCCATTCAAAACAAAAGAAAATGTGTGCTGACTTTTGAAATTGTTCTGATCCATGTAAACGCCCGTCCTCACAATCTGGTGCAACCCAACTACTTCTTGAGCAATTTCAATGGAACATTTCCATCACCCACCATAGAGACCGGACCTAGCACCGAGTGACATCCATCTTCTCCCTGAACTGAAGAAGTGGCTTGGAGGACAGCTATATTAACGATAAGCTTCAAAACGTCAAGACTCATTTAAATTCATTGGCGGCAACGTATGAATAACGTATTGGAAAGCTTGTTCACAGGTACGACAAATGCTTCAATCGTCAAAGTGATTTTGTCGAAAAGTAATAAAACTTTTTTCTATTTCCCTTGTTTTTTATTTATGGCTTATCGGGGGTTGAAAAAACGACTCCTCGTACATTGACAAGAGAAAGTCTTTTGAGTATACCTTAACAACGTATTTAAATCCTGAGCTGTGGGTATACACAATATTGTAATTGAGTAGGTAATCGCTAAATTAAAAAAAAACAAGTATTTCGGATCCGTTTTGGTTAAGGAGTGTTTCGGATAATCGGAATTTTACTATATTTACGAGAATGGTTTTCACAGCAGATATTTTTTGTTACAATACACATTTTTTGGATAATCCAAATTGGTTTCGGTCCCAATCTGTTCCCATTAGCGGGGTTGTTGTGTATATTGTTTTTGAAATATTTGATTTATATTTTGAGTTCATGTTGTGTGTTGTGTTTACTCAATGATTCTTTGATGAACAAAATAGAAATATTCTCTGTATTATTTTTGAGAAAAATGCATTCTATTTTAATCTCGTTTATAGTCAGTCGTCTACTGTTTACACTGAGGGGACTTGAATGTCATGCGAGAGATAACTTTGCATCCCGTTCCTTTATCAGTTCGTGATATCCGTCCAGAGTCACCGGCGGTTTTATTTATGTGTTATTTATTCGATTATTTAAATAATGTATTTTAAAATTATTCTTTCAGTTGTTTTTCTGTTGGAAATAAAATTTTTGTTTTACTTTTAAATTTCACATTTATCACCGTTCAGCATTTGGCAGAATTAAGTAATTTTTAGAGCGTATGCGCGCGCGTGTTATACGTTCTAGACCTTGGACTAATTAAACTGACTGGGCTAAAACATAGAAATAAAATTTTCTCAACAGTTTTATATTTTGGCCGTGACGTAGTGGTTAGCGTGCTAAGCTATAAAGCGGAAAGACCCGGGTTCGATTCCCGGCTGAGGCCTGGAAATTATAACAAAAACAACCAAAAACATCTGGAGTGAAATACTCACACGACTTTTTTAATGTAAAAAACGATAAATATAACCTGTGTTTAATAATGAGTGATCGACGCTTAATGAAAATCTACCTTTGTAGAGCTTATAAACACGAAAAAATAATTGAAACTAAAATAAGCTTTGTAGAAATAAATGGTTAGTAAGTAAAAGTTGTAGGGTTTTTAGTTTTGTATAACTTTGAATAGATACATTTCTGTCGTAAAATGCATACTAAGGCCGCAATCTTAAAAAAACAAATTTTTTACCTATTTTGATGAGAATATACAGAAAATCACTATAATCTGCGGCACACGAAAATAAGATTCAAGGTCACTGTAGCCAGCTGCAGCATTACCGAATCGCACACTACACCCACGCACACTGCATGACAAGACAGACGCTCGGTAGTCCCTCATCTGTTGCATGACAATAATTTACAACACTGGTAGATGACAATCTAATAGGCGAGTGGTGAGGAAGCGCTTTATTTGTTTATTTACTTAAATATACATTACAATTTATTACTAAACTAAACTAATCTAACAAGTATACAATATTTTTAACTAAATATACTTTTACGCAAAAACTCTTCTTCACAAAGAGTTCTGTCCGCGCATAGGAGTATACAAAAAGAAAATTAAATTAGCTGGTAGTAGTGAGTGACCTTGAAACTCATTTCCATGCGACGCAGATTGTAATTGACACTAAACTAAGCGTTGTAGAAAAGAATGTTGGAATAAAAGTTGTAGGATTTTGAATTTTCTACTACTTAAATTTTGAGATCATGAGAAAGGATTACTTAATGAAAATTAATAAGAACAAAACAAAAGTGTTGTGCAGCAGCAAGAGTGGTTTAGAAGAGATAGGAAATTTAAAAGTAGGCAACGAAAACATACAGAAAGTTAAGGAATTCTGCTATCTAGGGAGTAAAATAATACAGGATGGTAGAAGCACAAGTGACATCAGAAGTAGAATTGCTCAAGCTAGAAAACCCTTTAAAATGAAAAACAGCTTACTGACTTCAAACTTTGACTTACAGATTAGGAAAAATTTCTTAAAACACTATGTTTGGAGTGTAGCAGTATACGGGGGTGAAATGTGGGTGATAGGGGCTGTAGAAAGGAAGTGGATAGAAGCTTTTGAAATACAGTTTTCACAGGATATACACGTTTTCAGACCCCCTGAACCCCAAAAACATGTTTTTAGCGATTGGTCTGAGTGTGAGAGAGAGAGAAAGAGAGAGAGAGAGAGAGAGAGAGAGAGAGAGAGAGTGTGTGTGTGTGCGTGTGTGTGTGTGTGTGTGTGTGTGTGTGTGCGTGCGTGTGTGTGTGTGTGTGTGTGTGTGAACACAATATCTCAAGAACGGAACATCGTGACGAACTTGAAACTTAAGTTAGATACCACTAAAGGACATGACACGAACTTTTTCATTCAAATCGGTCAACTGGAAGTAGTAGTTTATTCGTGTCATTTTTCACTTTTTTATGATGTTTTTTAAATCAACTCATTTACTAAATTTTTTACGCTGTACAAGATAGGGTACGCGCCATATCTGCTGAAGTTCTTGGGAAGACTGTTCTCTCGTAAAAAAATGGTTTTTGAAGATTGCGGCTTTAATATACATTTTAGCGCAAAAATGTATGTAATAAAAGTTGTAGACAATTTAAAACCCTACAACTTATATTTCAAACATTTTTTGTATAACGCTCGGTAATAATTAGTGATTTTATGTTTTTTTCCTGAAAACCTGTAAAAAATTCGATTTTTTAAGATTTTAGCGTTAGTATCTATTTAACAACAAAAATGCATAATCAGATTTACAGGAAATTAAAAGACGTACAACTTTTATTTGTAGCATTTTCTTCTACAGAGCCTACTTTAGCGTCAAATCGTCAAAGACTGATTTTCCTTATTATTAAGCCAAACTAAGGTTGGTTTTAATTTTGCATCATTCACTCATGATTAAAATTAGGTTATGTTTTTTGAGGTTAGTTTGTTTATTTATTTCTTATGTTTTATTACTAAGGTTATATTGTTAATTATTTGCACTGGCAGGAGAAAGCTGTGTGAGTGTTTCACACCAAATTTTTTGGAGATATATCCCGTAGATAGTTTCAAAATTTTGAGAAAAAGAAAGAGTAAAGGATGATTTCATACTGTAGGGTGGTACCGTACTGTACCTGTTCTTTATTGCATAATACAATACATTTTATTAAATAGGTTGTGTAATACTGGTAGATAAAATAATCAATTTTCTCAATCGACCTTACACCAAACAAAATAAAAGATGAGTATGTTACTCAGGAATTTCTAAACGTTCTAACAGTGAGTTTTTTATATCGGTTGGGTAGTTTTTTGAGATTACCTGCATAAAAATCTGTTTGTTTTAAAATAATTGTAGGCTTAAAATGTAACGTACGAAAGTACTGCATATTACAAAAATCTGGTGTGAAACACTCACACAACTTTCTCTTGCCAGTGCAAAATATTTAAACAATATAACCTAACATTAGTAATAAAACATTAGAAATAAACAAAAAACTAACCTCAAAAAACATAACCTTATTTTAATCATGAGTGAAAGACGCAAAATGAAAATCTACCTCAGTTTGGCTTAAAACATGGAAAATCATTCTTTCACGCTAAAGTAGGCTCTGTAGAGAAAAATGCTCTAAATAAAAGTTGTAGATCCTTTAATTTCCTATAAATATGATTAGGGGAGACCGGGTCAAGTTGATACAGGGTAGAGTTGATACAGTCGCAATAATTTCTAAATGCGCATGCGCCAAGAAGCAAGAAAGTGGGAACAGAACCTAGTGGTAACTAACCAGTTACCACGTGAGTTAAGAAAGAACAGGTTTAGTTGTTCGTGATTTACTGCTTAAAACGTGTTTTGCTATAACAAAAGTAATTTTTGTGTGTTTTCTTTGAACTATCATAGTGATAGTTTAAGTTCTCTTGCAACAAATATAAAGATACCACGGAGTTCGTTGAGGACAAGGTAAGCATATACAGTACTTTAATTAACTGTTTCTCCTTTGTATTTCACGTGGTTTTACAATTTGTACAATGGCGTCGTTTGGGTCAAGTTGATAACGCTACAATTGGGTAAGGTTGATACGGTGTATCAACTTAACTCACATGTTTTAATAGGTTTATCCGTGACTTTATTTCAGAAATGCCACGGAACTACAAGAAAAAGACTCACCGGGGAGAAATACCTATTGAACATTTTGAAAGAGCGTATGCTGAAATAAACAATGACAGATTATCTTTACGAGAAGCTGCAAGAACGTTTGAAATCGACAAAATGACGCTTCATAGGTATAAAAAGAAGAAAGAAAAACACCAAAACACGGTCGCACCTGTGGATATACACATGGGTTATGCCAAGAATCGACAAATATTAAATGACGATTTAGAAAAAGAACTGAACCAATACATTGTTCTTTCTTCTAAGATTTATTATGGCTTGACACCCAAAAATATTAAACAGCTTGCGTACGAATTGGCATTGGCAAATCAAGTTAAAGTACCTGACACCTGGCTTAATTCAAAAATAGCTACGTCAGATTGGTTTACTGGATTTCTGAAAAGGCACTCCAATCTTTCTCTGCGGGAGCCTGAAGCAACAAGTCTTGGTCGTGCCACAAGCTTTAACAGGCATAATGTGTCATCATTTTTCGAAAACCTCAAGACTGTACTAGACAAGCATCGATTTGCAAGTAAAGATGTCTGGAATGTAGACGAAACTGGTGTGCAGACTGTTCAACGCCCTGGTAAAATTGTAGCTGAAAAAGGAGTGCGACAAGTCAGCAAAACAACTTCCGCTGAGAGAGGACAAACAGTTACGATTGCCACTGCAATCAGTGCAATAGGTAACTTCGTTCCTCCCCTTTTCATTTTTCCACGGGTGTTTTACAAAGACCATTTCATTCAAGGAGGACCATCTGGTTCTATTGGGAATTCGCATCCGTCGGGCTGGATGACAGGTTCTTCATTTTTAATTTTTATAAAACATTTTCATAGTCATGTAAAGTCTACACCCGAACACCCATGCCTCCTTTTACTTGACAATCATGAGTCACATCTTTCAATTAATGTATTAAATTTTTGTAAAGACAAAGGAATAGTTATGTTATCGTTTCCTCCCCACACGTCACATCGCCTACAACCTCTAGACAGGTCAGTTTATGGGCCATTCAAGAAATTTTACTTTGCAGCTGCTGGCAACTGGTTGACGAGCAATCCTGGGAAGACAATTACTATATATAACATTCCTAGTCTGGTCAACAGTGCATTTTCCAACGCGATGACACCAAAAAACATTGTCGCGGGTTTCAAAGCAACTGGGGTAATGCCGTACAATCCAAATATCTTTACAGATGAAGATTTTTTGTCCAGCTTCGTTACCGACCGCGCACTTGGCTCTGGAACTTCTGCTCCTGAAACCAGAACGGACCCTCCAGATGGCCCTTCATCATCAGAAGCATTTGAACCCACCGTTGTTAATTCAACAGAAGAGCCAATTGCTTCTACTTCTCATGGAGCTTCTCCATCAATTGTGAAGCCAGAGCAGATTCGTCCTCTTCCAAAGGCCGGAGAACGTAAAAGCAGTAGAAAGGGCAGACAGCCCATGAAATCCTCAATTTTGACTGACACACCGGTAAAAAACAAAATCCAAGAAGACGCAATGGTACGAGAGTTGAAGAAATCCATGAAAGAAGCCAAAATAAAGCAGAAATTATTTCAAAATAAAAGTAAAGATGTCGGCAACATAAGGAAAAATACCAAAGAAATAGAGAATATTGACAGAACTAAATTGGAGAAAAAGAAAACATTAAGAATTAAAAAAAAAGCGAAGAAGTAGAGTCTGATTCAGAAGAAGAAGATGAATTATGTATAATTTGTTTGGAAAGATATTCCGAATCTAAGCCGGGTCAAGACTGGATTCAGTGCATTTCATGCAAAAAATGGGCTCATACAGAATGTGGAGAAGACCGTCCAACTTACACGTGCATCAACTGCCTATCAGATCTTAGTATTTCGGACTCAGAATAAGGAGATAAGAAATAAAATACAAGAATCTTTTTTTCGTAAAAATACCTAATAATTTACAATCATTTTCTTTATAAATTTAAATTTTAAACGTGTTTAATTTGTCATTTTTTAAAAAAATTCAATCAAATTTTCTTAATTTAGTGATTAGAGTTTTAAAATTTTGATAATATAATAGGTCTAATAAATATCATATTTTGTACTTCAGTAGCCTAATATTCGCTAATGTACTGTAATTTAGTCTAATATACAACAAATTTGGGTAAATTAAAATTGTCAAAATTGAATTTTTATGTGGCTGAACTTATTTTATAACCTTTTACCTCGCCGTAACAACTTACTCATAGGAGTATCAACTTGACCCATTCGTGTATCAACTTCCCCACGCTGGGGAAAGTTGATACATTTTGACTTGCTTAAAAAAATATTTTTTACTGCCGGCAAAGTTACATCAACATAGGCACTGAGAAGGTTATTAGATGGGAAAATTGTTGTAGTATCACATAAAATTTTCCGTTAGTTTGTATAATGAAAAACAAAAATTTAATAAATAAAAATATAAAAAATGTATCAACCTGACCCGGTCTCCCCTATATATACTTTTGTCGTAAAGTGCATACTAAGGCCGAAATCTTAAAAAAAATCGATTTTTCACACGTTTTCGTGAGAAAAAAAAACAGAAAATCGCTAATTACCACTAAACTAAGCATTATACAAAAAAATGTTTGAAATAAAAGTTGTAGAATTTTTAATTCTCTACATTTTTTATTATACATTTTTGCGCTATAATACATATTAAAGCCGTAATCTTAAAAAAACACTTTCTTACGTAAAAACAGTCTCACCGAGAATTTCAGCAAACATGGCGCCTACCCTATCTTGTAGAGAATAAACAATTAAGTAAACCAGGCGATTTTTAAAAAAATCGTAGGACCAGTTTTTGAGAAAATCGCAAAAAAGTGAAAAATTATACGAATAAACTACTACTTCCGGTTGACCGATTTTGATAAAAATGTTCGAGTCGGGTCCAGTAGTGGTATGTAACTTAAGTTTCAATTTTCAAGTACATACGATGTTCCGTTCGTGAGATATTTTGTACACACACACACACACACACACACACACGCGCGCGCGCGCACACACACGCACACACACACACACACACACACACACACACACAGACCAATCGCTAAAAACATTTTTTTTGGGTTCAGGGGGTCTGAAAACGTGTAGATCCGGTGAAAACTCGATTTCGAAAAATCGACATGAAAACAATACTTTCCTTCCTATATATAGCATATGTATTCATATAGGCAAGAGAAAGTAATAAAAATCAAAAAAATAATCGGTGGAACTAATCAAGTTCTACAAAATATAATTAAACATAAAAAATATACTAACAAAGGTGTATACGATAGAGAATAGAGATTCGCGTGAAAAAACGATCCATCCACAACGGCGACAAAATAATATGGAAACTGCGGACACTTCTAAATGTGTTCGTCAGAAAACCCGTCTGGAAACGCTTCTCGCGAAACTTCAGTCTTTATCATAATGTACTTTTGTTAATATCATTTTTATTTTTCGTTATATTTTGTTAAATTTTAATTTTGTTCCGCCGGTTTTTTATTTAATCATGGAGTGGTCAGAGGAAAAAGAAATAATTATTTACAAAGTCATATAAGTGATATTTATAAAACCAAATCATTACTATGGAATACTAAACTTAACAGCCATTATAAAAATATTTAAAAGAAGATTCCAAGAGGGAAGTAAAATGCTGCGATGAATAAAATAGCGTAATTTCATTGCGTGTAGACATGATTACCAATACATACTGCGGTGCCTGGTGTTCGCGATGCGTTCATTGCTTTCCCTTGGTTCGCAGGAGGTTTATTGTGAAAATAATTTCTACGAACGGTTCGTACGACACCTTTGATTGTTATTAATATTTAGACAAATGTAAACAGTGAAAGGTAACAGATGAAAATGAGATATGAACATAATTCAGACCTGACCGGGAATTTAACCTATGATAAAGAACCCAGTTGCGCTGGCCATTACACCAAATATTTTTTTTAGAGCGGAGAGTATTCAAATTGATTTTTTTAAAAATTTATTTATTTAAAGTCGCATCAACTGCTTGGTTATTAGCGGCTACGATGGACTGTATCTGTGGGTTTTGACTTGTGAAAATTTCCAGACCCTGGCCGGGAATCAAACCCGGGACCTCTGTGTGTTAGGGTGACGCGTTAACCGCTACACTACGAAAGCGGGTGGCGAAAAGTTATAATATTATATTTTACCCCGATTCGACATTTTAAAAAGCAAGTTATTTTACGAATATTTCTAAAAAATTTGGTTAAATATATGTGTATTTACTGCAATTTATTTTAAATATCTATTCTAGAAAAAAAATGTTAGGTTTTTCCGTTATTTTCTTATAAAAAATCGGTTTGTCTTTAAATTAGTCCTCAGTGTTACATATATGAGTAAATTAATATAAGTTAAAGAAATCTATAATCTCTTTCTGTTCATCGTTTATCCGATGTTGATGTTTGTACGATTATTTTGGTAAAAACTGAAACCGGAAAGTAAAAATATATAACTTTTAATTTATAAAATAATTATAATGTGTGATAATTTTTCTTTGAACGTTAAGTTTAAGGTTCCGGTAATTTAAGATTTTTTAATTGTAACAACCGGAATCGTTTTAGATCTAAGTTTCTTATAGTTGTTTACATGAAATTACAATACTGTAATATAGTACTTAGCGAAAAACGATTACGTCTGGATTTGATTTTGTAAAATGTTAAACTATAAAAAACGTATTTTGTTTTTTTATTAATTTTTTATTGCATTTTGTAATTATATTAATTGTCTAATTGAGTAGCTTACATTTCAAATCGTATTTCTTGTTTCTTATCAACTACATAGAAAGATAACGTAAAAATATATTTACTCCATTAGCATTACATACACATCTTACTACGTACTTAAACAAGAGTTTTACTTTTTATACGAGGGACTTTTCATTATTTTTTATAAAAGTAAGTTCTGTATATAGACGGACGGATAAAAAAACCGTTACAAAAATACAATACATTTTTATTGTTGGGTTAATTCGTTTAATAAGGTAACAAATGTATATTTACTTGTAGTTTGATAAATAACTAACAATTTGATAGATTTTTAACGTTTCGTTTGTTTATTTTCAAACGACGGGAAAATATTGTATTTACCGAAAGAGAATTTTAGAACGCCGTTGAACATTATTTTTCCCACTCAGTGACGAGCCCTGCAGCTTTGACGTGGCTGCTACGTACATGCCTGTTTGCCCACTCCGGTTGCAGGAAAACTTGTGACGAAGAAAACGTAGCTGGTAAGTAATCAGACGAAGAATAATAATAACAAATGATGTACTTCTGATGTATAAGTTGGTTCTCATATAAAGTTTAACAAACAAATAGTGATTTTTTCAAATTTTTAGACATGTTTGAATGTCATTTCATTGGAATACATATAAAGGTAAAATAATCATGGCGGTCTCTGTATAAAATTAGAAATAAGCTGTGATAGTTCTCAAGGATATATCCGATTAGGAAACATACTGTAATTTGTATGGTTATATTTCTGTTTTAGACTTTTTACAACGTCAATTTTAATTTTATTTTTACACTAAATTCAGATAATTACGCAATTTATGACGCAATATGTAGGGTTAAGTACATTTTACATTTCGCACATGGTTATTTTTGACCTTGCAGACGTACGTTTACGCGATTATAAAAAAGATCAACAAAAAAAGTTATAGTTTTTATATCAGTGCTAATATATATGTAAAAGAAACCTTCCGGGAAGCATACGTGACTACAAGATGTGATTATTTACAAAAAGTATATGGTTGAACCTAACCTTCATACGCTTGCGTTAGCTGTGTTTTCCTCGTTTAGTTGTTTGGAATTACAATTCATTTTGGAAATATTTAACGAATTACAATATTAAGTTTATGTGTTTGTTTGTGTTATCTTCATAAGTTCAACGATTTATTTGTCGTGTTTAATGAATTTTAATACGGATTGACAAAAATACTGTGTCAAGATGATGTAGTTTGTTTTTTTCTTCATAGTAATCAATATTTCAAATCAAATTGTTCAAAAATTGAAGAATGTTTCAACATTTAAATTTGGTCAGTACAATATTTTAAAATAATTCTACTGTATTAAAAAAGCACTACTATGCCTGAGATTTTGTTTGTATTTTGGAAATTGGAGTGTTAAGTTAAGCCTAAATTTAAAAACAAGTTTTAAAATAAATTATTTAAATATAATAACTGTGTGTAATTTAAATATAATGATGTTTATAATAATTGTGCAGTGTAATTTTTGGTTTTGTTTCTTTGAAAATACTTGGGTTAGGCTATGTTAGTAAACTGGGCTTTAATTTTGATATTTTTATTTAGGTATATATTATTTAAATTCATACATCTGTATGAATTAATTGAAAACAAAAAGAAACAGATGTGGCGAATATAAAATAGCAAGGGTTCAGTTAGTGTAAGTTTAATGAATTTGATTGTTTACGACATGGACTGCGTTTCTATTTGTGATTTTTATGATCAATTACATATTTTTCTCAACTGAATGTATACAGTAGTAATCTTACTATTTGCCTGACAAAAATCTTTTTATGTGTAGTTATTAAACATGAAAGTTTATCTCTGTTGAAAAATATTACATAATCACCCTAAGCTTTATTTATTGTCATCTTCAAGGAACATCAAAAATAGTTTAGGTTAAAACTAAAATTGTAGGTTAGATAATTGTTGCTTTTGTATAGTTTTACACATCTGAAATGATAATTCCATTCACATTCCAAATTATCTTAAAAGAGGATGTCGGTTAACTGCGTTTCATGACAAACTAAACATTTAACTATTCATGTAACCTTACTTATTATAAGTTAAATTGCAACTGTACAAATAAAACTAATTAGTACTGGCGACAAATTTTTGTTAACGTCAGTATGAATTACTAATTGATAGGGAGTACCTAGGGCTGTGTTATAAGTCAACCTTTCGCGAACTATTGGTGGATGTATCCACCATAAAATTTTTTCTGCTGGTTGTCTTGCGGATATATCAGTTTGTGCTTCCACGGTTCATCATTAATACTTACATGTGTTATATGTTCGTCAATTTTATCTTAATATTTATTAAGACTGATTTATACACATCCATTATTATTGAGTCAAAGTGAAGAGAAAAGTATGTGATGAAATTTACGTGGATTTTTAGCCTTTATAAACAGTTTTTATTCAGAAAAACACATTTTTCTGGTAAAATTATTTACCTCCAAACCGTATTTAAATGCATCTGTGACATGAAACTAATTCCATTCACAAAGTGTTAATTGTTCTTTGATTTTTAAAAGTTGTTCATAACTTTTTATGCAGAAATCAGATGTGACATTTTCTTTTGGTATCGGTGTCTTGTAAGTAATTTTTATTGTAATTAGCCCTGTACTGTACTAATTAGGTTATGTTATTCATTTCACATTGTTTATTAATGATTAAATACATATTATTTTTCAAACCCACAAGAATAGGCCTTGTGATAAGTCATCGCTGTGAATTAGCTGTTTAACAGCTGAATTTTGGAGACCAATGTTTCTGGTTCAAATCGTAGTAAAGATTGTTACTGTTATATGGATTTGAACACTAGACAGTGGTTACCAGTGTTTGATGGTTGGGTTTCCATTATGCATACTTTTTTTAGGAATGGTCGGTTTGGGTCTGTACTAGTGATTGCAAATATAGGTATTTTTTGATAATGTGTTACTGAAAATAACAGCCTGCTCAATTATAGAATTCTATAACCTGTTATTAAAATAACACTTATCGTCCAGGCTACAGTATAGTAGGTAATGGGAAACGACACATGCGGAAAAGAAGTGAACTAAATTATTCACTAACGTGTCGATTTTTCGTACAAAGGTTTATTAGTACAGAAAATGGTAGTCAAAACAAACCGACCGGTGGTGACATCATGACTCGCTGGACGATTTGTTTTCAGTATTGACTTGCTTTAATCCTGCTGATGCCTTTATGGATGCATGGCTACTGACTCCTCTGCTCTGTGTACAATATATAGTAACTATAGTGCCGTGCTATGTGTCTGTGAAAGATTCAATGTGACTAGCCACCCATGTGTTCGCCAGAAATTACATGTGGTGTATTTGGTTACAGGAAATATTGGTGTTTGTCTTAACTTTGTGTCCATAAGCGATTCAGTGAGATTTGCCACCTTTTGTTTGTATTAATAACAGTATTATAATGTAGTTAAACTTAAAAGTGGTATTAGACAAATAGGTTATTGATAACTTCATTTAGTTTTAACAGTCTTATGCTGTTATAACAGTCAGACAAGCATCATTTCTAAATGAGTTTATTAAACGGCTTTGAATCACAGTGTTATAAAGTAACAGCTAACAGGGTGTTTTTAGTAACCTGTTATCACGATAACTAGCTAAATCCAGTAACCATGTTATTAATCCTGTTATGTTAAATAAACCCCATCACTAGTCTGTACAAGACGACACCTGATTTATATGTCATACACACCATTGTTGTTCCATTGGGTTGCTTATTCTTAAATTGAACAGATTTTAACATACACACATTAGGATTAAAAACAATATGCAGTAGATCCGTGTTATAACAAAGTAAATGAGGGGGAGGCCGCAATCTGACGTTGCGAAAGTCTTTTACATCAAAATACAGCCAGGTAAAGCAGCAATTTTTGTTGTAGCCGTTAATTTTTACTATAGTCAAAATTGTGGCCGGTTTAAATGTTTTGTTACCAATATAAAATAATCATTAAAGTAAATAGGCCTATATTAAAATTTTACCTAACCACGGTTATAACCAGTGGCAGTAATAGAAAAAACTTGTCTTTACATTGGTAAATAGATGCCAAAGGACAAGTGAAATAACCTAACACTTGTAGATTAAAGAAAGGTAATACAATTCTATAATCTTATTTTTTACACAGTAATTATATAGAATCAGGGCCCGTCACTGATTGTAACAAATTGTTTTTGAAATCGATACTTTCTCGAGTGCTAAATCCTAATGCGAACTTATTTTTCCTTGCAAATCACCATGAAATTACAGTAGTGTGCAAATTAATCCGAACGCAGCTCATATCCAACAATCGGTTAAACATCCCTAGAAAAAATTTTAGGGTTGTTATAGATTTGAAGACCCTTGTTCATTATTCATGCCAGTAGATGGTATGTTAAAAGCGATGGATATATCAAATTTCTTAAGTCAATGGTTGTACCACAACTTCATAAGAAATTCCCACAAAGCAATGGAGTGTTCCAACAAGATTTAACGCCATGCCATATTGCCAAGAAAATGAAAATATATTTTGAACATGAAAACATTAAAGAGTATTGTCATGACCAGGTAATTCCGCAAATAATAAGCCCAGTTGAAAATCTTTGGGCAATAGTGAAAAACTGACTCTTAAAAGTGGATTTTACTACAAAAATAACCTCGTTGTATAGCAATAATCTCTGTACAGTTTCAAGATGAACAAATTAAAAATTTTGTAGTACACTAATTGAATCTATGCCAAATCGTATACGTGAAGTGATAAAAAATAAAGGGAAACATAAATATTTACAAATTTTACATGTATATAATTTTTTTCGTAAATAAAGTTACTTTTTATTAAATAACATGTATTCAGATTAATTTGCACGCTCTGTAGTTATTAGCCGTTCTTATCATCTACCGATATAACCTCACTTTCTTGTATAAATTTCAATTTTGTTGTTTTATTTTGTATATTTACCATATAAATGCGCACAACCAATTATTGATGTCACTATATTTATAAATTTTACTTATTAATCGTTGAAGATATATTTATTATTGATTAACAAAATTTCAAACTTAACCGTAACCTATGATGTCATCACTCCCTGCCATGTAATGGTTGTACACTGAAAATTAACCTTGATTAGTTTGTAAATGGTGAGTAGGTTATCGGTTGTTTTAAGCAGTTATAAATGAACATTACAACTGATAACCTATTCATAATATTAGGTTATTGGTTACCTATGCAGTTTTAAATTAAAGATGCACTGTAAATTAAACTTGTATAGTTATTAAATAGTGAGTAGGTTATAGGTTATTATATGCAGTTTTACAGGCTAAATGTTTTATAAAAATCAGTCCTAAAGGTTATTGGTTTTTATTTGTGGTTTTAAATGAAAGGTTATCGGTTAGTGTACGCATTTAATATTTTGATACAGCTTATAATGACGTCACAATATTTTAACAGGGTACATGTTAAGTCTGTTAGCAATTTCGTAAATATAAAAATATTTAAATATACATCTTTGGTCAATAGGTAAAATTAGTTAAAATAGCAACATTTTAACATTTTAGTGCGCATTTAAAGTGTAAATGAATTAAATTAAAACGGCAAAATTGAAATTTATCTGAGAAAGTGAGGTTATCGGTGCATTTTAGGAAGGGTCTTATATAACTATTTTCATGGTGATTTGCAACCAAAACTAAGTTCATATTTGAATGCAGCACCCAAAAAAGTATTGACTGTAAAATAAAATGTTACAATCTGTGACGAGACTTTTACACTAATAATGGAGTTGTTATTTTATACTTACATATTAGCTACATTTAAGTTTTTACAAAATTTACATTATTCTATCATCTGAGATTTTTACAGTTGAAATTAAAATGGAAAATACAGTATGAGTATGAAAGGAAATATTGTTTTTTTAACTGTGTGCCGGACTGATGTTGCTTTCTAATAGTAAGTTCTTTAAATTGCTTAAAATGTTCATAAAAGTGTCAGCAATCTTGTTTTTCTGATAAATCAACGTACAAAATCATTGTATGGCGTCACGTACATTAGTAAGTTTGGGTTTCTGTTCACAATTATTGTTTATTATTTAATATGTTTTATTGTGGGTTGTTTTAGTGTTTGAAGTCTGTTGTATCGGAGTCATTAAAGCGAGGGCTTACTGTATATATATATATATATTTTCTTTATTCACATGAGACAAGAGAAAGTCATGTGAGTGTTTCACTCCAGATTTTTATGAAACCATTTTTTGAGGCAACATCATGCCATAGTTCTATTAGAAGCATGTCCTGGAGGTGAAGAACGAGTAATTGAATTCTGGGTTTCGGATAATCGGGGTATACTTATAACTGAATTTTATTCACTTAAGAATACAATAAAACATTAGAAACAATTATTGAACTGTAAAGAGCGAACTTTCAAATTGTGAAGATTAAATGAGTACCTAAACTTTATTTCTAATTCTGTGTTCTGATTTAATTTAAATTACATTTCTTTATTTCTTTAAAAATACAATATAATTACAGTTTAAAACATGATCTAGTCTGGATTGTATTGTTTAGCAAAATATTCAGTGAAATTTAAAAAAGTGTTTACCTAAAGAATTTTGAATCAAGTATTTGCTTGGGAAATAAGTAGAATTGCACAAGGAAAGTGTTAACAAAAGAATTCTCATAAATATGACCTTGAAAAATCATACGTAATTTAAACAAAAAAAGAAAAACTAAATATGCTACTAAATTGTGTATTGTAACATCAGTTCATTTATTTTGATTATTCAACTAGGAGGTCACTTGGTATTTGAATGAGTACTTGTATTTTAGATTAGCTTTAATGCAATTTATCGTAAAAGAAAGGTAAATTGTGGAGTGAAACAGATGTAGCATAAATCTGGTGTGAAATACTTGCATGACTTTCTCTTGCCAATTTAAATAATAAAAATTATAACCTATGTTTAATCTTTGTAAGCAATTTCAAATGAAAAACATAACCTAATTTTAATCATGACTGAATTACGCTGAAGCTCTGTAGAAGAAAATGCTTAAAATTAAAGTTGTAGATTTTTTATATTTTATAACTTTAATTATATACATTTTCATTGTAAACTACATATCAAGGCAGCAATACTAAAAAATCTCATTTTATTACCGATTTTTTGATGAAAAAATGAAGAAAATCAATTTTTGTCGTTAAAGTAAATATTGTAGAAAAATATGTTTGACATAAAAGTTGTAGTATTTTTAATGTTCTACAACTTTGATTACACAGGGTGTTTCAGGGGGAACTGTTATTCAGCTAAAAATAAGAAAAACAGTTCATGTAAACATTGGTCTGGAATCGCTTCCTTATCAAGTTATGTCTAGCAAAAGATTTCGCCTGGAATTCAGCTCCCCCTGTGAAATGAAATGTACAGAAATTTGTTGGGCGATAATTTAGGTTATTAATTGAATAGGTTTTATGCTACATGAGCTGAAAAATTGAATAAAATGTGTCCCATGTCTGTTACTACAGTCATTTTTGAGATACTTGACATAATACACTAAGTCTGGTCTCGAAAAACATGTTTACTCCAGGTTTGAAGTAAATTAATTTTATTAAATGGGTAACAAACACGTAAATGTCTTGAAACTTGTAGAGAATTTAATTCTGAAGAAAATGATGATTGGCCAATAAGAAACAAACACAAATCAGTGATTTTCACTTGTTTCGGTACTTGAAGGAATTCCCTTTGTGGTCAATGGTTGAACAGAAATGAAGAAAAGAAAACTTAATCGTGGATTGGGCTTCTTCACAGGTGATAGATTTCTTTGATGCCAGAATTCAGAAATTTGTTGGGCAGTATGACAAATCTTTGAACAAAATTGGAAATTTTGTAGAAAAATAGACAAAAGTATGTATGGGACAAAATATAATGATATTTACAGTATTTTTCTTCATATTAATAAAACTCGTACAAGTGTTACGTGGGTCTTCCTCTGCTTTTCAAGGATGAGGCATCTCTGCCTGTTCTCAACCTCTTAAATCCATCTCTTTCTCGGGTATCCTAGTTCTCTCTTTCCCTCCGGTTTATAGCCTAGTGTCTACTTAGGTATTCTATCCTCCCTCATTCTGCTCACATGCTTCAACTACTGCATTCTGTTTCGAGATACCCTGTCGTTTGTAGAGAAGATGTTAAGTTCAGTATTAGGCGTGGTTCCCATTGGGCCGGTACGATAAGCGATGCTATAAGCAACACAATGAAAATTGTTCACTGACTTCTCAATAACATTTAATCCTTATGGAAGCATCTAATCCAGTGCACATTGGTGAGATAGCTATACGACACCAATAAATATTGGTGTCGTATCGGTAGGGGAGACACAGCTTGTCGGTTGTTCCGGCGAACAGTATCTTACGACCTCACTAAAAGAAAAGATGTGGTAAACAGGAGGAACTGCTAGTCTGAAATTTATTTGTATTCTGTTTTTTCAGTTTGTTGTTTAGGTCAACAGCCAAAAGGCTGGTTTGAACCTCTAAAGGCTTTACTAAGTAAAAACGAGGAGTGAGGTGGTTTACTATTATATGCCTTCCTCACTGCTTTGAAAGAGTATGCTTATCAGCATGCCAGGTCCTCCGAAAAACACCCACATTTCGCCCTGCAAATGACACCTTTACTTCATTCACCCCAGGTCTGGCTGTATAGTGAAATTCATTACTTTCAGAGGAGACAACTCTGACCATTGTCTTTTACACTTCTACCTCTTCTGTTCTTAAATAGTTCAGTCATATAATTGGCTGACTATGTAATAAGAAACGGAACTATTTTTTGTAGCCCTGGAACCAACCCACTGGGCGTATCTCTAGATCGATCTTTGTCTTGGGACTTCTATACCAATCAAGTTTGTAGTAAAATATCATCTGGGTAATTTGCACTAAAACAAATTGCCAGATTAAATGATAAAAATATTACTAATGGCAGCTTATCATGGCCTCATTCTGGCTCATATCCGTTATGGTATTTTAGTATGGGGTAATTCTAGCATGGGTAATATGAATAGGGTTTTTAAAATTCAAAAGAAAGCTATTAGGTGTATGGTGGGAGCTAACCAGCTAACCTCATGCAGGCCACTATTTAAGGAGCTTAAATTGCTTACAGTTCCCTCCCTCTAAATTTTTGAGGTGATTATGTATGTTAGGCAAAATAATTTTATGCAGAATTTCAATGTTCACAATCATAACACGAGAAACAGGAATGATTATTATGTGGCTAATCACTCCACAAAATTGTTTGAACAAAAACCTACTTATCCAGGGAGAAAATTCATGAATAAATTACCCCAATTTTTAAATTGTTGTGAGGATTTGAATTCCTTTAAAAAAATCTGAAAAATTACTTGATCTGTGAAACTTTTTATAGCGTTAAAGAATTTCTTTCTTGATAGTAGTGATACATTGTGTGATTCTTAAATGTATTTCAGGTGTTATATCTGACATATCCTATACTCCTCCTGGAGTCTCCAGGGCGCAAAAAAAGCAGATAGAGTGCAATTAACAATTTATGTGACTAATTACAGTAAAACTTTGTAACTACCGGATCTCGTTCTGTAAAACTTTAAATATCTCTTAATGTTGAGAGAGTTCGCGGGAAACCACTGCCGAACTTGCTCCATATTTTGAACATTATATGGGCGTACCTAATAGTTTCTTCTCGATTTCCGCAGGCGCTAAAGCCGGTAAGCGATAATCTCCCTCAAAATCTTCTTCTGAGGAGCTCATGATCAGCAACTGTCCCAAAAAACATGCCATGTTGTGTATAGCATTACGCCGATAAAAATCTTTTCAAGTAATACAAATTACTTAATGTCGTATCGCCCCAGTAGGAACGGCATCATATAAACGAAAACAACTGGTTATAGTTCTACTCATCTAAATGGGTAAAACTGTAAAAAAAACCACGCTACAGCGACAGTATTGGTTAATGTTGCACCTGATAAGTGCAACACTCTCTTCAAATGGTTGACAAAACCGAAGTACAATGCGTCATCTAAAGTTTTGTTTTTTGATATTTTTAATGTGCTTCTGTTTTCTAAATAGTTTTTGCCTACCATTTTAGCGTAAAACTGTTCGATTTTGTTCCAGTTTTTTCTATTTACAAACATTTAAGTTTTTCCACTCAAAAATCATTGCGATTGTAGTTGGTGATTCCCCTGCATCAATACTAAACAAAGTTGGAATTGTCGCTCCATTATCACAGTCACTTTCTTCCATTTAGTTGCCATTTCTACACATAAATACTTGCACAACAGTACATAAAAACAACAAAACACAGCCGTAACAGATTCACGAGTAGTATGGTAGAAATATCAGCTGATAATAGACCAGAAGAGATTTCACCTGAAGCCTGGGTGAGAAAAATACGTGTTTGGCTAAGTCAGCTGTGTTCAGGAGAGGTAGATTACTTATTCAAATTGTTTTTGCTATGCTCGTTACGAAAAACGTTATATGATTAGTGTGTTTTGATCAGACTAAAAATTCCAAAGTTGTCACTACATTATTAAGCCGAAAGCAAATTCTGTAAACTTACCAATAAAATAAATATTTATCTGTCTGGTATAAAGCTTTTGAGTATTCTATAATGAAGGCAACATGTGCGGTCAGAAATGATAAGATTACGTCATGGTCTGTTGTCTCACACAATTAAACGCTCTCTGTCTATCACATATGATTTTGACGCTCGACTTGTACGTGCTACTGGTTTGAAACCTCGTAGACGATATTTTATTGTACGTACATAATTATTGATTATATTTATTTTTTTCAAAAATTACCCCCACAACAACCCCACAAGGTTTTATGGTTGTTTTAAGGTTGCATATTGATTAAATAGTTAATAAAATTACAATTTTCACCGATTTTTTCCAACCTTAAAGTTAGGTGTGTAATAAATTATTTGATTACTTTCTTATGTAATATTCCGTACTTCAGAACATCAGGATGGTCGTTTTAATTTTACTAGCATCTGCGCAACACTTGATTACCTGTCATTTTTTATTTTACTAGTTTGTTTGTTGTGTTGGTCATCAGCCAGAAGGCTCGTTTGAACCTCTAAAGGCTTTACTAAGTTAAACGAGGAGTGAGGTGGTTTACCATGGCTGCCTCACTTAGTGGAAAAGTATGCTTCTCAGCATGCCAGTCCCTCTGAAAAGTATCTACTTTCCACCCTGCGAATGACACCTTCAATTCATTCACCATAGGGTCTGGTTGTAGAATGAAATTCATTTCTTTCTGAGGATATAACTGTGACTAGTGTCTTTTACACCTCTACTACTTCTTCTGTTCTTAAATGCTTCAGTCATATAATTGGCTGACCATGTAATAAGAAACAGAACTATTTATTGTAGCCCTGGAACAAGCAAATCGAGAACAAATAATTTAACACTCCACCTACCTGTTTTGGGCAAACTATTTGTTTATAAAAAGTAAAACAAACAAACTAACAGTTATGATGCGGCGGGGCGAGAATGAGAGAGCGAGGAGATGCGTTAGGAAGAAGCAGTTTCAGAAATTATGTGATTTGGGACAGTTAGCCCTCTTTTACACGGTCAGTTCAGTTGACAATAATATGCTTCCACTGTTTTCATTGCAATTGGGCTGTCGTTAGCATTAACTAATCAAAGGAGAAATATCAAATTGGAGTAAAAGATGGTTACAAAAAAGACGGTCCCTGTCTCGTTTTTGCTGGCACTATTTTTTTTTTGGAGCTGATGGATCGTATTCTTTATACCTAATTAACAACTTCACACGTCTTTTCAAAGCTGTCCAATGTTGCATTCTTATATTCTGGCCTTTTCCTTTTTTTTACCAGGTGTCAAAAAAACTGATTATGAATTAGTTTCTTCAGTCTTTAACTTCCTTCTTTATACTATTTCGAACTGTGAAAAGAGAAACATGTCGGTACATAGTTAGCCGCTCGATCTAGGATTTTGTTAAAGACACGGAAAGGCATTTTTGTTTAGCTTCAACTTTACATTTCATTACACGGCATATTAGATTTCGTTCAGCTCTGAATAGTCTGATCAGATTTTTTCGAAACCGGCAGATATTTCTGTTTACGGTAACAGATAGTTACATTCATACAGTTAACCTACAAAGTTCCGCGTGTACCTACCGTATGTGCTTTAAGTATAATGTACGTTGTTGTGTTGCCTAAACTGACTCGAAAGCAGTCGCACATGGGCACTAATTCTTTTTCTCTGTACTCCTTTGTAAAATCAAAGGCATTTTCGTGAGTCGAGTAACTATAGGAACAATTTTAATAATAAATTCAAGGAAATGCACGCTTGATTAAATTAATTAAGTTTATAAACAATAAATTAGCCGTTACAAAAAAAAATGTTTTATTCATAAAACGATGAGGTTATGTTGTGATCAAAAACAACAATACGCACATTATAATAAGTCGGGCTAATCTTACGGTATCGAGGGCGTACGCTACGCTGATAACAAGACTCTTGTCAGCTGTACCAGTATCCCCACTGTCAGAGCCCAATTTCTTTTGTCAGTAGTTTGTCAAAATACTTCTTTCTAGTGTTTTACCTTGTACATATCATTAATTAAAAATTATTTCATTTATTTACAAGTTTATAAAAGTATACTATTACGCTAAGTTCGTATTCACAACCGAATTCCAGTTTTTTAGACCCTTTGTTGTCACCATCCGTATCACTGTCGCTATCTACGCGAAGCCATTCTCCTTCATTCGAAGTCATTCATTCATTCGCGGAGCCATTTCTCGTAGTTGTGATCGTCACTGGATTTTTCCCTGATGAGAAGATAAGCAGAGCGTTTTTATAATTTTTTTTTAGTTACCGGCTTGTACAATAACAGTCCTCTGACCTTTAGTATTTAGACCTTTAGTTTGTCTTAGCGATTTTTGATGGCTCCGATTCTCCACTGTGACCTTCCATTATGTATTGATGATATCACGCGGATAAATTTACAATAACATGTAAATTATTTAAAAGTAGGTAGTCTAAAATAATACCTAAATCGAATTAAAAAAAGACATGAATGTGTAAAAATAATATAAAAAAGATGTAGTCAATACATTAAAAGGACAGTCTACATGGGCTTAGTTTACAGTTTTGTTTGTTGGCAATGTTTTCAGAACTTACATCCTTTTTTTCTCGTTGACGGCTTGGTTTGCAGAAGTAAACTGATTTATGGGCTGTCCTCACTCCAAAACTGATAGCGTTGCAATGGAAACTTATTAGGCAATCTAACTATAGGCGGGGGTTCGACTAAAATCTGACCTAGTAGGGATCATACACGTGAGGCGCCTTCGCCGCGTTAACCGAGCGTTTGTAAAAAAAAACGTGCACTTACACATTCAACCGTATAACGCGCGTTTGCAAAAGTAAACAATACATAGCGCAGCTGTTCATTGCTGGGAAGTTCATGTCATTTTAAACAAAATGGAAGTTGAAGATGTAGCGTGTTTGTGGCTCAGAGCCACGAACCTAATAGCGACGTCGCAGGCTAAGACAGGCAGTTTTGGGTGCATCCAGTTTTACGAGATAAACTAATACATAGTTTATTAGTGACACTATACAAAATTACCGGAATGCGAATTGAAATTCTTCGATAACTTCCGAATATCCAAAAAAACCTTTGATGCTTTATTGCAGTTGATTGAAGACGATATTTCATCCAGTTTGAACTATATAAGACATGCAATACTAGTTTCAAACGCGCGATCAGTGTAAACCGATTTATTTCAATGTACTTGAAAGCGCGCGGTAGTCGCGCATCAACAGCTAGAACTTCGACTCGCGCGGTCGGCCAAATCACGTGTTTGAATTAGTACGCATGATGCAATTCTGTGTACAGTATTCAGATGAACTAATGTCCCCTAGCCGTGGGAGTGAGAGAATGCATAACGCTCTCACTCGTACAAGCCATATGCGCCGTTTCAATAACATTGTCTTTAATTTTACTCATTGTCATCTGATACCTATACCTCGCTCACTTGCTACTACAATCGCGCGGTAGCAATCGCTTTCTTGTGTACGTAGCGTAAGGCCTCGGCCACGATACGAGCGGCATCGGCCGATATAAGCGGCACTGCGGTGCTTTTAGATCTCCATGATGGTTTTTAATAAGCAAATTGTACAATTGTTGTTCATTGAAAGTAATTTTTTCCTGGCAAATTACGATTATCGTTAATGAAAAGTAAAAGAAAATTTTGTGTACATCCAATTAAAACAAAGCTAGGCAAAGATACGGAGAATATCACCATCTATTTCAAAATTTAAGAGAGGATGTATCACTTTTTTTGAATATGTGAGGATGTCATTGGAAATTTAATTTTATATTGTGAAGGATACCTGCTCGTTTGCCGAAAAAAGAGTGGGCCTTGTGAAGCAAGTTTTCCCTGAAGAACAACTCATAACTTAGTGGTGACTTCAACTCTAAAAAAAAATTAAGTTACTGTAACTCTAAACATATCAAATAAAGAATAAAAATAGCTTAAATGGCAAAATTTAGTGCAATATTCTTCTGCATTTTATTTATTCATGTAATTTATTAAATTTTTTATTAGGTATCATTTTTTAAAACAATATTGTTATAAACATCACAGTCAAACATCCAGTTTGACTTCCCACAGTTTTTCACTTTTCTGTCGAACTAATTATTTATTGTTCAAAGTAAATGAGCAGATTATAATGTAGCATTGTATAAAAAAATGGAGATTTTTTATTTTAATGTCATTTGAGTAACATAAGTAAAAATGTGAGTTTAGGTTGTGAAATTTCAAAAATTGATTTTTATTAAGTAAAAAATAAAAAAAAAATTTAATTACAAAGAAAAAACTTCAGCTAATACAAAACTTTGCTTGTGATAATAAAATAAAAATTTTACTATGAGAATGAAAGAGTTCTTTTTCAATCAATAAAATGTTAAAATTATATTTTGTTACTAAGTTAATGTTAATTTTCTGTAATAAAACGATGCTGCTGAATTTCCAGTTTTTTCATAAGCTGGTGAAGGTGCAAATGAAACTTTTTGTAAAGTCGTGTACTACTACCACTGCTTGACCCTGTTGGTTTGTTTGAAACCATTTCAGCTTCTGGAATTTTGCAGTTATGGTTATGTTTCTGTTTTGAAATTGGAGCTTTCCTCAGGCTGATTCTTGCCACTTTCAGGCAGTATAATTGTTACAGACAACATCTCGAAACAGACTAAACTATTGTGTCAGTTAACTGGCAAATAAAAATTTAATGTTTCAGTATAGCGGCAGGTGGTGTCGCTCTCCCGTATCGTAGCTGATTATCACTGATTTCAATTCGATGCAATTTAAACAAAAAGCCTAGCGGCACTGCTGTGTCACCTGCTGTTTGCCACTTGTATTGTGGGCAAGGCCTAACAGAAGCAAAATACCAAGAAGTCTGGAGAACAAAATGCATTCGCTAACTTCTTTGTGTGCATTTTTTAAAATGAGTTCAAACGCTCTCTTAGAATTATTTTCATACTGTCCTCTCACTGCAGTTGTTTAATCCTGTTATTTTTAATTTTTTTAAAAATCCCATATGGATTTACCAAATATCCGGATGAGCAGGGCTCTGTGGTTTGAATGTAGAACTGTTTAAATATTTCTAAGTTAATTCGGTTTTCAGTTCTTTTTTTCCACCTGTAATACAATTTTTAACGGGTTTTTTTAATAGTTTATGAAGTTGGCTATAATTTATTAATATAAATACAGAGTGAATTTACGACTATCATGGATTATAATGCCATTCAATGTAAATGATATTACAGGTTTTGTATAAGTCATTGTTTCTGTTTATTTTCCATTGGTTTTTTTAACATTACGTTTTATAATTAATTATTTGAATTGATCTATTGTATATCTTTTTATAAAAGTTTTAACATGTTCTGTCATGTTGAATTATTTTATTTAACCCTTTTATGATGTTTATGAAAGAAAACCCTTATTGTACAAACTACTGGAACACTTAAGCCTAGGTGCACACGAAACATTCGGGATCTGGGTATAATGAATAACAAACAAACTTACTTTAAACTTACAACAATTAGATTACTTCATTAAATTAATTATAAAACTTGAGCTTAAAACAGGTTGGCTGCTGTAATGTATTAGGATAAGCCTTTTGCACCAGCCACATAATAATTGGTAAATTTTCACCAGAAGCCACTCAGAAAAATTGCAAATTATGCTTAATAACATATCATATATTGAGTGTATAAAAGTAAAAAGTTAATACAATGTCAGATAAATAAAAAAAAATGGTGGAACACGTGTGATTCTCACACTTTACCAGAAAAGATATTCTTGGAACAGGCTGCGTGTATCGCATGTGATTCTCACTTACAATAGTGATTTGAATACAAATACGAATATGAACAAATAAATAGTATTATAAATAATTTACAATATTACAAACACTAATTAACACATATAATTACTAATAAAGATGAAAACAACATTACAATACGAATAAACATAACCAAAGTATCAATAGATTTAGTTTTTGTGTAGTACTAAATAATTTTGCTGTGCACAGATGGCGCCTGCAGCTGTATTTTACACTAGTCCTAATAGAGCTGCAAAAATTCAATGTAATCTTAGTAGACCTACAAAAGTTATGATGGAAGAATCACAACGGTGCCTGAAGAACCAGCATGGATTTCTCACAGCCTGTGCATACAAATCCGTGAGAATCGCCAGCGATCCTCACAGCCTGTATTGATGAACACCTAAGGATCGCGTGGGTGTCTCACTGCAGCCAATCTTTCAAACTAAACTTGACTATACTCGGTTCATCGTAAGAAAGATACCTTGAGTAAACAAACAGCAGTTACCGAATCAGCTGATAAAGCGGTGATTCAGAAAAAATGCAACACTTTTAACGAAAATATCACAATGATAATTGATACGTGCTTTTAACCATATGCAGAATTAAACGATAAATAGAAATGAAAAACCAAAAAATACTACAACACTAAATTCCTAATTGAAAATAAATTATAATGCATGCAAGAACAATGCGAGACAATACAATGTCAAAAGTGAACTGGTAGTATAATATAATGATGGCATGTTCTTTGTCAAAAATGTGGAGAGAGATTTATGGGTTTGGATATGTCATTGTCAAATTCAATTGTGAAAAAATGAGTGACTAAACTAATATTAGATGACTAATCATCAAAATAAAAATGTTTACTTGTAAAGTTCTCTTGTTTCGTCATACAGATTCAGAGGTAATACGTATAATTTTTAACCACATTTATTTATGAAAAAGAATGGAAATAAAGTATAGGTCTAACGTTTTTGTACATTTATTAATCAATACTTAAAATATCAGTCATGATATATGATGTAGGCCTAACAGTTTCATTTATAAAAATACTTTTAAAAGTAATTTATTCTTGAATACTCTTGAAAGTATTTTGTTGTTACTTTTTGATCAGTGTGTACACATATTTAAATAATGTGCATGCTCAGTGACATCATTATTTGTTTACTTGAGATATCTTTGTTATGGTGAACCGAGTATATAAGTAAAATAATGTCACTTTTAACCAATTAAAACAATTGTTTACCTGTCCACAACCACTTGCTACTATCCTTACACATGCAACTACTTAACTTATTTCAGAACCGGTCCTGTAATGGCACTATTTTGAATGGCCTGACAACATTTCCCATTCACAATTCTTGTAACCTATTCACTACAAAGGTGCTAACTGTTTTTATACCTGCGATCTAATAGTTTCCTAAATGATCGAGATTGATCTAACAGTCACTGCTATTCTTGAACATAGTAGAAGGGATCAAAATAAAAGGAATGTCTCCACCAGTTTTGATTTCCAAGAATTCCCATTCAAAACATTACATCCATTGCAATCCATTATCCTTGTTCGGTACTTGATTTACAGAATACTCAGTTTTTTTACAATGAACAATTTATTCCGTTAGACATTTCTAGAGTATCACTGTACAACGTTACAGCTTTACAGTGTTTGAATGACTTTTTTAGATTTTTCTTTCCATTTATAAGGTGTTCCTTTTTTTGTAAGGCATTGTGTTTCTGTATTTAATTAAATTTCTTTAATTAATATTTTTTATTTGTTCACAGGATTTAACTGGGGTATCCCCTTGTTATGGACGGGATGGTAGAAGAGAACGGGACATCAGCAAGCAGCGGTGACCCATTGGCCCATTCACCCGGGTCAACACCTCATCCACATCCCATAGCTATTACCTCTGTAAGTACCTTGCTGTTATCATGTACAGTCCATTCTTGTTACAGTGGACTAGTGTATTTGATTCACTAACTAAAAAGTATTTTTTTTACAAAGTGTTGCATGAAATAATAATTTGTACCTTATTATTTTATTTTGTCGTTTTTGAAAAATGACGGTGTATACTTCATTAACAGATTTCAAGGATCTCGATGCAATCTTCGCATCTGGCAAATTGTCTCTGTGACAACCAGTTGATCAATAAAACTATGTAGGTATAACATTGAGATGCCGATTGTTCAAAAACGAATTTGATTTAGTGATGTGGCGCTCATGAACACGTCACACAAAAGAGCTTAGCACCCTGAGGGTTTCTCTCCCCATGCAGCATGAGCTTTTCACATAAAGCTGAGCAGTGCAAATATTTGTAATTTATACACACACTGTCTCTGTTAGGAATCCGTATGCAGGGTGCACGGGACGGTTGAGGGGTGGGCATATTGAATGCAAAAGAAAGATGGACACATTACAACAAAATTATTTTGTATTTGGGAGTACATAAATGTTTAGGTACTTGATGGAGGTGCTAACATGAACACACGCTGTGTGTGAAGCAGTGTGCCTGAGCGAGAATCACACTCCACTTACTACATATTTATTTATTGTGGCTCAGTGTGCTTGAATCTACTAGCTCTCTCCCATATTTCACCCCAATGTGCCATTCACTCATATGAGCGGTGTGGGGCCGTAGCTACCTTTTTTACTGTTTTTATTGCGTCATCAAGGTCTTTAAAATATTTTTGGAATTAGTGCTTAATTGAATATTAATTTTCTTTCAAACAAAATGAATCTAAACATTGGTAATAATATGGGAGTCTATTTCAGTTGCATATACAGATTTACTGACTAAAAAATTTTTTTATAAATTGTATTAGAAATATTTATCTGTTTGATATAAAAAACATGTTCACTGCTTACAGTTCACTAGTGAACGACTGAAACACAATAGTGATGCATTTAATAAACAGTCACAACTGACCAATACACCTTATAAAACAAAAGATGTTGTTAAATATTTTGTCATTTCGTTTAGTTTGATACTGTGTTTAGTTACATTAATTACGGCTTGTCAATTTTGTAAAATGCATGGCAATCCATTCTGCTGTAATATATTGGAAGTGTGCACTGCGTGACCTAAACAACTTAATGGTTAACTGGGAATCAAATTCAAAAATACGCTTTCAAATCCAATATTCTGAAGAAGAAGCTAATTCGATCTTATGATCTGCTGCTTTCCTTTTTTAAATGTAAATATAATTAAAATTTAATTGCCTGTCGTAAATTGAACATGTGATTAAATTTTTATTGTGACAATATTAGTTAACATTATTCAATTGTGATCGAATAATGGTCTTTTTAAAGTCTTATCATTATTATTATTAGGCGGGGTGTTAATAAATTCTGTTGTGTAATAATTTTATATAGATGGTGAACGAAAACAATTGAAAAATTAATTTTTAACAAAAATAAGGTGATTTTTAGTAATGTAACAATGCGTATGGAAATAATCAGATTAGAATCAATACAGTGCACGCCAAATTATGTTCTGTTTGATATGGAAATATCACCAGATAGCAAAAATAGACTCGGACTGGTGTAAATTATTCGGATATCCAGATCACCAGGATCCAAATTAATAAGAGTTTGCTGATATCGAACATAAATTTGTTTAACCAATAGGATAACTCACTTTTAGCAACTATCGATTAATATTTTTTGTTTTTGTTTTGACAGGTACAGTCAGTAATACAAGCTAATCAAAACCAATCAAATCAGCAGTCGGTAATCCAATCGGCTGCTGGTACTGTTCAACCTGTGCTGACTAAAGGTAATGTTATATTGGTCAGTAAACCGAATTCAGTTATACAGACAACGCAGGGAAGTCTACAAACGCTTCAGGTGGTAGTACCTAACTAGTTTATAATTTTTTTTCTTTCTTAACCCTTTTGGGACCTCTCAATTTCGACTGTTCAACAAAGTGTACCTTAAACACTATTTTGTATAATTAATTATTTTTTTAATTTTTTTTCACAAAGAAATTTTCTTACAAATACTATTACCAGGTGTTTAAATAATTTCATACAATTTTAAATTATGGGAATTTGAAAACTTAGTTATAGTATATAGTAAAATTATCAGAAATAGCTAGTGGTAATGTATATTAAAATTTTTTTGTTGGTTTAGAACCTATATAACCAAAAAGAGCAATTAATTCTATACCTAATTTCTAAATTTCAGCCAAAAATATTATAAAATAAATACATCAACACTTTTCTAAAATTAGTTAGTTTTTAAGAAAAACTATCAGAGTAGTAGATGTCATGGCCAAACTCACTTTGTAATATAAATTCTCTTATCTCTTCCATCATTTTCTTCCTCAGCAGTAAACGCCAAACACTTACGCTTACTCATTATTCAGTTTAAAACAGAAACTAATAACATGACTGAAAACACGTCTACAAATAAGATCAAACTAAGCCTAAAATAAAACACTTCTAAAATATTCATTTATCACGTAAAATAAATACTACAACACGTAAATATATAATAATGTAAAAGAGGATGTGTGTATATATGTTAGTTTGTATGTTTCAAATGGACTTCTAAACCCTTCGACCGATTTTGATCAAATTTTCAGGAACATGTAGAAATAGCCTTGGAATGGTTCCTGTGAAGTTTGGTGCAAATCGCGTACTAAAGATAAGTTTTTTCACTATTTTTCGTATTTTTCCCAAATTTTTTCCGTGATTTTTGTTAAATATCATTCATTTATTAAAAACCAGTTAATCTTTACAACAATTTTCAATTTAAATATTATTTTTTCCATGAAAATACGTGTATAAGTTTCTTTATTAGCATACCTTAAGTTACAGACTTAAGTTGTGTTACATGCAACAAACACATAGCATTATATTTATATTACATAGCATTTATTATATTTATTTTAGGTAATTTAGTTGGGTTAGTACCCATGATGAAACATTGATTATATGTATATTATTGGTATCATATCACCGTTACACTCTTAATGTTAATTTAAAAAAAATTGTGTTTAAAATTTTGGGCTCTGAGGAAGGGTTCATCATTAAGATATTTAATTGTTGCGGGTTTTTCCATATTTTTTTCAGTCATATTATTTAGTGGTATTCATAAACGTATTCGTCATTCCATCATTGCCGATTTTAAAATTGTTAATGATGTTTTCACAATGATTAAATTTCAAAGGAATCCAATTGACTTGCATATGGCCGTGACGAAAATGTTTCAGCATTTAACAACCTATATGTGTGGAAATACTTTTAAATTTTTATTTTAGTACTCGTTTTTGTTGATAGAATAAAATTTATAACTAGAAAATGCAGCAGATGTGTCTTGAATGCCCAACACAGATTGTTAACACATTGGAGACTGCTGTTTTACATTAAGTAATAACACCAGATCTTGGCTATTTTTAGCTATTTGCCAAAGATCATAGTAAATTAACTAAAACTTTAACTTCTTCAACACTGACATGTATTTAAGGATCTAAATTTCCTCTTTCATTTGATTTAAATGTTACACTAAAAAGTAATGAGAAAATGAAATACAGTAGAGTCCCAGTTGATTGAATTCCAGGTTAACTGAGGTAGTCCCAAAAAGTACTGTGCAAAGAGGAACGTGCATGTAGCGGCAAATCTATCATAATACTGTACTGTTATTAGTCACATATGGTTTCATCAAAAATTGTCCTGGTAAATAAAACACACAGTTTTTAATCATTAGTAAATACTGTAGGGTACAGTAATGTCCAGTGCTTTGCTAATCATTAATACAATTTTGTTAATACTTTTTTACGACATTTAGAATAAAATGAAATACAGCATGTGCACTAAATGTCATGTTACTCAATAAAACTCAAAACTCGCTGTGTTGTGGTAATGTGTATGCTAGTGCGAAGTGTTAAGTACAGTTTTATATGGCGGCATAGAAGTGACCAAGTTCCTTTAAAACAAAAAAATACCCTATGGACTTCTTCAAGAAATAACTTTTTTAACTGGAACCTGTACTGTTTATGTCTTTTTTCATTTTGTATTTTTATTTGTCATTTGATAATACAGTAGATTCCTTTTTTCTCATCTAAGGGTAAGCGCACAGTGAATGCTGGTCGCAGGTCGCTGGTCACTTACCAGCAGGAGCCTGCTAGTAGGAATAGGCCATTATATTTTAATCAGACGTCTCACAGTAAACGCTGGTGGGAAACTTGTGTGCTGGTCATCTGTGCATATCAGCTCACGAGTTTGTTTTGTATAAACGTGCCTGCTGCTTGCTGGCAGGTTGCTAAGTGTACTTGGGGTTGTATAATATGTATTCATAAATAATAACTTGTTAATTAATTATAACATAGGTTTATAAAACAATGCTTTATAAGATTGAATACCAGTAGTAAAAATGTTCAAAATTTGTACCTCAAAATAATCACAAGTCTTTCTTCCAGTAATGTTGGTTGCTTGTGCAAATTGCACCATTGTTTTTATAAATTAAGTTCGACTTTTGATAAAATAAAATAAAACATTTCCAGAGTCATTCTCAAGTAGTTTAAAAAACCTGTCTATCTTCTTTTAATTGCGGAAAATGATTATGATACTAGCTGTACAATTTTCTGTTATTATTAATGTCACTAACAGTATAGTCTTTAAATGATAATAATTTCGTGTAAACTTTTCCATTAGAAATAATTCATCATCAATGGTGCTACTGTAACTCATGTTGAATACCGACAACTGAATTAAGGTTAAGCATGTAATTACATGTTCCCACTATGTGCACCCGTGAATCAGCTCCAGCGACCAGCATTTACTGTGTGCTTACCCTTAGACCATGTTTTCATTCATTCCACCAGTTTACCATGTGTTTCCCTCGTGATTTTTGACAGAGTCTGTGTTATCCATCCGACTTTTCGATTATCCGAGGTACCCTTGGTCCACATTACCTCAGATCATGAGGGATCTACTGTATGTATTTGTAAATAACACCACTTTTTGAGTAAAAATGTTTTTGTAAAATAATAACGATAAAAATGTCCGTAAATAATCACAATAGACACTAAATAAAACCCTAATAATTACATATTGTAAACAATATATACACTTTGAAATCGAAATGGAATAATAGAAATAAAATTTCAAATACATTATAACAAACACAAACATAAAAATATGTGCAACACAAAACTTGTAAACAATAACACCATTACACAAGTTGTCAATTTTATAGTTGTAGAAACTAATTCTTTGAATAGTTAGCGCATTTAGTGATGAATCTGAAAACCGAAAAATTATAAAAAGAGCTTATAACGTATAGACGAAACCAAGCTGATCTGTCCCATCTAAAACAACGCAATATAATATGAGGTTGAGCACCATTCATTCTTAGGACCTGTTTGCTGCAGACAAGCTGGACTCTTCTGTAGGCTCCAATGTGTTAATAATGTTAAGAATAAATGTTTCATTGTAAGTAACGAATTAAAATCCCCAATAATTATTATGAAATAAAATAAAAAATATGAATTAATCATTTTGAATAAAATATTTTTGTATTTGTCAATAGAACTATGAGTTTTGAGAGTGAAATTGTATATTCTAACACTGGTTTCACACTGCCGCCGTGATATTGTGACAGCGGTTTCGCTTTTATTTCTCAGTGAAATGACTTTCCAATCGGTGTGAAATTTCAAAGCGTAGCATTTGGATTCATGACATTAACACAAAAAGAAAATATTTGGGAGAAAATGTATTGTGCAACGAACTGCAGTTTCATGAAGATCGATTTCACAATTACTTTCGGATGAACCAAGAAAGCTTTGAAGAGCTTCATAATGTACTACAACCTCGTACCACTAAACCTTGATACTAAAATTATAGAGAAGCCGTCCCCAGCAAGCAAAGACTGGCATTGTGTTAAGAATAAGTTAATTTTATTTCTGTTTAGGAGTTAATTTAAAATGAAATAGTTTAATTTGACTAATTCTTTTTGTATTTCAATCCAGGCTTTTTGCTTTTTTATAATTTTTATAGTCCAGGTGACTCGTGAAATATATTTCAGGTCATTGCCTGACGGACTGAATCAATAATTCTGTTGATGTGTTATCCGTGATAATAGTAAACTTGCAAAAGATAACAGAATGCAATATTCTGAAATGTTTCACTGGCGAAAATCTTGTGACTGCGACAGATTCCGTGTGGTACTGAAACGAACTGGCGAAATTACAGTGGTAGTATGAAAGGATTTCGCTGCGCTTACCGTCTCAACCGATATCTCTGTAAGGGGGCAACATATTGTTTCGTTCGATTATCGCGTATTCAGATCGACAACTTGCTGTGCGGGACGAAAGCGTATCTGCTGTTACAGTTTCGCGGCATCGGTGTGGAATGGTGTAAGATCAGTTCATTTTAACCCTTCTGTGCTTTTGTGGTCAGTGCAGTGGGCTGCCATATTTTCTGAATGGGCTTGGATCCTTTTTGCTGTGCAGTGCTAACTAGGCCAGTTCTACTATTTAACAAACAGAATTATCAGGGTTATTCGGAAGGTGGCTGAAAATATCTACTCTGAGAACGAGTAACCAACTGACAAATCGGCAAGAGTTAAAGACAGGATTAAAATAGATGGGGTAAAATGAAATGGTTTCAGCATAATTTTGGGTGGATGATATTTATGGTGTAGTAAAAACAGTTCCATCTATATTTAGATAATTTTTTATCGTTTTTCCAGATAACGTCAAATAATGATTCCAAAAATTCCATAGGGGTATGTTTTTTTTATAACTGTAATTAAATATATGTTGTCGTTAAACTGAGCACCAAATTGTTGACATACAAATGATATTTGTAACATGAGGACAGTTTGGTCATTAAAAAAAAATATTTGTTATAAAAATGTTATTGATGTTTTTAAAGTTTTCTACAAATCTATGTTACTTTTCTACATAGTCGCCGTTCACTATTAAACACTTTTCATAACGCTGCATTGGCTTTTTTAACCCCTTTGTGTAAAATTTACCTGCCTGTGCAAAATGGCTCTGTAAAATATGCCTGGGAATTGTATCAGTTGACAACAGCAGTCTTGTTTCTTCCACTTGTTTTCCCATTTTGTTAAAGGCAGGATATCTTTTATTGGTGCAGGAGAAAACAAGTCAATGTAATACTATTCAACTAGTCAATTCCACAAGAACAAAAAAAAATCCAGAAATCTTACTCTAGTCAGGAAATTATTACTACTGATATCTGAGGCGAAAAGGATGTCATTTTGGTTGATTTCGTGGAAAATGGGACAACAATTATAGCCAAAATGTGCTGAAAAACAGTCACCAAGTTGTGATGTGCAATCCAAAATTGAAAGGGCAGGAAACTGTTTTCCGGAATAATCTTCCTCCATGGCAACTCATGTCCTTTACACTGCTACCCAGATGAAAGAGAAGATTCATGATTTCGGTCGGGAACTCTGATTGTCTTCCGTGTAATCTTGGATCTTATACCTACTGACTATTTCTTGTACTTGAACTTGAAACAATGGGTTTTGGTTTGATTATGACGTGAAACTCGAGACAGCATTTTTTAAATTGTTTAATTACTCTGGTGAACTTCTTCATAGAGAGTTTAAAGATGTTGACTCAGCGTTATAAAAAGAGCTTTAAAGTGAATAGTGACAAATGACGATGTAAATACTTTTGGCTGTTGAGTTTTCAGATTAAAATCAAATTTTGATTGTTTTCTATAACTAATATGATTCGAAAAATTGTTTAAATTTTGACTGGAAGACCAATTTATTTTCTCCTCTGAAAAAAGTTAGTGGGGCTAAAAATTGGGTTTCAAGTTCTGGTTTCGACAGGAAGTGGCCCAAAACTGGAAGTCAAGAATCAAAGTCAGAAATTACTAGAGATAGCAACAAATGGTTTTTGAATTCGTAATCTATTTAAAATGTTAGTGAGTATGGATTGGGTTTCAAGTTCCAATTTCAACCAGAAGTGGCCCAAAACTGGAAGTCAAGAATCAAAGTCAGAAATTACTAGAGATAGCAACAAATGGTTTTTGAATTCGTAATCTATTTAAATTGTTAGTGAGTATGGATTGGGTTTCAAGTTCCAATTTCAACCAGAAGTGGCCCAAAACCGGAAGTCAAGAAATCAAGCAAACAATGCGATTTGATTTAACAATTTGAATTTGATTTTATATAACAATGCAATTTGTTTTTGGAAACAAAGATAGTGCCATTCAGTTCCTCTTAAAAAGAGTAGATACAGAAATCTAATGGTTTTGTCAAAAGTCAAAGGTAAGCCTTTTTAAAAATTGCCATCAGCCATGAGACGCATCATCTTATGAGAGGGATACAATTGAATATATGGAAATAACTTGTGAAATTAGACTGTAATACACTAAAATTGAAGTAATGAACTTGTAAATGTCATCGATTTCACTGCGTGATATCAATGTAATTGAAAGCAAAGTAATGCTGTAGAAATGTAATTAGTAAATATTGGTACTTACGTTAAATGTTTGTTCTATTATACTTCAAAAGGACCTCTCAGATGATTTGTACAATATTGAATTCTGAATTAACACGTAACGATGCAGTATTGAAGTGATGCGGTTGTGATGAAAATTACTATTTTAATCTTTGTATGCATGTCAAAAGATGTACAATTGATTGAACTGTTCATTATCGTAATGTAAACAGATATTGCATTGAATATTAACACAATATGTCATTTGAGATTTGTTATAATGTAATAATACGTGTAAAATGAATTAAATATGAGGTCTGTTCAAAAAGATCCCGAACTTTTTGTGTAAAAAAAAGTAGTACGTGACTTACAGCTTAGGGGTCTGGATCCCCTTCTAAGTAATCTCCTATCCTACGTTCACACTTGTCCCACCTGTGTTTCCATTTTCTGAAGCAATCGTGGAACCTTCTTCTGGAGTGACCTTCAGCTGCTCTGTCGGATTATTCTAAATCTCAAGAATTGTGGTAAATCTTTTTCCTTTGGGTGGTTTTTTTTTGAGTTTGGGGAACTAGAAGAAGTCACAGGGTGCTAAATCAGGGGATTGGGGGTGGGTGGGGAAAGCACGATTATTGAATTGCGAGCTGAGGGACTGAACTGAGGGCTGAATAGGCAGGTGCGTTGTCGTGGTGGAAGAACCAGCCGCCGCTCGCCCAGAGTTCGGGATGTTTCGGTCTGATTTTTTGTCGTAGGGGTTTCAGAAGCCTAATGCAGTAAGACTGGTTAACTGTAGAGCCTGGAGGAAGGTACTCGTAATTGACAACACCTCTGGAATCGAAAACAGTCTGCATGACCTTAATTGTGGGATGAACTTGACCAGCTTTTTTTGGGTCTTTGAGAATTTTCACTAAATCATTTGAACCTATCGTAGAAAGTTGTTCTTTTTGTGGATTGATCACTGTAAGCCTTGACAAGCAATTCATGAGTTTTTGTGAAAGATTTTCCGAGTTTCTCACAAAATTTCACGGCACAATTCTGTTCACACAAGTCATTATTTTAACTTTGACAAACTCGTAGAAAACAGTTGTTTCTCCGGAACTAAGCAAGATATCAGCAAACTACAAAATGGAGGTTACTCGTGATGTTTCTATGAACACAATGAGCCCTGGTGGATCTCTGTGGAACTAACTGCAGATAAAAACAGTTCAGGAAATTTTTGAGCATACCTTGTACACTAATTTTTTAAATATAAATTAAGAGTACAACGTGGTGCCCCATCAATGTGGGAAAATGCATTTTAACAGCATGATTGAAAACTATACTAGAAAGACAAAATTTTAACACACATTTTTAATTTTTGGAAGGAAACAGAAAAAAAGCAAAGTACAGCACAAGGAAAATGAACCATATTTATTACTAAGTGATTGCGAACAAAGTGGGAATTTTGAATTTTGACTAGACACTGAACAGTGATTATGTAGAACAGTAAAGTAATTTGTAGGAAACTAAAACTAGCAATACATTTTTTTCGTACGTATAGTTTTTTATGATCAAACAGCTCTTATGTTAGGATCATACAGTGTATGTAGATATATTTTTTAACTTCAATTATATATTAAATGTATGTCGACACATATTAAATATGTACTCACAGTAAGAAAAACAAACAGCACTATCTATGTTGTTAAATTCCAACTAAATGATGTTTTTAAACAAAACTTTTTTTAATTTTATGGTGCAGTGTAAGTACTATTTAAATTTAGCTGTTATGCCGTGGTAGATAAAACAGAACAACAGATAAACAATAGATGGATAATCGTTTTACTGTATTTAATTTTTAAAAACTTCAATGAGTTTGGTTGGGATTCAGACCCCCGGGGAAAAACAAATTAAAATTTATAACACTACAGCGTGTTAATTCCAGAGGACAACTAATAAATTCGAAAGCCTAGTGAAAATTTGTAGAATGGTGAAACAAGGATTAATGTGTGAAAAACAGGGAGGGAAGTATACATTATACAGTCGAACTTCTATAACTCAAATTCTCAAGGGATGGAGGAAAATTTGAGTTACAGAAATTTTGAGTTATGGAAAAATAACAACAAAGCAGTTATTCTAAAATAACAAAAACAGAACATTCCACGTAGACTAATACAGTAGCCTACAATATGTCAGAAAGTAGGTCTGCTGTGTGTTAAATATATAGCTGTATGTTAAATATGTAGGTCTCATAATATAGTACTGTACGTTGCATTTCGCTATTCACAGCATTTAGCAGTTTAGCATTGCTATTAGCTATAGTGTTAAGTACTGTACTTTATTGTACACAGTATTCCAAAATTATGCTATTTTAAGTTCGCATTACATGCTGAATAAGTTACAGTTGTACCGACAGACTATGGTTCTATTGTTCTATGGTCGACCAAAGATTCATAGATTCAAAGAAATTAATTGTTTTGGTGTACGCCTGTTAGGCCTATACAAAGGTAACCAGATGACTTTGAGGGTCTTTACCCTTTATATGGTCGAACATTTCCTCTTATAATTAAAAAGTAGCACTATACCTACAATTTTCAAAAGACCAAAAACACTATTTTGAGAACTATGTGCATATTTTTGTCAAAAGAAATGAAATAAATAGTTTGAGAGAAGTGGCGGAATTCAAGTTATAGTTGTATTTTTACATGGTAAATACATGGAAGGTTGAAGGGACTGAAATTCAATTTGAGTTATAGAAAATTCGAGTTATAGAAGTTTGACTGTAGTATGAAGTCACAAATAGCTTAAATTGTACTTATGAGTAAAGCGTCCATCCAAATTCATTACTCTGTTTACAGTAATAATGTGTCGATACCAGTATTTTTAAATTCTGATACCAAAAATCAAAGAAGTTTACTAATAAAAACTGAATAAAATTATGTTTTTGTATTATAACTTTCACAATACATGCAGTGAAACAACACTGTCTTAAAATTCAACACAAGTTAACCTCATCAAATAACCTCGTGCATGTAAGTTTTACTTTTATTACGATAGAACTACGCTGATCAATCAAAAACCACTTTAAATAATTGAGTGCACTTCGACACCACTCGTACATAGTTTATGTTATAAAAATTATTGAAAAAATGAAGAATACCTATGCAAGCAATATAAACATATAATGTATTGCAACTTATTCCCAATCTTGGGAACTGGTTGTATTGAATCTTGATTGACTTATTCCATAAATTAATAAGCGATTCATTTGTATTCGTTTCACTTTTGGATTTAATATGACAGCAGTTTTAAAACTTTTTTCAGATGGAAAAGTATTTTATTTTACTCCCTCAAGGCAAAATTACCCAACTGTATTAACATTAAAAATTTTTTATATTTGAAAGTTACACACCATTTTTGCCACAGTTCAAAAAGTAAAGAATTGGTATCGAAGAATCATCTTTTTGCCGTCTATTCTTGATACTGATTATTTTATAAAGTACGGGTGGTATCGAGAATTGACATTTGGAGTCAGCGCATCCCTAGTTTACAGCGAACATGAAAAATAATAGATGTAATCTGCATTTGTTCCTTGAGTTCTATTGGATGTGTGATGTTCAGAAAGAAGTCTAGAACACTGCTAGATTGAAAGTTTAGACACAATTTATGTAGTTCAGTAAATAATAAAAAACTACACTTATAGATCGTGGTAATGTAAATCTTAAGCGATTTTTCATAAACGGACTAACGAGTTAAAACATATCTCACGACTTGCAACAGTATTCAAAAGGCATGTTAAACGTTTGAGAACGCAACCTGTAAGCTTCAATACTATAACATTACTGTGCATAGTAGGGGACACTAGGAAAGAAAGGTAGGAAATAGGGAAGACAAGGAGGGGAATGTACAGTTTGTGTGAAAAAAAAATATCATTACCGAACTGCAGCGAGCAGATCATTAAAATGTACAGAATGGATATCGCAGCTGGCTTTGAGTTGGCATAGACCAGACACGGAACTTTCAAATTCAAAATAAGTTACACCAAAACCTATTAAGTTATTTGAATATTTATTGGTTGGATTCAATATAAAATTATTTGAATAGTTAGTAATTGTCAGTATTCTACTCTCAGTATTATCATATAATCATTATTTTTTCAGTGTCAGTTGATTTTTAAATCGTTTAATATACTCTGAAATATTTGTGTAAATTCCATATTAATCCATGAAATTTTCCTGTATCGTTTTTACAGAAATATAAATATAAAACGGAGGTAAATATGTTAATGTATTTCACATAATTAGTTAACTTTAGTTTTGGCTTCATAAAATCATGAATTTTTTCCAAACATTTTCGTCGGTCAACTCAGAATTAACGAAAATTGTCATTAAAAAATCGCTTTTCGTAAATTTTAATGATGAACCCTTAAATTTTGAGATCCTGTACCAAATTCTACTTATAACACAGGCTTGCATTTTTTAAATTGTGAAAATGGTTTTCAATTTGTTGATAGCTATTCCTTTTGTATATTCGGGTGTCAAATCAAAATATGAACTCCATTTTTGTCTTCATCACATAAGGATTTTTCATAAAAAAAAATCTTCAAATTTAGAAGAAAATTTAAAAAATCTATTTATATTTAAAGTTGCATCAACAGCTCAGTTGTTAGTGATTATGGTGGGTTTTAACGTGTGAAAATTTCCAGATTCTAACTGGGAATTGAATCTGAGACCTCTTGTGTTGTAGGTGAGTGCACTACCACTATGCTACAGAGGCAGCTGTAATTTTGAATTCATTTACAAATGATATGAAAACAAAATTACTTAAAAATCTTTTAATCTAATTGTAACAAGTACAGTGGGTCCTCGACTTACGAACATTTAACTTACGAACATCCGGAGATACGAACGCCAGAAACTATTTTTTTTTATCACTTTATATTATTTGGAATGTAATTACAACAAAGTTTCCAAACAATGTTTAGAGCGGTCAATGAGTTTAGAGCTGTCATGTGTTACAAAATTATTTTGGAAGAAAAGAAACTTGTAACAGTTCAAACATCCATTCAAAACTTTTTTCAAACAAAGCCAAAGCTGTAAATATTGTAAAACCATCTTCAATATGTTTTAAATTTTTATGAAAATGTTAACTTTTTATTTTATATTTTTGGTATTTTTTATTTTTAATGGTCTTTTCTTTCTGTATAAAGTATTCAATGTATTTATGTGTTAACTGTATTCAGTTGCTAAAAGTATATACAGTATGTAGTAAGTTACTATAAGTAGGCCTACATATTAAAAACGAATAAAAAAATTTAACAGATTTTATCTTTATTTAGTTGCTGATTACAATTTCACTAAGTATGCTAGTTTTTGTACGTTATGAAAAGCAATTAGGTCGCTAGTGTCCGCTACGAAATCTACTGACGTGTATTCCGACTTACGAACAATTCGACTTGCGAACACTCGGTCGGTACACATTATGTTCGTAAGTTGAGGAACCCCTGTATTAAAATACCTTTATATCCTCACAATTCCTTATAGGATCTCTTTCCTTCATTATGCTTGTTCCAGAAATCTCTCCTTTTGACTCATATTACAGCCAAAATTTTTTAATATTTCTGACATGTTTTGTACAATATTTTTATAATCTTGGTCTTCTCTGTTGCCAAGAAAAGATGTAACTATATCTGTGAAGTCATCCATGCTTGTTTTTGTGCTTCCTCCATATTTTTTTTATCCCTAATGTGTGTACGTTGCAGTCTGTTCAATTCAAATACAATAAGCAACCCTATGACCCAATGAGAGGAAGATGTATATGATGTTTAAATGTGGTTTTGTCTTGTACAGACCCAGGCTGATAATTCATGAGAGAGTACGGTTAATTGAACCCCAACCATCAAAGTACACTGGTAATCACTGTCTAGTATTCAAATTTGTATAAAGTAACCTTTTCTATGATTTGAACCAGGAACTATCGTCTCTAAAAATCAGCTGTTAACCAGCTGACTGACAGTGACGACTTTACCTCTAGAAAAACCTGGTGAGTCTCAATCTATATTAGATGACCTCTTGGATTTGATTCCTGGTTAGCTCTGGCATTTTTCATATATCATCATTCTTCACAGTTTGCCTTAGCAGAAATGGCAAAATAGTCAGATGTAAAACAAAAAAAAAAAAAAACAAAAACAAAAATCCTCCATTTAGATAGAAAATTTTCATCTTGTGTAAGTTTCCTTCTAACTGGCTGAAAAAAACGTGGTTCTTTATTGTAAAAAAATTTAATTTTCACTGAACTGTCACACCTGCTGTATCACTTAGTTTCTTACCTCTTATTTTTATATAATCCTACTTTCTAGTGACATGTTTCAGTGGATCCATCTTTATCAGAATACAATACAATTACTTAAAATAAATTGATAACATAAAATATATCAATTACAAAACTTAGCTTAAACCAACTTGACTAACAATAGATTACTGTTCTTATGGACCAGAACGATTACCTGTCCACAAACTCTTGATGCCACCTGCAAGCACAAGTAACGTAACTTGGAACCGGTCCCATAACTACACTATTTTGAATGGCTGGATGGCACCTTTCCTTTACAACTTCAACTGTTGACTACTCAACTACAAAGGCGCTAACTCTGTTTTACCTGCAGTCAAATAGTTTCCCAAACATTGAAGACCCTTCTGCCGGTATTCTGGCACTTTCCTTGTAGAAGGAATAAAAATATACAAAATATAATACTACTTTCGATTTCTTTGAATTCTTTTTCAATACGTCTCATTCATCGCAGTTCACTGTCCTTGTTTAGCACACTTTATTCCATACAATAACAGTTTCTTAGAAATGAAGGTAACCTATACTAAAATAAACAAACCTTAACCTTAAAATTGTCCAATTTTGATCGACATAATGAATTTTAATTGAAAGTAGCTTAACATTTTAGTAACTTGATATTTTTATTCAGAATGCTATATCAACACATATTGCATCATAACCTAAAAATATTATAAGTTAATTGTTTATTTTATTAACTGCAGTAGTATAAATTATATTTTACAGTAAGCGAATGTCTACAGATAGAATAAAAATTGTGAAAAAATCTTATGTGATTGAATTTTTAAAAATTTTTTTCATATTTTCAGCACCAAAAAATTTATTAGTTGCTAAATTCAAATAATTTTACTAATACAGACCTGTTTAATTAAAAATTTCTGTTGCCTTTGCATAAGAATATGGTACCATATTTATGTGTGTTCCATTGGATCACTTACGTCATCAAATTTGCATATATTAATCTTGTATTGTATACACTCATATTTTTAATCGTACATTTTGTCAATTATTGTTCATTATATTTACGTTAAAATAGATTATAATGTTCTATGTTTAATACTTAAATGATTTTAGGTTTTTATTAATTTTTTAAATGTGTTTTCAAAATTTGTTTCTGTATTGTTTGTTTAAAACTACTTTTTTTTTGATTGGAAGTTACCGGTGACGTAATTCATCGTTAATTAAAAAGTTTGTAAAAGATTGTTATAGTGTTTGTTTAAAAAATATATATATTTTTGGTTTTATAAAACAAATTTTATTTCTGTTTTTATCCGGTAAAATGTGTGTCAGTTATATGTTTATAGGTTAGGTGATTACTTATGCTGTTTTTTTATGTAGATATCTAGTCTTATTGTTATCTAGGTTAAGTATCATGTGCAATAAGTTTTTTTTTGTTTGTACTTATTTGTTCAGATTTCTATGTTTTATTGATCATCATTATTACTCTTGGAGTTTTTATAATGGAAATTAGTTCAACGACATTTAAGGGGGGGAGTCTAACTTTATTTTACACCAAAAAAATTTTTTTTGACAAACAATTTTTTTTGTTCCAAATTAATATCCATTCTTTTTTTAAAAAGGTGGTATAATTTACCAAATTTACTAAAGGTGGCATAAGTTTTATCAGCGGTACTTGCTATGTAATGTTATAAAAATAAATATAAATGGGTGTCGTAACCGTAAGAAAAAACTTAGTAATTTTGTTTGATCGTTTTCCGCAAATTATGTTTTTTATGTGTTGTTTAAATGCTAGAATGAACTTAACTTTTGATCTGAAGTAGCTGAAGCTGTTTTTTTAAATTGTTCACATTTTCTTATTCTGTGATCTGATAGAGCCTTTTTTACTGTTATCTTTATGTAGAATTTTAAAAATTAGATCAACATAAAAATGAATTTTTCCTTACTAATTTAAAAAAATTATTTTGTTCCTTACAAACGATATCTTATAAAAATCTTCTTACAGGTCTCGGAGCAGAATTTTCTCTTTAATTTGAACATAAATTTAAACAAATTTAATTAAATAATTAAAAAGATATGTTTGTTCTAAGATTGTGTTCAAATCCACCATTTTGGTTTATTGTAGGGGTGCGGGTAAATATTTTTTAAACTTGTTGTTGTTTAGGTCAACAGCCGAAAGGCTGGTTTGAACCTCTAGAGGTTTTACTAAGTAAAAACGAGGAGTAAGGTGGTTTACCATTGCCTTCCTCACTGAGTTGAAAGAGTATGCTTATCAGCATGCCAGGCCCTCCGAAAAGCACTCACTTTCCACCCTGCAAATGACACCTTCACTTCATTCACCACAAGGTCTGGCTGCATAGTGAAATTCATTACTCTCAGAGGAGATAACTCTGACTAGTGTCTTTTACACATCTACCTCTTCTGTTCTTAAATAGTTCAGTCATATAAGTGGCTGACTATGTGATAAGAAACAGAACTATTTTAAGAATACTTTATTTTTAAGAATACTTCATTGTGTTAAAAAGTTTATTGCTTCTGAATATCATTAAAAATTTAAAAATTAAGGTAGACTCCCCCCTTAAGAAGGGGTTTAACACATGCTTAACATGTTGAGACCAATAATTGTTTATTATGTTTTGTATTATTTCCAATGAGTTTGAACTCATTCTTATTAGCTCTTGAGTTTCATGTGAGCAATTAACATGCTGAACGGGGCGTGGGGTTTTAAGAAGTTATACTGTGATAGTTTTCTACACACTGATTATGAGGCTTATCATCTGTTGGTTGTCATTTGTCTAAAGTACGAACAAATCAAAAATGTTACTTAGAATTTTTATTAATTAATTCATTTTTATCATGTCACCAGTGAGGATAATTGGTGCCAAGGGACTTAAAATGTTTAAGCCCTGAAATGAGTTGTTTAAATAGCTGTTGCCATGGTGGGAAGAGTCGATTGTGGGGCAGCTGTGGTGACATGGTGTCTTGTCCAGCGGAGAGACGTCATCTTCCCTTGCAGTAGTGTGTTGATGAGCAGAAGCAGCATCTTCTCTCTTGCGGTGTCATAAGTGGGTCTTTCTTGGAGTCTGGTAGCAATGTGCCGGTGGTCAGTGTCTAGTCAGGTCTGTAGAGTGGCATGGAGTGACAATCGTGATCATTGCAGTGCTCTTGTATAGTAATCAGAGGGACGATTACTTGCCCTGTGCATTGTCGGTATGTTGGAATCTGTGGTTAGCCTCCCAGTACCTGATAAAAAGGAAGAAAGAGACAATATGAATTATGAATTTTCTAATAGAATTATGATTAAATGTATTTATATACTTACGTTGTCCTCTTGGAATAGCCTACCTTAGCTTTGAACACTAGTTGAAAATACTAATAAATATATCAATATTATTTAATATTTTTTGTTGAAACATGGGCTTAAAATGATAAATTATTTATAAAAACCCCTGTGAAAAAACAAGAAGTGTATAAAATTATAGTAGCAATTACAAATGGAATGACATTTTTTAAATGGCAAAAATTTGGTGTGAATCACACAAAACTTTTTCTTGCCAATGCAAATAATGAACAATATAACCTAATATTAGTAATAAAACATTAGAAATAAACAAAAAACTTACCTCAACAAACGTAATGTAATTTTAACCATGAGTGAATGATGCAAAATGAAAACCAACCTTAATTTGGCTTTTAATAGGGAAAATCACTCTTTGGCGCTAAACTAGGCTCTGTAGTGAAAAATGGTTAAAATAAAAATTAAAGGTTTTTATACTTTTGTTGTAAAGTATTGATTGTAAAGTACATACCAAGTCCGATATCTTAAAAAATTCATTTGTTTTACAGATTTTCATGAAAAAAAGACCAAAATCACTAATTACCGCTAAAATAAGCGTTGTTCAAAGAAATGCTTGGAATAAAAGTTGTAGGTTTTCAAATTTTAAACAACTTTGTATACATTTTTGCTCTAAAATGCATATTAAGGCCGCAATCTTAAAAAAACCATTTTTTTCTATGAGAGTACAACCTTCCCAAGAATTTCAGCAAACATGGCCCCTACCCTATCTTGTAGAGTATACAAAATGTAGTAAATGAAGTGATTTTAAAAAAAAAATCGTATGAGCCATTAGTAAGAAAATCGTAAAAAGTGAAAAATTACACGAATAAACTATTACTACTTCCGGTTGACAGATTTTGATGAAAATGTTCGCTTCAGGTCCTATAGTAGTATTTAATTTAAGTTTCAAGTTTCAACTTCATACAATGTTCTGTTATTGAGTTATTTTGTTCACACACACACACACACACACAGACCAATCGCTAAAAACGTGTTTCTCTGTTTCAGGGGTCTGAAAACATGTATATGCGGTGAAAACTCTTATTTAAAAAAATCGACATGAAAACAATATCTTCCTTCCTATATATTCATATAGGCAAGAGAAAGTAAAAAAATAAATGAGTGTTGGTATCTTATTCGAAGTTCATTTGTTGCTGGACCAAAGAGGTGATATCTGTTCTCAATGTGTTAAGTAAGGGTCATACAGAGTGATTTTTTAGTCCTGTTACCCAATTGTTAATGTCTGGTAATATTTTTTTATAAAAAATAAATTTTGTTTTGTGACACTAAGTTGGTAGCCCTACTCAACCAGTATGGATATGGCAGTGTGAGTTGATTCTCCTTGAGCTGTGTAAAATTTTGTGCCATTTCCGGTCATGCTACGAACAGAATGTCTTTTATCCTAAAACAATCTCTTGTTTAAATCTGGAGGCTGAAGCTCTAGAACTAATTGTATGTGATACGAATACAATTTCAATTTTTTAGCAGCTTTCTGAGCACTCGAACATGACAAATCAACATGCGAGGAAAGTTTTTGTAAACTTTTCCATGGAGAATTGAGCAATCTTTTTTTCACATTCTCTTAACGTCATCTGTCAAGAGAGTTGGTCGACCACTACGTTTTCTGCTGCAAACAATACCTGCCTCTAAAAATCAGTTAGTTAGCCTAGAAATTGACTAGAATAGAGTGGAGGAACACCAAAAAATTTAATTTGAAATGATTCTTTTACACTCGCATACGATTTTGTAGCAAAATATTGTTCAAGAATGAAAACCCGTTGTTCTAGGGTAAAAGACATTCTGTTCGTAACACAACTGGAAACAGCACAAAATTTTACGCAATTAAAGGAGAATCAACTCAAACTGTCGTATCTATACCGGTTGAGTAGGGCTACCAACTTTGTGTCACAAAACAAATTATCCCTTTCTTAGAAAAAAATTACCAGACATTAACTATTGGGTAACAGGACTAAAAAATCACCCGGTAGTATCTTACAGTGTACATCATTTGAGTTCCTATGACAAATTCGTTTTTTCTTTCTCTTGCCTATATGAATATATGAAGGTAAGTATTTTTTTCATGACAATTTTTTGAAAGAGATTTTTCACCGGACATACTCGTTATCAGACCCGTGAACCCAAATAACATGTTTTTAGCGATTGGTCCAAGTGTGAGTGTATGTGTGAACAAAATGTCTCAAGAATGGAACATCGTACGGTTGAAACTTGAAACTTAAGTTATGTACAACTGGAGGACCCGACAAACATTTTCATCGAAATTGGTCAAATGGAAGTTTTAGTTTGTGTAATATTTCACTTTTTGCGATTTTCTCAAAAACGGCTCCTATGATTTTTTTAAAAAATCACCTCATTTACTACATTTTTTATGCTCTACAAGTTAAGGTAGGTGGCATGTCTGCTGAAATTCTTGGGAAGGTTCTCTTGTAGAAAATAAATGTTTTTTTTTTTAAGATTGCGACCTTAATATGCATTTTAGCACAAAAGTGTATATAATAAAAAATGGGGACAATTTAAAAATCTACAACTTTTATTTCAAACATTTCTTTATATAATGCTTAGTTTAGCAGTAATTAGTGATTTTCTGTTTTTTTTTCATGAAAATCTGTAAAAAATGGATTTTTCAAGATTTCAATCTTAGTATGTATTTTTACAATGAAAGTGTTTATAATCAAATTTATAGGAAATTAAAAGATTTACGACTTTTATTTGAAGTATTTTTTCTACAGACCCTAGTTTAGTGTCAAAGCGGCAAAGCCAAACTAGGGTTGGTTTTCATTTTGCGTCATTTTAATATATAGCACTCATGATTAAAATTAGGTTATGTTTTTTTGAGGTTAAGTTTTTTGTTTATTTTTTCATGTTTTATTACTAATGTTTGGTTATATTGTTCATTATTTTGCATTGGCAAGAGAAAGTTGTGAGTGTTTCACACCAGAGTTTTTACAAGGTTTCTAATATCAAGGTCTTCGTCAGAACAATGTGACAGCTCAAGTAATTGAATATTCTGATCTGCTCATCAACTGAGTTATGTAGTTATATATATAGTTAATCTTAATCTTAGACACAGGATCTACAGGGTCTCTTCCTACAAAAACTATCCCTTAGGTTTTCATTCTACATATGCACAGGTTGCACAAACTGCGTAGATTGTGGGAAAGATTCTATAATTAAATTGTGATTTCCATTTTCTTAAAAGTGTGAGTGGTTATCTGGTAGAGCCAAACTAAATAATGTGTTTTGTTTTGCTGGAACTGTTAATTGTTTGGTGAGGACAGAAATACTAGAATTTCAGTTTGACACGTGGTACTATGTATTGTAACTATGATTATTTCTTAAATTAAATGTTCCTTTTTCTTCTCAGCTTCTAGAAGGCTATTTCTCTTCTTTAATTTGTAACCTTCATGTTTACTTACTTGAGTTGTACAAGTTTGTTTGTAATTTTTCTTGCAGGTTGTCGAAGCTGGTAGTGATGATAGTTTATCAAATGACGAAGATTCGACTAGAAAAAGAAGAGATATATTATCAAGGAGGCCTTCATATAGAAAAATATTAAACGATCTCGGTGGCGGTGAAATCGCAGGTATCTATTATTTTGTTTTGTTTCTTGAGTTTAGTATGATTTTAAGATTCTTGACTTTCAGACAATATTAGTTGTGTAAATAGATCATTGTAGATTTTCAGTATAATTTTTGTTTGTGATCATGTAGTTGTTAATTTTGGTGGTTTTTGTATGAAAATATTTAATTTTGTTAAATCTGATTAAAGTGAAATTCCTTGTGATTCTCATTTCTATGTTTAAATGGATATGGTTCATTTTGGTCTCGGGGTTCCACTTGTGTATTTTCCATCACCCAGTGTTATTTTCGAATTCCTGTTTAATTCATTTATCATAAACAATATGGATTAGTCCTCCTAGCCTGTTCCAGCTTCAGATTAATAGTCTGCTATTTCGTGATGAAGTTGGGATGTCATTTCTTCTGAGATCATTCAATACCATGGTGTCTGGTTGGTTTATAAGTAAATAACTGTTTCGGTGTTAAATCATCTGGCATTCTCAACAAATGACCTAACCACTCTTGCCTGTATTTTTGAATAGTTGATATCACCTCTGGTTCATGCTGAACCCTTATAAGCCGGATAGCCCATATATATGGTTGTTAGATGACGAGTGTGTAAGTACTCAACAGTTTGTGTAATATTGAAGGTCAGTGTACGCTCACACCAGTAAACGATGTAGTTAAATATTAGCTGAATGTATGCAGAAGAAAATAAGCTATTTAGAAACACAATCAAGTTAGTGGGAAATTTTCGATTGATTTGTGAATGTTGGGATACCACTCAATTCCAGTTTTTTTAAAGAAAACCGTGTGAAGGCCGTTTCTCATTTAAAAATAGAGTTATAATCGCGTTTTTAAGCTTGTATGGTAAAGGTAGGTAAGCTGCTCAATGTTGCTATTATAGCAAAACCAGTTGAATTGAATATGACCTGTAAAAGGGAATAAATGCTCTGAAATTCGTAGTATAGCCTATTTTCAGACATTCTTCACAATGAACTAAAATGTTCTAATATTATCTTTTATAATTTTTTTCTACATGCACTTGTTCACAAAATTCTGTGCGTTCATATAATAACATATGTCAAATAAACTGTAGGATTGGGTCAATGACATCAGCTCAAAGAGAGAAATCGTTTTGGCCTGCATTTTATCACAGAATTCATATTCACTTGACTCTTACATACGCTTGAATAATCATATAGTGTGGTAAGCAAGGGTGTTTGATACATAAAATTTTTAGCTAAACTTTTTCTATAATACCAGACTAAAAATAAAAAATAAAAAATATTTATTGCCAAATTTTGACAAAAACACGCAACTTTGCATAAATTACTACAAATGTTTTTGTAAATTCGCTGTAAATGGCGTAAAATAAACTTAATTTCATGTTTGTTTTTTGAAAACATTTTTAAAAGTTTTCCTAATGTCTCATACACATACACAGCAACTTTAAAGCTACAAGAAGATTAAAATCGTTTGCAGTTGCACATCACAAGATACCAAATAGTGAAACTGTTTAAAATTTTAGTTACTCCGAAAGAAATTTGAGACTTGAGAAAAGAAAAAACTAGTAGAATTTTGTGTTTTGCACGTAGAAAATTATAGTTGTTATGAACCTCCTATTGTTAATGTAAATAATCCTTCTATTTTAAACACAACCTATTACGCAAAAGAATCTGAAGAGTTTATAGCGTTAAGAAACGAAAATTTGTGTCTGCAAGAAAAAATTACTGAACTTTTGCGGGAAACAACTTATATTAAAGCCGAAAACACAGATTAAAAAAAACTTGCTGAATATGAGTTTAAAACATCCTTTTGCGGAAAATAACATATAGCATTAGGCCTAACTGTTAAATATTCACAACCATTTTATTTTCCTACAAGTAGGCTAACAAATATCATGTATTTATTTATATTACAATTACAGACTTGTTTAGACATTTTTATTTTATAATGTGAATATTTAAAGACAATCTATTACTTAAATCGTCAACGAAAAATGGTAGGTAAAGGCCAAGCCAATTGCTGTGAGTGCTGGACTACGCATGCGCATACTTGACTTCGACCCCGCATACCCCTCCGACCAACAGTTAGATGTACCGTCAGAGTGTTGTGGAAAATTGACAACACCCAATGTATTTTGTAGGCATGCTCTGTTCCATTGTTGATTACATACGCTGCACTATTGCAGTATGTACAAGACTATACTAATGCAGATGCACGTTTTGCCCAGCGGTCTCCGTACAAAAATCAGGCCATAATTATTTTATATTTTACTTACATTTCATTACAATTCTTTATTATCATTTTTATTCACGCTGTTATTATTCTCACTGTAATATTAGTCTTGAATGTAGAAGAACAAAGTTATAAAAACTGGTGCTTTCCGCACCGGTGACGTCATTTGCTAGTGACATAACTATGTATGTACTCATAACGGCCAGTCATGCGCGTGACCCCTACCGTCTCTTCTATTTACCGTGGATACAGTGACCTCCAAGGGACCACCTAGTTCCAGCCAATGTAACCGATGGCATTTTCTTGTAGCAAAGGTCCAGTTATGGTCATGTTGTTTGCCCATTGTTCAATTTCTCTTTACCTTCATCAAAACTATTCTGAATTTTTTCCCAGTTTTTCCAAATAGCAGATATTGTTAAATGTCTAACGCTGCACTCCCTTGCAATATCCCTGTTCATTACACAGTTGTCCAAACACCAAATATTGTGTGTTTTTTCCATCACTAAAATGTTTACGCGATGACGCCATATTTACATTTGTATAAAACACAAAAATAACGAATGCGATTACGAATAACAGATGGGTTTATACAAAAGATATGAACTGCATGTGAGTAAACAGGACAATATAACTAAAGATCAGTACTGCATTTAAGACTCAAAAAAAGGATAGGTCTATTTGTAATCAAACTTCTGACACAAACTACTGTAAATGTATGTTGAGACTAACCCTGTTTAAGAAAAAAAAACACTAAAACTAGATAAAACAATAACATGCTGACTCATACTGTTGAGAGATTACTGGCATAGTCGAAAATTCATACTGTTGTCTCTAAAACCGATATGTGATTTTAACCGATGTCATTGAAAACTATATTATTTTATATTACACTAAATAGCGGACTAACCTTTCCATTGGATATTGGTCACACTAACCGATAGGTCATTGTATTTGATGTCATTGTATGCGATAACTGCTTTAGGTGAAAATTAATAGCTTTTCAAGGGCCTTATACAGTAAACCCTTGTATAACAGACATTACTGGGGCAGGGTCCAGTCCGTTGTATCTGGTAGCAATAATTCTTACTTTCTCTTGCTCTATATGAAGATTATAGTGATGGGAATTTTGAACCCAAAAAACATGGTTTTAGCAATTTTTCTGCATGTGCGAACAATCTACCTCAAGAACAGAATATCGTACAAAGTTGAAACTTGGAACTTAAGTTAGGTACCACAATGGGACCCGACACGATCATTTGCATATAAATCGGTCAACCAGAAGTGTCCAAATTTTTTTTTTTTTGCAATTAATGGCGCCTACGATTTTTAAAACTTAACGATATTTGTAAAAATCGCCTCATTTACTACATTTTTTATGCTCTACAAGAAAGGGTAAGCACCATGTCTGCTGAAATTCTTGGGGCTGTGCTCGCGTGGTAAAAAAATAGGTTTTTAAAAGATTGCAGCCTTTTGATGCACGTATAAAGCCTAAAGTGTACAGTAGCGTGCAAATTAATCCGAACACAGGGAATTTTTGTTTTTTTCTATGTTGTGGCTACACTGCTTACCACACACATTCTGTAAGCTGTCTGTGCAGTGTGAAGTTGTTGTTCTTTGTCTCTATAACAATTTTGTGACATAAGTAGTGGTTTATACAAGCGTATTTCATTTTTTTATGACAAATTCATATATTGTTTTTGTGTCTGTTTACGTAATATATTGTAACAATGGATGTAACTCCAAGAAAACATTCAAAAATTGTTTCTCTCTCCGAGTATACCGGTATGACACGACAAATAGCTTCAGAGTGTGGCGTTGGTCTAGGGACAGTGAATGCTATATTAAAACAATATCGAGAAACTCGTTCCTTTAAACCTCGAAGGAAAGGAAAATGTGCCCGTAAAAGAAAAACCACTGCAACTCAGGATCGGTTATTAGTGAGAACAAGTAAAGTGAATCCAAAATTAAGTGCTGTGGACTTGAATCGACAGCTTGCAGCCAGTGGAACAAATTTACATGTGACAACTGTTAAACGCCGACTTTTGATGCTGGACGGAAAGCTCTTCGACCTGTTAAAAAACAACTTTTGACCCAAGCAATGTGCAAAAAACCGTTATTGTGGGCCAAAGCACATGCTAAGTGGACTGTTGCAGACTGGAAAAATGTAATGTTCTCCGATGAATCCCATTTTTACGTTCAGGGGCAAAAGGTTTCTTGGGTTCGGAAATCAGCAGATGAAAGAACATCACCGGCTCATATCCAGCAATCAGTTAAACATCCCCAGAAAATGATGTTTTGGGGTTGTTTCACATTTGAAGGTCCTTGTTCATTAGTCCCAGTAAATGGTATGTTAAAAAGCGATGAATTTATCCAAATTCTTAAGTCAAAGGTTGTGCCACAACTGCAAACAAAATTTCCACATGGCAATGGAGTGTTTGAACAAGATTTAGCGCCATACCATACTACCACAAAAGTGAAAGCATTATTCAAACAAGAAAACGTTAAGTGTTGACATGGCCAGGTAATTGCCCAGTTATAAGCCCGATTGAAAATCTTTGGGCAATAGTGAAAAAACGACTCTCAAAAATGGATTGTACTGCAAAAAATAACTTCATTGCAGCAATAATATTGGTATGGTTATGTGACGAAGGAATTAAAAAAATGTGCAGTACACTAATTGAATCTATGTCAAATCACATACGTGAACTGATAAACAATAAAGGTGGCCATATTTGTTATTAAACACTAACAAATAGAATGTATATATATTTTTTCAAAAATAAAATAACTTTTTATTACATAACATCTGTATTCGGATTAGTTTGCATGCTACTGTATGTAATTAATATTGTAGGAAATCACAAAACCTATATCTTTTATTTCAAGCATTTTTTTCTATAATGCTTAGTTTAGTGTCAATTAGTGGATTCTTGTATTTTTCTCATCAATATTGGTAAAAAAATGTGATTTTTTTTAAATTGTGGCCTTAGTATGACAAAATTGTACGTAATCAAAGTTATAGGAAATTAAAAAAAAAAACAACTACTTTAATTTCAAGCATTTTCTTCTACAGAGCCTAGTCTGTCAAATCTTTAGACATCAAAAATTTTTGATTGAGTAATTTTCTGTATTTTTAAGTTGAATAGAGGTTGATTTTAATTTATGTCATTCACTCATGATTCAAGTTAGGTTATGTTTTTTTTTTGCATTGTTTACTAACGATTAAACATAGGCTATATTGGTCATTATTCATATTGGGTAGAGGAAGTCGCGTGAGTGTTGCACACCAGATTTTTACTTTCTCTTGCCTATATGAATATATAGGAAGGAAAGTATCGTTTTCTTGTCGATTTTTCGAAATCGAGTTTTCACCAGATTACACGTTTTCAGACCCCCTGAACCCAAAAAACATGTTTTTAGCGATTGGTCTGTGTATGTGTGTGTGTGTGTGTGTGTGAACAGAATATCTCAAGAACGGAACATCGTACGAACTTGAAACTTAAGTTATGTACCACTACCGAACCTGACACGAACATTTTCATCAAAATCGGTCAACCGGAAGTAGTAGTTTATTCGTATAATTTTTCACTTTTTTGCGATTTTCTCAAAAACTGGTCCTACGATTTTTTTTAATATAGCCTGGCTTACTCAATTTTTTATTCTCTACAAGATAGGGTAGGCGCCATGTTTGCTGAAATTCTTGGTTAGGGTGTTTTCATGTAAAAAGTGTTTTTTAAGATTATGGCTTTAATATGTATAATGCAAAAATTAATTTAATAAAAAATGTAGAGAATTTAAAATTCTACAACTTTTATTTCAAACATTTTTTTGTATAACGCTTAGTTTAGTGGTAATTAGCGATTTTCTGTTTTTTCTCACGAAAACGTGTGAAAAATCGATTGTATTTAAGATTTTGGCCTTAGTATGCATTTTATGACAAAAGTGTATATAATCAAATTTATAGAAAATTAAAAGATCTACAACTTTTATTTAGAGCATTTTCTCTACAGAGAGTAGTTTAGTGTGAAAGAGTGATTTTCTGTATTTTTAAGCCAAACTGAGGTTGATTTTCATTTTGCGTCTTTCACTCATGATTAAAATTAGGTTATGTTTATTGAGGTTAGTTTTTTGTTTATTTCTAATGTTTTATTACTAATGGTAGGTTTATTGTTAATTATTTGCATTGGCAAGAGAAAGTTGTGTGAGTGTTTCACACCAGATTTTTTCCCATGTTTTCCATTTTATCGAGAACCTGTGTGACTAAAATTTTTAGTATGGTGTCATTTGATAGATGGTCGTACATGACGGTATTGTTTAAGTCCCTCAGCAACTCCACCTTTCTGTGAACTGAGTACTTAATGATTTACTTTCGTAATTATGAAGCATATAAAACTAAAATGCACAACGCAACCTCAAATATTCAGCTGGTAAACAGTGTAAACAGAAAGCAAAATTTGGAGTTTTATTCGATTTTACTCAGTTTAAAAGTATCAATTGTTTCATAAATCAATACTTTTGTAATATCCATTTTCTTAGCTTTATTTTAATTGTAAATATGCTCTATCTGTATAAATGATAACTGTTTATTTTATTATAAATGGAGTACCAAAGTATTATTACCCATTGCATTATTTTTTCATTGCTTTTTATTTTTTTAACAGTAGAGTGGTAACAATGTATCATTACTCTGTGCGTCAAAGTATTAATTAAATAAGTAAAAAAATAGATAAATATTTTAAATTTACTATTGCAAACTCAGAATTTCTAATTCTCAAAAACAATTCTATGATGATCCTTCTGTAAAAATAACGTTGTACCAATATTGCATTACTGAAAAAACGAATATGGTATTTATTGGTTGAAAAATATTATTTAAATTAATTCTATAGTAATTTTGTACATTTAAGTATCATTATGTGAAAAATTTTTGATTAAATAATTTTTTATGATTTTTCTTGCATGTAATTTAAATTTTCTTTTTCGCTTCCGTATATTTTCATGATATTGCATGAATTATTTTTGTTTAAATCTCTTTAACAATGACTTGCATGTAATAACGAAGGAGATCATTAATATTTATTTTAATTGAGAGTTATTCTCTTCAAGTTTGTTGAAAATTTTGTGGAAAAATGGATACATACAGTACATGAAGTGTATATCCCAGTTTGAAATAATTTCATTTGAGGGTTTTCATTCGTTAGTGAAAAGAAATGATACATGAAAGATTTTTATATTCTCTTGCTCTATTTGAATTTCTAGGGAAGGAAGGTATTGTTTTCATGTTGATTTTTTGAAATCGAGTTTTACACGGTTTTTATACGAATTTATACACGTTTTCAGGCCCCTTGAACTGAAAAAACATGTTTTTAGCCATTGGTCTATGTATATGTGAACAAAATATCTCAAGAACGGAATAGCGCACTAAGTTAAAACTTGGAATTAGGTTAGGTACCATTAGGTGGACACGACGTAACAATTTTCATCAAAATTGGTCAAGGTGGACACGACGTAACAATTTTCATCAAAATTGGTCAACCAGAAGTAGTAGTTTTTTAATGCGATTCTTCACTTTTTGCGATTTTCTCAAAATGGCTTCTTTGAATTTTTTTAAAATTGTCTCGTACTACATTTTTAATTCTTTACAAGAAATAGAGTAAGTGCTATTTCTGCTAAAATTCTTGGTGAGGCTGTGCACTTGTGGTAAAAATGGTGTTTTGTTTTAGATTGTGCCTTAAAATGTATTCTAGGACAGAAGTCTTATAGAACATTAAAAAACCTACTAGTTTTATTTTAAACATAGTTTCTACAACGTTTAGTCTAATGTCAATTAGTGCCGATTTTCAGTATTTTTCTCATCAAAATCGGTAAAGAATGAAATTTTTTTAAATTGTGACCTTTTAGTATACTTCTTACAACAAAAGCATGTAATCAAAGTTATTGGAAATTAAATCTATAATGTATTTCAAGAACTTTTTTCTAGAGCCTAGTTTAGCATCAGTGATTTTTTTGTATTTTTAAGTTTTACAGAGGTAGATTTTCATTTTGTGTCATTCACTCGTGATTAAATGTAGGTTATATGTTTGATTATTTACATTGTTAAGAGAATATTTTGTGAATGTTTCACACAAGATTTTAAATAAATATATTTTGTCTATTTTTTTCTCAAACACATTTAACTATTCAGTTTATTTTTTTAGGCAATTCATATCCAGTATAATTTTGCTTCTTTGCCTTCTCGGAATCGTTTCATATTTTTACAAAAGCACAGGCTATTGTTGGCCCATGAATGGGTTCAAACTTTTTACAGGAAGATCTTTTAAATGAGTTGGTAGGTTATTAAAAAATTTTAACTTAAGGTCATGATGTTTTTTGTGTCCGGTCAGGTATGAATAAATATTTTTATTTAAAAAAAAAAATGCTCATTTTTTTTCAGAATTAATGTACGTTGATAAACAGGGTGAACTATATTTGTTTTTATTTGGTTAAACCACAAATATAATATCAAAATTTTTCAAAGTTCTACATTGTTAAATGACGGATATTAACAAACTAATTTATTTTTACATTCACAATTCCCTGTTCCTTTCCCTTCATTCTTTTATTTGGATGCAAGATGTAATTAGATGATTATGTGGTAAATAAAAAATATATTTTTTGGTGTTAAATGTTGTTACTACTACTAATAATAATAAATAAAATTATTTTTTAAAATTAGTAATTTGGATGCGGCCTATGTTATTACTTGTACAGTAGGGGAGGTCGTTTATTTATTTTTTTTCTGTCGCAGGGGTCGGTTCTAAAACGGAGACATCCGGATCTGATTGCGAATCTAACCTAGACAGTGAGTTATCCTCTCACTCGTTGTCCACGCACTATCAGGCAGGTTAGTTTCTCTCAACTCTTTATATAAATCACACACACACATTATATTTATCACTTCTCTCAAAGATACACAACACTGTCTGTTAATTGTTTATTTATTTATTATTTGTTTTGTTAAAAATTTATTTTTTTTATAACATTCACTACATTCTATCTCCTTTTTTGATGTTTTATTTTGTTCTGTGTTCAATTTGTACAATTTTTAAAAGAAAATTATATGTCGCGTTCATTTTTCTTTTTTTGTATTCTGTTGTAATTGTTTTGTGTGTGGTCCCTTTTTGGTGGTATTATGTGTTTTTTGTTTTGTTTTATTTTTGTGGTTTCCTTTTTAAAATTAAATTAACAACCCGTCTTGCTCGCTGGGCTTGATAGTGAACTAAACGTAAAGCTTTTAATTTTTGACTTGCCTAATGTTATTAAAACCAATTAGTAGTACTGGGAACAGGAATATTGTTGATGTCAGTATGAATCGCTAGTGGAAAGCGAGAAATATGACTTGAGAATAACTAACTTAAATATAAATCTTTATGATGCGTCTCGCAATTTATATTCAGTCGTACTGTAAAAATATTTAATTTTTCACCGACCTGTTACCGGGTGCTATATCACTTGTTTTTTTACCTTTTTTATAATCCTACTTTCTACTGATATGTTTCGTTGGATTCACCATCATCAGAGTACATGAAATAAAACTTTTTAAAATCTATTAAAATTTTCAGAAGATGTTATATCTTGAAGATCAAATTTATTATATTTATACAGTAAAAATTTGATTTCAAGGAGTAGGATATACCAAGTTTTATTTCTGAATGAAAAAATAATGTACTACTGTTGATAATTTTTGTTTTCAGCAGTAAACCCAAGTGTACAAAAATTAAAAGATTCACTGCATTTCCCTTAACCTATTTTTATAACCATATTTATGGTAATTTTAACAATTTAGTTGCCTCTTAGAGCAAGCATTCATTTTAACAGAAGGCACACTTGAAATTGCGTAAGAACTACAGATTACTGATTTGAATTGTTCTGATGGATGGATTGACCTATTTAAAACACATCACAGGAATATTGTTAGATATGGGAGAAGCAGAGTCATTTGATGAAATGTACGCTAAATTGTAGAAAGAAATATTTTTCCTCCAATGCTAAAAGACTAACAAGAGGCGTTTTTAATGCAGATAAGTTCGGTATCTTTAATTTTCATTGTTACTGAATAGAACACTGGTTTATAAAGATTAAAAATTGAACGGTAGCAAAATAATGAACGCATGCGTCAGTTATGAACTGCATATTTTTACACGATCAGTATTGTACGGTAGTTCTGTGTAGACCACTTCTCATCAGAGATAGGCCTATTTTACTTGTATTCTGTTAGATAATCTAATATGGGGTTGTTCCTTAAAGATCAGGTTGTACTCTGTTTGTATGTATCCATTTCAGTATTCAAAAATAAATCTTTATAATGCATTCTGCAGTTTGAGATTTATATAATAAATTTCACTAACCTTCCTTTTTAACTGCGTCAACTTTTATTTTCACTTACACGTGTTTCGGTTATCAGAGTAAATAACATATAATTGAAACTAAAAATTTTATTTATTAAAAATCTACTGAAGATGATACATCTTCAGTCATTTGTATAAAACTCTAAAAATTTTATAATAAAGTTTTTAGTTTCAATTATATGTTATTTACTCTGATGATGGTGGATCCACCGAAACACGTGTAAGTGAAAATAAAAGTTGACACAGTTAAAAAGGAAGGTTAATGAAATTTATTATATAAATTCATTATATAAAATAGAATTCATTTCAGTATTGTTTTTCTAATTGATTGTGGTGCTAGTTTACTTTTGCGTGTCTGTAATTTATTGTTTATTTTTAATGTAAGCATGTTTTGCTTTACTTTATTAATTTTTTGTTAAATTTTATGAATAATTTAATGTGATACAAGTATCAATGGTTGTTGTAACAAAAAATTTCACAAATATTTGGTAGATGTTTTGTGTTTGCTTCATCAGTTTTTATGTTAGTTTTGTTAAACTTTTACAGTTTGGGATGTAATTTTGTAAAATTTACATAAGATTTGTTGTGTTACATATATAGTAAAACTCTGCTCAACTGTGAAGTGGCTTAACTGAGATGGATCCAATTTATTTTAAGTTGGTTATTACTGTTATGTATTTCAACACTGCGTATACGTAATGTGCTTTTAAATTAAATTTAAATTAAAATATTTAGCATCATTAAGGTACAGAACAATGAAATAAATCCACTGAAATAAATTACGAATATAAGGTTTCAGTTTCTTGGAATTTGTTTACTAATGCATACGTTTAATGCATACGTTTTTTTATGTTGTTTTATATTGCCTTATGTTTTGTTCAACAGTGTGAGGAATTTTCACCATCAGATGTACTTCTAATAAAACGATAGCGTGATATTACAAATCTCAGACTTTTTAAACAAACTGTAAATACTCTACTGTAATTAAAATTATTTTTTTTTGTTTTCTTAAAATTTCTGTATTTTATTTAGTTTATACATACTTATAAACAATCATAAAATTCTGTATATTTACTTATGTTTTTCAATTTAAAAAAATGTGTGTGTGTGTGTGTGTGTGTTATCCGAAATCAGGTTTCCCCCCTATATTTTGGTTAAGTGGGGTTTTACTGTACATTACTGATTTGTTAATTGAAATGCCTTGTGGGAGGCTTCCACATTCTCTTCGAAGGATTGCTGTTCAAAGAGCGATGTAAACTTTTGGGGTTATTCTGCTGTCCAATCGGGAATTTGATTTGGAAACCACTCTGCAATCTTATAGGTCTTGTCATCCACTTTACTTTTTTCTGTCTGCCGATGATACCTGTAACATTTTTGGGGAAGTTTTTCCAAGTTTGCTGTCACTCTAGAGAGGCACCTCCACTGAGGAACAGTTGTCCCCTTCAATCTTTGTGGCAGATGGCTGAAGTATGTTGATGAATTGGCATTGTGTTCACTGGTTTAGAGCTTGTTATTATTACTGGTTAGTCCTAACTTTAATTATTCCAGAAGGCCATTTGACCATAGTTTCTGTCTTGCGTGTGATCTTGCGCGAAAGCGTACTTTTCTATTTTCTGTGTTTTAAATTGGAGTCATTTATGTTTGTAACGACTCATTTGTTTTTGATCTCTTTATGTATTATTGTGTCTTGAACTTGGGTTCTTTCTTAAATTCTGATTTTACTTAGCATTAATGTATTGTTTTCTATTTAAAAATTATGTTTTTGAATCTGTTTCAGTTATACCTGCTGGTGCAATACAATTAAGTCAAGGAGAAGGTGTAGGCGGTTTACATACATTAACAATGACAAATGCTACGACGGCTGGCGGAACAATAGTACAATACACGCAAGGACAAGACGGCCAGTTTTTTGTACCGAGCGAAATAGGTAACAAAATAAGTTTTTGCTTTTTCGAAAGGACTATTTATTTGTATTCAAAAATGGTTGAAAATTTTCTTCAGTTTTCAAAAAAAATTCAAATTTTGTAAATCTTTTAAGCTTTTTTAAAGGTCAAAAATTTACCTAGCTTGAAACAGAAGTACTATTCTTCTTCATAGATTATTGACTGTAACAATAAAAATTGGCTAACACTATTAAGTACTCTCGGATCATGAACCACCCTCAAATGAGTGCACGTCTTCATATTTATCAGGTCTCTGGTATTCTTGAACCAAGAACATTTCCTTCATCCAGGAGTATGCCTAATCTTAACTTTGCCCTCTAGGATAAATCTGTAAGCTCTTTTTTGACACTCATTTGTGGAGGGACCTGAAAGTAACAAGACTTTATTTTATTTTATCCTTATCAAGCTTTTTTTATTTATCAATATTTTTACACCAAAATTTGATCGGCTTCAAAGTATTCACCATGAGATAGTATGCACTTGTGCATCCTTTTTTCCACTGTCCTAAACAATATTTAAACTCACTGATTGGGATGTCCTGCAAGCCTTCCAGCGAATATTTGTTGTACATTTCTTCCACAGTCCCAAAATTTTTCCCTCTAATGCCCCTTTTTCAGTCTTTGGAACAGAAAGAAGTAATAGGGAGGGTGGTGAACAATCGAGGTTATTTAATTTTTGCTTAGAAACTGTTTCTTGGATAACACAGTTTGAGCAGAAGTGTGGCACAAGTTTGGCTGCAACTCTCCTCATGTGCAAGTCCTCTTGAATTGAACTCCATGACATTTTAGTCATGTCAGAGAGTTCATCAATTGTCAGGTGATGATCTTGATGGACAAGAGAAAAGCCTAGATGCAAAAGTGACAATCTCCACTCGGGTGAATTTTGCAGTAGAGACCAAAAACTTTTTGAAGTGATAAAAAAGTGCAAATAAGTAGCACAGTGTATTTTTTAATATCCTTGGGCTAAACAATAAAAAAAAATTACAATAACCTAACAGTGAGCAGCAGTAATCTCAAAAATATAAACTTTCAGTTAAGTAAGTTTAACTTACCATTAAGAGATGTATCTACCAAGAAATGTACCATAGGAGTATGAAAACAACATTTTAATATTTTGTTATACATTATTTAATTAAAAATTGTAAATAATTTTCTTAACTAACCTCAGTTTTTTAGCAATGTTACGCTTCCATTCCTCCAGCTGACGAATTCTTTTTCGTGCTTTACTGGGTGACACTGGCGATACTTTATCGTTACTTTCCCTTATTATTACTAATATGACTAAAATGTGAACTTAATTATTTTAATATTATTCACCAGACTACCACTGCACTTTCGAAAAACGATGTGATGAGTGTGCTTGTAAAAGCTAGTGTGATGTCATTAGTTTGTAAGCAATAAGCGGTTTCTATTGGCTGATGTGGATATTGTCATTTTTGCATCTCAGATTGCCGATTTTCAAATTGGAGAGTGCAGACTTTGCATCCAAGGCCAATTTTTAAACTAAAAATTAAATACGTTTTAGCCTGTTTTGGTACTAATTTTACATACCGTTCCAAAGAGAAATATCTACAGAATCTAATGCTGGCTGCAGTGGCATAGTTGGTAACAGGCTCACCTCTAATCATGCGGTCTTGGGTTCAAATCCCATTCAGGCATGGCATATTCATGCGTTACAAAAAATCATTTCATCCTTCACCGTCTGCATTAGCAGTAATTGCAGAACAGTCGATCGTTAAACAAAAAAAAAATGAACAGAATCCGATGCCATCAAAATCTCATTTTAAAAAAACATGGAGATTGTCACTTTTGCATCTAGGCCCTTTTCAAGAGACAAGTACTATAAAGTGTAACGGTTCAAAAAAATTCTAAAATTTAATTTTTGTTGGATAATGTTTCTTTTAAAGGCGTTGTTTGAAAATTAATTCATTTTTATTGATTTGTTTTATTGTATTTTTATTGTATTATTATTATTATTATTATTATTATTATTATTATTATTATAGTATGATTCTATTATTATTATTATTATTATTATTATTCTGTATTATGAAGTAACTTAATGTATTGTCTAAATTAATTTTTTTCACATTATTATGTTTCTGATTTTTTCTTAATTAAACAGTTAAAACGTATTTAATTCAAAAATTATATTTTTTTATGTTAGATTTTACCCAACAGTTTGTTTATCAGGGACCATGTTTGTATGTGTCTGTTTAATATTACTATCAAGACAGTGTTTTACTGTAAAGCTATAAAACATATGTTTATGTTAATAAAATAAAAACATTTTCAGTGTGAAAGTTGATTTTGGTTGGATTATGTTTTTCTTTTCAGGGCATAGTTTAAAAAGTAATTAAATTGTTTTAATTTTATTGTATTAATATTATTCAAATGAAGTAGCTTAACGTATTGCTAAATTCATTTTTTCACATTATTCTGTTTTTGATATTTTCTTTTGTATTCGATTTTACCCAACAGGTTGTTTATCTAAATCCGTTTGTAGGTTGTGGTTTGTAAATTAGGTTTATAAAAAGGTTTATTGGTACAAAGTATGTTAATTTATGTCTGTTTTTTATTTTGGTAATTATATAGAATCAGGGCTTGTCACCGATTGTAACAATTTTTTTTGAAATTGATACTTTTTTGTGTGTTCAATTCCCGAATATGAACTTATTTTGGTAATTATGTACTTATAGGACACCAAACCGATTTGAACAACTTTATTTGAAATTGAAACTTTTTTGTATGCTGAATCTGAATATGAACTTATTTTTACGTGCAAATCACTGTAGAATTAGTTATAAGCCCTTCATATCATCTACTGATATAACCTCACTTTCTTACATAAATTTCAATTTTGCCGTTATATTTGAGTTTCTTTACAGTAAAAACGATCACTTATTTGTTAAAAAGTTAACTATTTTAACTAATTTTACTCTTCAAGCATCGAAAAAGTGATAAAATAATACTATCGAATTTCAAAAATTCAAACTGTAAACGAACCAAAATACTATAACGTAATATCACATTTCTTACCCTTTCAACACACAATATGTTATAGTTTTTGATTTTTTAATAATAATTATTATTATTATTTTCATATCCCAAAAGTATTATTAGTTAGTAAATAGTGAGTAGGTTAGTATAGGTTAGTTATTATTGTATTGTAGTAGTGAATAGGTTTTCGGTTATTATACGCAGTTATAAATGCACATATCAACGAATTAGCTACTACTCATTATAGGCTGTTTTACAGCCTAAATCTATATAAATAAAATTGTGATTTTGTCTGTACAATTTTTCAAAATGCCCCAAATTTTGTTTTTACGCCAGATCTACCAAGTAAACACTGAAAATAAGTACAGCTGAATTTTTGTTGTTTGTCTATATGTTACGGCATCATGCAAGAACTGCTGAATCAAATTTAGTAAATTTCGGTATTTAGGCTCTGGACATAATCGAAATGAAAAAAAGGGCTATACATTTTTTTATATCTCAAATGGGTAGGGGAGTTCAGAGGGAGGGGTAAACAAAAATACTATGAATATCTCTTTTAAAAGTCTATGTATCAAAAAATGTTATATAATCAAAATTACGAAACGTTCAAATACAAATAAGTTTGATTATGTAAAGTTTTTGTTTTTCATACATAATAACGGAGATATTACAAATTTTATAAAAATAAACGTAGCAATATTTTAGAAAACAAAATAAACAGAACAATGAACATAGGCCTACGCGTTGAATTACTTACCTTACCCCTTCCACCACTACCCTTCCACACACGACACACCCATTCTCAGTCACATAGTCAAAAACAAATGACAGTCACTTTAGTAGTTAACATCGTGGAGTGTTCCTTTTGTGATATACCTTTCATTTAATGGTGTCATAACAGCACTTTTTATTACTCTGTAACGAATGATTGAATTTCCTACTCTTACATTACACGCACAGATTTGTGTGAGTAAATCTTCAAAACATCATTTTTCATTGCTCTCTATATAAGTAGTAAATTTATTTATTTATGTAAAACAACGCAAATTAATTTTTGTAAAAATATTTTTGTTGAATCTGTTTGGGTTTCGCTCATACACATACCTGAACCACCATAAACAAAACTGGCTGTCTAGAGTTCCCAGCCTCGATTAACAATTGCATTACTGTTGTACATATTGTATTTCGATTGTTTCAATTTTATCTTATTTTAATCCTTTTATTGTTATTGGATTTGGAAGTTTTTACAAGTACTGGTATCTCTTAACTCCGTACGCTATGTTTTTTCTTATTTCGAAGATAATTATGCCTTTGCGGAAGAGGTCATGCTTGGCCAAAGTTGCAAGATGTGCCAAAATTATAAAATTAAATAGGGCTAACGAGAGCCAGAAAGCTCCTACATCAAAGCTAAAAATAAATAAAGAGATGCGTAGTCATTCCCGCAAAATTGAGCCCATAGAACAATGTGAAGAACGACTGGTATCTCAACGAGTCCACCAGGCTTCTGTCCGTAGAAGTGAGTGCTCTGAAGCCCGTTCCAGTCGTAGGCTGACAGGGAGAGAGACTCACAACTATGTGAGGCCGAGGCTGTTGATGAACATGAGCTATGATTAGTGTCTCAATGGTCCATCAGGCTTCTATTTGCAGAAATGAGAGCTTTAAAGCCCGTTCTAATCGTCTTGAGGCTGACAGGGAAAGACACTCGCAATTTTTTGAGCCCGAGTCTGTTGATGAACGTAAGCTACAGTTAGCATCTCAACAGGTCATTGAGTTAATATGAATACATGTAGCTGTATTATCATAGCTCAGTAAAGGCTAATTCACATTCACTAAAGTAATCAATATTGTTGGAAATTAAAAATTAAACTATGCTTCTAAAAATAATAATGCGCTGCGTATCTTGATTTAAAAACACCAAGATCTCGCTTTTATTTTATGTCCAACTATTTTTTTTCCATTAATAATAATTCTGACGTTGAAAGGAGGTAGATAACGATGAATGATAAAAGAATATCTGACTTGACAGGGATTGAATTCGGTACACCAACAGACTGTCCACAGCACCAAGAAAACCGTTCGAAGAACTGGTATTTTAGCTAGTTTATTATCAAAATGAATCCTAAAGGTTATTGGTTAGGTATTGTGCACCGATAAATAACCTACCTCAGTAAGTAATGGTGAGTAGGTTATCGGTTTTTATACGCAGTTATAAATAAACATATCAATCAATAACCTACTTGTAATACGTTTAGTTACTATATGCACTTTTACACGTGTAATTTTAGAAAAAAACATTCCTAAGGGTTATTGGTTGCAATTTGAGTTGTAAATGAAAGGTTATCGTTTAGTATATGCATTTAGTATTTGAAACAATTTTTAGTGATGCCGTAACATATTTTTAAAGGTTAAAAGTTAGTCGTTAGCAATATCGTAAAAATAGAGAAAGTGAGGTTGTCGGTACATGGTAGAAAAGGGCTTATTACTTATTTCATGGTGATTTGCCAGAAAAAAATAACTTAATAATGAGATTCAGCACACTAAAAACTATCGATTTCAAAAATATTGTTACAATTAGTGATGGGCCCTGAATTACCTAACCACTTTAAAGTTTGGTTGTATAGTTATGTATTTGTATAGTTTAAAGTTAGGTGACCGACAATATATAACATAATTACAGTCAAACCTTTCATAACAGCCATCTTAATCCAGGGATTAACGTATTTTCAATTAATTTTGTAAAGAATCTATTTTAGTTCACGTGAGACCCACATATATTTTTAACCCTCTTAGGTGACCATCCATCTACACGGCCAGCGACTGTTTTGCCATTGGCATTTCATTTTTGTTGCCACCATGGAAAATTTATGAGGGCAGTTTTTTTCAATATCTGGTAGGCCATAAATAAAAGACAAGTGATTATAGAAAAATTGTTTTGTTACTAAAAGTTGTGTACACTTATGGCTACTTTTCAACATAATCAACTTGATGATTGAGGTGTTTTTCATGTCATGGACAAGCTTTCTAATACCCTCTTCATGAAATGTTGCTGCCAATGAATTTAAATGAGTCTTAACATTGTCTTGAAGCTCCTCATTAGTTTGGAAGCACTGCCCTCCTAGCCACTTCTTCAGTTCACGGAAAAGATGGATGTCACTTGGTTGTAGGTCGGGACTGTATTACGGTTGATCGAAAATGTCCCATTAAAATTGCTCAAGGAGTTATTGAGTTGCACAAGCACTGTGAGGACGGGTATTGTCATTGATCAGAGCAATTCCAGAAGTCAGTATGCCTCTTCGCAAACTTCATTAAGTTTTACTATAAACAGCTGCTTTAATTGTGGTCCTTGGCTATAGTTACTTGGGTCACGAGTTAGCTCTTGTTTGCAATGAGGGGTAAAGGGGGAAAAGCATAAGTGCGCATGCGCGTTTGCTTTAATTTCAGTACAGCAAACATAACAACTTATACTATACCCAGAGCATATACAGTATATCGCGGAACCTTTTGTAGGTTAACTGTAGGAATATAACTGTTTGTTACCGTAAACAGAAATGTTAGTTTCTGGAAAACGTAGGCAGACTATTCACAGTACTGAATGAAATCTAATATGCAGTGTAATAAAATGCTGTAAAGTTAAAGCTAAACAAAAATACTTTTCCCCTGCCTCTTAACAAAAGCCATGAGCGAGTGGCTAACTTTTGTAATGTTTCTCTTTCCACAATTCGAGAAATAAAGAAGGAAATTGAAGTCGTGAAGAAGCTATTCTTTAACAGTTTTTTTGACACCTGGTAAAATAAGAAATCGGTTAGGTAATACTAGAGAAACTGATAGTGAAGATGCCGGTGACAGCGGTAGTAAAGAAGGCGATTCATTCGTAGAAAATTTTATTCCAATGGAATAAGTTAGTTGGTAATTACAGTAAATCAAACATTTGTACGAGGGTTGCCTTTTATATTTCGGGAATAGAAAACAAAAAACAAATCAATCAATGTAAATGGCTTCATTGTTTTTTAAAATATTCTCCATGATGATCAATATATTTTTTCATGCGCTTGAATCAATTTTTGAAGCACTTGTTCCACTCTGATTGAGGTACCTCCAAAATATGCTTTTTGAATGCATCAACTGCTTTTTCAGGCGTCGAAAAACGTTGACCTTTTAATTTATTTTTGATGAGCAGGAATAAGAAGTTGTGTGCCAAATCAGAGCTGTATGGCAGATGGTCCATTAATTTAATTTTTTTATTTGTCAGAAAGTTCATTGTTTCAGCCGACCTGTGAGAGCTCGCGTTGTTCTGGTGGAGAATGATTTGTCTTCGGGGGTTGGTTTCCCTTATTTTTCCAAAAACTTGTGGCAAACAAATGGTTGTGTACCATTCAGAATTGACCGTCCGACGTTCCACTAGTGATACAGTTGCCACATGCCCGGGTTTTCCAAAAAAACAAGCGACCATTTGCTTGGAGGTGCTTCGTACGCGAACAACTTTTGTGGGATTTGACTCTTATTGAAAGACCCATACGGTCGACTGCTCTTTAGTTTCAGGTTCATAGGCATATATCCATGATTCATCACCCGTGATGAAGTCATAAAAATGTTTTGAAGCACCGCTATTGTATTTCGTGAGCATTTCTTTCGACCAATCGACATGAGCCTTTTTCTGAGCGATTGTCAAATTATGGGGAATCCAACGCGAACAAATCTTCCTGGTGCCCAAATGTTCATGCAATATTGAATGTACGCTAGTCCCACTAATGCCCAAAGATGCCAAAATCTCACGATATGTTATATGACGATCTTGCATAATCAGTTCACACACAGCATCAACATTTTCTTGAACAATAACCGATTTTGGACGACCTTCGCGAAATTCATCTCTGAGCGAACCACGGCCACGATTGTATTTCGTATACCACCGATATAGGCCTACAGTGGTTTTCGATGGTGCTTCATCGCCAAATGTTGAATTAAGTTCATTAGTGCACTGTAGTTGAGATATAATCCACATCGAAAGTTGTAAAAAATAATTGCATGAAAATGTTCATGACTTGACTCCATTTTTTGACCGAGATAACAATTTCAAGTCACTACTAAACAACACAACAATGGACTGTACGAGTGAAACAGAGTGTAATCTATCGAAAAAAGTCGAACGTTAAGATAACGATATTGGCTAACAGATTACAGCACCAGTATTGTCCATTCCCGAAATATAAAAGGCAACCCTCGTAGTTTAATTCAGCTATAGGCAATATTACAGGTCGCATTTATTTCTTATAAGGTTTCTGAAGAAAAAACTTTTTCTCGGAATAAACCACAGCTTACAAAATGTTTGTAGAAACTGTTCGGTAGTGAAATGTGTGCGTAGTGTCTGACTGTTTTTTTTTTTTTTGTATCTAGGAGACTCCAAAGGGAGTATAGGACATTTCAAGATAAAACTGATAAACAAAAAGTTTATCACAATGATAAATTCATCATTCCCGCTACTGCTTAACTCAGTAGGCGTGTCATGAACCCTTTATATCAAATAGTACACAATATTTGTTTAATTAGAAGTTGAATACTTTTCAACCAAAACTATTTAGAAAGGAATTCGTGCACACTGTAAAATGTTTCATCAGTCAAATATTGTTTTAGCTTTTTTTTAAAATGACTTAAATTATCACAACTTTTTAAACCTTGTAGCAATTTATTGATGTATTTTCTACCTGCATAAGTTGGTTTTTGTTCAAACAATTTAGTATTGTGATTATCAACATAATAATCAATTCTGTTTCTTGTGTAGTGGTTGTGAACATCTAAATTCTGTAAAAAGGTATTTTTTTCTTTATGTACTTTATCACTTCAAAAATGTACAAAGAAGGAACTGTGAGCAATTGCAGCTCTTTAAATAGTCATCTGCATGAGGTAAGGTGGTTGACTGCCATCATACACCTAACAGCTTTTTTCTGTATTTTATTCTGTTGAGGTTGGCAGCACTAGCACTGTTGTATTTTCACTTCCCTTCCTCACAGCCCATTCATACGCAAAAGGCAATCTCTTGACGTTAGTATCTATAATGAACTCCATAAGAAACTCTACGAGGAGCTTCAAGGCAACTTCAAGATTTCATTTGCGGCAACATTTTATTAAGAGGTTATGAGAAAGCTGTCCACAAGTATGACAAATGCCTCAATCATGAAAGTGATTATGTTGAAAAGTAGCTATTTGTATAACTTTTAGTAATAAAACATCTTTTCTGTATATATATCTATGCATATTTTTAATTTATTTATTTATTTAACATCGCATCAACTGGTCATTAGCGACGATGTTGGGGTGTAACTGTTTACAATGGAGGATGAAATTATTTTTTGTAACATATGAAAATATGCCATGCCTGAGTGGGATTCGAAACCACAACCACATGATGGGAGGTGAGCACATTACCTACCAACTATGCCAATACGGCCGGCTTTTTTCTATATTTACTGGTCTTTATGAACTATTGAAGTTTGAAGAAAGAAAACGGCCCTTATAGTTTAAAATTTTGTTGACCGAATAGAATTTTAGATAACCTGGTTAATACGGTCCAACATGTGTTGTACAGATAGTGATGTTATTAGAAACTCATCTAAATTTATTTATACAGGCCAGCTACTATTTACTTTTGTTAATAAACTGATTTGTTCTTCTTTTTTGCAGTCGTAACGCAAGGTAGTAATTCATTAAGTGGTGGACCAATCATCGCTGAAGATCAAGCGAGGAAAAGAGAGTTACGATTGCTCAAAAATAGGTAAATCTATTAATTAATCTTTTGTGTATTTGTAAAGGTAAAAATTAAAGGAAAATTTTGTATGTCTTGTTATCATGGAATTTTTGTGCATTTCTTTCTTTGGAATTAGAAATGGTTTAACAAAGGATATATTTCTAAATACTGTACATGAATTGAAATGGGGATTTCATAAACTGCAGGTGAGTAAGAGCTAACCCATTATGTGAATGAATTGACCTATTAAAAATGCTATTAGTGCTTCAATCAAAATGATTATCTATCAGATTTTATCACAATTTTTTACTTTCTCTGGCCCTGTGTGAACATGTAGGGAAGAATAATATTGTTTTCATGTCGCTTTTTGAAATTAGTTTTCATTGGAAATACATGTTTTCAGTCCCCTTGAATCGAAAAAAACATGTTTTTAGAAATTTTTCTGTGCGTGCACGTGCGTGTGTGGGACTTTTAAGTGAGGTAGTATTATTAGGGGACCCGACACAAACATTTTCATCAAAATCAGTCAACTGGAAGTAATAGTTTATTTGTGCGATTTTCTCAAAAATGACTGTACGATTTTTTTAAAAATTGTTTAATAACTGCATGTTTAATTCTGCACAAAATAGGTAGGTTAAGCACAATGATGTCTGGTGAAATCCTTCGGGAGGCTGTGCTCTTTGTTAAAAAAGTGGACTTAATTGTGGCTTTAATTGGTTTTAGGGCAAAAGTTTATAATTATAATTAAGGTTGTAGAAAATTAAAAAAAAAGCCTACAACTTTTATTGTAATTATCTTTTTCTGCATCGATCAGTTAAGCGTCAACTAGTGATTTGTTGTATTTTCCTGTTCAAAAATGGTAAAAAATGTGATTTTTTAAAGATTGCAGCCTTAGTATGCATTTTACTACTAATGTGTAGTATATAATCAAAGTTTAGGAAATTAAAAAAAAAATAACACCTTTTATTTCAAGAGTTTTTTTCTCCAGAGCCTAGTGTAGTGTCAATTAGTAATTTTCTGTATTTCTAAGTTCTACAGAGGTTGATTTTCATTTTGTGTAATTTATCTATGATTAAAATGAGGTTTTGTTCTTCATTTTACAAAGGGTTATTTGAAAAGTAAGGTCTGACTTCTTACAAAACAAACAATCACAGATTGTTTTAAAAAGCTTCTTTTATTTAATTCCTTACATGTTCCTTTATTTTTCTACATTGTTTCTATATTTGTTTAAACATTTTCAATAAAGTTCTACGAGCGTTTGTATCGTTAAATCATAGACGTCTGCTGCCTGTGAGGATAACCAATGTAACTGATTCTTTTACCCCATCGTCCTCCGCTGAGAAATTCCTTTAGGTAGCAGAACCAAGTGAAAATTGCTGGGTGCCAAGTCTAGACGGTACAGTAGGTGGTCACAAATCGTTCCATCCATGGCAATTGAGCAAATCTTCTGTGATCACTGATGGTCGGCCTGATCGTGGTTCATCATGGCCATTTTCCTTTCCATCCTTGACAGCTCTCATCCAGTTAAGTCACATTGCTGTCACTCACTACATTGGGGACATACACTTCTAGCATTTTAACAACCGCTGGGGAAGCTGGGGCCCCCAAGCCCTAGAGGCCCAAACTGACGATTAAAAAAATTATTTCAATACCTAATCCAACTTCCTCTAAATTACCCAGCTTTTGTAAATATTTTGCATTATTCACCTTATTCTTTTTACCATTCTCACTAAGTATTTAATTTTTAAAACTTGTATCATAAAAATAATCTATTTAATGATTGAATAATTGTGTAAGCTAAATAAATACAAGTTTAGTTAACATTACGTTTTGTGTTTAACTATTGGCCAATAGATAAACACAAATTTTTATTGAATTGGAATAAGTCCCATGCATATCGAACGAAAAAAATTAAGGGGCCTCACCATGAAGTTTTTCCCTGGGGTCTCCAAATTTATAGTTATGGCGCTGTACACTTGACTTTTCTGTCAATGAATTTTCACTGTTCCTTGCTGTCAAAAACCGAATCTCTGACCGTATTTCACAGTCGGCGGGCTGATAAATCGTTTTAAACATTTTGAACTGACACTGTAAACAGCACATTGCAATAATACTAATGTAAATAGCTGTTTGATGAGAAAGTCATGCCAGGAGTTAGTGCGCATGTGTGTTTCGATGTGTTTCAATGTCCATGTAACATTCAATTAGCTACAGCGATTCTTCGGACCTTACTTTCCAGATAACCTCATACATTGTTTAGTAATGTATTAACATAGGTTATATTTTTTGTTATTTATATTGGCAAGAAAAAGTTGTGTGAGTGTCTCTCACCAGATTTTTTTATAGTGTATCAGGAATTAACCAATTGAAATGTTGATCATGTGATAGATTTGTCATGAAATATATTTCAGATTCATTAAATGGTAAATTAATCTGGTATCTTATACTTTGATTGATATCTATTTTACAGACCAAGGAAACTATCTTTAACTGCTATTTCCTTTATGTATCTCGACATGTCCTATACATCCTCTGTAGAGTCTCCTGGATATACTTAACAAAAAAAGTATCTTCGACCCAGTTAGCTAGTTTTATATTAACTGCAGAAGACCATGGATAATCCAAAGTAATAAAATCCATGGCTGTTCAGATTGCAAAAAATTTGGATTATAAAGGGTTCAATTTAGATAGAAGAACAGGATAGAGTATTAAGGGTAGTTTTGGAAGCCGAAATAAGCCCCGTAACTCTCTGTTTTTATGCAAACAACGCTTTTATTATTGCGGTATTGTTACAAATATTTTAAAATTAATTTTACTTTGGTTTCTTCAAAAAATCAGTGATTTTTGTTTGTTTCTTTAAAGTCAGTAATTTAGCTACTGCTTCTTTTCATATTTGAGCCAATAAACGTAGTTTGTGCGGTGGAATGTCATTCTCTGTTACCCACTGAATACAAGTATTAAATCATTTTATTATGTCCTTGTGTTTTACGCTCTTCACGCCTAATTCAATTTCATCATCATTTGAAAAAAATTTTTCGAACCCTTGTCGTACCGTTACAATAATGTCATCGTGGTTTTCAGTTGAAAACATTCTTTTACATCTGCATTAATCCAAATTATAAGATCTTCCTGTGTTATTTGTGGTTCAAAGTTAAGACAATAAATGTCTGTTATGGAATTCGTAACAAATTCCGGGAAGGGGGAAGAGTGTTAAGTCAAATGCATGGAAGAGAAAAAAATTGTTTCCGTGCACTCCAAACGAAGCGTAGATTATGTATCTGTACGTGTAATCATGAGTCACTGTACTTCTTCTACAGCGCTGCGTTAGTGTATTTATTTCATTATTTATTGATGTTCTTAAGTCAAATTGGTCTTATTATTTATTTTTAAGTTAAAATTAATTTTTGCACTGTTCCTATATTGTACAGTATTTAAAATATCAATTTTTATTTAAGGGCAATGTGATAGAGACACAGTGCCTTACTGCAACCTTTTTGTTTTTTGGGAGTTCTGATTACCCGGGGTTTGGATTATCCTGGTTAACCTGTACTTCTGTATCACTTAGAACTAAGGCCACGTCCAGACAGGTAGCAGGTTAGAGCTGTAAGCAGGTTGTAGCAGCATTGAGCATGTAAACAGGTTGGAACAAACTAATGTTTGATAACAGGTCCAACCACATCATTAGCAGTACCTGCTGTACTGCTCTACTGCTGACCGTTCTAACCTGCTCAAAAACAAAGTAGTTTGATTTTACCAGCTTACAAGCTCACATTTCAGTTCAGTTTCCGTTATGTTATTGTGTTCATTATTTTTCAATCATGGATTTTTACACTCATTGGCTTTATATAAATGTGACGTTTTGTGGGATGTGTCAGTTAAGCATTAAGAAAGTAATCAACTGCTGCGTGGAATGAAGTCTCCAAAGAATTACAAACTAATGACTGCCAGTATATAATAATAAAAAACTAACTGAAATAACTAAAAAATAATTCAATTACTTTTAGTACGTATTTAAAAATAGTTTAGTGAAAATAATTTAAAAAAATTCATAAACATAGGGGAACTTTCACTTAAAAAGTAGTAACTTCACAAATCGAGCCAAAACAGGAGGAATGACTGAACCAATTGACGCGCAGATGAAAAGTGTGTTAGCAGCTGACTGCTTTCTATATGGCCACGGTACCAGCTCAGCTCAATGCTGCTCCACTGCTTGAACCTGCTTGCTGTCTGGCTGCGGCCTAAGATGCTCCTGCATGAGTTACTCTTTTAAATTTCTTGCTCGATTCTTATTTTAGAGTTGTGAGTTTTTGTTCTTTCAATTTTTCTTCATTCATTTTGGTATGTTGACTTCCTTAAATTTTTCTTGTTGAATACCCTTTTGTTCCTTCTTGTATAGAGAAGGAAAGTATTGTTTTCATGTTCATTTTCCAAATCGAGTTTTCTCTGGAAATACTTTTTTCAGGCCCCCGGAATCCAAAAAACATGCTTTTACTAATTTTGTTCCCACCTCTCTCTGTGAGTCTGTGTTAACAAATATCTCAAAAAATGGAATGTCGTTCTAAGTTGAAACTTGGAACAATTCAGTACCATTAGGGGACTCGACATGAATATTTTTATCAAAGTCAGTCAACTGGACTTAGTAGTTTATTTGTACGATTTTTTAAAAATGGTTCCTAGGATTTAAAAAAAAGTTTTCTCATCTTATACTTTATAAGATAGGTTATGTGCCATATCTGCTGAAATTCTTGGGAGGGGGTTCTGTGCTGCATGGAGAAAATGTTTTTAAAATTGCAGCTTTAACATGCATTTTGTGGCAAAAGTGTATAAAATTGAAAAACCTACGACGTATTTTAAAACTTTTTTCTACTAAGTCTTGCTAAGTGATTTTCTGTATATTTAAGTTCTATTAAGGTTGATTTTTTTGGTTATTCACTCATGATTGATATTAGGTTATATTTTTAATTATTTATATTGTCAAGAGAAAGTCTGTGAGTGTTTCACACTGAATTTTTCTGAACTGTAATCGATTGTTTTTTAGATATTTGCTTTGCAAGTCTATTTTGGTTTATCTTTTCCAGATTTACATAGAATCTGTCATTCTTCTCTTTCTTATTTCATCCAATATCTTTATAACTCTGGGCGATTCCTTGCCCAATATTTTCAATCTTGATTATAGTTTGAATCATGATTGAACCCATTATTCTCCTTGTTATTCTTATCTCTGCTTTTTATAATTTTTCTCTTACACCTTTTATGTTAAAATTCAGTGTTTCTGTCGCATATAATGCTTCTGGTAATGCTGCTGTTTTTAACTTCTTTGTTTTAATTTTTATTGTTTGTACATTCTTATTATATTTTAAATTTTTCCATTTCTTCACTCCCTATACTGATTTTGTTTGGTGTGTTTTTCATTTGTTATTAACTTTTGTCTTTTCAAAGGGTATATGGAGTCATTGTATGTGTTGTTTTGAGTTCAGAACAAATGTGAATCTGGGTGTTTTATGGGGTTCAATCAACTATCTCGGAACTTCCATCTTTAACATGATTTGCCAAAATTCAGCGAATCATGAATGATAGAACGTGTGGTTTCGACAGTAATATTACACATGCTAACAATTTTGGAAATTTTGACTCGCCTGTCTTTACAAATAAGATCATTTGTGTTTTTGCAGCACAGTAGTCGAAACTTAAACTGGTCTTCCAGAGCGATGGAGGTCATAACTATTTAACCCACTTATATGTGTTAGTGTGATTTGAGAGTTCATTTGGACGACTTTAAACTTTCGGATAGCAAAAGTTGTGTCACCGATTTTTTTATCTTCTGATGTACATGTTTCAAGAGGAGCTGTGTTTTGAAATGAACATAAGCGATTGTGTGTATATTTATCATCATCTAACAGCTGATTAATTAGTGTTCCTAATGTTGCCAACTTGACCCACAAAAACTTTCGTTGTCATTAAATAAACCATTTTTTGTATTAAATATTATTGAACATCCTGGTATTATCTCATGTACATTATGTAGATTGTTTCCTAGAAATTAATTTTTTTCCTAACGTCTTAATTTTTCTGTAACAAAAGAACCGTGTCATGATCTTCACAAACATTATGTATTTCTACTATCCTCTACTATCTTTTAAAATACTACCTTTCACTGTCTAGTAATCTTTTCATTTAATTTATTTTTTTAATGAACATACTAATTCCATGTTCACATTTATTCTTTTGATGGTCAAAATTTAAATTTCTATATTGATTTATTATTTTTTTTGTTTGTTTTTTCCATGGAAATCAGGGAAGCTGCAAGAGAATGTAGAAGAAAGAAAAAAGAATATATAAAGTGTTTAGAAAACAGAGTAGCAGTTTTAGAAAATCAAAATAAAGCGTTAATCGATGAACTTAAGACCTTAAAAGAATTATATTGCGAACAGAATTAGTAAGTTCTACTTTCAATTTGAGTCGCTTCCCCGTCCATAATATTAAATATTATTAAAACAAAAAATTCAGCCCTTAATTTATGTACATCCATATTTCGTAACTTTATAAAAGGATGTCAAAATGACTGTGTTTTTAAGATTAAAGATTAAAATAATTTTAAAGAATTAACGACAGCAGCTCTGATTCTGTAATAATGTACTAGACAAAATGTGAATTTTTTTTCACTATTTCTGAGTTTATTTTTACTGTAATTTTTTTTAGAGAATGCTATTGTATTGATAAGTAATACCATTTGCTTTCACTTTTTCCAATTTTTGGATGTCTTCAGTAAATAATTTTCAGAAATTTTTAAAAAAGAGAAAGGATGATGTCACATTTTGGTCAATACTGTACCTTACGTGATATCTGATACCTCACTGCATAATATAATGCATTGTATACGATAGATTGTGGAATAGAATGGATTTGATATACAGTAAAAATGGAAGAACTGTACCAAACAAATAAATTAATAAGCGATTTCATTTTACTTATCACAATTTTTTTGTAATGCCATTTAGTATATGTTAGTTAGGAAGCTCTACGCTTCCAACAGGAAACAAAGTTTTGAAGAATGGGTAGTTTCTGAGATTATCTTTTACAAACGAATGTAAAAATATTACTTATTTATAATATCGACCCACCAGGTCGATCTAGAGGTAAAGTCGTTGCCACGAGTCAACTATTTAACAGCTGATTTTCAAAGACAAAGATTCCTGGTTCAAATCCTAGTAAAGGTAGTTAATTTTTTATGGATTTGAATACTAGACTTGGGTTACTGGTGTACTTTGATGGTTGGGGTTTAATTAACCATATTTTCTCTGGAATGGTCAGCCTGGGTCTGTACAAGACTACACCTCATTTACTCATCATGTACATCATTCTCATCTCATTGGGTCATGGGGTTGCTTATTGTTCTCAATTGAACAGATTGCAATGTATACACATTAGAGATAAAAAAAAAAATATTGGTAGGTATAAATTTTGCAGTGAATTCTGTATTGATATTTGTTAAAACAGCATAAATTGGAAATTTTTTGAATAACTCAAAATAATTGATGCATTTTTTGATTGAAAATTTAACATGTATGGTAATTTTATATTGCAGAATGTTTCTTCATATTTTATTCACCTATTATTGTGAGTAATGTAATGGTCAATTAAAATCAACTCGGTGAAATTTTATTGTGATTGTGTTTAAACCTGTCACTGCCTAATTTTAAATAATAAAAATAATATGAAATATTTCTGTACCCTTGTCATTTTCGTGATTTACATAGCATTGTCTTAAATTGGCAATAAATGAAAAAAAAAATTATTTTTTAGTAAATTTATTAGACGATACTGTAATATTCTGCATCGTCACATGTATTTAAAAAAAAACACATACGTATCACATAATGTTTCAATCTTAGTTAGTTTTACTATTGTCAAATAAAAATATTGAAGAAGTTATATAAAGTTAATGGGTTATAATAAGCTTAAATAATATACAAGGTAAAAGCTTGTGTATGAACTGTTGTACACAGGTAAAATATAATCTATTGATTTTTGATAAAACTACATCTTTTATGAATCAGTATGGCTGAAAATATTGCAAAAATACTTTGAAATAAAAAATAAATTGCAAATTATTTTGTGGTGATCAAAATAGCTACCACATGCGAGGTTAAAGGACCATTTGTTTTTTACCTCTGATGAACCAAAGAAGAAAATGAATTAACAAGTTTTGTATATATTTAAGATTCAGGCAGTTTTTATAACAGTGGACTAGTTTTCCAATCCCCTTTTTCAAGAATATTATCACCAGTGATATCTGATGAGTCTGAACATTGTTTTGAAGCTCCTCATTGGTCCGAAAGCTTTAGACTCCTAGTTTCAAGGAATAAATGAAAATCACTTGGCGCCAAGTTGGGATTGTTTGATCAGTGATCAAAGAAATCCTGTTTAAACAGCTCCAGAAGCTGTGTGGTAACGACAACACTATGAGAGCAGGCGTTGTCATGAATGAAGACAGCTTCAGAAGTTAGCATTCTTCTGTTTTGAATGGCCCACCGCAGTTGTCGTAAAGTCTTAACAATAAACAGCTGCATTTATTGTAGTCCTCAATTCTATAAACTCAACAACTTACTCATCTGTTTGTTCCCAAAAAACTGTTGTTATGTCCTTTATCTTAAAAGATTTATTTTAACTTATCAATTTGTTGAGTGAATTTTGAGTGAACAGTTGATTTTAAAAAACATTCACCTTCAGTCTTGATGAAAGTGTAATGCCATTCTGTGAGTTTTGTGATAGTTAGATAACATCTTTGCTACTCGTCGAGCTACAATTTTTTTTTAGATTAGGTGTTCTGTAATGATTGTGTAAAGAGATATTCTCAACACTTCAGGAAATCTTCACACAGTTCATTTGTGGTAAACCTCCATTTCTCTCTACTCATTGAACAAGGTCTTCTGTTCTGATAAACTTGCATGCGTGGCTCCATTCATTGTGAACATCGGTTCTGCTTATCTTTATATTTCCTAATCCATATACTTTGTTCATTCTGTCTGAATTACTGCTGCAATATTCCCTTCGGCTTAAAAAAAATGAACCTGCATCTCACATGTGACAGAAGTGTCAATCATACCAGTCATGTTTACGTGTTTACAGCTCAGCTCAAAATGACAACCTGGTAGCAGTAGTAGCAGATTTTATAGCAACCGTCAAGCACACCTACCATTTTTCTGGTTTAGCAGCTGAATTGTAGGTTGAAATAAACAGCCCTCGTAATTTAATACAAGTGGATTCATACACAAGAATCATAAATCAATGGTTTTTACGGTTAAGCAATCAGTTTTATTAGTTGTGAACCACTTTACATGGATAGATCCCCAAAGGCAATGAATCATTTTTATTAATATTAGATTGAATGAAAATTAATTAAAAAAATCAATAATTAAATTGGTTGTACAGTTTATTAATTATATGTATTTTGTTTCATTTTGTTAATCAGGGAAGCAGCAAGAGAATGTAGGAGAAAGAAAAAAGAATACATTAAATGTTTAGAAAACCGAGTGGCAGTGTTAGAGAACCAAAATAAAGCATTGATTGACGAACTTAAAACATTAAAAGAGTTGTATTGCCAGCAGAAAACGGAATAATTTTTCATAACTATATTATTTAGTTACTGTTTTTATTATTTTTAATATTGTTGTTAAACTATTATTATTATAATTGTATAATAATTATTTGTAATATTATGTTCTGTAAAAATTTATAAATATAGATAATATATAATTTTATGTCGCCAGTTTTAACTCTGAACTGGTTTCGACATGATATTTTGTTAGTAGTATGTTCAATATTATTATTATTAATTAACACATTATGACCTGAATTAATTTGTTTTAGGATTTTCTATTGATTAAACGTTATTATTTTTTAATGTAAACATATTTCAAAATGTGTACATCATGTGTTGTCATATGGGTTGTGCTAGGACATTCCATTATACGGTGGGTGGTCCATCTGTTTTCATCCAAAAGATCTGATCAGATTTTGGGTGTGAATGACAGAATGGAGTCAGGTATTGTCATACAGCACAAAACTCTAGATATCAGAGCTTTCACCCACTTATGCACTTTGCTGTCACTCATCGCATTGGGGCCATACATTTCACTTATTTCTCGATAAATTTCCGCTGCTGAAATTTCTATGCTGTACAAAACCAAATCCCGAACTTTATTTTACCGTCAGGAGGCTGATCAATTGTTTTAAACATTTTGAATGGACACTGTAAACAGCACACTGCAACAATACTTATGCAAATGGCGTCATTTGACGAGCAAGGCATACTGGTAGTGGTAGGCATGTGTATTTTAATGTGCATGTCATTCGATTAGCCGCAGTGATTCGGAGCTTACTTTTCGAATGACCCTCGTATATTTTTGTATGAAAGGGTATATCATCATTTCAGATTTACTGTGTTTACATTCAAAAATAGAAAAAGGATTATTATACAATGTAGAAAGTTTAGATTGTTGCATAGATCTATTTTTTTGTGTAAATAATCATAAAATTTAGGTATTTATTAATTAACATGAATGATTGGACCTCCTGGTCTGTTGTTCTAATTTGAAATTTATTAATCTGCTATTTCTGTAAGAAATTTTGATGGCCTTTTCTTTTGTGTTCGTTCAATATCACGTTGTCCGGTTGACTTGTTATTAAACACCTATTTGGGCATTCTTCTCCATAATTACATAATTTTTCACTCTTATCTCTTCTACCTGACCATGTTTCCTCTGCATAAGTCAGTATTGGGGCTGTATGTGCTTTAGAATGTTATAGCATTGCTATATGCCAATCAAATCTAGTGAACAGATTAAAAACGAACAAGAATGTTCTCAAACCTTACAGATACGGTCGAAGCCAAAAAAAGGTTGATATATTTAGAACATTAATGAATTTATACAGCAGATAAATATAAATAATAACGTAAATCGCTCAAAACCGAATTTCCTAGCCTTTTTTTTGACATAGTGGTCAGTGCAACTGGCTTCTATTTCAGAGGTCCCGGGTCAATTCCCATTCAGATCTCTATTAGCCTTAATGTGCATAACAGTGGGTATAAAACAAAAAGTGACTTGTTGAAATACCCATGTTTGCCCGTTGCTGTAACAATGTCAGGTCATAAATGGTTAATGAATTATGATACGTGTTATTGTATGTTTTTAGTAGCATAGCTACCATAAATATGATGGTACCATAATTTTTGTTTATTATATTATGTTTCGTATCATTTCATACATGTGAATTATTAACCTGGTAACTTACAAATAGATTGATTAGTTTACGTTGATTGTTGTAACTACTTTTATGTATTTAGATCTCAGATAATTACAATTTGTTTTCATTTTTATTGTGTTTTTAATTTGTAATTTACTCATGAGTTTATTTATTAAATTGTTAAATTAAATTTTGTAATGATTGGAAATTTGTATCAAATTTTCTTGTTTAAGTAGCATATGTAATCTCTGTTCAAATAATAATAATGTAGAAAACATTTTTTCAGTCGTAAAAAAAGAGGTTTAAGATTTTTACCAAACATTTTGGAAATTTTTGACCTAGGGAATAAACAAAGTAAACAGAAAACAAGAACAGTGCTACTTCGCTCATATCAACATTTTTGTTACCAGTATACATAACCAAACAAAATATAACACTACTAGAAATCACAAAAATGCAGTTTTTTTGAGATGTGGGGCTTCTTGAAATTATTATTTATGTACAAGAAGCTCAGGTCTTATTAATACCCTTTCATTAATACTTTTTACACTCTCAGTAACTAATACAACCATTTTTTTGTTAGCCGTAATTTTAATTACGTTTAGCAAAAGTAAATACAGATGATACTTAACAAATACTTGAATATAATTAGATAGGTTTTGTTTAACTATTAATTCATAAAGTATATAACTATCTTATGTTTATAAAAATAATTAGCTACCCGTCCTGGAACCACCTGGGCGTGATTTTGTTTTAAATTGTGTTAATTTTAAATTAGGATTATGAATAAATCAAAAATAAGATTTTCTGATTTGGACAAATTTTTAATATGATAATAGATGTATTAGTTTGAAATTTATGAACATTAAAGGGTTGAAAAACTTTTTAAATGCCTTAAAGGTACATTTTGGAAATTATTAAGGAATCATATGCTAGGGGCACTATTGGTGACACACCTTCACTGAGTTTCAGGTATGTAACTCTTCCAGAACTTAGTAAATTAAAATATTGGGTTTAAGGGTTGAACATCATTTTCGTTTTCCCCTTGGAAAGGAAAATATTTTCATTTTGGAAATGGTTAATTGGTAATTTTTGTAGTTCAATTGAGGAGTTTGGTAGAAGAAGGAGGGCGTATATGCCAAAATTTCAAAAAATTAAGTTTAAAGATTTAAATGTGTTATTAAAAATATTTGACTGTTTAAAGCGCAGTTTTTTGTTTTTTATGAGTGTTAAATTATTTTATTTTTAATGTGTGAAGTTTTTAATCAAATTATTTATTTTAAAAGAAAGTATTTGCAAAATAATAAAATGGACTATAAGTCCTTCAGTAAATTATTATTAAGCTTAAAACTACATACAGCTAATCGAACTGAGGATACACAGTGGTTGTGAATGATAACAGTAACTTTATTACTGGTTACTAAGTTTATTGAAAAAAATGTGCATATCATTTTAAAAAACATGTTTAAAGCGCGTACAAAATATCACACGCGATAAACGATATATATGTACGAGGGTAGGCTGATAAGTAATGCACACATGCTTGTAGAAGACGAACAAAAAGAAATAGCAAGATGGGGTAAATAACAAATTAAAGTACAAATCTTAACCTACCAAATTATCTATTTATTTTTCAATATAGTCACCGTTAAGCATTACACATTTCTCCCAACGTTTAACAAGTTTTTTCATTCCGTCACTGAAAAATTCTTCCGACTTTCCTCGAACCCAGGACGCAATAGCTGCCTTCACCTCATTGTCCGAGCTGTAATGATTACCCTTAAGGTCTCTCTTCAGTAGAGGAAAAAAATAAAAATCGCAAGGCGCAAGGTCGGGAGAATACGGAGGGTGTAAAATTGGTTGAAACTTCAGGTTTCTCAGAGCCTCTCCAGTTGCACGCGAAGTGTGTGGACGAGCATTGTCGTGTTGCAAAATTATTGGCGCCAGGTTGCCTCTAACACGACAAACTCGACGTCGGAGGTGTTTCAGAGTCTGTATATACTGAGCAGAATTTACCGTTGCCCCTCGTTCCAGATAATCAGTCACATAAACTCGGCGAGCATCCCAAAACACAGTCAAAAGAATTTTTTTTGCGGACGGTTGTGTTTTGAACTTTTTCACAACAGGAGAATGTGGATGACGATATTCAGCGCTCTGCCTTTTTTCTTCGGGATCGTAATGATGAACCCATGACTCGTCCCCCGTCACAATATTCAAAAGATAGTCGTCTCCTTCGTCACGGTAGCGCTTCAAAAGTTGTTCAATTCGCGTTGTTTAATTCTCGTTGACATAGCACCAGAACACGACGCCATACTTCCACTACTCAAAACAAACTGAATGAAAGCAACGCCTTCAAACTGCGCAGACTTGTAGAGGAGAAATAGTACTTCCACATGCCACCAGGCGCGCTACTGAAGTTTATTTAGTTGTCTTCTACAAGCATGTGTGCATTACTTATCAGCCTACCCTCGTAGTTAAATGAAGTTAAAACACAAAAAATATGTTACCGAGATGTAAAAAGTTTTTAAGTCTTATAAAGTACAATGCATTCTTATTTTAAAGCTAAAAATCATCATCTTTTTCACTGCTGTGAAAATCTTCATTTTTATGTGAATTGTTTAAGATTTCTTCACAAGAAAAAATTACTTCAAACCATTCTCTGCTTTAAGTTTGATAAACTGCAATCAGTCACGAATGTCTTTTGTTTTGTTTGTATTAATTCTGACAAATGGAATTGCTTGTAAGCTATTTACAGTGTCTTTTTTAATTCCCCAACTGTCAATTTTCTTGCCCGACATTTAAACGGAGTAAACTGGTCTGTGTAAATTTTAGAACAAAGCAAAATTCCTTCAGGTGTAAACTTCATACTTTTGAATGATAAAATACTAGCCCGTAGATATAATTAATATAAATATCCCTTCGTTACTGGCTTCTTCAAAAATAGTGTCAATACTTGTCTAAAGTTTTTTAATAATGTTCTGTTATTAAGTATCACAAAAGAAGAAGGGTTCTGTCTGCAGGTAACCTTGTTTCCTAAAAATGGTTTGAAAGTTTCAATAGTGGATAAGTTCTTTATGGAATTTTTGAATGTTCTAAAGATATGGTTACACTGACCAAATGAGTTTCCCCTCACAAGAAATCAATTTGTAATGTTCACATCATAAAGCTTTGAAAAACATAGGCTGAAATAAGTCATTACTATATTTTCGTTCTATCCTCCGGCTGCATATGACAGCAAATATATGGTTTTTATATTACGATACTTATCAATCAACTTCGTTAAGGAACTAAATACAAACGATTTTACAGTGTGATGCATCGTCGTGAACATACTAATTGAACATATACATTAAATATACAAAACCACATCAGTCATTTGTAGAACTGTGAAGTAACATTAATCTTTGCCAGCTGTAAATTCTGCCCATAAGCAAATTCAATGACCAAAATAGGGTTGTCATTTTTGGCTGTAGTAATGAGGTTGCTCTTACATTGCAAATAGGCTGCTACTTTCCTTTTGTGCATAATGTAATCAAATTTACTTGGATCATTAGCATTAATCTCTAGTATTTTTTTAATGTTGAACACAGAAATTACATAGGTCTGTTTTGGGATTTCTAAAACTATAGTTGCAATTTTCTTTAAAATTGAAAATATGTACAATATTTCATTGTGCACGCTTTTCCTGTTTTATCTTTATAATAAATTATAAATAGATCATACAGTTTCGTTTTACCTAAATCTGGATTTTCAAAATAATTCAATGATGTTTTATTATAAATGTAGTGACTAGGTTTTGATGGAATTTCAGATAAATGTTCTGATATCAAATTCCAAATATCATCATCAAGTTCATGAGGTCTATTGGTATGCGTGCCACATTTCTCTACAAACGATTCATTGGTCATAATTTGTTTAGAGTAATTCTTAACATCTTTTTTTAGATATTTTGTACATGTCAATCAAAAACTTCTACAAATATTAACAAGTACATTCTCTTTTTTTAAAGAGTATTTCCAGATGTTGCCTCTCATTTTTTTGTAGGATCAGGTGTGAAACGACAACATTTTGGAGAGTCTTGCTTGAAATACAACTAGCTTAGAACAGATCGTGTGATTGTTTGCTACCCATATCATAAAATATGCAGTGAAATTTTATCTTGACATAGTTCTTCCAATGACTTTTGTCAATCCATTTTCTCTTTCTGTTAACTACAGCAGCTTGATCACTCATTATTATACCACAATGACACTTATAAAAACATAAGAGGTTAGTTTCATGTATCAGACAGCAGCTACCACAACAAAATAAGCTGCTGACCATTGCCTGTGTAATACATTTACTCTTAATCCAGGAGCACATTCTGTTGGAGGAATATGGTAGTAAAATGGCACCATACACCCTTCTTCTACCAGGCTCATTAGTCATTAGCAAGATTTCCACAGAGTTTAAACCATCTAGCTTGTCCGGAACTTTGTAAACGGATTATATCGGTTTAAAGGCTGAACATCCTTTTCAACCCCAGGGGGTTGAAAAGGATCATTCATTGATCATTCATTTTGTTACTTGTCTTCTTTCTAAACCACAAGTCCCGATGATAAAGCCATTTTTTTCTCAAAACTACAGTCACACTTCTCTGTTCATTTTTTTTGTCTTTTAACCCTTTTACTGCCAAACACGAGTATATTCATAATAGGTCACTACGCTGACATACCAAACACGAGTATACTCGACACATTTTGGAAACTGTTTTTTAAGTTTCACTATTATTAACATCACCCCGAGCTACAGCCATCTTAACTTGTCTGGAACTTTGTAACTAATCGATCGTCAATTGCCAATCACATAGAATTTTCGGTTTACTTGATCAACAATATCATTGGTCTGAGTACTGGGCCTGTGCCATTCCACTCTTCATTATGTACATTTGTGCGAAAAGACTTGACACCATTGTCGAACCTTTCCTTAACTCATTATGATAGGTCCATATACTACGCACAACTTTCAATGGACTTCATCAGCTAAAGATCCTTTTGTAAGCAAAAATCGAATCACAGTGAGCATTTCACAATTGAAATTGTGATAAGGATTCACCGTTTGGCAAATGATTACTGAATCAAATCAACAACTGCTGTGGCTTTGTAAATAATCAATAGATAGTGCTGTATGGGTAAATTGTTTTGACCTACCAATATTTAAATATAATCCAACGGGTCTTACTTTAGGAATATGCTTCGTACGTAAGAAAATTTATATGGTTTCATAAAAATATATAAAATTCATTCATGAGTAAATTATCATTTCTATTCCATTATTGTTTACATTTGTTATCATTTTGTAATTTAATTATTTGGGTTTTCCAATTTATGTATAAAAATTATTTATTTTTTAATTTGTAACCTAACACAAGAGATGCCTTGTTAAAACATATATTATCTTTATAAATATGTAGTATAAAATTATTAATGAATTTGTAGGTGTGATGATGAGTTTTTATTTTAAGTGTAGGAACTGTTGAGTGTTGTGTAAATGAAGTGTTTTTGTTTTATAAGTATAATTTGTAATGCGTATGTACATATACAGGGTGTTTCAGGAGCAATGGTAATTTTCCAGGAACTGATTATACAGCTAAAAATAAGAAAAACAGTTCATGTAACATGTAAAATAGTTAACGGCTAGCAAAAGATTTTCCCTGGAATTCAGCTCCCCCTGTGAAATGAAGTTGTACAGAAATTTGTAAGATGCTAATTAAGGTTGTTAATTGAATAGGTTTTATGCAAAATGAGCTGAAAAATCGAATAAAATATGTTGCACATCTGCAACTACAGTCATTTCTGACAGACCTGACAAAATATGCAAAATTTGGTCTCGAAAAACATGTTATCTTAGGTTTGAAGTAGATTAACTTTGTTAAATGGGTAATAAACACGTAAACGTCTTGGAGAAAACTGGTATAGAATTTAATTCTGAAGAGAATGATGTAAATGTGCTAATAAGAAACCAACACAAACTTTAAAAAATCAGGTTTTCAATAAATAAAAATACTGTATTTGTTTATTAATAAACATTGTTAGTCTCTACTAATCTACGAATCTCTATTATAATACCAAACAATGAATCTTAATCTACATTACAAGTACAGTATGTTTAAAATAAAACAACTCACTTAAAGTGAAGGTTCAAAAATCCCTTCGCTGACTTCAGTGCACTTGACAACTCAACTTCAAAGATGTTGAGTTGCCCACCGAAGAATAATTTTCCATTCTTTTATTTCATCAGCAACATTTTAGATATGATCTATCAGTTCCCTTCTCGAATTCACTTTCTTCATGTACATTTCACTCTCTTCATCTGCTCCCATAAACAAAAATCTGAAGGAGTAAGGTCTGGGGACTTTGCCGGCGAATTAATGTGGCTTCCACAACCTAATATCCTTTCGACCGTTTTTAATATCATTCTCTTCTGAATTAAATTCCCTACTAGTTTTGTTTAAGACGTTTCTGTGTTTGTTACCTATTTCAAAGTTCATGTACTTCAAACCTAAAGAAAAAATATTTTTCGAGACCTAATTTTGTGTATTTCATCAGATATCTCAGAAATAACTTTAGTTACAAACATGGGACACATTTTATTCAATTTTTCAGCTCATTTTGCATAAAATTATTTAATTAATAACCTTAATTAACGCCTTATAAATTTCTGTACGAGTTCATTTCACAGGGGGAGCTGAATTCCTGGTGAAATCTTTTGCTAGCTGTAACTTGATAAGGAAGTGATTCTGGACCAATTTATATGAACTTTTTCTAATTTTTAGCTATATAATCAGTTCCTGAAGTTTTATCCGTTCCTCCTGAAACCCTGTTTATATATTTGTATGTATATGTACATTAAGTATTTAAAGTAACAATGTGTCTATACCAATACTTTTCGATTCTTTATATCGATTCCAATACCAGAAATTTCCTCTGGAAAGTATCCCGCAAGTATTGCACTTTCCAAAACGATCATTGCCACTGTCTTATTTTAAAATACTGCCATGTATTAGAAGGTACCTTTTTAGTCACACTAATAAGATAAAACTGTAATTAAACTTAAATTCGCGAATGAAATAACACGGGTGCACAATGAAAACAAAATAACCTCTAGCTCGTAACTGTATCCAGAAGTTGTGCTATTATTACTATCCAACAACGCTGATCGATCAATTGAAACTGCTCTAAATAATCAAGTACACTTCGATACTTTCACTCTTTGTTTGTAGTTTAAAGTTATTAAAAAAAAAATTGGAAAGTTAAAAACCTATGCATGTACTGTATTTGTTCCTTTTTTGGACAGCTGTATTCGTATTATAACGAGCGTTTGGACTCCGGTATATGATTAAGATTCGTCAAATTATTGACAATATGACAATAGAAAAGTTTTTGTTTACTCCTCTAAGCCAAAATTATCCAACTGTATTAATGTTTAATATATTTTATTTTAGAACATTGGAATTTTTTTCCACAGTTCCGAGAATCTGTATTGAAAATTGATTTTTTACGATTGATTCTCAATGCCGATTATTTTTTCAAGTATGGTGGTTTATTAATTTAGGTAAGATGGTATCAAGAATCGACATTTGGAATTGACACATCCCTAATTTAAAGTTTCGATGATGTAAAATTTAAATTGTAATAAAAAAGTGTCTTTTTTATATATTATATTTGTCAAATGAAATGGTTGATAGTTTTATTTGTAATAGTTGTCTTTAATTTGTCGTGAGATCGTTTTCAATTTTCTTTAGTTATTATGTTGAGTTTGTCTAACAAACATTTTTTTAATGTGTTTTGTATCGTAACATTACAAAAAGATAAAATTTTTGTTAATATATTCATGCGGCAGTAAATTTTGTTTTCTAAATCAGATTAAAAATTTTTCGAAAATTTTCTGTACCTTGTACTAATACAAAAATACTAACTGAGCAAAGAAACAGTATCATTTTTGTTATATTCTGTTTAATCTGAACTAGTGATGAGGGAATGGTACAAGATGATTTTTTAGACCTGGTGTAAGTGAACACTAGGGTCATTACTTCGGTCTTGTTCACTTTGACCCAATGGGTGGTAGGCAACACTTAACACTTAGAGTCTTGAGGAGTTATGTAGCAGCAGTTCCTAGAATCCTGAGTATTTTAATGATATTTTGAAAATTACTTGAAATATTTTAAGCGTAAATAAATAATACAACATTTTTAAGGTAATCGAGTACAATTTTTTTCTGAATAGCTCTTTAGAGAGAGCATGCCAAATAAATATTTTAATTACTTCTTCATGTTTTGCTTTTGTTTCCTTTTCTCCCACAATCTTTTCATTCTTTCGGATCTTTCTTTTTTCATTCTCTACTCTGGCTTTTTTTCTAACAATTTCTCTATTCTGTGTGTCTTATGTGTCGATTTTTTATATCTTTAAGATTCACTGTTACTGTGAACCATGCTGGTTTGGTTTTGAGTTAATACATTTTTTTATAAAACTGCATCCAGGAAACTTCAGAAGGGTATGTAGGACATGTCAAGATAAAACTAATAAGTTTAAATTTGAACAAAAATTCATTACTTACAAATTCATTTTTTACCACTACTTACTTGCTTACCTCAAGCATGTCATCCAACCATTTCTATAAAATAATACACAATTTACCTCAGCGTTTACTTAGAAGTTTATATATTTTTTAACCAAAAACTATTTAGAAAGGAATTTGTGTGGACTGTAAACAGTTTCATTAATCTAAGTATTATTTTAGCTATTCTTTCAAACTATCTTAAATTATTTCAACTTTTTAAAGCTTGTGGTAATTTATTGATGTATTTTCTATCTGCATAAATTTTTTTGTTCAGACAGTTCAGTATTGTTATTAGCTATGTAATAATAATCAATTCTGTTTCTTTTGTAGTGATTGTGAACATTTAAATTCTGTAAAAAGGTATTTTGCTGGACCTACATTATCACTTCACAGATGTAATAAGGATTTATAAGCAGTTGAAGCTTCTTAAATAATCTACTTAAGGTTAAGTGGTTAACTCCCACCCATAAAATTGTACATAACAGATTTTGTAGATGACAAGTTTCTTGAATAAAACCATGTTTCATATTACTATTTTTGGTAATTTTTAGCCAAGTAATTTCAGTTTGAAATTTGTAACATATTTCGGGTTTTTTTGTCAATTTTTCTAGAGATTTAGAATGAAAAATGGTTTTATACCAGTCAATTACGGAATGAAAAATATGGAAAAATTACAGTTGTTTTTTGTAATATGTTTGGTTATTTTGAGTATAATAAATTGTTCCTAATAATAAATTGTTTTGAATTTGTAAAAAACTTTTTCTACATTACTATGTGATGAATTACTCCAAACTAATATGGCATATCGGGTGCGAGGTAATATTAACCCTTATACTTTGAAATGGTTTTGCGTGCTATTGTGAAAGTTCAAATTATCAAAACACACTCCTGCATAAATTCATTTATCTAATTTCATTATTGATAAAAAATTATGAAAAAATTACAGGTGTTGTTTATAATATGTAAAGTTATTTTAAGTAAAAAAACATAAAAATTGCTTTAGATTTACCTTTGCGAGACGATGCGAACTATTCGCGTGCACAAAAATTTGTAAGTTACTTCATATTTTTTACTGTAAGTCGCTGACATGGAAATGTACCATAAAATTGTACATAACAGATTTTGTAGATGACAAGTTTCTTGAATAAAACCATGTTTCATATTACTATTTTTGGTAATTTTTAGCCAAGTAATTTCAGTTTGAAATTTGTAACATATTTCGGGTTTTTTTGTCAATTTTTCTAGAGATTTAGAATGAAAAATGGTTTTATACCAGTCAATTACGGAATGAAAAATATGGAAAAATTACAGTTGTTTTTTGTAATATGTTTGGTTATTTTGAGTATAAAAACATAAAAATCACTTAAGATTTATGTTCGCTAGACGACGTGAACTATTTGCGCACACAAAAATTTGTAGGTTACTTCATATTGTTTACTGTAAGTTGCTGAAATCAAAATGTACCATAAAATTGTACGTAACAGTGTCTGGACAACTTACCACGTTACCATGAAAAATGAAATCTGAATGAAATATCACAAACAACCGAACAGAATAAAGTTATGATAATGTGGTCGAATGAGTTAAATTCCTTTGTATAAGAAGGGTAGCGTCCAGCGCATTGAATAGGAGGCTTCTTCCCACCACTTCCCAATGTCAATGTTAGGTTTCATTACACACATGGAAAGTTACAATATACATACAAAATGATATAAGTGAATAAGGACTTCGGGGGGGGGGGGGTAGAGGGGAGAAGGTTAGAATGAGTGGGCAGACAAAGACGTAAAATATTTGCTCTCTCACAAACAACCGCATGCCATCGACCCCTTTCTGCAATAGACCCATGGCCTTGGTCGACCTAAAAGTAGAATACATGTAAACATTACACCAACTCAAAATATGAAATATTTCCGAAGTTATAGCGTATGAAAGAAACGAGATGAAGATGTTAGGTTGGCAAAGTTTTACGGCCTGCCAACTGTACCTACCACCAAAAATCCTTTAGTATATTTTATATTGAATAAAACTACATTTCAGGGCGCGTAATTTGAGATATCATACATGCTGAAAGCTTTGTAAGTATAATTGCTACGGCTGTCCAAAGCGGCAACAACTAAGAACTCATATACGCTTCACCCGTAGTTAAAGGGTTAAACTAGATACGCTGCCTCATGGAAATAGTTAATGTATATTTCAAAATGAAATTCAATGTTCAGAACAAAATTCTTTTGGTTCTGTTTAGTATAACAACTTTTTGAAATCGATCTCATTAAAAACAGTTTTCACAGAAATTTTTTCAAGAGTTTTGTAATATTTGACCATTAATGATAGATAGTTTAACCTTAGTTTCAATTTATTATTTATTTAATGTATTTTTAATTTATTTCATTTTTGTAATGATAATTTCACCATTAGCATGGTTTTAATTTGATTGTTTATTTTGTAATGAGTGCAGATTACCATTATTTGATTAATTATATTGTAATGTATAAAGTGTGTATTGTCTTCAATGTTTTTAGATACGCTAATAATATTTTTAATTTTAATTTTTTATTGTGAATACTTTTAAATCAAAATTGTAATTTAGTTGTTTCTCCTGGTCAGTTGTTTTTTTTAATGATAAAATAGTATAGGATCTAAATTGGAATCTTGAATGACAATTTTGTTTCTTAATAGAAAAAAATTTTAAAAATTCTTATTTATAAATTTAAAATAAATAAACTTTTAGTGTCACGTAAATAATGTAAACTTTATATGACATGTTAAATTTCGGAATATAGATTAGGAAGGTTATGTTCACTTAATGAAAGTTCACTGTTACAAAAGATTTCTAAAAGGATAACAAATTTATTTTAATAAAGATTGGCACCAGCAGATTTGCCATAACCCATTGTTATTCTTTCCAGATCCCTAATTACAGTAAAACCCAGATTATTCATAATCTGACTTCGAAACTGATCCAAAAAACTTGTTTTTTTAAATTTGTGATTATTCAATTTCAATATTGTGTATACATGCACAGTACAGTATTTAAATACTTAGGGTATTTAAAACCTGAATATTAAAAACTTTATTAAAATTTATAAAGGTAATAAGTGTCTAAAAATTTAATTACAGTCTTCATTTATTATATTTAGTTTTAAGTGATGTAACCAACTCCTATGAGCTCCTATAAGCTCGTGCTAAGCGCATTCATTTTTTTTTTGACAGAATGAAAGATGACCTTATTGTTCATTCTAATTATTTTGGGACTGTTGTAAACATTCGCTCTGCTCTACTGGATGCATAATTGAAATCATAATTAACTATGATAATTTTTACAGTAAACTATAATATACGCAAAGAAGCATAGAAGTAACCTGTTATTGTGACAAAAGCATTTATAAACATTAATATGTTGTTATAACATGACTTGTCACTGGTGCCTGATTGTCCGATACAGATACAGGCTATCAGTCACGTTAGACTCATTCTTCCAACTGATAAATAATGTATTTTCATCAGTTCCAAAGTTAAGTGGATAAGCTATAGGTTTAAAACTTGAAAAACTAAATTTACCTTGTTGAAAGGTATGATTTTAGTAAAAATGTGGATTATATGTTCTGGTTTAAATCACCTTTTAATGAACATTTTAAACTATTAGTGTATCTAAAAATTTATGATTGTATATTTGTTTAAAGTTAAAAATCTTTAATATGTTTAATATTTACTATTTAGATTTTTATTATCTTTTTAATACAATGCGAAATCTGTTAAAATTCAGTACAAATAAATAAAACGACTTAATTTATTATTATTATTATTATTGTTTTTAAGGTAATTAAGTAATATATTTTATGATTTCTAAAGTGTAATAAAAGTAATAATTAAGCGCATATGTTTATTTAGTCATGATTTATTTTATTGTTGTTTTTTTCTTGAGTTAGTTATTGATTTATGGTTAAGTAACATTAAGATTTTTTATTGTCGCCAAATTTGGCTAAATAAATTTTTTATTTCAATTTTTCAAAAAATGATATGAAGGTGTGGCGCATCTTTGGAAAACGTTCTGATAAATTTTTGCTTAATTAATCATTCAGAATAAAAATGGGAATGGTTAATCTAGGATTTTGTTTTTTACATCAGTCGTGCTTATGTTAATTTGCTCGTACCAAAAGTGGATTAAATACATTTTTTTAAGTTTTTTAATTAAAATTTAATGTAAATGATCAATTAATATTCAATATCAAAATTATATGTATTATATTAAATATCAATTAATATTCAATTATATTTAATGATCAATTCGTAATCATTATTATGTGGTTACTACAATTAAAAAAATTGTCTTGTTTATTCTGTGATAGTGGCTAAATATTATTTTATTTATTTATTCAATTGACTTCTGTATGAAGTAAAACTTCGTTTGCTCTCAAGATTTTGAGATTCTTTAATATTTATTGAATGTCTTTTGAAAAAAAAGTACGAAAGTACCTTGTGCAACATAAATTACACCTTATGGTGAGATACAATTTTCAATTTATGTGATCAACTCATTTTCAGTAGGCTTATAAAAATTTGTATTGGTCACCCAACAGCTTAATTTGTTGGGTGATTAAGAGGTTAATTAAGTTTTTTGGAACTGATTCTAGAGCTAAAAGTAAGAGAAATGTTTTTTCCCCGAATAGCCCTTTCTAGAGAGAGGATGCCAAATCAATAGTTTAATGACTTCTTAATGGTTTGCTCATGTTTCTTTTTCTCCCATAATCTCTTCATTCTTTTGGATCTTTCTTTATTAAGTTGTTTAATGTTGTGGGGTCTCTTCTTTTTATTTTCTCCTGTAAATATCACACTATTGACTTTGTTTGTAAAATTTTCCCTATTCGGTATGTCTTCTGTGTCAGTATGAGATTTATTATTTTATCAGTCTGCTATCATTTATTCTTGCCACATGTCCAAAAAATATAATTCTCCCTTTTACTCATTCATGGATTATGTTTTCAGTTTTTTTATCATATCTTTTTGTTCAAAAGAGGGCTATTGTAATGTCTTATTCCTTTTTAGGTCCTAAGATGTTGAAACTATGAACATCTTTCTTTCTGTGTTCAATTATTTTCTTGGTACCACTTTTCAACGTAATTTGAAGTGTTTCTGCTCCATTTAATGCTTTCTGTCTTATCGCTATCTGACAGTGCTTTTACAAACAAAAAAGTCGAGTCTAATATTTACGGAAGAAAATTAAAAGAACAGACATGAAACCCACAACATTAAACAACTTAAGAAGGAAGGATCCAAAAGAGTGAAGAGATTTTGGGAGAAAAGAAACATGAACAAAACATTAAGAAGTAATTAAAATATAGATTTGACATATTTTTGTAATGTAGGTTTATGGTAATCATGAATGCAGTTTTAATCTTGAAATGATTTTTGTTGAGTAAAATATTTTACTACTTTTTTTAAAATTGGAGAAAAACTTGTAAAGAGGCTTTTTAGACAACTAGAAAAATTATATTTAAAAAAATATCTGAAATAATAAAAATTTTCTGTTAGAAAATAATAAAAATAAGATTTATTATTATTAATTTTAAATTACGTTGGATGCAGGTTAAATATAAAATAAAACAGTTAATGATTATTTTATGCTGGTTAAATGAAAGTTTATATGTTACTCAAAAGAATTTATAATTAATTACAATAAATGATACTGTTGGACCTGGTTATAATGGGCACATGCTCGTTAAATCTGAGTGCTCGTAAAATCAGGGTTTCATGAAAACAACATAAAATTTTGTTATCCACCGTAAATATAATATATATTATAAGTAGCCTATGAGTGCAGCACAGTGTGTTGAACTCCAGCTTGGCGCACGACCTTGTGTACCTCATACTGGGCAGGAGGTGGGGAAGTCCTGCACTTCCAAAAATATGAGTCACACTTCACTGTTCTTTTAAAAACTGTCAACACACGCTGTTTGCATTAGAGTAAATTATTATAAACTGATTATGTCATATGTCACAGATATGAATATAAACAAAACAAGAATTGATAACATTTTAATGTTCATGTTATCTAATTTTATTAATTCCTATTTTTGACCTCGCTTGGAATTTTCCTAAAAAGTCATTACTTTAGTCTTCTTTGAAAATATTGTCAAATTGTAATCTGTGAAAATGTTGTTAAGCATATACCTCTTTCTTTTTAATCTTTCCTCAGATTCTTTGCTGCCTCTGAGACTTAGCTAAATCGTGTAAAGAAAATGGTAAACCCTGCTGCTTAAGGATTACCAAAGGACATTAATGCAGTTGCTTCTCTGTCTAATACGTTAACATGAGGCTGTCACTTGTAATTTATTGTACTTGTTTGTATTACCATGACTCAGCTGACTGAAAAGCAAAATTTAAAAATTATAAAGTTGAAGAACATTTTTTTAAGTTTATGATAAAATTTTTTTTTTTGACTTCAAGTCCACTTTCTCATAATTTTTCAAAACAATTTTACCTGATACCTAAAAAAGCCATGTTCTCTTTCTTTGTTTATCGATAACTCACTTTCTTCTAAAAGTATTTTGTAGTAAATTAATTTGTTTTGTTTTTTACTCTAGAATCGGCTTCATAAATACTGGTCGTTCCTCCAGAATAATTTTGTTTTATATTGAAAACTTTAAGTTAGTGTTAGGATTTATCAGAATTTTTTTAATAATAATCTGAAAGATACAAATAATTGTGTAATGCTTGTAATGAAATAAAAAATAAGAAAATTTTAAAATAAAATTGTGTGTATATATATTTATAATAAATAGGTATAAATAAATTTAAGATTATGAATTATTGGCACGTTATTTTTGTATTACAAATTAAAAATTTTGCAGTTGTAAGTAATATTATTTTTGTTATAAATTGTAAATAGTGTAAGTAATTTATAATATTTAAAAAAATAAAAAAAACCAATGGTGTATGTGTGTACAATGTATGTCTGATGGTTTAAAATTTATTTCAATTTTTTTCTAAAGAAATAAAATTTTTTAACATTTTTAAGCCTAGTCATTTTTACACGAGATCGACCTGTCGGGGGGTGCATTGAGTTTGAAGGTGTGTTTAAAGAAATTTTATTAGAACAACATTTCATTGTATAAAAGTCATTATTTAATGTAATTTTGTTAAAAACTATGAAAAAATTTTGACTATAATGTTATTATAGCGTCTAAGTTACAAAAATTGAAAGGAATCCTTAAAAAACTTTATTGAAATGTAAAATTGTCTGAACTTAACTGTATTTGGATTGTGAATATTATCTCCTGTTATAAAAAACAAAATTTCCTTACTTTCCTGATCATTTGCAGTTACTAAATACAAATGTTCATTCAATCTAACCTAAAACTTAAAAACTTTAAAACGATAAATTACTGGGAAACATACATACTCGTTGAATGCCTTGTGTGTAATTAAGAAGTCATGCTTCTTGGACTTTTTTTACACTTGTTATGAGCCCTGTCAAGCATTGTCTGGCACTACAAACAAATCAAAACTAATACATGGATTTTTATTAACCCTTTAACTGCTGAATTAGGAAAGGTGTGTAGAACAGCACCCATGTGCTGAGTTAGGGAATCAACAAACTCATTTTCACTAACTCCGGTCAGCGATATTTAAAATTAATGTTTCTTCTTCCAAACAAGGATTTGGCTGCAGCCTGTTTCGAACTCACACATTATATAATCTATCTCCATCTCTTCCTAGTTCTACCAACTTCCTTTTCTCTTTTGGAGCTTACTGGTGCGCCTGCTGAGGTATCCTGTGATCTGACATCTTTTCCACGTGCTGTCTCCTATTTCGGTGATAATCCTTTATCTTTTCATTCAAGTTGTAAAGTCCCAATTCTATCCTGTATTTCCTCATTCCTTATTCTGTCCAAGCGTGTACACTCACTCCTTAGTCCTTCGCAGAAATCTCATCTGTGCCTTTTGGATTCTCTGCTCTTGGTTTTTGTAGTTGTCCATGCCTCACTTCCATACAGAATAACTGGAGCTGCCATAACTTTATAAACTTGAGTTTTTTGATCCTTCTCGTTCTATGTCCCAAAGTTCTGCTTATAGTCCTGCATATCCTCTGGAATTTGCTAAATTTCTGCTCTATATACAAAATAGAATAAAATCCACGTCACACCCTTAGTAACGAAAGTGAAATACTCTCTCCATGCCGGTATTATCCACAACTATTTTTGAACAAATGGGATATTTTCCTTTAAAAGCCATTATTTTTGTTTTAGCAATGGAAATATTTAAGCCAAAATCTTTACACAGTTTGTGTAACACATGAACCACGAAATTTAGATTAATTTTTTTATTAATAAAACTAAAACATTTATAAGCATAATTAAAAAACTATATGGTACAATATGAGTATACACAAAACAGCCACTGTGGGTGATAACACGCCACACGTTGCTACATATACTTCATTAGATTCCAGTAAAACTAAACAAAAGTAACACACACAATAATATTAAATTGGAAAATAAAATAATATTTGTTCAAAAAACCACAATTACACTGCAAAGTAAGGTTATAATAAATATAAACACATTAGTTTCCAGTTCATGCTAGTATTTGCCTTGTGGTTAGGAAATTAGTTGTAGTAGATAAGAAATTCGAAATGAAACAAATCTTAGTTCAATTGTTAACCAATAGAAGGCAGTATAGTATGAACTGCAAGTAAAAATCCAAGTGTGGAACATAAATAGAAAGGAATAGTAGTGAAAAGTGTTAATTATTTAATTAATTTTTTATTCATAAGATCTTCTCTAATTGAATTAAGATTGAAATGTGTTATTTGCTTATAAATTATTGATTCTTGTATACTTCCAGTCTCTGTTGAATAACCTACCATTCTTTTGAACACCACTTAAAGGCAATTCATTATCAATAAAAAATACTATTAAAAAATGAAGTGTATAAAACTGTAGTAGCGATTACGATTAAAGTAACATTTTCAAAATTGCAAAAACATAAATGAGAGCTGTTATCTTCAGATGATTTTCCACAGAGTAAACGGTTCTGAGGCCTGGTATGGCAAAATAAAACATAAACTAACTGCTAGAAAAGCCCTACCTGTAGAAACACCCGTTTTTATTCACAGTTGTGATTATTTGTGGATTCTTTTTCCAACATTCAAAACATTAAAAATGTCACTAAAAATTTATGGTATTATTTTCTCAGTTTTTATTCAATGCAATACTCACTGGGGAGTATTAAATTAATATACTTTTTTCCTTATGTGGGGCCAATTTTAAATCAAGTAAGGTAACTTTAAATGTTTCCGGAAGCTCTATTTTTTTTAGATATTTTCAAAAGATCTTAGTAAATTACCTACAAGATTTACCTCATTAACATTGATATCTATTTGAAGCTTTAAATTTTCTCTTTTTTCGGTTTGGAATTCACATTCACATCGGTTTGGAATTCACATTCGGTTTGGAGTTCAGCATTCGTTCACTGTAGGCTTTTCCTTTTTTTCTGTCCACCCCTGGTGTTCTGTTTTTGGTTGATATGGAAGCTCTCAAAGTTTTGTAATTAGCTATCTGAATTCCGTTCGATTGAATAAGTTTTCTCGATTTATTCTGGTTTTCTCAATATTATTTTAGATTTCTTTAAACCATTTATCCAAAACCTTAGGTCTATTATTTAGTGTCTTAGAAATTTGTTTTGTCAACCAGTTGTCATCCAGTCTATACTGGTGTCTGTAAAAATTTTTATCTTTTTCTAATCAATCATTTTCCTTGTATGCCTACAGTTCTTCTCATCCTCACACCTATATTGTCCATCATTTAGAGGTTCTTTCTCTCAAATTTCTTTGCTTCTTTTAAGCCAGCCTTTTCAGTCATTCTAAGGCACTCACTTGTGTGCAGACACTCAGGATCACAGTATTATATCTAATCTTGGTTTGTCTTTTTTATTTAATAGTATTAAACGAAAGAATTTTATAACACAGATGGAATTCTGCTCAAAAATGTGAAATGCTATGACTGCACTGTTACGTGAATACAGTTGGACTCGTCGACATTGAGTTCAGTGGCATCTCTCAGTAGAATTCTATGAGGGTTACAGTTGTCTTTACAATAAGTATTCTATACTATACAATAAGTATAGGTATTTAGGCTATTGTGTGGAGCATTTTGCATTAGTCCACTGTTTTATATAGTGTGGTTTCTTCGGTTGTTTTGCCTGTTGTCTAGCAATTTGTGTGTTTTAATACCAATTTGTTTTCTTGTTTTAAGTTATGTACAAAACTTAATTTCATCTTTATCTCTACTTTTACTTTTTGAAGGTGCAAAATATCCTCATATAAGTAAAGACTATAATATAACAGACATTTAAACAATTCAAGCCTTTAATTAAAAAAATTAACTTCTTGATTTAAAATTAGTTAAAAAATTAAAATTACTTTCCTTAAAAGTGGGAAAAGTGAAATTTCAGTGGCAAGATTTTTTAATAGTAAACTAGTTAATTGTTTGTCAAGTTAACACATTAGTGCCTACCATTTTTCCATTAAGTAATGACACCAGCTAGTGGGTTTTTTTTAGATATTTTTAAAAGATCATGGTAAATTACCTACAAGATTTACCTCATGTCTAATTAAAGCCCTAAATTTTCTCTTTCAGTAAATTTAAATATTAACAATAAAAAGTAATCAGAAAATAAAATAAAAAAGTTTGTAAAATAATAACTATAAAAATAACCCTAATTAATCACAATTAACCTTAATAATTACTCATTATAAACAATACATACATTTTGAAACCAAAACATAATTATAGAACTAAATTCTAAAAGCAATACAGCAATCATGAACACAAAAAATGCTAATAAAATGTACCCTTCATGAATAGTGAGAAATTATACAAAAGAACTATATGACATCTTAGAGGTGTTATCCATCTTCCGTGCGTTAGATGGATGTCATATGATTAAGTATTCATTTCTGCTTCCGATTCTTTTTTTACAATTATAATACAGTTGAGTGTCAGTTATCCGAACTAATTGTGACCAGAGCGATTCTGATAATCAAATAGTTTGGATAATCAAACATGCTAAATACTCTAATTTGATACACTGTTCTATAACAATGTAATAAGCCTAAATGTTTAGTATGTTTTAAAAGGCTAACATGAAATTTAGTTTAAAGAAAACTCTTAATTTGTTGCAAATGTAGAGTACTAAAGATAATAAAAACAAATAAAACAATGCAGAATTTCAAAATTGAATAACTTGAGAAATAAACTATGGTAAAATCCTTTATGAAATATTTTTTAATGCACTTGTACATAGTACTATGCAGTAATTTTTAAAAAATCTTGAACTTTGCTCAGAACGGTCTCCACTGTTGCAAAGTTGAACAAGGAAACTAAACTTAAATATGTACTTTTTCTATCGATGGTGGTTCAGATAATTGACTGTTTGGATGACTGACGTTCAGATAATTGACGCTCCTTGGTACATGTATTTTTTAAACCAATAAATGTAGATAATTAAATTAAATCATCAGACTTAAATTTGTAAAGAATGAATGAAAGTTATTTTAATTATTAAAAATTGAATGTTTGTTAGTTAAATTGTGGGTAGAAAAACGATTAGATTAAATTTTTTTATGATAAAATAATTAAGATTTTAACTGTGGTGCCTCTTGTAATTATCATGTAATTAATAATTAATTATGAAATTGTAATTAATTGAATTGTGTGTGGTCAATTTAGAGAGTTAAAAATAGCGACTAAAGGAAAAATGTTTTTTGTTCTAGTTCTTTCATACTTTATTGTCTTTCAGTTGATATATTTTTGTTTTTAAAAAAGGAGTATATGAGGTGTGACAATTAAATTACCAGACTAGAGCTACAATACGTTTTTTTTTTATCACCAGTTATTTTACAAAGTTAATCCTCTTCTATGTACTCTCCTTGCTAGTCCCTACAACACTGCATACAAATTTTCCATTGTTGAAAGCAGTGCTGGAAGTTCGCTTCTGTCAGCTTGTTGAGAACTTCTGTCGCGTTTGCTTTCACACAGTCAGATCTTGTCCTCTTAATTTCCGATTTTACCTTAGGAAATAAAAATGCACAGGGGGCCAATTCAGGTGTGGATTGTCCTACACGAAAATGCTATATTTCACAAAAATGCCTTCACAGTCAAGGCAGAATGGGCTGGTGCATTGTCTTGGTGATGGAATCAAACATTCCTTCCACAAATTGGGTCGTCTTCTCTGTTGTTCACGAACGGTTGTCAGAACCTCAAAAAAGATTTCAGCAAGAGCTCTGACACTCAGGCAATGATTATTGCAGATAAATTTACCAATTTTCTTGATGTTGAGGGTCGTCCAGGGTTGGATAGTTTTCGGTCGTTTCTTGTCCCTCCTTAAACCTTTTAAACCACTCAGAAAAAAACTTGTGTGCATGAGAAACATTTATTCGCATACACTTCCTTTAACGTGGCATTAGCTTCTGTAGCGGTTTTCCCGGTTTCCCATGAAATTTGTGGTTAACTCGTTGCTCTGTCTGAACACTGAATTTTTTTGATGAAATGCAAGGACTTAAATGGGCAATTGCTATGAGACAGCGGTATGCAAACGTGCCAATTAAGTTCAGAATTGAGGAAATATCAACAGGCATAGACATGTTGAAACCTGCCGTGGCGTGCTTGCTATTTGCCGGTAACAGCACCAGTCCAGTTTTTTAATTGCCACATGTCGTACTGTAGTAAATTTTTATGATCAGTTAACAAAATTTCAAATTATGTTAACACTTTCAAGACTACAATTTTGTCCCTGGTTTAATACAGAATAGTTTTCTTTCTAAAAAAATTTAGTGTTTTTTTTAGGTCATTTGAAGTCGCATCAACAGCTTGGCCATTAGCGACTATGATGGGTTATGAAACAGTGGGTTTTTAACTTGTGAAAATTTCCAGACCCTAGCCGGGAATTGAACCTGGGACCTCTGTGTTGTAGGCTAGTGTGCTACCACTACGCTATAGAGGTAGCCTATAGTGTTTGTTCCTACACTTCAAGCATTTATGGTGAAGTAACACCAGACATTTCTTCTTTTTACCCTGATATGTTTAAAAAAAATTATTGCTTTACTAGACTACTACTATAGAGTTTGTGCAACATCAACAGCATTAATTAACAATTCTTTCTTTCTTTTATAACATTACGTAAACAAATTAAGTGTATTAGCAATACGGTGGCCAAGTAAAATTGAAAGGCATTAATACATGGATTGATGTGATCGTTGAAATAAAAATATTGTCAAAATTAACCATCGGATTATCAGTGTATTAATTTAAATTATAGAAAGATAACACTTGTGTACGGTGTGGGGGGAAATATGAGGGTCATTCGGAAAGTAAACAATGTGGTTTTTTATTTTTATTTATTTTTTTTATTGTAGCCAATTAAAACTTTGTTTTACAACATACTGATACTTAACTATTTTCTACATAATTGTCGTACAAATGTAAACCCTTATCATACCATTTTACCAATTTTGCTATGCCCTCTGCATACTCAGTTGCCGCCAAGTTTAACCACCCACTAACACCCTCTTTCAGTTTGTCATCATTTCCAAGTGGTTTCCACCCAAAAAGTCCTTCAGTTTTGAAAACAGATGGAAATCACTCAGGGCCAAGTCTAGGCTATAGGGCAGATGATCAAAAAGCTCCTACTGAAACTCAATCAAAAGTTCCTCAATCCTTGATTTGAGTTCGTCAGTCATAGCTAAAGGTCGGCCTGTGCACTCTTTATCGTGAACACTGTTCCACCCACCATTAAACTTGATGCAACATCGTCAAACTGTAACTTTGTTCATCACATTATCACAAACCTCCCATTATTTGTCCGTAAATTTTGATAGGTTTCATTCCTTTAGCATTCAAGAAGCGTTTTAATACTTATGTGTGTTTCTTTCATTCATTTTTATCATAATATTTGTATAAACAATTTGTGTACTTACAGATTTATTTTCTCCTACATACGAACCTTACACTTGGCAGGATTGTTAATTTTGTCACACATTTTAAAGATTTACTAAATAATCAATACACGACTATATCGGTTAGCTGTTAGTGCCAGATGGGCTCAAGGTGAGTGGAAGGTCAATGACGGAGGTGGTGGGGGAACTGCGGGGGTTGTCAGATCAAAACATTCTTTATTTTCCGAATGACCTTCGTACATTTAATACAATGTAAAGTTGATGCTCATGTATTGTATGGACTGTCTTTAAAGTGTTAAACATTTTGATTATCAACATCTTCTAAAAGTAGGGAATATTAAAATGTATTTTAACCCCGCTGTGCTCTCCAGGTTAGCTTGGATTTGTTTTCTGGTCTCCCAAGCCTGTCCTACTGGGCATCACTTTTTGTACATAACTAGTCGGAATATAATTACTTTAAAATCTTTCTTTCAAACCTTCTCAGCATGTAACAATTCGTTCTTGATGATGTCCATGTTTCACTGACAGAAATGACAATTGTGCAGATCAAACATATGTATATTTTCATTTTGTGTTTCGGTTTACTACATATTCCTAAACTATCATCAACCCTTCTTTCTCACTACATAAATCATGACTTCTCTTACAGCCTTACATTCAGTTACTAATGAAAATTGCTGTTTATGTTTTTAATCTTCTCAGACTTTTGACGGAAGTATCCGTCAGAAATTCTTTCCCACAGGTAATTTTGTGTATATATCTGCACATTTAAAAATTAATCAAAAAAGATTTTAACTAAATTTTGTTTCAATAGCCATGAAAGTTTTGCCAAAATATCTAATTATTCTGGGAAATTAGCGCCTTTGAAAGTTGGGTTGATAAGCACTGGCTGCCACTAGGTTAGTGTTCCATATCAGTCACGCTTTGTGTGTTTGTTAATACTTATGTGTGTTTCTTTCATTCAATTTTATCATAATATTTGTATAAACAATTTTTGTACTTACAGATTTATTTTCTCCTTTTATTTCGCATTAGTCACATCATGAAGGAGTGAAGATGGATGTATCCACATCCATTATTATTGAGTAAAATCGAAAAAAAATTATGTGATAAAATTTGTGTACATTCTGAGCCATTAAAAATAGTTTTCTATCCAGAAAAACATATTTTTATAAAAAATGTTTTTTTACTCCAACTCATAAATTAAATACATATGTGACATGAAACTAATTCCATCCACGAAGAGGTAGTGTTAAACTTGTTAAAATCCAAATCATGAAATTTTGTTTACATCAGTATGAATGAACAGTAGAAGTGAAGAAATATACCTTGACAGTATTTGAATATTTGTCATAAAAAATAGGTAAAATTTATTTCTTAAAAAAATGATACGTTATCTTTTATTTTTAGATATCTGTCCTATGAATCATTTTCAAAAATTGTAAAAAGAAATGGGATCTAAATTATGTGATTATAAGGCAGTACTTTACTGTACTTTATACCTGATTATATAATAGAAGATGGAAGAACTAATCATGCCAAACAAATAAAATTAAAAATTTTTATTAACGTGTCTACTAGTTTTATGTTGGCAATCATTATGGCTATTTTGACCTTGTTTAGTTGCTATCCAGAACAATTTACTGGGGGTCTTACCATACCAGGCCCTCCTCGGATTGGCAATAAGGAAATTTGTCTTCTGTTAGCAGCTCTTTTTCCTTTTATCTTTCCTTGCAGGATGAGTTGTAATACTTAATCTTCTTCTTCGTCACTTCATGTATTAGGTAGTTCGGCCTGTTCCGAAAACCATCTCATTCTTGAGCATCCAACACTCCTCTTACCAGTTGGTTTGTACGCGTAAGAAAATGGAGCAAACGGCCTCCCTCATCTATTCCAAATGGCTGCACCACCAGTACCTCTTGGTCAATTTTCATTCTCTTATCTAGGGTAGTAACACCCTTCTTCTCAAGTATATCTGCTTTCCTTAGCCTATCCTCCCAGGTACACTGCTTTCCTTACTGCAGGTCTTTTCTCCGCTTTTAGAAACCACATTTCTGCCCCCTGCAACTTATTTCCTTCCCGTTTCAAAAGTACACTCACTTCATTTTCATATAGTACCACAGGTATCGCCATCATTTTATACAACTTAACTTCTTACTACTGAGCTTCAATGTTTTATATACCTTCTGGCAAATATTCTTAAACCTATCTAGTTTATTTGTCACACCCTGTTTGTGAAAGACAGGTCGTATCCAAAATATTTAAAATTGGATACCTGTCTCAAAATGCATCCATTAATTTCTATTTTTGACCTCACCGGGAATTTTTCTAGAAATGCCATTACTTTAGTCGTTTGAGAATTGCAAATTGTAATCTGTGCAAATGTTAGGATAAATATCCCTTTTTGTAATCTTTCCTCAGATTCTTCAATTATAGCAATGTCATCGTTGTATGCTATAATTAAGTACAACACTGTCACTCAATTGCTCTCCAGATTTTAAAACTTTTCACCACCTGTGAATGGCATCATTTAAATAAATGTAACATGCTATATCTTTTTGATTTTCACACAAGATTCTCCATAAGGCTTCCATGTCAGTGACTTTCGGCATCCTCTCTATCCTGAAAATTGTTCTATGCTGCTTGATTGATACCATGTAGCCAATATTACTCAAGAAGCTCTAAGCTTCCAGCAATGAAAGAATTTTGAAATCGGTGGGGTAGTTTCTGAGATTACTTTGTACAAACAAACATGACTTCTTTATAATATAAGTATGCTAAATTTTATAGTGAGAAATTACGGTCGATTTCCCTTTTGAATTTATTCTTGTAAGAAGTCACTCTGTTAAATTTTTGTGGTGGTGTGAGGTGTTCACAAAGGGTTAATGTATTGATAAAAACAAAACAAAATTTGATATTTTGATAGATTTAATTAGGAAAAACTTTCTAATCATGTACCATAAAATAATTTGATTAAATTTTTATTAAGATTAATTTTTTGTTTTGTTACTTTAGACTGGGGGTCAGTTACCAAGAACTTCAATCCTGTCATTTTGTATATCATTCATTTAACTTATGTATGTTTAGTTATATTTTAAAGTAATTAATCTTTGGTTTTTATTATTATATTGTATTTATATTGTTCGCATTGTAAAGTATTGATGTACTTTTCCGTTTTATCAATTTTAAAGTTAGTGAATGCTCAATAATGCATATGAAAAAAGTGAATGTAAATATTATAATATAAAATATGTTTTTTAAATGTATAATTAATTCATCAGTAATAAAGAATATTTTTAAATATTTTGTTTACCAATTGTTTATCCCCGTACTATTTCAGTAAAATCTATCCCACCTATCTTTGGAACTAATGCAAACAAATGCTCCACTCTGTTTGCACATTACCATAAATTAATTGTCCGGTGTACAAATGCTTTGTAGAGCGGACGCCAAATAAGCTTGCCGGATTTCTGAAGTGCACAGAAGGTTTATTTTGGTAATGGCGCGCTCGTTTGCCTCAGCGAGTGGCAGGGGTCAGTGCTGTACCGGCTGTGATTAGAGTCACGTCACTCTCGCAACGTTATGTATCAGCTAACCTGAAAATATTGGTTTGTAATGTGTTGTATGTGGTAGGCGTTAATTTCTGTATACAATGTTTACAATTGAATGTTTTTAACGTCGCCAATAGATGCTAATTCAAGGTTTTTATAGAGAAGGTTGTTCACTGCCACACAAATAATAAAAGTGGTGGGGGCAAGCCAATTTGTGACGTCACCCGGCGCAATGCTGCGCCGCGAGGTCTGACAGTCGCTTAACATTCACAGGAATAACAACGTTATATTATTATTTTCGTGTTACCATTATACAAAAATATGGTCATACAGTACGAAATTTTATAACATGGTTATATAATATTTTAATAACACCATGTACTTACTTATTTATAATGTGGATATTCATGCAGATTTTGAATTTTGCAGTCGTGTACTATTTATGCAAGGTTTACAGTTCATCAACATAAATGCACTGTATTTTATTTGGGTGTGCAAAACAAAGTAGTTATTATAACACTGTACATATAATAGTATTAATATGTTTATAACTATTTATTATGTATTCATTAGTATGGTTTGTGTGATTAAAAGAATAATAATGAGAAAATGAAACTGTGGATCTAAGTAAAAGTAATTGTGAATAAAAAAATGTTTATATCCAAGATCCTCTACTTTTGTTATTTTTTAACTTATTTCAGGTTTTAACTTTTTAACTTTTCAGGTATTTTACATTTGTTATTTCCCAGTGAGTTACTGTTACTTTCCTGAATTGCACGTTTTTGTTTTTGGTTCAGATATTATACTCGGATGAAAGTCCTTACGCGAGCTAGTTTCATCAGAATGTGTTCTTTCACATTTGGAAAACTGTTTTTCAAAACTAGAAAATATTTATTTACAACACCAAGAGTACTTAATAATGCATCCCCGTGTATATCTGTGAACAGTTTGTTTGCCTTTATAACTATGCCGGTGAATTTTCGTGACGGTACAGTCAATATACCGTACGTAGCTCAACATTTCTATCCATCCTTCGTGGGATTCTTCCATCATGTCTTTAAATTAATCATCGTTTTCTTTATAAATGATATAACCGGCAAGGTACCGTAACGCTTCTTCAGCTGTCGAATGTATTTCTGGGTTAGCACTTGTTTCAACATTTCCTTCACATTCATTTTTTTCTAAGCTGACCGACCGTCAGCTCTTCATCCTCTGAAATATTCGAACCTTGCGGAAGAGACAACCGTTAACCTAATAGGACTATCTTCAGTCTGTTTTTGAATTCAGTGGGAAGAGGATGGGCATATTGACTTCCAACACCACGAATTCGTGAAAAAAAACTTTCTAGTACATCTTGATTGAGTCTGCTTGTCATAATGAACTTTACTTTGTACTCCTTAATTATACTATTATAAAGACCCATCAAAGAGGTTACAGAAATAAGCAGACCTCTTTGAAAAGGAAGAAGTTCTTAATACTGTAAAATCAATTTGCTGGTTTTATTTGATTTGAATGCTAAAAAAAATCAAACAACGACATTGTTTGTTAGAACATACATACGTTTATAATTATTAATGAACTAATATTTCAATATTTTAATTTGATACGTATCTTAATTGATCTGTTTTCACAAACTTTGAACGATTCAAATATTTCTTTCAATTCTCCTATTAGACGAATGTCTTCATCAATGTTTTTATACATCTGCCATTGAAAAGCTACCAGATAATCACTATTATTATAGAGTTGAATAATTTGTGTCTCTTTAATAACATGAAGGTTGGTGGATAAACTATTTTATCTTCTAATATATATATTTATTTTTATTTTTTAAGAACGAATGTGGGACCTACTAGTTGGTTTGATATTCAGCCCCACACTAAAATAATTTACAATTTCTATTTTCTTCTTCTTAGTTGCCTAGTAACCATATTTTGTTATGAAAATTAAATAATTTTTAAATATTTTATCTTAATCAGCTGGAATTATTTATATCTATTTCAATAGACTCAAACATAAACAACTCCAGGTGTGCATTAAATTTGTCTCATTACAAATATCCCCACCTTTAAATTTTGAAAACAAAGAAAAATTCTTATTATAATTTGAATTTTTTTTGATAAATTTAAAGAAAAAATATGGCCAAAATATTTTAAAATTATGTTACTAAGCAACCTTACAATACTTACTATCCAAATAACATTAACATAACATAACTAAACAGATTATGTAAACAAAACATTAACAACAAACATAACCAACATATATACATAATTTTTTTTTTTACATTTATTATGATTAGTGTACCTAGCATCGATATTTATCACAGGCACATTATCTTTAACAAAACTCATTAGTAATTCACTAAGTCTACCAAAGTTGTTAATTCTTCTGGTTCGGAAATTCGTACCAATATTAACTTTATTAATTACATTGTTTTTAACAACATTCTTCAAAGATGTTCGAGGCTTAAATTCATTACACTATCCACTATTATTATTATTATTATTATTATTATTATTATCATATGTTATCCTATCATTTGTTTCTATTTCATATTCATTTAAAAATGTCTCAATTATTTCATTACCGTTATTGTCCACATCTTTACTGTTATCAATTGAACTCTGTTTTACTTTCATCTCGGTACAATTATTATTATTTACAACACTTTTTATTGTATTATCAAAAGTTACTTCATTGTCTTCTACAGTATTAGTAGTTTTACCTAAATTTTCAGTATTATTTTTACTCATATCCTTATATTTTTCAAAATAATTAGTATTTCCTTTTTCTTTACTTTTATTTCTATCCTCTAAATCTTTCCTAATTTCTGACCTAAGTTTATCAATTATTTTAAGATTATGGTTTCTTATTTCTTCCCTAATCTCTCTAATCGCCCTTTCTCGTTTATCTAATCTTTTATTTAAATCATTGTTGTTGTTTAGGTCATCAGCCGAAAGGCTGGTTTGAACCTGTAGAGGTTTTACTAAGTAAAACGAGGAGTGAGGTGGTTTACCCGTGCCTTCCTCACTGAATAGAAAAGTACGCTTATCAGTACGCCGGGCCCTCTGAAAAGCACATATTTTCCACTCTGCAAACGACACCTTCACTTCATTCACCACAGGGTCTGGCTGTATAATGAACTTCATTACTTTCAGAGGAGGTAACTCTGATTAGTGTCTTTTACACCTCTACCTCTTCTGTTCTTGAATGATTCAGTCATTTAATTGGCTGACCATGTGAAAAAAAACTGAACTATTTATTTTAGCCCTGCAACAAAAAGATTGAGTGACAATAATTTGTCACTCCACCTGTCTGTTATGGGCAGATTTAAATCATTACTCAAACTATCTATTCTACAACTTATATCCTCTGCTTGTTTTTTCTAACTTGCTACTCATATCCTCTCTTTGTTTATCTAACTTGCTATTCATATCCTCTGCTTGTTTTTCTAACTTGCTACCCTGCTGAGTTATTAAATTTATATCCTCTGCTTGTTTTTCTAACTTGCTACCCTGCTGAGTTATTATTTTATTATTTGTTTAAACATATTCGCGGTTATATTGTCCTGATCACCATTATTATTATTGCTATCACTATTCATACCCATCTCATCATGCGATGTGTCCACCACACCTGCATCCAATCCCACATCAACGCTGTCAACAATGGCTCCGTCCTCCTCTTCACCCTCCGACGAATCGCCCGCATCATCTTTATCATCTTCATTTTTTTTCTTTGAAGGAGTCCTTTTCTTGGCAGCTGTAGCACAAACAACCTCAAACAGATATGTATCCGGATTATGGCCTTCATCAATTAAAACTTCATGAAGTCGGTCCATGAGCACTGCTTTTATTCTTTTATCTTCCCTTCCACGTCTTTTTAGTTCTAATTTTAGATCTGGAACATGAAGATCTTTTAATTTTTTTAAATTACTTTCTGACATGACTTCTTTAAATCCTTGATAAATTTAAATTCTTATTTTATACTTATTATTTTTGTAAATCCTTTTCCATGAGTTTTCCCCACAAAAGTTGCCAAATTTGTAGTATAATTAAATTATCCTCACGTGAAATTAGCCAAATTTGTTATGATTTAATTTAATATCATATTCTTTATTTGTGTTGAATCAGCTTTCAAGTTTGATTTTATTATTTCTCCATTTACCTTGTCCCCTATTTCATTCAATAAAACATCATTCACATTAATACATTATGATTTTTATTCAGTTAATATATTTTCATGATTATAATCACAAGTTTCATTATTTAAGTACAATTTTAAAATAATGCTCCAGTTCTTAATACTGTAAAATCAATTTGCTGGTTTTATTTGATTTGAATGCTAAAAAAAATCAAACAACGACTCAATGATGTTTTATTGAATGAAATAGGGGACAAGGTAAATGGAGAAATAATAAAATCAAACTTGAAAGCTGATTCAACACAAATAAAGAATATGATATTAAATTAAATCATAACAAATTTGGCTAATTTCACGTGAGGATAATTTAATTATACTACAAATTTGGCAACTTTTGTGGGGAAAACTCATGGAAAAGGATTTACAAAAATAATAAGTATAAAATAAGAATTTAAATTTATCAAGGATTTAAAGAAGTCATGTCAGAAAGTAATTTAAAAAAATTAAAAGATCTTCATGTTCCAGATCTAAAATTAGAACTAAAAAGACGTGGAAGGGAAGATAAAAGAATAAAAGCAGTGCTCATGGACCGACTTCATGAAGTTTTAATTGATGAAGGCCATAATCCGGATACATATCTGTTTGAGGTTGTTTGTGCTACAGCTGCCAAGAAAAGGACTCCTTCAAAGAAAAAAAATGAAGATGATAAAGATGATGCGGGCGATTCGTCGGAGGGTGAAGAGGAGGACGGAGCCATTGTTGACAGCGTTGATGTGGGATTGGATGCAGGTGTGGTGGACACATCGCATGATGAGATGGGTATGAATAGTGATAGCAATAATAATAATGGTGATCAGGACAATATAACCGCGAATATGTTTAAACAAATAATAAAATAATAACTCAGCAGGGTAGCAAGTTAGAAAAACAAGCAGAGGATATAAATTTAATAACTCAGCAGGGTAGCAAGTTAGAAAAACAAGCAGAGGATATGAATAGCAAGTTAGATAAACAAAGAGAGGATATGAGTAGCAAGTTAGAAAAAACAAGCAGAGGATATAAGTTGTAGAATAGATAGTTTGAGTAATGATTTAAATCTGCCCATAACAGACAGGTGGAGTGACAAATTATTGTCACTCAATCTTTTTGTTGCAGGGCTAAAATAAATAGTTCAGTTTTTTTTCACATGGTCAGCCAATTAAATGACTGAATCATTCAAGAACAGAAGAGGTAGAGGTGTAAAAGACACTAATCAGAGTTACCTCCTCTGAAAGTAATGAAGTTCATTATACAGCCAGACCCTGTGGTGAATGAAGTGAAGGTGTCGTTTGCAGAGTGGAAAATATGTGCTTTTCAGAGGGCCCGGCGTACTGATAAGCGTACTTTTCTATTCAGTGAGGAAGGCACGGGTAAACCACCTCACTCCTCGTTTTACTTAGTAAAACCTCTACAGGTTCAAACCAGCCTTTCGGCTGATGACCTAAACAACAACAATGATTTAAATAAAAGATTAGATAAACGAGAAAGGGCGATTAGAGAGATTAGGGAAGAAATAAGAAACCATAATCTTAAAATAATTGATAAACTTAGGTCAGAAATTAGGAAAGATTTAGAGGATAGAAATAAAAGTAAAGAAAAAGGAAATACTAATTATTTTGAAAAATATAAGGATATGAGTAAAAATAATACTGAAAATTTAGGTAAAACTACTAATACTGTAGAAGACAATGAAGTAACTTTTGATAATACAATAAAAAGTGTTGTAAATAATAATAATTGTACCGAGATGAAAGTAAAACAGAGTTCAATTGATAACAGTAAAGATGTGGACAATAACGGTAATGAAATAATTGAGACATTTTTAAATGAATATGAAATAGAAACAAATGATAGGATAACATATGATAATAATAATAATAATAATAATAATAATAATAGTGGATAGTGTAATGAATTTAAGCCTCGAACATCTTTGAAGAATGTTGTTAAAAACAATGTAATTAATAAAGTTAATATTGGTACGAATTTCCGAACCAGAAGAATTAACAACTTTGGTAGACTTAGTGAATTACTAATGAGTTTTGTTAAAGATAATGTGCCTGTGATAAATATCGATGCTAGGTACACTAATCATAATAAATGTAAAAAAAAAAATTATGTATATATGTTGGTTATGTTTGTTGTTAATGTTTTGTTTACATAATCTGTTTAGTTATGTTATGTTAATGTTATTTGGATAGTAAGTATTGTAAGGTTGCTTAGTAACATAATTTTAAAATATTTTGGCCATATTTTTTCTTTAAATTTATCAAAAAAAAATTCAAATTATAATAAGAATTTTTCTTTGTTTTCAAAATTTAAAGGTGGGGATATTTGTAATGAGACAAATTTAATGCACACCTGGAGTTGTTTATGTTTGAGTCTATTGAAATAGATATAAATAATTCCAGCTGATTAAGATAAAATATTTAAAAATTATTTAATTTTCATAACAAAATATGGTTACTAGGCAACTAAGAAGAAGAAAATAGAAATTGTAAATTATTTTAGTGTGGGGCTGAATATCAAACCAACTAGTAGGTCCCACATTCGTTCTTAAAAAATAAAAATAAATATATATATTAGAAGATAAAATAGTTTATCCACCAACCTTCATGTTATTAAAGAGACACAAATTATTCAACTCTATAATAATAGTGATTATCTGGTAGCTTTTCAATGGCAGATGTATAAAAACATTGATGAAGACATTCGTCTAATAGGAGAATTGAAAGAAATATTTGAATCGTTCAAAGTTTGTGAAAACAGATCAATTAAGATACGTATCAAATTAAAATATTGAAATATTAGTTCATTAATAATTATAAACGTATGTATGTTCTAACAAACAATGTCGTTGTTTGATTTTTTTTAGCATTCAAATCAAATAAAACCAGCAAATTGATTTTACAGTATTAAGAACTGGAGCATTATTTTAAAATTGTGCTTAAATAATGGAACTTGTGATTATAATCATGAAAATATATTATTTGAATAAAAATCATAATGTATTAATGTGAATAATGTTTTATTGAATGAAATAAGGGACAAGCTAAAATGGAAAAATAATAAAATCAAACTTGAAAGCTGATCCAACACAAATAAAGAATATGATATTAAATTAAATCATAACAAATTTGGCTAATTTCACGTGAGGATAATTTAATTATACTACAAGCTTTTTGTCATATAAACAACGGAAATTCATCACGTCTATAAATTTATTCACTAACTCAAAGAAATTGCACTTCTCAGTAGTATCTGCTAATTTACTTTTCAATAGCATAGCAGTGTGATGTCGAAAAAATTGGAAAGCCATTCGAACATTTGGACGCAAACATCCAGTAACCTCAACGTGACTCCTCTGTAATTTTGGTACTAGCCTCAGTTCTTCCTCTTCTATAATTTTTTCAATATCATGTTTGTCTATTATGGCTCCTTGAGGAAGCGTTAATCCATCTCCAATACGTGGTTCCTTAAAAGTTTCATTAAATGTGGCATGTCAGCAAATAGTACATATACTTTATCGTCACAGCCAGGTAAGGTTGAAGTACGTATTTTCAGTAGTAATCCTTAAACTCTTCCATAACAGTTTATATCCTCCGCCCGTATCACTTACTATAGCTACTACATGGAAACCAGCACTGTTAAGGTCCCTTTCGTAGTTGTTTTCAGAACTATGTTTTGAACAGATCCTTAGGCTACATTGTTTGGATTAAACAAATCGGCTCTCCGACAACTTATAACCCATTCTTTTCTTACTACTGGATCTTTAGGGAATTTATGAAATGAGTACGTATTTCCAGTTTTACGGCTGAAATTCTTGCAGTTCTGAAGTGCACAACCTCCCATTTTTAAAACTAGCTTGCATATGAAGCTATTGTAAATAATTTACATAGGCCTGCTACAAAATAATCAAAAAGAGACCCTGGTGTTACTTACAACAAAACTAAATAGGCTACAGCAGTTTTTAAAAATTCTTATTGTAAAAAAATAAGTCTCACTACCAAAACGAAAAAGTAAACATAACCGCAATATCGGACTGACGTTGCGCCGCGTGACGTCACGTTGTGTGTATCCCCACCACTTTTCTCAACTCGCTATGGCAGCATGCGTTAGTGACAATGAGCTAGACATATGACTGGAGATAGCACTGTGAAAATGAATTGCGTGCCGTCAGGCTGCTCCGCCGCCATATTGTGGCGAGGATAGATAACGCGCGGTAATCAAACTATCATACAAATCAAATGACCGAAAGTTGATAATATAACATTTAATGTAATATTTAGGGAAACAATTCTCGATAAAAAAGTTCATACTAATTTTAGTATTCATTATTAGTTTAATACAGTATTCCTGTAACGTAATATTTTGTTTAAAAAGGCAAAAATACATTACGTTAAATCTAACTGAAATGCAACATAGGCCAAATTACATTGATGTTAAAAATTGTTGATGTGTTCTTTCTTATTGGTTTCTTCAATATGTAAATACACCAATACATAAAAATTGAGAATATTTTATTTTACAATTATATTAGTTATTTTAATATGTAGGCCCTATCAACTTGGCTTTAACTAAGTTATTAACTTTGGCTAAATTGTAAAATAAGTTAACTTTACTTTGCAAAGATTTTTATCTCAAGATATTTGATTTAAGTTATTAGTATGTAGCTGGACAAGGTAGACCTACATACTAATAACTTAAATCAAATATCTTGAGATAGAAATCTTTGCAAAGTAAATTTCCGAAAGTTTTAACTTATTTTAAAATTTAATTATTTTTACAAAAAGTTATTTTTAAGCAAAGATAATTGAAATATGTACGAACAATTTAATTTAAAAGGCTTATCAAAAACAAAGAAGTATGGGTTATTTGATTTTGAATTTCTTGATAACTTAGTTAAAGCTAAGGTGATAGGGCCTACATATTAAAATAACTAATATAATTGTAAAATAAAATATTCTCAATATGTATTGGTGTATTTACATATTGAAAAAACCAATAAGAAAGAAGACGTCAACAAATTTTAACATCACTTAACAAAAGTACATTTTAAAAATTAAATTACCTTGTAACTAGTTTCAACTTCACTTATACTCTTCACACAAGATATATTATTAATGTTGTTGTATATAACACGGCCTAATCCTGGTTTAAAACCATACTACTAACTATTACCTATCTCTCTCACATTTTACTGATGTTTTCATACACTTGGAAAGATCACTAAAAATAATTTCTCTTTAAGAATTCAGGATTGTAAATAGAAACATGAAGGAATTTGTTAAAACCATTTTATTTGTTCATTTAAAAGTTAAACAATTCTGTAAAACTTTAATAGTTGTGTTGGTATAACATATTTCATATCAATGTTTCAGAATAGGATTGTGGATAGGGTTGCCAGACCTCAGTATTGAGAATGGTCAGTTTGTGTTTTATAATCTGTGTTCATATCGCACAAAGCAAGAAAATCAGAAATGTCAATATTTTGATCAAACAAGTTGATGGTAAAACAGTAGTACTTCCTTGTACTATTTTTTTTTACAGTCAAGTAAAACAAAAATAAATAAAACGTTTTAATTTCAGACAAATTTTTCTGACAATCCACTAAAAACAGATAATTTGTTTCTTCCCTACAGACAGGAACTTTATTAAACAATTCACTACTTAGGAAGAAATTAATATTTTTAAAAACCACAAACTCTAAAATATAATCATACAATAAATGTGTTATTGTTTAGTTGTTTGATGTGTGTTAGTGAAGAACAAATTATTGTAAAAAAAGTTATGTTTCAACTAAACAGTGAGCTCATTTAGTAAGATTTAACGTAGGCTTACTTAATCGAATAATATGATTTATTCTGATATGAAAGTGGATATAAATGTATGAAACTTAAAAAATTATTTTAATGTTCAATTGTTTCAGTTAAACGTTGTAAAAAAAGCTGAGGACATTACTTTTAGGTACTTAATTGCAAAATGTGCTTATTTAAATATACTTGGGATTCAGACCCAAATATTTGAATTTAGTCACCTTAAAGTTTGGCTGTTAGAATCATGGCAACCCTGATTGTGGATAAAACAAAACTTTTCAACTTTAACACTAAATGTATAATTTAACGAGAAGCAAAAAATAAAACTACGGGGACAAGTTATAAACAAAGCGCTAAGCAAAAATTAATAAAGTTATCTCCATGCAATGAAATAAACTGAAAAAATAACAAATAGGCCTAACCAGAGTTAGAAAAATACAAACTTTACATTAGACTTGGATGTTATTGTAGCCTAGTTAAAATAGCTTTCAGCCTCCTTGTCCTGCCTTAGGTTTCCTGATATTTTATAGCCTAATTGAATCAGTTAAGGCACTGCAATAATTATTGAGTAATCAATTAGGTAGGCCTAGGCTTTGTAATTCAATAATTGAATTACATTTATTGGTAGGCTAGGCTTAGTTCAATATTGAACTAAGCCTAGCTTACCTGAGATATTTCATTCCTGGAAGATCAGAACTTTGGGTTTTAATTCTTTGAGTGAAGTATAAAATTATGATAGATCAATAATAATGAAATGGGTGGAAAAATAACCGAGATAAAATTAGTTTATAATAAATATTTACAATCTCAAAGGACTTGAAACTCATACATGCACTCAGATTCAGCTGTTTTTAATTGGTTATTGATAAATAATTATGAACTTTCGTATGAAACTGGACCCCACTTCCTTTTTTATATGTTTCACTGCATCCAAATGCGACACAATAATAATATCACAATATAATAATATCGAACCATAATTACTTATAGAATTTACATTATTAGAACTAAACTCTGACGATATAAAAGCTCGTTTACGGCATGTAATATTTCTGAGCGCTATCCTCACCACAGTACCAACATAACAAAATAACAGCGGCACGCTTTTCAAGAGTAGACGCCGTGTCAGTGCTACCTCCTGTTATATCTCAGTGGTTAGTGATCCCCCTGATGATAATTTACATCGTTCAGCGCATGTGATTTAATAGGCAGTTCGGTGCTAAGACACGAAATCTACCGACTGAATCCGAACTGTTCGCGCAGCTACACTTTTGCTTCAGTAGCAAGTTTCAGTAGCAAACATTTTTTTAAATTTTTTTTATTATAAATGTAAAATTAATATAAAGTGATTCACGAAGCTTTAACGGCGCTTTCTAAGGTCTCTCTACAGGCTAAGCGAAAGAACAACTTTTTATAAACATAATGTCTTAAAACGCTTTGGTAACGAGTTACGGCTAGCGAAACATCTCGCCAGGAACTCTGTACCCACGGTGAAATGAAGACTTGCTGAAATTCTGAGAATGTAAATAAAGTGGTGAATTCCATTGTATGTTATGGCTTTTAACCTGTAAAATCGATTAAAGCAGGTCCCACAACTGTATATCTCTTGGTTTTTAAGATATTCGACGTAAAACAGAAAGTGTACCTAAAAACACGTTTTTTTAGGTTTAAACTACAACTTTGATGAATGATTAATAAATACAGGGTGATTCAATAAAATGCTCACTGTTTGTAACTCCATAATTTTGAAACGAAAGGAGTTACACTTAACTAATGTCCTCGTCAAAAATAATAGGAACCTGAGTTTGAAGCTCAATATTGTTAAAAACATATGGCATCGATTTTTACGTACTATATGTCAAATTAATTCCTGTTTTCGGTGGAAACGTAAAATTTTTATCTATTTTTTTAAAAAGTGATATTAACATTAGAACAAAAAAGTACCCGTTTTTGGAGACATTTTACGGATTTTGCAAACTTATTGGCCGATAACTTTGTACATACTTTATTCGATTTTAGTGAAATTTCGTCAGAGTATAGATTAGATTGTTTCTATTGTGTACACTGAATCTCAGGGCCATAGTTTTTATTTCTTTATTTTTTTGCGCTTTTTGCAACCCTTCCTATCTCGCGAAATTTCTAAAACTTTTTGTTATATGTTTAAAATAAAAAAGAATATTTTCCGTTTGTATTTGGTTGTTTCTTACCTTAATTTGTACCACCAATTTGTTAAGAATTATTTTTCTTACAAATTGTGTTTTTAATTTTTATGTATTTATTAGTGATTTATCAACGTTATTGTTGTTCAAACTTAAAAAAGAACTTGGTTTTAGGCACAGTTTTTTCTGTTATACATCGAATATGAGCCTATTCCAGGAATTTGGAGTCCTACCTTTAAGGCATTTATTTGTGTACAAGGTGCTGTTACAGTTCTATTGGGCGTGTGGAAACCGTGAATTAATAATAGATCCGGGATCAAAACGTAAACAAACCGTGTTTAGCATTGTGCTCGTGTTATTTTATAATTTTTATAATGTAAGAACTTTTTCATGTGTGCTAATTATTTAATTTAGAACTGTGCTTGTGCGGGTTGTTTATTTATTTCTTACGTAAATATATTTGGACTCTGTATTTAGTATATTTACTATGGACTCTGAACCTAACCAAGACTCCACTAATGGCAGCCATCATACCCTATTACAAGAATGGGATTCAGTTCCTGCTAGGAAACGGCCAGCCCCTGGTGTTTCTAGGAGTGACCCCAGGAAGCTACCTCGGCCAGATTCGGTTTCATTGGAAGAGCCATCCGTGACGACAGAAAATCGATTTTCTGTCCTGACTGATCCTGACACACCTGCAAACCCATCCATTGAACGTGACAAGAAACCGCCACCAATCTTCCTAACGGACGTTCAAGACTACGCCCAACTAGTAAAATCGTTGGAAGAAGTAGGCGGTCCGCAATCATTCTCACTCCGGTCAAGTATCAAAGGTGTTACCATCTACCCAACCTCACCGTCGACATACAGACAATTCATCCATCACTTGGAAGACCGAAACGCCCGGTTTCACACATACCAATTACAGGAACAACGAGCACAACGTATTGTCATTAAAGGACTACATCATACCACGCCAAAAGAGCTAATAGCGGAGGCTCTCAAAGATAAGGGTTACGTAGTTCGAAATGCGGTGTTTGCAATTTCGAACCGAGATCGTGCACCTTTGCCGATGTTTTTCGTCGATATAGAGCCGGAGACGTACAATGGCAAAATATACGACATAAAAACTTTATTATATACCAGGATTACAGTTGAGGAACCACATAAACGGAGGGAAATTGTACAGTGTACGCGCTGTCAAAATTTTGGACACACAAAATCTTACTGCCGTCACCCTCACCGCTGTGTTAGGTGTGGTGGCGGCCACGAATCTGGCAGTTGTTGTAAAACGAGACAGTCACCGGCCACCTGCGCAAACTGTGGAAAAGATCACCCAGCAAATTACAGAGGCTGCGAAGTTCATAAACACCTGCGAGCTAGTCGAAACCGTTTCACACAACCACAACCGAAACATACTTCCAACCAACCAGCCACACCGAAACCGGAAGATTTTCCACCTCTGCCGCAACAATCAACAAAAACACCTACCCTAACTCCATCATCACGCCAACATTCAACTCATCAGTTACCACCATCTGAATCGCCGGTTTCAGTGACTTCAACACCACAACCACCCACCTCACAGGAGAGAAACAAACATCATGCATGGACACACAATCATCGTCATCTTCACCCTCATAATTTACAGGTAGGGCCTCAATCTTCTCCCCAGATACCTAATGTTGATCAGATTTTAAATTTATTGGTTCAACTAAATCAACTCCTCCAGCCTCTTTTCTCGCTCGCTACACACATATCCCACATTACACAGTCTTTAAGTAACAGTTATGGCCATTAATTTACTCACTGCAAATTCACTGACAGTTCTCCTTTGGAATGCAAACGGTCTGACGAAACGCAAAACTGAGTTAGACATATATTTACATTCTCACCGTATTGACGTAGCCCTAATCTCAGAGACACATCTTACAGCTAGGTCTCGATTTTATATTCGCGACTATAGGATCTATCGGACCGATCATCCCGATGGTACAAGCCATGGGGGTACGGCCATACTAGTCAAATCCTCAATCACACACAATGTTTTAACACCTTTTTCCACTCCTCATGTCCAAGCGACCCTGATAAATTTGCAATGCAAGAGCATAAGTTTTACCATAGGATCAGTGTATTGTCCTCCTAGACACATCATAAATTCCCAAATGTTTAGAGATTTCTTTAATAGTCTAGGTAATCGGTTTCTTATTGGAGGAGACTGGAACGGTAAGCACATACAGTGGGGATCCCGTGTATGTTCTCCCAGGGGCAGAAATTTACTAAAAGCTATAACAGAAAATCATCTACATTATATTTCTCCAGATAGCCCAACATACTGGCCCTCCGCGCGTACCAAATTACCAGACCTCCTTGACTTTTTTGTTTGTAAGAATCTATCACACCTTCCTATTGAAATAACCACAGTAAATTACCTCTCATCAGATCATTCCCCCATACTTTTAACCGTTTCAGACCAACCAGTCTCTACAGAACACAGACCGAGTCTTACTCCCGGGCCTATGGATTGGGATCTCTTCCAGTTCAATTTAGAACACGCCTTAGATATCCCATTATCAATTAAAACGGACACGGAGGTAGATGATGCAGTTAATTTATTTACTACCTCTGTTCAACAGTGTGCATGGAAGGCATCACTGCCATACCGTCCAAATGTCCCAGACGCCCCACACTATCCCACTCATATCAGAGAACTTATTCGTGAAAAACGCCGCGCCCGTAACACTTGGCAGAGAACTCGCCTACCATCTGATAAACGTCGCTTAAACCGGCTGACAAACGAGCTGAAACAGCGAATTCAAACACACAACACCCGCTTATACGAAAATTATACTGGAACTCTGAACGAGAAGGATGGTAGTCTCTGGCGCAGCACAAAACGCCTACTACGGCATCACACGACATCGATGCCCCTTAGGGTGGGTGACGGACCCTGGCTAATAACTGATGACGACAAAGCTGAATGCTTTGGTAGACATCTTTCTGAAACATTCACTCCCCATAACGACATCCAATCTGTACATCACCAACGCGTTACTCAGTCACTAGATGAACCGCTTCAATTATCCCTCCCGCCGAAATACTTTCACCCCTCCGAAGTAAAATCTGAAATTTCGAGATTACCACGTAAGAAGTCACCGGGATATGATTTAATAACAGCTGACATACTTAAACACTTACCGCGGAAAGCGCTCGTTCTCCTTACTATAATCTTCAATAGTATATTGCGCACGACACATTTCCCCACTCAGTGGAAGTATGCAGAAATAGTAATGATACAAAAACCGAACAAACCTTTTCACTTACCTTCCTCCTACCGACCAATAAGCCTCCTCTCAGTACCTTCAAAAATTTTCGAAAAACTCCTTTACAAGCGCATTCTTCCGCTGGTTCATGATATACTACCTCCACATCAATTCGGATTCCGCACTCAACACTCCACTACACAACAACTGCACAGGGTGACTGATTACATAGCTTCGTCTATGGAACAAAAGATGTATGTGTCCGCAGGTTTCCTAGATGTCGCTCAAGCTTTTGACAGAGTTTGGCATACAGGTCTCTTACACAAACTAAAAGAAATACTACCATTTACCTACTACCTTATCATAAATTCCTTCCTATCTGACAGATTCTTTAGAATTCGTTTAGGATCATCTTACTCAAATTTCTTTATTGTCTTAGCCGGCGTGCCTCAGGGCTCAATTTTAGCCCCACTTCTCTATTCTGTATACACTTCAGACCTACCGACCCTACCCCAGACCCTCACTGCTACCTACGCTGACGACACAGCGATATTAGCCCGAGACCAGAACTCTATACACGCTTCACTAACACTCCAACATCATCTCAATCTTATACACGAATGGTGTAAAACATGGAAAATAAAACTTAATACGACAAAATCCCTTCACGTAACTTTCACACTCCGTCATGGTGATTGCCCACCAGTATACATAGACAATGAACCTCTCACAAAAACAGATACGGTCAAGTATCTCGGTCTGACTTTTGATAAACGACTAACTTGGAGCACACATATCAAACGGAAACGTTTATTACTGAATTCCCGACTTAAACTTCTATATTCCCTACTTCACAAACGATCAAAATTACCAATGGCACAAAAATTACGCATATATTGTTCTCTTTTGAAACCTATTTGGACCTACGGATCCCAAATCTACGGTTCAACCAAACCCTCTAACTTGCAACGAATTCAAGCATTCCAGTCAAAAACATTACGCCTTATAGCAAAAGCACCTCTTTACGTTAGCAACAAAACCTTACATACAGATTTGAAAACACCACTTGTACAAAATTCCATTGAATACCTATACAAACGCTTTCACGACAGGTCACACGATCACGAGAACCCCCTGGTGCGTTCACTTTCCTCCGTCCATTTACCTGACAACCCTCCTAGACGCCTTAAAAGACGCTGGAGTAGAGACATGCTAATTTGATGTACACATTTCATTCTTGGGGAGGCACCAATGGGGGCCCTACCCCTCTCATGCCTATCATGTCATTTACATAATCACGATAATCATCACATTTGCTTGTTGTAACATTTTACAGTTGTAAATAAAGAATTAAAGAGAAAAAAAAAAAAAAAAAAAAAAAATAATAGATCCCAATAAATCAAATTATGCTGCTAGGAACGTTTGAAAAATAAAGACAAGAAAACCAAATGGTACATTTTTTCAAAAGTCATTTTTTTATCTTGAGGGCCGGTTCGTCAACGTACTTCCAACCACTACGTTCGTCAATCACTACGCCCGTTGGCGTGGTGGTTAGCGCAACTAGCTTCTAAGCCGGGGTCTCGAGATCGATTCCCGGTCAGGTCTGGATTTTTCATCACTCATTTTCATATATCATCATTCTCCACCGTCTGCATTAGTAGAAATTGCAAAACAGTCAGACGTAAAAAAAGAAACTTACTTCCATTCTATACAGGGTGATTTTTAAGTATGGAAACAGCTTTATATTGCGTAACTGAGACGTATTTGGCGAAAGAAGCTTATGCGGATCTGCATATTTTTAAAAATCCAACTTTTTTTGGTTTTGAAATTTTTGTCCGCCATCTTGGATCCGCCATATTGTGTTCAACTTTATTTTTTTAAATGGGATGTTGGTCGTGTGATACGTCATTTCAATGTGAAATTTTAAGAAAAAAACAATGGCGCAAACCTTTTTTCAATAGATACCTTCGTGTTTTAGTTAAGAGCATTCAAAGTTGCAATTTTGTTAAAAATGTGTTAGCAATAAAAAAGGCAGAACGCACTGCATAAACCATTTTATTGCATTTTTCAATCATAAAGTATCTAATAACTAAGTTTAAACGGTGGTAAGACATGATAATAATGAGGAAAAAATAATTATAAATAAATAATACAACAAATAAATGGCTATGTTAATGTTAAACTAACTACAATTCAGCTACCAGTTTTTATATCAGCCAGTATCATGAACGAAATAAATTTGCTGAAACAATTATTGTTTTATAAATTTATTTAACAAAAGCATTTTAAAATCAGCTGTTAATTTACAACAATGCCGTTTGTTTTACGTTGCAGCAATACAACTTATTGACTCATTTAATCTGTTACTTCAGAGTACATGAATTGGTAAAATACGTTAGTGCTATTAAAGATTAAGTTGTATGCCTAGTTGTTCCAATTTTTTTATAAAAAATGTGTTATTATTTTCTTGGTATATTTACTTAGTTTATTGAATTATAAATATTCAAATGACAATGCCTCCTTTAAGTGAAACTGAAAGAATAACACTGTTGATGATGTACGGTTATGTTGACAGAGTTCGGCCTATACAAGAGGTATGTGATTTATTTAATAATACATTTCGAAACAGAGAACCAATTTCAAAATCCACCTTGAGCAAAACAGTACGACGATTTGAAAAAACCGGTACTGTAAATCATCGACCTCGTACTGGTAGACCACGAACTGTTACAACTGATGCAAAGTCTTTAGATGTATTGCTGACTTTTGTTGAGGACCCGCATTCATCAATTAGAAAAGCCATTGTCCAACATGACATAAGTTTTTCTTCGGTTCAAAAAATTCTTAAAACAAATATTTCACCCTTATAAGCTACACTTGGTGCAAGAACTTTCGGAAGATGATTTTGACCGCCGAGTTCAGTATTGTGATTCTGTAATGCAAAAATTAGACATTGACAAACATTTTTTTAATTCAATAGTATTTTCTGATGAGGCGACTTTCATGTTAAATGGTGATGTTAATAAGAAAAACTGTAGGTATTGGAGCGATAATAATCCCAGATGGATGATGGAAGCTCATACACAACATCCTCAGAAAGTGAATGTTTGGGCAGGAATCGTTGGTCATTGTTCTGTAGGGCCTTTTATTTTATATGACAATCTTACAGGAGAAGCTTACTGCGACTTGTTAGCAAATAGGATTATATCAAATATCCAGCAAAATGTTGGACAAGAATTGAATAATAACATATGGTTTCAACAAGACGGGGCACCACCTCATTATTATTTAAGGGCACGGCCAATTTTGAATGAACAGTTTCCAAATTGCTGGATAGGTCGTAGAGGAGCAATGGCCTGCCAGATCCCCAGAGCTTTCTCCTCTTGATTACTTTTTTGGGGGTACCTGAAACAGAATGTTTACAAGACAAAACCTGCAGATGTTAACGAATTGAAAAGAAGAATAATTGATGAATCTGATCGTATACCACCAGACATGATACAAAAAGTTACAAAAGAATATTACTCGAGGTTAACACACTGCCAGGCTGTAGAAGGGAAGCATTTTGAACATTTACTGTAGAAAGGTAACCTCTCAAAATTTATTTCATTACTAATTTACAATTGAAACATTAGTTTGGCATTTTTTAATAAATCATATTGTAGTTTTAAGAAAATAAAGTCGGTGATATAAAGACTGGTAGCTGAATTGAGTTAGTTAAACATTAACATAGCCATTTATTATTTGTTGTATTATTGTTTTATAGTTATTTTTTTCTCATTATCATGTCTTACCACCGTTTAAACTTAGTTATTAGATACTTTATGATTGAAAAATGCAATAAAATGGTTTATGCAGTGCGTTCTGCCTTTTTTATTGCTAACACATTTTTAACAAAATTGCAACTTTGAATGCTTATAACTAAAACACGAAGGTATCTATTGAAAAAAGGTTTGCGCCATTGTTTTTTTCTTAAAATTTCACATTGAAATGACGTATCACACGACCAACATCCCATTTAAAAAAATAAAGTTGAATACAATATGGCGGACAAAAATTTCAAAACCAAAAAAAAGTTGGATTTTAAAAAATATGCAGATCCGCATAAGCTTCTTTCGCCAAATACGTCTCAGTTACGCAATATAAAGCTGTTTCCATACTTAAAAATAACCCTGTATATACATTATTATGTCCCACATCTAATGAAACATGAATTTAAATATCATATCTTATTACGAGCATTAACTTGAGAAACTTTTCCAAGTTTTAAATAACTGTTCTCTGATTAGTTTTTACTTTCTTCATTGCATTAGTTTGTTTCTGTCTGTGCTCATAATAGAATTAATTCTCATCACGAGTAAAAATATCCAGATTATATTCCCTAAAATATATTGTAGTTTTAGTTATAAAATAAATTTTTTTTATCTATTATTATAAATGCACATAATCTTAATGTAATTTTAAAAATTATTATTGTTATTATTAAAATTACTATGTTAGGTATTAAAACGCCGGCCGCATTGGCGCAGTTGGTAACGTGTTCGCCTCTCATCATGCGGTCCTGGGTTCGAATCCCACTCAGGCGCGGCATATTTTCATACGTTACAAAAAAATCATTTCATGCTCCATCGTACAAAAGTTACACCCCAACGTCGTCGCTAATGACCATTGTAGTTGATGCGACGTTAAATAAATGAATTAAAAAAAAAATTATTATTAAATTATTATTATTGATATTTTTATATAACTTATGCTAAATTTAATGTTATTTATCATGTACTCGTGTATATTCAATGCTTTTAACTAAAACTGTTTAACGTAATTCTTGTACTTAAAAAATGTAATTCTTGTAGTAAAAAAGCTAGGGTTAGCCTTTTTACTTTCTCTTGCCTATATGAATATATAGGAAGGTAAGTATTGTTTTCATGTCGATTTTTCGAAATCGAGTTTTCACCGGATCTACCCGTTTTCAGACCCCCTCAACCCAAATAAACATGTTTTTAGCGATTGGTCTGTGTGTGTGTGTGTGTGTGTGTGTGTGTGTGTGTGTGTGTGTGTGTGTGTGTGTGTGTGTGTGTGTGTGTACAGAATATCTCAAGAACGGAACATCGTACGAACTTCAAACTTTAAATTTAAGTTACATACCACTACCGGAGCCGACCGAACATTTTCATCAAAATCGGTCAACCGGAAGTAGTAGTTTATTCGTGTAATTTTTCACTTTTTTGCGATTTTCTCAAAAACTGGTCCTACGATTTTTTTTAAAATCGCCTGGTTTACTAAATTTTTTATGCTCTACAAGATAGGGTAAACGCCATGTTTGCTGAAATTCTTTGTGGGGCTGTTTTCAAGTAAAACAATTGTTTTTTAAGATTACGGCTTTAATATTCATTTTAGCGCAAAAATTTATATAATAAAAAAATGTAAAATATTTAAAATCCTACAACTTTTATTTCATACATTTTTTGTATAACGCTTAGTTTAGCGGTAATTAGCGATTTTCTGTTTTTTCTCACGAAAACGTGTGAAAAATCGATTTTTTTTTAAAATTTCGGTCTTGGTATGCATTTTACGACAAAAGTGTATATAATAGAATTTATAGAAAATTAAAAGATCTACAACTTTTATTTAGAGAATTTTTCTTTACAGAGCCTAGTTTAGCGTGAGAGTGATTTTTTGTGTTTTTAAGCCAAACTGAGATTGATTTTCATTTTGCGTCTTTTACTCATGATTAAAATAAGGTTATGTTTTTTGAGGTTAGTTTTATGTTTATTTCTAATGTTTTATTACTAATGTAAGGTTTATTGTTAATTATTTGCATTGGCAAGAGAAAGTTGCGTGAGTGCTTCACACCAGGTTTTTAGGTTTTATAACAGTATTTTTTATAGTAGGCCTATTTATGAATTTTTTAAACAATTTTTTTTGTGTACTCCTATGCGCGGACAGAACTCTTCGGAAAAAAAGTGGTTTTGCGTATAGCTTAAGTATATTTTGTTTAAAATATTCTTTAGGCTATAGCTTAAAGTAACAATACATTGTATTATATTTTAACTAAGTAAAATAAATAAATAAAAATGAATAAAATAAATAAATAGATTTTTTAAAAACCAAGAAATTTACTGTTTGGGACCTGTTTTATTTTATTTTTTAGGTTAAAACCATTAGAAACAACTGAATTTACCACTTAATTTACCTTCTCAGAATTTCAGCAAGTTGTCATTTCGCTGAAGGGACTGAGTTCCGGGCGAAATCTTTCGCTAGCCGTAACTCGCTACCAAAGCGTTTTAGAACATATGTTTACGCATAACGTGTTTTCCTTTTTTGGCAGGTAGAGAGAACTCAGAAAGCGCCGGTAGGACTTCGTGATTCAGTCAGTAGCCTATATAAAATAAATAAACCTATATAGACTGTTTAACTCTCGTTGACGACATTGCCCTAATTACTGATACCCTGGAAAATACTATAATTCAAGTGGAAAGTTTAATAGCTCAAGCTGAAAAAATAAGTCTACAAGTATAATTTTCAAGACGTAGTTCATAACAAACGTTAAGATCTGCCTGAGTCTTATACCTATTCAAAATAAAATTAAAAGAGTAAGGGTGTTAAATATTTAGGAGAATGGATCAGTACAAACAATAATGAGAAGGATATCTTAGAAAAAAGGGCGGATAAGATGAGACCTGCATTCATGAATAAACGTACGATAAATTTATTCGAAACCTATTTAACAACAAAACCTTATGTGATACAAAAATTAGTTGTATCGGATGTAATAAAGACGCCGAGGTGTAATAAAGATTACAGTTTATTACCCTATAATCTAACTTGAATTACCGGGAAGGTTAAGGTAGATCTTAGGAACTAATACCCAAACCTGTCAGTCAGGTAAAAAGTCATTTCATGAGATTCACAGACCCGAGATTGTGGCAGTTCGTGGAAAAATTTCACTGCATCTTTTTCAAACGCAGGAGATTCCAAATTGTTATTCACAGTACCATCTCACTATCGACTTGTGAAAAAAACAAGTTAATGCACATTTTATAATAATCAATACACTACAGACAATACTGATATTGTAGATAAAGTAGTAAACCTGTTACTTTAATACCGTTTTTAATTTTATTTATCAAATTATGAACACAAATAAGTAACAATGAAATACACTTCGGGAGAGATAAGTCGGCAGGCTAGTTGCGCTCTCATAATGGAGAAAGGGTAATGGTAACTTTGTGTTTTTGTGGACGCACGGTTTTACCATAATAATCAACGCGTCTAAATTTATAAATATCTAAATGTTGTTTTTTAAATAGCAGGTAGGCTATCCATATTCCATTCCCTTCCACATTAATAACCCAGCAATTAAACGGAAAAATTCTGAAATAGGAGTGGCGTCCACATAATGGAAGAGTACAAATTTTGTTGATACAGTATTATGTAGGTTTTAATAGACTTTGGACAGATTCAGTCTTGAACATTAATAAAAATTAAAATCTAAAACTGGTTTATTCTGGGAGTTTAAAATTTAAATTATCTCTGAAGTTTTCTGATAATTCTCCTCATGCTCATTTGAGGTTTCTTATCAGAGAAGTCATGTGTCTTCTGAAATGTTTTATGTAAAAAAAAATTAATACACTGAATGACCTTCAAATTTTATATAATTTATTATTGTACCATAAAATTTAACCAATTTTAATACAGACACATAAAGATGTACGTCAAATTTCAAAATACCGGGTGTTTATAAATGAAAGCGGGGTTTTAACTCTCTATAATATTTAATACATTATACTTACAGTTATAAATGATACATCAAACGAAAGAGCTACTCAAACAGTTTTAAATAAATGTCTACAAATGTTCAATGTGCGCACCATTCGTCACACGACACACGTCAAGACGATATGCTAGTTCTTTCCAAACGTTGTTTAGAGTCTCTCGAGTAATTGTTGCAACAGCTGCTTCAATCCTGATTCTTAATTCGGGAAGGTCAGCTGGTAGTGGAGGTACATACACACGATCCTTTATGAACCCCTAAAGATAGAAATCACACGGCGTCAGATTGGGTGACCGTGGAGGCCATGGAAAACGAGCCCTCTTCTTCTTTATTGTACCCCTTACGGCCAATCCAGCGGTCGGGTAAAGTGACGTTCAGCCAATTGCGTACTTCGTTATGCCAGTGAGGCGGCGCACTATCTTGCTGGAAAATGAAGTTCTCTGACTCTTCATCTTCCAACTAAGGGAAGAGCCATAGATGTTGAGTATCAAGGTAAGAAGCACCAGTTACAGTTACTTCAACAAAAGAGAAAGGCCCATTAACTTTCCGCCTGGACATGGCACAAAAAACATTCAATTTAGGGGAGTCTCGTTGCACTTGTACCATTGCGTGAAGATTTTCTGTGCCCCAGATTAGCATATTATGAGTGTTCACTTGTCCACTAAGGTGAAAGGTCGACTCATCACTGAAGACGACATGATGTAAAAAATCTTCATGCAACAACATTTCGTTAGCGAAGTTGGGACGTAAACCGTGGTCTGCAAAATTTAGAGCCTGTGCCAACTGCAAACGATAAGGACATAGTTGTAAGCGTCTCCGTAAAACTTTCCAAACAGTCGTTACAGGAATTGCTAATTCACGACTAGCCTTCCGAACAGATCTCTGTGGGCTACGCGTGAACGACTCTCGCACTCGCTCAACGCTCTACGCACTAACACTTGGTCGTCCCCTACTCTTCCCTTTGCATAGGCAGCCGGTATCTTTAAACTGACGGTACCATCTACGGATGTTATTATCACCTGGAGGTTCATAACCGAACTTAATACGGAACGCACGTTGCACAGTAACTACCAATTCCGTCTTTGCGAGCTGTAAAACACAAAACGCTTTCTGTTCTTTAATCGCCATTTTTGCTACTAGCGCTTTCTAACGGCAGGCGGCGGAAAAATTGCGCACGGCTGCCAACAAACAAAACTGCATGAGTTGCACTTTCGTTTGATGTATCGTTTATAACTGTAAGTATAACGTATTAAATATTATAGAGCGTTAAAACCCCGCTATTAATTTATAAACACCCGTTATTTATACATTTTTAACAACTTGTATTTCCAATTTGACATTTATTACGAGGCCTGGTTAGAGCTATTGCGCATAATTTTAGCTATATAAACTGAAAATGTTCAAGATCTGCATTCAATCCGCAGTTGAACCTGAACACTACCTCTTCGGAAAATCAGGTAAATATTCACTAAATTAATTTTTGAATTAATTTAAACAAAAAGAAAAAAGTCTGGTGTGCAAACACTCACCTGTCTTTCTCTTTACAATATAACAAATGTTTAATTATTTGTAAACAATATAAAATGGAAACAATCTAATGTATATCATGAGTGAATGGCGTTTAATAAAAATCAACATCTGTAAGACTTAAAAATACGGAAAATCACTAATTGACGCTAAACTAGAATCTATTGTAGGCTAGCCTACAATTAAAAATGCTTGAAGTAAAAGTTGTTGAAATTTAAATTTTCTATAACTTTATTAAACAAATTTATACTTTTGTTGTAAAATGCATACTAAGACCGCAATCTTAAGAATTATTTTACCGATTTTGGTGAGCAAATTACAGAAAATCTCCAAATGACACTTAACGTGTAGGAAGAAAATTGGAAATAAAAGTTGTAGGTTTTTTCATTTCCTATATATTTGATTATACACTTTGCTTTTAAATGCATAGGCCTTTTAAGGCCGCAATCTTAAAAATACATTTTAAACCAGGACAGCACTGCCTACCCAAGAATTTAGCATACTACGTCTTCTTGTAGAGAACAAAAAATGTCGTAAAAAACGCAGGAGCGTTTTTGAGATAATCTATGGGAGGAACTGTACCTTGAGAAATTCTTATAAAAATTCTGATGTTCAAAAAAATATTTTGAAACTTGTTTACTAATTGCTTTATGATTTATTTTTTATTTATATTTTGTATTGTTTCAGATTCTGTCCTATCTGTTAGAATTGCTCTAGGTGGTATCTCGAATTCATCCAATGGCTATTGTCCAGAATATTATTGCATTTCTTGCAGTGTCATGTGTTATATCTGGCAAGATCTGTGCCAGCGCTAATGAAGAAAAATGGAAGGAATTCAAAGTTTGTATTTTTCTCTGGTTCATTTATTTATAGATTATAAAATCTGGTGTGAAACACTCACACAACTTTCTCTTGCCAATGCAAATAATTAACGATAAACCTAACAATAGTAATAAAACATTAGAAATAAACAAACAACTAATCTCAATAAACATAATCTAATTTTAATCATGAGTGAAAGACGCAAAATGAAAATCAACCACAGTTTGGCTTAAAAATACGGAAAATCACTCTTTCACACTAAACTACTCTCTGTAGAGAAATATGCTATAAATAAAAGTTGTAGATCTTTTAATTTTCTATAAATTTGATGTTATACACTTTTTTCATAAAATGCATACTAAGACCGAAATCTTAAAAAAATCGATTTTTCACACGTTTTCGTGAGAAAAAACAGAAAATCGCTAATTACCGCTAAACTAAGCGTTATACGAAAAATATATGAAATAAAAGTTGTAGGACTTTAAATTGTCTACAACTTTTATTATGTTAATTTTTGACCTAAAATGCATATTAAAGCCGTAATCTTAAAGAAACAATTTCTTTACGTAAAAACAGCCTCATCGAGAATTTCAGCAAACATGGCGCCTACCCTATCTTATAGAGAATAAAAAATTGAATAAACCAGGCGATTTTAAAAATAATCGTAGGACCAGTTTTTGAGAAAATCGCAAAAAAGTGAAAAATTACACGAATAAACTACTACTTCCGGTTGACCGATTTTGATGAAAATGTTCGGTCGGGTCCGGTAGTGGTATGTAACTTAAGTTTCAAGTTTCAAGTTCGTACGACGTTCCGTTCTGGAGATATTTTGTACACACACACACACGCACGCACGCACACACACACACACACACACACACACACGCACACACACACACACACACACACACACACACACACACACACACACACACACACACACACACACACACACACACACACACACACACACACACACACACACACACACACACCAATCGCTAAAACATGTTTATTTGGGTTGAGGGGGTCTGAAAACGTATAGATCCGGTGAAAACTCGATTTCGAAAAATCGACATGAAAACAATACTTCCAACCTTATATACTCATAATGCCTATATTATATGCAAGAGAAAGTAAAAATATATTGATAAATATTCGAGCCATGTTTCTTAGACTTCTAACATGGACTGTACAATGTATTTTTTAATACACGACTTAAAAACAATACTAAAATCCGGCAGTTAAGTTTTAAAAAAACATTACAGGCCTAGATTATGTATTTCTGAATAAAACTAATATCCACGTCAAAATTAAAAGGAATCTGAGTTCGAAGCTCAATTGTTCGAAGAACATGGCATTGGTTATAACGTACTATTATGTAAAATTAATGGCTGTTTAATTTTGCGTTCAACGGTGAAGACTTATAATGTTTATCAATTTTTACTCTCTCTTGCCTATATGAATATATAGGAAGGAAAGTATTGTTTTCAAGTCGATTTTTCGAAATCGAGTTTTCACCGGATCTACACGTTTTCAGACCCCCTAAACCCAAATAAACATGTTTTTAGCGATTGGTCTGTGTGTGTGTGTGTGTGTATACAGAATATCTCAAGAATGGAACATCGTACGAACTTGAAACTTGAAACTTAAGTTATATACCACTACCGGACCCAACACGAACATTTTCATCAAAATCGGTCAACCGGAAGTAGTAGTTTATTCGTGTAATTTTTCACTTTTTTGCGATTTTCTCAAAAACCGGTCCTACGATTTTTTTTAAAAATCGCCTGGTTTACTAAATTTTTTATGCTCTACAAGACAGGGTAGGCGTCATGTTTTCTGAAATTCTTGGTAAGGCTGTTTTCACGTAAAAGAATGTAGGCTATATTTAAGATTACGGCTTTAATATTAAATTTAGCGCAAAAATTTATATAATAAAAGTTGTAGAGAATTTAAAATCCTACAACTTTTATTTCAAACATTTTTTTGTATAACGCTTAGTTTAGCGGTAATTAGCGATTTTCTTTTTTGTTCTCACGAACACGTGGGAAAAATCGATTTTTTTAAGATTCGGCCTTAGTATGCATTTTACGACAAAATGTATATAATAGAATTTATAGAAAATGAAAAGACCTACGACTTTTATTTAAAGCATTTTGTTTTTACAGAGCCTAGTTTAGCGTGAAAGAGTGATTTTCCGTATTTTTAAGCCAAACTGTGGCTGATTTTCATTTTGCGTCTTTCACTCATGATTAAAATTAGATTATGTTTATTGAGATTAGTTTGTTGTTTATTTCTAATGTTTTATTACTAATGTAAGGTTTATTGTTAATTATTTGCATTGGCAAGAGAAAGTTGTGTGAGTGTTTCATACCAGATTTTTTTTAAACGTGATACTGACATTGGAACAAAAAACTGTCCGTTTTTGAAGACATTTTACGGATTATGGCAACTTACTAGCCTATAACTCCGTAAATACTCATCCGATTTTAGTTAAATTTCGTCACAGTGTAGATATGTCATACTATTTTTATTGTGTGCACTGAATGCAAGATGATAACTTTGTTTACTTTTTTTGCGCTTTTTGTGACCCCTTGTTATCTCGTCAACCAGTAACTTTTTGAATTTGGGACCGTTGGATTCGCAGTAGATTCAATAATATAACTATTGATAAACTATATTAATAAAAATTGACGCTAAAAAATTTACTAGCGATAGGAATATAATTGTTTTATAAGACCATGGAAAATAAATCATCGTATGAAATGCGGTTTACCACAATCCAATATTTTTAGTGAATTATTAGAAATGAATAAGTAATTACTTCCTTTTAAAAAATTATTTTGTAGAAGCAGTCATTAGGACTTAAATAAATAAACAAGTAGGCCAACAATACTATCTACCAGAAACAGGATTGTGAGAAGGTAACAGAAGGCCGTGCTAGGTGCTATGGAAGGCGTTCGTCACAATCCGGCAACGTATTTCCTTCCCTTTGCATGGTTTAAAATTACAAAAAGCGCAAAAAATAAAAAAACTAACAAAGGTACGGTCTTGAGGTTCAGTGCACACACTAAAAACTCTAAAACGTATCTACATTGTGACGAAATTTCACTAAAATCGGATGAGTATTTACGGAGTTATAGGCCAATAAGTTTGCATAATCCGTAAAAGTCTTCAAAAACGGGAATGTTTTTGTTCTAATGTCGATATCACGTTTAAAAAAATATATAAAAATTTCAAGTTTTCACTGTCGAACGCAGAATCAAACAGGCGTTAATTTGACATACACTACGTTACAATCAACGTTATATTCTTTTAACAATTGAACTTCAAACTCAGGTTTTTATTAATTTTGATGCGGACATTAAGTAGATTGATTGATAAATCGGCATTAATTACTCTGTATTGTCATGTAAGTAAAGTAGGCCTACATATTTTTACTTACAGCTTATAAAAAATTTACGAAGAAAATTGAAAGGTAAAGAAGTTTGTGGCACGCTAATCGACTGTACAACTCGTTCTCTTGTAAACGCACAAGAAACACGATAGTTATTTTTCGATGCAAAGCGTCAATCAATTTTGAATTAGTCGCTAAAGTTTTGATAAAAGTTTTTAAAAATTTGCGTTTATTTCTCACAGTATAAGACCGCACGGTAAAATTGTCATGTTATACTAAGAAACAATACATAGAACACCACTCGACGAAAATAAGGAAAGAAAATTTTATATAATAGAAATCTACTTTCTACTATCGGTTTCATAATCATAGACACCCGAGTTTGAACCCTTGCATCTCCAAAACTATGAGTCGGATTTTAACATATTTTACATCAAAATTTAGCTCACTTTATTCTGCGTTTACCTATAATAGTCCTATATTTTTAATGTTGTTTAAAAATTGCCGTATTGAGGTTGGAAGATAAAAAGACCCGGTTTTTTTGATACCGCAACAAATTTCATGCGTTCAGAGGCGTGTAACTCGATAAGTATTTGACCGAAAGTTTGAAATTTTAACACAACATAGAAAATTATATTCTTACACCGTGTACGAAATTTCAAAATCGTAAGTTATTTAAATTTTGATTTATTAACAATATTCTGAACCCTTGCTAACTCGGTAACCGCTTGATCGTTCGGCACGGGCAAACTATCGTTTTATTCAGCATAAAATACTTAGTCCAGATATGTTAATAATATAAAATATCAATTGGCCAATGTTGTGGTAGAATTTTTAGGCCTATAATTTGGAAAAATAGATTGGAAATGCGGGAGGGGGGGGGTGTTACTATCCATGTTGCTAGTTTGTGTACGTGACATCCTGTCGGACTGTCTACTTGAATTGACAGGCTGCATTGTCAATTCAGGTAGACAAAAAGACCCGGTCTTTTTGTCGAATCTGACTGTCTACCTGAATTGACAATGCAGTCTGTCAATTCAGGTAGACAGTCAGATTCAAGCAAAATGGATAGTAGCACCCACCCCCCGCATTACCAATCTATTTTTCCAAATTTTAAAAATTCTACCACAACATTGGCCAATCGATATTTCATATTATTAATATATCTGGACTAAGTTTTTTACGCTGAATAAAACGATAGTTTGCCCGTGCCGAACGATCGAGCGGTTACCGAGATAGCAAGGGTTCAGAATATTGTTAATAAATCAAAATGTAAATAACTTACAATTTTGAAATTTCGTACACGCTGTAAGAAATTTCAAACTTTTCGGTCAAATATTTATCAAGTTACACGCCTCTAAACGCATGAAATTTATTGCAGTATCAAAAAAACCGGGTCTTTTTGTCTTCCAACGTCGATACGCAATTTTTAAACAACATTAAAAATATAGGACTATTATAGATAAAAGCAGAATAAAATGAGCTAAATTTTGATGTAAAGTATGTTAAAATTCGACTCATAGTTATGGAGATGCAAGGGTTCAAACTCGGGTGTCTATGATTATGAAACCGATAATAGTAGTGTCTGTCATTTCTTCTGTAATGATTAGTAATACCGTTGATGAAAGTTAGCTTACCGTAGCTGTTGGTTTGCCGGTACAATTGTGTTAAATGTTCAGCTGTTTATGCACAAAAGTAGTTTTTTATGGTCATCGAGAACTTTGATATATAATAAAAATTTTGGCACACAATTAAAAAACAGAACGCTCTTCAATGGTGTTTATATTGCCGGAATTATTTGTTTGAAAGGTAATTACAGAATCAGTGCCCGTCAACGATTATAACATTCTTTTTTGAAATTGATACTTTTTTGTATGCTGAATCCGAATATGAGCTTACTTTTGCCCGCAAATTCCTGTACAATTATATATATGAGCCGTTTTATATCATCTACTGACATAGCCTCACTTTCTTCTGTTAACTTCAATTTTGCCGTTTTATTTGAATTCATTTACACTTTAAATCCTCACTGAAATGTTAAAATGACATTTTTTTAAATAGTTTTACCCATTGATCAAAGATGTGTATTTATGAAATTGCTAACCGACTAACATGTAACCTGTTAAAATATGTTGTGAAGTTATTACAAGGTGTGTTGAATATAAAATGCACATACTAACCGATAAATTTCCATTTAAAACACTGCAATAATAACAACCAATAACCTTTGGACTAATTTTTATATAAAATTCAGCCGGTAAAACTGCATTATAATTACCAAAAACCTTATTATGAGTAGGTGTAGTCATCAGTTATGTGCATTTATAACTGCGTATAATAACCGATAACCTACTCACCATTTACTAACTAATCAAAGTTAATTTCAGTGTAGGCTACAAACCATTATGGGCAGCGTTTGATGACGTCATTGTACCGGGGCATGTCTACAGGTTTTTTGATTTTGATTTTTCTAAATTTTTGTATTGCAGTTGTACATGCTTTTCATAACCAATCACTTCTTAAGCTTTAAGCCTCACTTTGACACCTATGAACAGTCTGTTACTGTGATATCTTTTATGTATCTAAATCTTTTTTAAAAGAACGTCACCTGTGTAAACATGCCCCCTTAAGGGGGCTTGTTTACACAGTGACTGGGATAAGGCGCACTTTCAAAAATTAAGAAATTTAAGGGTTAATGAACTATATTAGTCAGTTTTATTACCATAAAATATTACATTAAGTTCTGTATATATTTTTACATTAATATAAAATATAAATTTATCTTGAAGAACCATTTTCAAAACAGCTTTCACTATTGATACAAAATAAATGAAATCTGTTTCAAGCCGCCTACAATGATCATGTGCCATCTCTTACAATGGGTGCATTATGTCGACTTTGTCCCAGGTTTTGAGCTTTTGAATCGTTTCAAGCACACTTTTCGTAGTCATTTTCGTTGTCAGGTTCATTTAAATTGTCATCTTTTAGTTTCCTCATTTTTGCTATTTTGCTATGCTTCTTTTTGCAGAACAAAACAGTTTTTTAGTACCTTTTTATTTTTTTTGTTCATCAATCTCTCAACTGGTTTGATGCAATTCTCCAAGTTGTTCTATTTTATACATTTTTCATATATCTACATACCTGCAAACCCTTCATCTTTTGTAATTTGCTTTAAATATTCTAATCTTTGCCTGTCCCACGATTCACTCCCTCAAAGAGCCCTCCACTATCGATAGAACAATACCTGAATGTCTTAAGATATGCTCCACCAGCTTTCCCCTTCTTCTGGTAAAAAGTTTCCATTTACTTTTTCTTTCATCCACTCGTTTAACAACCTCTAAATTATTTATTTTGCCCACCTACCTAATCTTTAACATTTTCCTATAACACCACATCATCAAAAGCTTCTATTCTCTTTTATTCTACAGCCCCAATCATACCCGTATTCTTCCTTAATATTGCTAATATCTATCTTACTCTACTTTGCTCTATCCTGTCTTGCTTTCAATGCATCTTTGACAGGCCTATCTGTAAGAATAGGAGTTTACCGCTTCTGCTTGCCTTTATTAGTTTTTTCTTGGACCTGCTTTTTCAAATGGCCGCGTAAGGGATCCATAGAGGATATATTGGTATTCCTTTTGTACATTCGCACCATTGTTTACCTGCAAAAAAAAACGTACGGGGCACGTTTAAAAGACTTGAAGAATGCGTAAACGTACCCCGCGTGCCTTGTGTAAACATGCCCCTTCAGCATGTTTCGACAATGCGTAAACTGTAAGCTTTGTTCGTGAGTTATATATTAAACTTAATATCTTAAAATAATCTCAAAAGAACACTCCATCAGTGTAAACTATATTAAATTTAAAAAAATTAACGGTACAGTTACTACTAATGATAAAATATTGGTAAAAAAATTTACTCACCAAAATAAAAGTCACAAAAACTGCTCCTCCTCGTTGTTACTCGTTAGACTGACTCCAGGCTTGCGTCGATGCTTTTGGCGGTTCAGGATCTCGTCTGACGTGATAAGTGCTGCGTTCCGATAAACGGTTTGCGAGGAGCACTGTGTAAACTTGCCCTTGTACCAAACTTGCCCCGTCTACCCTACATATTGTAGTTAGTTTTAATTTTTAAAAATCATTATCAAATATATTTATTAATGAATAATAAGTAAAATTTGTAAATATAACGGCATTATTGGTTGTGATCATATTTTATACGGTAAATGTAGGGAAATAAAACAGCAAAGTTGAACTTTATACAAGAACTTGATATTATACGGTAGATGATAAAAAAAAACTTATAACTAATTTCATGGTGATATGCGGGCAAAAATAAGTTCATATTCGGATTCAGTACACTAAAAAGTATCGATTTCAAAAGAAATTGTTACAATCGGTGACGGGCCCTAATTATAAATATTAAAGGTACTATATAAATACTTGACTGTTGGGCTACATGTTTAAAGCTATGTTACATTGTAGGTGACGCATAATAAACAATATGAGACTTCAGAACACGAATCCCTCAGAAAGCAGGTATTCATGGAGAGACTAAAACAGATTGAAGCACATAATGAGAACTACAATAAAGGCTTGGTAACTTATACTGTGGGGATCAATAAATACTCTGATATGGTAAGTCAAAGTTAATTGATAACTTCTTTGCTAATTACTATTGAGTACATGAAAATCTCTCAAAATACGAGTAGATGTCGTACGTATTTTGAGCTAACATCGCTTAAATTAAGCTCGTTAAGCCCTCTTATATCATAAAAGATAGCTTTATTATGCAAAATTATATTATCATAAATTGTAAGTTATATGAGTTTAGCCAACCACGTTCATACGACTAACAGTGTAATTTAGTATAAAGATTTCTACTTTATAGTTCATAATTTTTAAGCTAACATCGCTTAAATTAAGCTCTCTGACATCGTAAAAACCAATTAGTGGTCTACTGCGTACATTGTAATGAACAATACATTATAATGAATTGTACTTGCTTGCAGCTGCATAATAACAATACAGAATTACCATGTTTTATGATCATCTTTGCAATGCAAGATTGCATGAATGCGCTGAACTAGCCCTCGCATAACTAGCAATAAGATTGTTGTACGGAAATAAATTTCTGTACTTTAAGGCAAGTCCATTATAATGTAACTTCACGGGAGGTCTCCTTCATACACCTAGGATAATTGCAACTGATTTCATAGTAACAATATTTTCTAAGAACATTTAGTACAAAGATTTGTACTTCATAAGCTTTATTTGTACTTTATAAAAACGCAGTTCCATCCAAGTCTAGTACGCATTGTAATGAACTTTATATCCATATCTACTATGTACAGATAAAATATGGGACAAGCTGTCACGCGTTAAAAAGACTAAATGAAAATAACTTTTTTAAACATAATTTTATCTTTGAAAATAAATGCAGTGGGGTCATTTATGCATCTACCGTCTTGGTTAATTGTTCAAGCTATAAGTACTAAATCCCACATTAATGTGTATAAAATGTGTATTGTTTAGGTCAACAGCCGAAAGGCTGTTTTCAACCTCTGGAGGTTTTACTAAGTAAAAACGTGCAGTGAGGTGGTTTAACTTGTGCCTTCCTCACTGAGTGGAAAAGTACGTTTATCAGCATGCCGGGCCCTCTGTAAATGACACTTTCACTTCATTCACGACCGGGTCTGGTTGTATAATGAAATCAGAGATAACGCTGACTAGTGTATTTTACACCTTTACGTCTTATATTGTTAAATGTAGTTAATACTCTCGTACATATTTTAGCTGTAATGATTTAAAAGCTTACAGTCTTTCCTTTACTTACTAAAAGTTCCGCCCATTTGTAATTACTGTCCGTATTTAGTAAATCTAATTAGCATCTGCATAACTTATCGTTTAGGTCATCAGCCGAAAGGCTGGTTAGAACCACTATCTTTTATGATATAAGAGGGCTTAGCGAGCTTAATTTAAGCGATGTTAGCTCGAAATACGTATGACATCTACTAATACGAGGTGTGGCAACTAAATAATGAGACTGACGTTATAAAAATTTAATTTTAATTTTATACATAATCTTTTATTGTCACCTTCAATATACACTCCTTCTCTATCCCTACAACGCTCCATGCGAATTTTCCTTTGTTGGAAACAGTGCTGGAAGTCTTCTTCTGTCAGCTACTTCAGGACAGGAGCACGTTGAGAAGAAGAATCGGTGATAAAGCACGTTTACTGGTAAAGCACTTTTATACAAACATAAACAGCATAATATTACAAATTCAGCAGTTAAATGCATAAGCATTCAATCGACATTAGCACATAAACAACCAAAGCCAGTGTCAACACATCCCACTAGACGCGCGATCGTAGAGAGCCTCAAAAACCATGCATTTGTACCATAAGCTAATGCACTAGTGAGAGAGAAACAAAGGAACGGAAGTATGCAGGAACATATATCGTGGGTGAGGATACGGAGTTGATGTAATGAAACGTAATACGAAAGGCAAGCATGACATAACACAAATTGAGTTGTAAGGCGAAATTAATTGTGCAGCAGTGCGTACTTTTGAATGACCGCAAACAAGTAAGAATAAATGAATTACCCCAGGTGTGGATTACTTAACAAATATCATTATTACATCAATCAAATTTTTTCTCTCTTAAATACAAGGAATAATGATCGGCTGGTGTTGTCAGGTAGATCACCCGTAGTGTTAAAAACAAAAAGTAGATCGCAGGTTATTTGAAGTTGGACATTACTATTGTATAGAATAAAATTGTAGTTCATGAGCCGATTTTTAAAAAAATCGTACGAGCCGTTTTTGAAAAAACCGCACGAATAAACTACTACATCCGTTTGATCAATTTTGATGAAAATGTTCATGTAAGGTCGGCTTAAGGTATCTAACGTAAATTTCCAGTTTCAACTTCGTACGGTATTCCGTTCTTGAGATATATTGTTCACCCCCCCCCCACAGACACACCTAGACAGACACACAGCCCATTCGATAAAAACATGATTGTGAAAACTCGATGTTGAAAAATCGACATGAAAATACCAATACTATACTGTCCTATATATTCTATAAAATTATAATATTATGTATCATATAGGATAAAAGAGAGTAAAAATTGATTATCATATGTTGTTCTCCAGAGTTATGAAGAAATAAAGCAAAACATGGGCATGCGGCATGTACCACGAGATCCAAATGTTCCGGTATTTTATGAATCTGGTGATGATCTTCCTACAGAAGTTGATTGGAGAAATCATAGTGCCGTTGTCGGAATTAAAGATCAAGGATACTGTGGATCAAGTTACGCTTTCAGTGCTGTAAGTAATCAAACCATCTATTTGGCAGTAAAACAGGGGTATTCCAATTAAAATCGATCACTGGTGAAGTGTTAACAGTAATTGCTCTTGAACCACTAGTTGCAGTAGAATTAAGTTGGTTTTTCTCTTACCATGTAAGCATTAAGCAGGCGTGTCCGGAAAGTAAGTACCGTTTTAAGAAAATAAATACTAAAATATTGTTTCAAGACATTATTTTATTTTCACTTGAAAGATCATACCTTAAACTACTTTTCTACGTAGTTTGCACCATTATACAGATACTTGTCGCAACGGGTGACCAGCTTAGTCAACAATTTAGTCTTGAAAAAATACTTTAGTCGGTATTTTTATTTTTTAAAAACGGTACATACTTTTTGGAAACGCCTGATAATTATTGCAGGACTGAATGACAATTTTAGTTTTTGTTTAAAAAGGCTGTTTATTTTTAATTTTTATAGATTCTAAAAGGAATTTATTTATGTCCATTTGCTGAAAATATAGTCTAATTGAGGTTTTTGCACAACAATGTGTTGAAGTTAACTCGTTCAAAGTAATCAATTTTTGAATCTTCATAATTGACTTTGTTTCAATAGTTTTGAATTATGTATAAACTGATTCAGAATTCATGGCAGCAATTATGACCTTTGGAGTGACATTGTTACTAGTAAGAGGGAGAAATCTCACTGTACGTGACAAATACATTGGATGAGATGAAATTTGGGGTACAGTAACATTCAGCTGTCATTTTTATTTACTTATTTCCAGAACGACCAGCATTTCTATAATTATGTATGCTGTCAATAGAACAATCAGTTATTCATAACATGAGTTAAAAACCTGCACAATTGATTCTATATTTTGCTGTTACAGTAACTAAAGAAGAAACCAATCTTTCTTTTATCTGTGATATGGTTACAGTTATTTCTTTGAAACTGGTTGATTACAAAATAATCAATAACAGTAATTAAAAAATCTGGTGTGAAAGACTCACACAACTTTCTCTTGCCAATGCAAATAATTAACAATATAACCTAACATTAGTAATAAAATATTAGAAATAAACAAAAAAAAATAACCTCTATAATCATAACCTAATTTTAATCATGAGTGAAAGACGCAAAATGAAAATCAACCTCAGTTTGGCTTAAAAATAGGGAAAATCACTTTCTAAAGCTAAACTGAGCTCTGTAGAGACAAATGCTCTAAATAAAAGTTGTAGATCTTATAATTTCCTATAAATTTGAATATACATTTTTGTCGTGAAAAGCATACTAAGGCTGAAATCTAAAAACTATATTTCTTTTACACATTTTCGTGAAAAGCACAGAAAATTGCTAATTACCGCTAAACGTTATACAAAAAATTGTTTGAAATAATAGTTGTAGTTTTTTAAATTTTCTACAACTTTTATTATATACATTTTTGTGCTGAAATGCATATTACAACTGAAATTTTAAAAAACAAACTTTTACGAGAAAACAGCCTCCTCAAGAATTTCAGCAGACATATCCCCTATGTTGTAGAGCAAAACAAAATTTAGTAAATGAGGCGATTTAAAAAAAATTCGTAGGAGCCGTTTTTGAGAAAATCGCAAAAAAGTGAAAAATGACACGAATAAACTGCTACTTCCAGTTGACCGATATTGGTGAAAATGTTCGTGTCGGGTTCGGTAGTAGTATCTAACTTAAGTTTAAAGTTTCAAGTTCGTGCAATGCTACGTTCTTGAGATATTCTATTCACACACACACACACACAGGTTTGCAACGGGTACGTTCCGAGGACAAAAGCACGAACCACACTTTCCGAGGACATCATTAATTAATCGGTTTTTTGAAAATTGTATGCATCACTGTATTGCAAAATTTGTCATATGCATCCCGAATGGTCAAATTTTGGGCTATCGCAACTTTTTAAGTTTTTTTAAACTACCATACTATCTGAGGACCATATTATTTAGCTATCGAGGTGAGAACACACACCAAAAAACAGTCAAAAATTATTTTCATTCACTTCCTGAGGACTATACTATTTAGCCATCGAAGTGAGGACACACTAAAAAAACCGTTAAAAATGATTTGCATTTACTATCTCAGGACCATAGTATTTAGCCATCGAAGTGAGGACACACGCCAAAAAACCGTTAAAAATGATTTTCATTCACTATTAGAGGACCTTCTATTTCTTCCATCTCACCGAGGACACACACAAATTCCATTCCCGGCTACAAACTAAGGACCATAGTTCTACCCCATCGTTGTGAGTACTTAGATTGTTAAGTAAATCAAACATCGGCATTTAGTAGCGATCAGGAAACAGAATATGACCTTTTAATAACCTTCCCTCGAATTATCATCGTACTTTTTTAACAGAAGCACTCACGACTGAGTGTTTTCATCCAACGTACATCAGCCTACATATTATAGCCCTCTCAAGTCTACCCTTCGTTACAGAATCTTAGTTTCATTTCATGTTAAATCTTTTAAAGAACATAAAACTAGGAACCAGAAAATTAAAGAGAAATTATTTATTTTCAAGCCGGAGCGCTGGCGTACGCGATCACATCCCTTCCGTCCGGGTTATCTTGGTATAGCACGGTTCTTAATCCAAGCTTGGTTAGCTTCATTTTGTAAAACGAGAGGCCGGGTTGGATCCGGGCGATGTAGCGGGTTAAGGTCGGCGATTATTTCCTTTAGTTGGAGTTGCTTGTTGGCCAGCGTACCGTTCGAAGTATTTCTATGTTTTCCATTGTGATCGCTACGTTAACGTTAATTGCATTAGAATGACAGACGTAAGTGCATACTGTGCGAGTATCGGCATGTTTTATTCAAGGAAATATTTGGATAAAATAGATTTTCGTTCTATAAAATTTCAGATTTTTGGTGCTGTGAGTTTTAGTATCTTGGTTCCAATAGTAATAGAAACGTTTCTGTTAATAGGCGGCGTATAACCTAATCCGGACTCGGACTCCCCAGACATTACCGTTAATGATTTGTGGTCCAAATAAGAATCATTTGAAGCAATAAAAACTGACTTAAACGAAGTAAAAATTTTTTAAAAGTGGTTACTGAGTCTATGAAAGTTAGTAATTTAATAATAGAAAAATTAGAGAACCAGTGTCAGGAATTAAAAGAGAACAATTTAAAACGAATAAAAAAGGTGAAAACTCTCGATGGGTTTTCTAGGCGTAATAACGTTTTTATAACTCATAAAAAAAGGTCAACCTCTAAAAAAAAGGTCCTACCTCTGAGTGTGTAGAATTTTTAGTCTAAATCAGCGACGTATACACTAAAAATAAATAATTATAGAAATGTTGTTAAGAAGTTACTTAAAATACAGAACAAAATTAGGCCTACGCACAATAGGTCTGTACATAAAACATTTTAACAGAATTTAACTTTTACGGCAGCTACAACGGCGAAACCAGTCCATTAAAAGTTTCTAAAGCAAAAATTACAGCAATAAAAACGACTAAACGCTAACATGAGGGACGAAGAAATAATCACCTTGCTTACTAATCAGTTAATACCTGAATTACGATCACTAGTGAGGGCCGCCAGCCGGTTTTGCTCGTTGCCGTAAAATTCTTTGTGGGGTTCGGCGATACGACTGGTCCTGGCGAATCGGGCTTGTAGGCGAGTTTGTAGGTGGTCTAAATCGTACATGAGCTCCCCATATTCTTTTCACCATCGTGCGGCGTCATCTTTAATTTGTTTTTGTCAGAGGTACCCACGAGGTACCCACAAGTATGGCGGTAGCTGCTGTTGTCTTAGAATCAGTTGGCAACTTTGTATGGTCAAGTTGGGATCTTCGTAGATCCTACCTCTGAATTCAGACAGCAAAAGGTGGGTATTCCTCACGGTGGTATAGGTTTAGCCCGCCCGTGGGCCATCAATGGTGATAGTGTGTTGAAGTTATAGAGGCGGTTGTCTGAAACGCCATAGGTAGTGCGTTCTGGCAGGTGTACATCGGTCTAGTCGTGGCTATGTGTCTGCTCGCGGGAAGGTCGCTTGGTCCCGGTTGGTTTGCGAAAGCTGAGGCAACCAAGTTTGTTGTCGAATACAGTGCCTCTGAGTACGGAGTGATTTACCTTTTGGACCTAAGACACCCAGTAGTAAGAGAACCTGGGACAAAAAATATTAATATTTTATATAACTACAAGGAAAATGAACGATTTATAGAAACAATTAGAAAGAGAAGACTAAAATTTTACGAACACCTGTGTAGAATGGATGACAACCGGTTGAAAACAAATGTTTAAGAAACTAAACAATAAACCTAAGGTGTCGGATAAATAGTTTAAAGAAGTCAGGAAGGATATTGAGGAAACCGGAATACACCAAAAAACCTTAATAAACTGAACCAAATTCAGGCAACTAATTATGGACTTTCATGAGGAGAAAAACAGAACACCGGGTGGACAGAAGAAAGGAGAAAAGCCTTCAGTGAATGAATGCTGAGGTTGTGGGCAGCAAACAGAGCTTCCAGAAATGTCTTAAGTCACCTCACGTGGTCTAAAATTAGCCCTACACGAGAAAAAGAAAATTTTAGTCATATTCTCTTTAAATTTTTTATGTAGGCCTACAGACCTATTGTGCGTAGGCCAAATTTTGATACGTATTGCAAAAATACGTAAAGTACGTAATTGTAGTAACTTTAACAGCTTTTCTATAATTATTTAATTTTAGTCTATACGAGACTGATATAGATTAAACCGGTATTTTGCAGATAATTATTTTAAATTTTAATTCAACTGCTGGATAAAGTAACTTACCATAACGGGGACCTCGAACCCAGGACATCCAGATTTACGCGCCAGTACTCTAATTACTTAGATAACCCTGAGATCCCGTAATTTTTTTATATGCTATAGAAAAGCTACATTTTTCTGCTTTTTTAAAGTATTAATATGTTTAGTGCAAGATTACTGCTTATGAATTCTTCTGATATAAAATTTGTACTTGGGTGTTTTTTTTGCAGTTTCTATGCAATGAGCCATTTTTTGTCAAAATACAAAAAATTGTAATAGGATGTACCTACACGGCCATTTATAGATTGTACATTTAATGTTAATGGTATGTAGGTCTTTGTCTCCCTATCACAAAATCAGATGAGTGATGACAATCTAACTTATGTTTAACTTCATAACGAATACATTTGTCATATTTGTAAATTTCCCTTCCTTTCCCGTAACCCTTGTGTTCACCTGTACCTGCCATCGTAATTTAGCTGTTTTGAAACGAAACAAGAGTCAGCGCAGAAAAGTAATAAATATTTATTTTCAGTTTTACAATATTAGGCCTACATATTATAAATTCTGTAATTGGCTAATACTATTTGCGGCTATTCTGTTTCATATAAGTACTGCGGTGAGAGTAAGTGCATACAAGGTTCAAAAAGTGTCAAGATTAGACAAATTTATTTAATAATGACATCAGTTGTTATTTCAAAACCAAATACCTGAAAATACTGTTAAAACATTTGACCCTTAAAAATCCCGTTAAAACCCTCTACGATGATTTCAAAATTCTTCTGCCTTTCAAGGATTAGGCATCTCTGCCTGTTCTGAACCTCTCAAATCTGCCCATCTCTTTCTCGGGCGTCCTCGTTCTCTCCTGCCCTCCAGCTTATAGCACAGTGTCAGCTTAGGTATCCTATCCTCTCGCATTCTGTTTACATGCTCTAACCACTGCATTCTGTTCTGGGATACCTTGTTGTTTATAGAGAAGATGTTGAGTTCTTTCCTTATCTCGGTATTCCTGTAACGATCTTCTCTACTACACCCATATGTATGTCGAAGAAATTTCATTTCAGATGCTTGGAATCTACTCGTCTCTCGCTTTGATAGCACCCAAGTTTCACTACCATAAAGTAGAGTCGGGCCTGCTAATGTTTTATAAAATCTCAGCCTCGTGTTTTTGCTGGTGCTATTTTTTAAAGTGCGGGGATAGTTCCACATATTTGCTGAAATCGGTGCATCTTATTGTAAGCATCTTTATCCTGCTGGTATGTAATGTTGCAACCTAGATACTGAAAGTGGGAGATCTGTTCCAAAATATTATTATCTATAACAATTTTACTTCTGACTGGCTCCTTCCCCCTAAATGCCATTATCTTTGTCTTCTTCGTCGAAACTGTCAACTTATATTCTTTGCAGAGTTTGTTCAGCAGGAAAAGTGCTCTCTGCAGGTCATCCTCATTCTCCTGTAGCACTATCAGGTCATCGGCAAATAATAGGCAGTTTACAACCCTATTTCTATGAGAATACCAGAGTGCATATGAGACTTCCACCTTCTGATAATGTTGCATCCATTGGTCCTTCGACACTACATTTAGCCGTGCTGTATCTCTTTCCGTCTTATTCAGATGTTTCATGACCTTGAACGCCACTTGCTGTCTTCCATATCCAGCCTTCCTTATAAAAGTCTCCTAAGATTCTTTATGTGCCCTCCTAGTGATTCCTCTACCGATATTTCTTTTGTCCCTAGACCACTGTTTAGACTCCTCCGTGTTTACTTGTTAATTGGTTTTGTATGCTCTTTTCTTATCCTCTATTGTCTTAGCTATTTCCTCATTCCATACCTTTAATTGTTTCCGATTCATTGATTATCATTTTTTTCCCTAGAGCTTCACTTGCTGCTCTCCATAAGCAGTACTTTACTAAATCCCACTCCTCATTTACATCATTAGAGGTTGGCCACTCCATGAGATACTGTTACAGTCTCTTTTGGTACAGTTCTAAGACACTTTGCTCCTTCAGAAGATGTATTTTAAAAATCTCTTCTCTTATTTCATTTACACGTCTTGTAGAAACATTCTTCCATTTTGAATTAATGTTTATCTTCGCTGCAACAAGGTAATGATCTGAGCCACTGTCACATCCTCTATAGGCTCTTACATCTGTGACATTCTGGCTCAACTTTTCATATACTATTATATAGTCAATAAGTGACCTTGTTCCTCTGGCAGACCAGGTAAATTTATGAACATCTTTTTTCCGAAAAAAAGTGTTAGTAATTTTAAGATTATTAAAAGTCGCAAAGTCTCTTAACGTATGATCATTCCTGTTTATGCATTGTTCCCCATACATCCCGACCACTTTGGGAATAGGCAAATTGCCTACTCGTGCATTCATATCGCCTGCAATGATTACGAACTCGTTTCTGTTTGAATTCAACAAATCCTGTAGGGTCCTGTATAGCATGTCCGTTTTTTCCGCCGATCTTCCCTCTTCAGGTGCATAAACGCCAATAACCACTAGATCTCCTCGTTCCACTTTAAATCTTGCCATTACTATCCTTTCATTTATACAGCTGTAGCTCCTGATTTCCTTTTTCCATTACCTGTCAAAGAGAATTGCAACTCCAGCACTGGCTCTCTTATTTTGGTCTACACCGCTATATACCATTGTGTAGTCATCCATATCCTTAGTTCCTTTCATCTTCTTTTTAGTCTCTGTGATAACTGCTATGTTAATTCTTTGATCTCTTAGCTCGTTATTTAATTCTATTTCTTTTGTCGACAATCCTCTTAAATTCCTGGTTGCTATGTTAAAGGTGTCCATTATGCCTTATCTCTTTTTCTTTGTTCGTATCCAGATTATATTATCCGTTAATCCCGATCCATCATCCGAGGCATCATGAGGTTTGCCAGTATTTAAGAAACCCCTGTGGCCGCGTTACGAGCGCTGCGCAGATTAAGCTCATTAGTGGGATTGCCACATCACTGCATATGAGCCTGCAAGACAGTTCCTTCGAGATGCCGCTCTAGGCTCTTCCGCCTCCTCCGCCGTTAAAAAAGTCTTCCATGTCCACCTTTAGAGCCATTGACCACCTTCACTGGTTTTTGTTCTCCCTAAGTATTTTATTTCCTCAGCACTCTCCAACAGAGTTGACGAGTGTCCCCATCGCCAGGGGCGGCTCCCGATAGCAGACCCAGCAACAGTCACGGGGATTTCAAAATTATGACAGTAAAAGAACTAACCGCGTCCTTCTGTAGTAAATTTCACCAAAGACTAGATGACCATCCAAACCAATTAGCCCGAGATCTAGCTACAAGGAACTTCTCAACTGTGCGACGCGACGTCTAAAGCGAAAATGGAGTAGATACCTTTAGGTCTGAATAACGGACAACACCCGTAGTTGTCATCGGAGACTGTACTGCTGGGTACCTTTTGTTTTTATAAAATTCTCCACCGCCATTTAATTATCATTACTCGTATACGGAAGTTGTGCAGCTCAATGTACAGTACCGTAATACAAAAAATAATGAAAGACAAACAAATTTGAAGAAGGATTACGTCTATTTTATGTTGTACAACTTGTTTAAAAATACAACACATTCAGAGAAATCTATAAATGTATTTATTGTATACCTCATTACCGTAAAAGAAAGTGGCGTATCTTGGTTAAAACATTTAACATATTTTTACAAAATTACTCTTCAACTCATATAAATTAACACTTGGTTAATTTTAAGTGAAATTTTTAATGCATTGAATTTTGCTGTAGTAATGTTCTGGTAAAATTATCGCGAATATTTTTATTATAAGTATTCGTCAGACTAAGGTCGTAATAACAGTACGCTCATTGCTATGCGCCGTACGCTTTACGAATCGTTTGCGTGTAATCTCGAATAGGAAAAACTAAATCTTTCAATATTAAAAAAAATTTACATAAATAATTTTAATTCTAAAATAGTATTCTAATATTTTATTAGTAATAACTGAAGTAAATCAACTGCTGAAGTAAATGAGTTGCTGGAATTCATTAAAGTTATCTTTTAAGTGCACATTGAATTTTTGTGCTATGTTGTACTGAAGAGTCAAACATTTTTAACCGCTGCTGCAAGAGACATTGACAAAATTTTTGGACACAATAGTTCAAACTGTATTGTGTATAACTTTATCCGCCAAAAATAGGGTTTACAACCTAATACCGAGCAAAAGATGTTGTAAAATTAAATTATATTTATAAAAGCTAAATACCACTCACGCATTGATCACGATTTCTTCAAAAGTGCAAGACCATTAATACAAAATTTGGTACAAATAGACTTCTTACCCCAGAAAGGCGCACAAAGAAATTTTGAGCAAAAATTTTGACTTAACGGAGTCTCGTGGAGTGATGAACTTTATGTGTGACAATATTTTGCCTCCGATTTAGATTAAATTGTATACTTTGGCGAAACAGAATGTCTCTAATTATTAAGAGTTTTATTTGCAGAAGAAAAATGAGCTGATATTGGGCAATGGGACAATATTGAATTTATCTAAACTCTAAATGTACCGTATACATTTTACTTCCCTTTTGTGGAAGTTAAAAGACGATATTTTTTATGAATTTTTTTATAAATGAAAACAAAAAAGAAAACAATGTTTAATAAGTATAAATCTAAGCGATTAAGGGTTTGTTAGTGCTACAATTAATTACAGTTCTTTAAAATCCGCACTGCGTACGCTCATTACTATACGCCAAAGAATTAAGGAATCGTTTGAGTCACAAAAGAAATATAGATATTGGTAAGTTTACATAAACAATACCGATAAAGCAAAAGGGAAATACAGATGCGCCTACACAGTTCCCACTATTCTGAATGAAATGGCTCGCCCTGGTTCACAAACTGAAAACAATCATGCTTCTCCTGTACAGATTACATACTAACAACGGTGTACGAAACTTGGCATCATTGTACTGCTAATACACACAAGGCTACATAGTACGGTTGTAACAGACAGTTCAACTGAGGACTTATTTTGTTAACTATGAGTATGGCTCGTGAGTCCTCGCTTATGCGACTTTGGAAAATAACTTGTGTATATGGTGTGTATGACTCTCAAGTGTTAGCGCTACGTGGGAGACACACTTGGAACTAACAGTGCCTGTAAACCATCTAAAAGGACACATTATTTTTTTCTTAAAAATATATACTTTTCTGAATCGTAGGCCGTAGAAACCAAATTTCAACGTTTTACGTTCCGAGGACAAGTGTGTTTCCTCAGCCCGTTTTTAGGTCCGTTTCGGGATCTAGGTTATTAAATAATTAATACACTAAAGTTTACAATTACAAAGATTATTACAAGATAATTAATTAACAATTACAAGATATATTACACTAAAAGATTACAAAATAAATAATTAAACTAATTATAATTAAGAAATACAATAAATGATTTAATAATTCACTTAAAATAAATAACAAACAATAAATAACTTAATAACTTACTTAGCATCACTTTTATACATTACACTAACATACAAAATGCAAACTGAATTCACAAAACTACACATTAACTTTATAATACACTCACAAAAAGACTTTACACAATACACACACAACAAAGGCAGTATAACCGTCGTCGATCAACACAATGCTCGGAATAGTTAACCTGCTATAACACTCGTCGAAGATCAAACGGATACTGACTGGACCGCGCTCGGGGGTCTCCTTTTATAATCATTCACAAAGATCATTCCAGAATAAAGTAGAGAAATCATATAGTACAAAAAATAACTCTTAATGAGTGCTAGAAAAATCCGTTGTGAATAGGTCAACAAAAGGTCTTTTGTAAATAGCAAACGTAAACAACCTGCCTCCCTCATAATAGCTGTACACAATACCTAAACTTTATGATAGTTATAACAACCATTATGAATGAATAGACACACTTTTATGGTTACAACTGTCATTTACAAAACTGATCTTATTGTGTATTGTTATTTTTATTATTCCTGAATTATTTTTATGAATGGAATTCTGGAACCTTCGTGAACAATCTCGTCTTTTCTTCGATCTTGTTACAATATCAATGTCCCCCAATACAAACACACCCACACACACCCACACACATACACACACGCACACACACACACACACACACACACACACACACACACACACACACACACACACACACACACACACACACACACACACACACACACACACACACACACACACACACACACACAAACCAATCGCTAAAAACATGTTTTTTTGGGTTCATGGGGTCTAAAAACGTGTGTATCCGGCGAAAACTCGATTTTGAAAAATTGAAATGAAAACATCACTTTCCTTCCTATATATTCATATAGGCAAGAGCAAGTAAAAATATAATTATATACACTAACAAACAGATTTTTTAAAATATTTATCGTGACAAAATAGGGTATCGCTTAAGTTTAAGGAATTATATTAGAGTTTACCATAATTTTAATCTATTGAATTTTCCTTTTAATTAACAGTCAAATACTAATATAACAAATCTGGTGTGAAACACTAAAATTTTGTTTGCCCTATGTATTCATATAGATCAAGAGAAAGTAATAATGGAAAGTTTAACCTATGTTTAATCATTAAAACAATGTATAATGAAAAACCTAACGTAATTTTAATCATGAGTGAATGATGCAAAATTAAAATTAATTTCTGAAGAACTTAAAATATGGAAAATTACTAATTGACGCTAAACTAGGCCTGTTGAAAAAAGTGCTTAAAATAAAAGTTTTATTTATTTTTATTTCTTGTAATATTAATTATATACACTTTTAGTAAAATGCGTACTAAGGCCACAAATCTTAAAAAAATTTTATTTTGCAAATTTTAATGAACAATAAACAGAAAATCACTAATTGACGCTGAACGACGTTGTATTGACGTTGCCGCTGAATTGACGTTGTAAGCAATAAAGTTTGAATAAAAGCTGTAGGTCTTTTAATTTCCTACAACTTTAATTAAAAACACTTTTTCCCAAAAATGCATGTAAAGGCTGCATTTAAAAAAAACAATTTACCACGAAAGCACAGCTCACTTCAGAATTTCGAAAGTGATGACGCTTGTCCTATCTTCTACAGCATATAAAAATGTTTTCAATGAGGTGATTTAAAAAAAATTAGGTGCCGTTTTTGAGAAAATTCAAACAAAGGGAAAAATCTCACAAATAAACTACTACTTCCGGTTTATAGATTTTTATGAAAAAATTCTTGTTAAATTCGCTAGTAGTACCTAACTTAAGTTTAAACTTTGTATGATATTTCATTCTTGAGATAAATTAATCACACACACACACACACACACACGCGCGCGCGCGCACACACACACGCGCGCGCACGCACACACACACACACACACACACGCACGCACGCACGCACACACACTCACACCAATCGCTTAAAACGTTTTTTTTTGTTCAGGGACGTGAAACATGTATTTCTGGTGAAATTCCGATTTCGAAAAATCATGAAAACAGTACTTTTCTTCTCTGTAAATAATAACAATAATAATTCTGTATTCAATGACTGTTGACACAGAATAGAATGCATCATTACAATTTAGATTCAAATGTACATATAATTATAATAATAAATAATAATTAAATTTAATTATTTATAAATAATAGTAATAATAATAAAATTTATGTAGGGCAAGAGAAAGTAATAAAAAAAGAAGGAAATCAGTGAAATAAGGCCAAACATTGATGTAAAATACATAAAAATTCATTAATACTGTCTTAGAATATTTAATTAGTTTAATATTTTATTGGTTTAAGAGAAGAGGAAACCTTAAATTATTACTTTAAAACACCAATTTTCTAGCCAAAATGTACTTTTTGCTGTTGTATTAGGTTGTAGGTAATGATAATATTTTTGATACTGGTTGTCTACAGGTTCCCAAAAATTTCATGGCTGGAAACTTCACTGTGATGAGTTCCATTTAGGTTTTTGTAAATGTAACACTCTGAAAGTCAGTGGAAACATATTAAAATTGTTCTGTAGTATGAAATATGTACCACAGATTTCAAAACGAACTGTTTCATAGTTTTTAATTTCGACTATTTAAAAACGTCCGGAACGGGTTTATTTGGTAAAACAATTTCTTTTATTTTATTTTAGGTTTGTGCCTTGGAAGGCCAGAATGCAATCAAGAATAAAAAGTTAGTTTCATTGAGTGAAAAGAACATACTGGATTGTAGCCTACTGGATGGTAACAATGGATGCAATGGAGGTTTAATGACATACTCTTTTGATTATATCCGTAAGAATGGAGGTATTGATACAGAAGAATCATATCCTTACGACGATATTGTAAGTTGAGATCTGTTTAATTGTTATTTATGTATACTGTAACAACTAGATTCGGGATCTGGGGTTAATTACTAATAAACAGTCTAACCGTAAACTTATAACAATTTATTATATTTATTTTACAAATAATGATTAACTTAGACTATTGATAAATAATATTAGATAATATAAAATAAATCAGTTACAAAACTTAAGCTTAAACCCACTTGAGTGACAGTAGACTGTTCTTCAGAACTAAAACGATTACTTGTCTACAAATACTTGTTACCACCCGCCAGACACAATTAAGGTAACTCAGAACCGGTCCCGTAACGACACTATTTCGAACGCCCAGATAACACTTTTCATTCGCAAACATACAAACTATTGACTGACCCTAATGAACGAATTCGTAAACTGTGACGTATACGATACTGTATTTTATTAAAATTATCACATACAAATATTTTACTAGTAAGTTCTATCCATGTACACACGAAAAAATAAAACGGTATCAGAACAATGATTAACTGTTTTGCAAAACCTTTTGCCTTGGTTTTAAGCATTGGACCATTGACACTAACACCTTATGAAGTTACAATGGCGAACCATTCATTCAACGCTTCTCAACAAGTGGATCCTTCCTTTACGTTTTCTTTTCTGAGATGTTTCATGATCTTTTAATGCCCATTCTTGGCGTATTTTCTTTTCTTGGAGCACAATACAAACTATCGTAATTTTCGGTACACCGGTTTTTTCCGATAGTTTACGTAGGGTTAAGTTAGGTGGATACGTTTTAATTTTGTCGAGAAGCTTTATTCGTTCATAGTCATATCGTTACGCGGCATTTAACTCACGAAGACGTTATTAGTAGGTACTGTACTGTAAGCCTACGCATAAAAATATCAACAAAATGTGCGAAACGAATGGAATTAAATAAGAAAGTATGCCTGCAGATAACAAAACAACCAGACTCGAAAAACAATGCGTTACAGTACACTCATGAAATCACAAAAACTGATGAGAACCATGGAATTATGAATGGTCTATGTACGTATGACAAGTGACAACTAACCATAAGTTGCAAGGAGGCTATAAAGCTTGTAAGGTTGGGCGTAACTAGTGGATATGACTTCCTGAAATTTGTGCAATGACGATTATGTAGCCTACACATTGTACTGTAAATAATATCTTTATTATGACTGATGAGTGATTACTGTTGTTTATTTGTTACAATGTTTAATACCTCTATCCTACCCATTATCTTTTCTTGCTGCTTAGAATCACATGTTGTTCGTCACTGGCCTGTAATGGTTTTAATAAAACATATATGTACATACACCAGATTAGCCCCAATAAGCGGCGTTATGGACCGAATAAACGGAGCCAACAGGTTTTATCAATGTAAAATCCCCATCTGTTTTTGATCATTAAAGAACTGTGCCAAAAAACCGGCTGCCCCAATTATTAACCAGTGGACAATTATCCGGAATCGACTATATGTAAGAATTCAAAACTTTGAGTAATTGATTGTAGTTTAACTCCTAACGTTTTACACAGAGGATAACGATGGACTAATATTGTGAATTGTACAGTTCATTACAATGTACAAAAAATGTAAAAAATTACAAATCACTATCTTATATAACACATGTTTTCCTCTTTTTGATGATAGGTTGATAACTGTACATTCACCAAAGAAGGAATAGGTGCTACCTGTACTGGATATAAATATGTAAATAAAAGTGAAAAGGCATTGTTAGAAGCTGTAGCAAAAATTGGCCCCATATCTGTTGCCATATCTGTTGTTACTTGGACTTTCGCGAACTACAAGAGTGGTAAGTAAAACCCGAATAATAATAAGCTTAAAAAATGTAATGTGAAATACTCTCATGACGTTTTCTTGCCAATATATGTTTAATCATGACAAACAATGTAAAATGTGTGACGCTACTGTAAGGCATTGACTAATGATTACTTTTGAATTATTATTTTTACTGATATCTGATAGGCGTTAAATAAAACAGCCCCTTGCCACAGCCTAACCGAACTAAGGAAAGATATTTGGTAGTTTAAAATAAATACGCTAACAAAGTTTTAAAGTTCAAACTTATTTAATATTTAATTAAAAAAAAGATGAAAGAAATTATTATGTGACAAATTTTTTTTTGAAATCTCCCCAGTTTACGTTTAAAAATATTCCATTTTATAAAAAAATATTCTGGTACCAAAAATATCTAACAAACTTTCATTTACCTGCAAAAACAAACGAACTAAAAGACAAATAAGCTCGTGTCGCAAATACATTATTATAAATTTGAAAATGTGTTACTTACCTTGAAATAAAACAAGTCCATTTAGGTAATCGCTGTTACGTTATCCATACACACACTACATACACACATACACAAATACAATTCATTTCAGGTTCATTTTCCTTGAATTTACCAACCTTGAAAAACCACATTTTACGAATCTTGAAATTTGTACTTCACGACCCCTGAATTTTTCTAGAATACACAATACGAAAACAGAAATTAATAATCTTTTAAACCAAAACGCTTTCTTAAAAGACATCTATTTATCTCTCTTTTTGTTTACTGATTTTACTATACAATTAGTTTCAAAATACTCAAACCTTGACATTTACGAATATTTATTTAAAACATATAAAATTAATTCAAGAAACAGAATTACTCTGAATGATTTTACCTTTGATAATATTTCTATTATTTAATTAGTTACTTGCGTACGGTTCCAACATAAACACTAAGACCGACAAAGATATATAATATATATTTATATATATATGATATACAATGAACAGCCAAAAACAAATTAAATATATCACTCACCTCAGAGTATTACATTTATTCAAGATCTTTCGTCTCTCTTGGAGACATCATCAGGAATTATATACTACACACTAAACACATAAAACATTAAAACAATTATGGTCGAAGACCACGTCAATTATTTTCTATTTCACTAACCATGCCGCGCGCGGTTATTCGGCCAAACGACGGTATAATCATTTGTTCCTAGTTTTATTTCTTATCATGACTTTGTAACAATTTGAAATAATTTGTCGTTATCAAAGTCTGTCTGGCTGTTCATTAAATTGATCTTTTTATTTTTAAATTTATAAAATATAATATTTTTCCAGCTGCCATAATTTTTTTACTATCGAAACATATTTCTAAAATTTCTAAATTATTTTCGTGACTGCTTATTTTATGCCCTATCGTTAGCAGATGTTCTGCCACATTAGAATTTTTACCTTCCTTTTTTAAATAAGCAGTATAATTCTCAGAAAATCGTTTGTTAAACGAACTATTAGTTTTTCCAATGTAACAAAAATTTAATTTATTTAAAAAAAATTAATTATTATACAAATTAAAATAATTAATTTAATTATTTTAACAAATTTAATTTGTTTTGTTTTTGGCTGTTCATTATATATCATATACGTAGTGGTGCAAACAAAGGAAAATAATGTTTAATAAAATATATTTATACAGGGTGTCTCACGAGTAACCTGACAAACTTCTAAGGTGGTTTCCTCTCAACAAAATAATGAAAAAAATTTATATAAACATGGTTTCGGAAACGCTTCGTTAGCGAGTTACGGCTAGCGAAAGATTTCGCCTTGGGTTCAGAACAAACGCCTAAATAAAGTCATCCTAGAGGTCTAGAAACCCAATTTTATTAGTAGATTTTATGGTTTGTCATGTATTTTGACCCGAAAAATTGAATAAAATAGTTCCAGAACCATATCTTCAGTAGTTTTTGTGATATCCAATGAAAAACGGACAAATCTGTGCATAAAAATAGGTTTTTTTAGGTTTGAAGAACAATAACTGTGTTAAATGGCTAATAAATGTGTAAGTTTATTAAAGAAACTTGTAGAGATTTTAATTTTGAAAAGAATGATGTAAAATAAGTCAATAATGAACAAACATAAAGTTTAAAAATTTTATGTTTAATTAAATCAACACATACGAAAAATAAGACAGAAAATGCAATATCTTTTTAATTAACGTTCTTCGTAAACACAAAACATCTTAGCCTAATTGCTGAATCTTTTATTTCAATATCCATATCTTACAAATGGTGTTCAAAATGATTTCTTTCGTCATTTGTGCACAATCTAACGCGTTTAATGAAACCACGTGTAGCCTTTCTGATACCATCTCGGTTGTTCTTAAGTAGTTCATACGGGTTTAAAATTCGGTTCAATTACTCTTCTTTGGAATTAACTGGTTCTGCGTATACAAGCTGCTTTAAATGACCCCAAAGGTAAAAATCCAAAGGGATTTAAATCAGGGGACCTAGGAGGCCAATTAATTGGTCCTCCTCGACCAACCCATCTGCCCGAAAAACTTATCTGCAAGTGCTCTCTAACATTTTATGAATAATGTGCCGGTGCGCCATCATGATGGAATATCATTTGATGTCTTCTTTCAAGTGGTACATCTTCAAGTGGAACTAGCAGTTGATTCTCTAAAAAGTCTTTATACACAAAACCTGTAAGGTGGTTTTCAAAAATAAATGGGCCAATTAACTGGTCCCCAATTATACTACACTATACATTTATAGAAAATCTAATTTGAAAGTTTGACTCTACAACTGCTTTTAGATTTTCAGTTGACCACCGGTGACCATTCTTCAAATTTACAATTCCGTATCTTGTAAACAACGATTCGTCCGTGAATAAAATATAATTTACATTACCTATTTCGATTTTCTAACACCCATCGACACAATTGTAATCTTAATGCACCTGGATGAAGATTTTTCACTTTTTTTAAATGATATGGATAAAAGTTGTTTTCTTTCAATGTTCTCCAGACTGTACTACGAGATATGTTTAATCTATTTGAACGTCGGAGAGTGCTTAGTTGAGGACTGCGCTGTATCATGTGAAAGATATTATCTTGTTCGCGTACTAGCAGTAGTACAGGACGTTCACGCGAACAAGAAACGGTAGGAAAAGATCCGTTTGTTCGTAAGTTATTGAAAACTGATGCAAATGTTTCGTGAGTAGGTGTTCTTCTATTCTGAAATCGTCTTTCATATTCACGTTCAGCTGCCCGATTATTTCCATTGGCAAAACCATAGACGAAAACGATATCTACGTACTCTTCATTTGAAACTGCAAATGGCATCTTATAGTTAAAAAAAACACGAATGAAGTACAAATAATACAATAATACACATACACTGCTCTACCTCCTCCTATGCGCTACTAGCGCATTCTACAAGCGTGGGGCAAAAAGATAGTTGCAGACAAAAAACGTTAAAACACTTTGCCTAATGGGAGATCTCTCTATTTTTACTTACTCCATGGTCCGAGCTAAAATGTCGTTTACGCAAGAACAACATGTATTCATTGTTGTGAGTTACTGCCAATCGAAATAATATTTAAAGTAAAGTAAAGTAAAGATGCTTTTCCAGATGCTAATGTGCCAAACAAATTCACTAAATCTCGTTTATTTAGTCGTTTTCGGGATACAAGAAGAGTGGATGACCGTAAACGTACAGGCCGTCCAAGTGTTTTAACGGATGATACTCTGCAGACGATAAACGAAAAACTTCTTCGTTCTCCGACTAAGTCTCTTCGGAAACTTGCTAGCCAGACTGGGCTATCTTATGAAAGTGTTCGTAAGGCTACTAAAGTGCTGAAATTACATCCGTATCGGATAAGTGTGACTCATCAGCTCCAAGAACCAGTCAAGGAAAAGCGAATGTAGTAGTGTCGGTGGTTCAGACGTTTCATTAGAAATGAAATTTCTGTTTTAGACAAGGTTTTCTCAGCGATGAAGCTTGGTTTCATCTTAGCGGATATGTCAACAGTCAGAATTTCAGAATATTGTCTGTAGACAACCCATATGCGTTCGATGAACAGCCATTACATTCGCAAAGAATTGGCGTGAGGTGTGGTGTATCTCGTCGGAGAATTGTCGGGCCTATCTGTTTTTTGGAGACCATAACAGCTGAACGGTATCAACAAATAATTTGTGAATACAAATAATCATGTTATTTTGTAATTTAGTAAGTTAAAAAAATGAAAAGGTACTCTAAAAACAATTTTTTGTAGTTTGCGTTGTGCAACTTTACAGTCACCCTATATATATATATATATACAGGGTGGCGCAAAAGTTACTGCACACTACAGTAAACAAAGACTGAATTTATTTTTTATTACAAAAAACTTACAATTTACAACTTACAATTATTTTTTATGTTCAAATTGTTTTCCGTCTTCAGTAATACATCTTTTAAGTCTCTCTCGAACACTGTTACACACTCTATGGCATAGTCTGGTATTACTGTCCAAATCTTCAAATGCCTCGTATATGTAGTCTTTCATTTCGTCGATGGTCTGAGGCTTTCTAGAATAAACAGAGTCCTTGACGACACCCCATACGAAAAAATCCATGGGCGTGATATCTGGTGAACGTGGAGGCATGTCAATATCTGCCCTTCGTCCAATAATTTGTCTTCGGAAAATTTCGTTTAAATAATCGCGGACTTCAGTGGCATGATGTGGTGGAGCACCATCGTGTTGAAAGTACAGTTCTTGAAAGTTTTCAGCACACGTCATGAGTCCTGGTACCATGTAATTCTGAAGTATATCCAAGTATTTTTCTCCTGTCACAGTTCCTTCAAAAAAATATGGTCCATGTATGCCAAATGATGATATTGCCCCCCAGACCCTCACACCAGGTTGATTTAGTTCATTTTCTAACGAAACATTTTGATTATCAGTATACCAGTAAGTACAGTTATGTCTGTTAACTTGGTCGCTTAACTTAAAATTAGCCTCATCAGACCACACAATTTTTTTGAACAAGTTAGGGTCGAGTTTCTGTTGGTTAAGGATCAATTCACAAAATTGAAGACGTCGATCTGGATCATCTTCAAGTAACCCTTGTAGCAAACGTGGAATGTAAACTTTGTAATTGTGTTTGTGTAACATTCTTTGCGCAGACCTTCGTGATAAATTCAACTCAGATGCTAATTGTCTGGTTGATTTTCGTGGACTTTTGGTAATAGCTAAACATACCCGCAATTCATTTTCGTCAGTTGAGACCGTTGTTGGGCGGCCAGATCTTGGTGCATCCATAACAGATCCATGTTGTTCAAATCTATCTCGTATGTCGTACACAGTTCGTCTAGACAGTGGGTTTGATCTAAAGTGTCCAGCCCATTCATTAACAACTGCAGTAGCACCACTTTTATAAAATGTTTTTGAAGCAAAAATTCTTTCTTCTTTCGTTAACATCGCGACAACTATAAAAACATCTAACACATACAAAAACGTCTCACAGATCACGCTTTCAAGAACTCACTGGATCCATTGTTGTGTTTGTCCTTGACGAGACGTATTGCCAACTTGACGCGGCGTAATTATCAGCATTTTGTAATACCAACATCACGGGCTAAAACTATTGTACTACATCTTCTTGTCATTTTAATTTTTTCTTTTAACCAACTGTGCAGTGACTTTTGCGCCACCCTGTACACACACACACACACACACACACACACACACACACACACACACACACACACACACACACACACACACACACACACACACACACACACACACACACACACACACACACAACACACACACACACACACACACACACACACACACACACACACACACACATATATATATATATATATATATATATATAAATGGAAATTTAACATAATAAGCAAACACCCCAAATTACTTTAAGTTACACCGTAATTAAAATTAACAATTTACAAGTAAAACCATTATTATCGCCACAACTATTATTAACACGTTTATTATTGAAACAATTTATTATAAAACCAAATATTAAATTAATATCGCCAGTAAACATAAATATTTATTTAGAGAAAATACCCCCAAAACATTACTCAATACAACAACGAATAAAATAATCCACCAACAAGATACTACAGAATGAAATAAAGCCAACTTACCCAAAATTTCACAACGTGTTCGTGGAATAAATTAAATAAATCTTGTCATAGTAGTTATTTAGATAAAACCAATTGAAGACAAATTATATAAAAGAAAAATAATTATACTAGGTTTGTAATAAGACATTACAAGAACTATCCATCAACTACATACATTACCGTCTTTGGCTGCCAAAACAACATATTACATATGTTTCTTCCATGATGCTATTAACGCAACAAGAAAATGCAAACTCCACCCTAGTTCACCCCGGCAGGTCACATGACACATCCCAACCAATGAAAACGGTTAGAAGTTGAACCGGCAATCCAAAAAACGTGTTACTTCGCAGGTAGACCAACCTGGTTCTACGACTCCAAGAACAAGACAATAACTTACAAAGGAACAGAAACTAAAGACCCAATTGCCTAAGACGAATAAAAATTTAAAAAAATGAAAAACAAACATCCCGAACTATAATGCAAAATCTACTGTTAAGGTTTTCACCTTGGATTTGCCTAAGTGGTATAATGGATAATAATTTTCCTTGAATATTTTTATAGGAGGTCCAGTACGCATTTACAGGGGTCAGCGTACAAGATCATTTGCTAATTTTCAAAAGTAGTTAAACGAATACAAGGAAAGGAAAAACATAGGAACACAAATAACATAGGAAAATGACCACTTGAACAACTAAATTAAGTGTCACAAACATAAACATCCACTTACTTGTTACAAAACGAAATAGCGTGAAGTCTCTTATCGCAGCACGTGCCGGAAGTCCATGATTGCCGGTGAAGAACACTTTAATAATAGTTACACATTTACGAAGCATACACTAACACAATATTATACATTAGCACGCATAAACACAGTGAAACAGTTAAAGCCTTGATTAGAAAGCATTTGCAAATTCCAACCATCCCGCTAGATACTTGGCCGAATTAACAGCCTCGGTCGAAGGATGCGTCTGTCCGTGATGAATTCAGTTGAGTGGTCGAGTGGAACGGATATAGGTTAGCAGGTGCACGGGGAAGAATCATAGAGATTAATAGGAAGATGGGATCAAGATAGGTGGGGTGAAATGATGTAGGAGATGACGTAGTACGAAGGAACAAGAATGATACAGCATAATTGGGATTAATAGATGCAATTAAGAGCGCCAAGGCGCAAGCATTTGAAATACCGCACTCGGCAACTAAACATTACTTAACCCGGGAGAACATGACTTAACATGTACAATAAACAGAAAATGAAACTATCCAATGCATATAATATTACCTAAAATTTGAACACAACTAAATATAAAATTACAAATAGAAGAACCCCATTAATAATGAATACAAAATAACCAACAATCGACAATCGAGACTACCTAAAATACTTAATATTGAGTTTTCTGCTGTAATATCAAGTAAAATTAAAAAAAAAATAACAGAAATATTTAATAAAATTTTATACGTTATAAAAGTTTTAGAATAAGGATCAATCTTTATAAGAAAATAAAACTACTTGTAAAATCTAATAGCAGTAACGTTAAACGTAGACCAACCTTAACAATTAATAAAACAAAGAAGTTGAAAAAAAATATTAGGCTACAACTTACTCTCCGAACCAAATTGACAAATTAACTTAATAAATCCCTTGAACTAAATTCTAAATTTAGGGATGTTACAAATGAAAATCATAACCTAATTTGAATTATGTATTAATGGCAGAAAATGAAATAAACCTCTGTAGAACTTAATAATACGTCAAATAACTAATTGATGCAGTTAACCTAAGTGTTGTATAAAACTATGTTTGAAAAATTTTTTTTTGTGTATATATACGAAGTCTGTCCCAAAAGTAAGTATACTAATCTTATATTTAATTATATATTGTACTTAATTGAAATTACGAGTAATCTCCTTCGAAGTATGACTGGGGAAATTCACAGAGGTTCCAACGTTTCTTCGTATTTTAGCCTAAGAGTAGCGTTTATTAAGTGAGTATGTTTAATTAACGCCTTTCTCGGTAATTGCTTCAACATTTCCCGTTATCAAATCAAAACCTGGCGTCTTTTTTGAATTTATATTGTTTATTATTTCTCTGCTTCCTTCTTGTGATGTACAAGGCGTGATATCTCGACTCTCCTGATGAGCAGTATCCTCCATGATTTCCTCTTCTCTGTCCACAACATGCAGTTGGAATATATCTTCCAGGTATTCAGCGAATCTTTGTGCTTTCTCGTCATTGTTCCTAGCCCATAGCCCATCCAACTTCTTAATTGGCGGAGCTTACTGGACGGGCCGTTTCATTTTTTTTGTTCCCTTTCCTGGAGAATACTCAGTACTTTGATCATTAGGCAGCTTTTTCAAGTATTCGGTCATCGTTTCATTTTTTATTGGTTTATTTATCTTTCCAGTGGTTGGGTGAGGTTTCAGGTGTGTTTTGTCTCGTGGATCCCTTGTTTGATGCTAACGTTTTCTCGCTTTTCTTTTCTCAGTTATCATTCTCTTAATATCCTGCGGATAATTATTCCCGTTTGTTCTTATCTTGATTTCCAGAGTGCTATTCCACGCAGATTTTTGTACATCAACTGCAAACTTCTCAACTCCCTTGTCGAGCTGATCTTCATTTCTAAGAGTTATGTTTAGAATGATTGCCTTTTCCAGTACTTCCCTTAAGCTTACCCAGTCGGAAAATTTATTGACAAGGAATGGGTCAAATAAAAGTTGTAATTTTTAAAATTTTCTATAACTTTCATAATGTATATTTTTGTAATTAAATGTATTCTTTGTCATTAAATGTAGGCCGACATCTTAAACAATCCCAAACAATCCCGTCTTACACTGATTTTGGTTAGAAGAATAGAGGAAATCACTGATTGACACTAAACTAAGAGTTCTATAAAACTATGTTTGAAATAGAAGTTGTAGGATTTTTACTTTTCTACAAATTTAATTATGTACACTTTTTCCTAAAATGAATTTATTACGGCCGCAATCTTAACAACATTATTTTTACCACAAGAGCACAGACCTGTAAGAATTTCAGCAAGCATTGGGTTTACCCTATTTTATATATTTTTTAAAATATAATATAGTATAAAGGAAATATTTAAGTTAAGTTCACACAATTTTTTGATTTTCTGTTGCAGGAATTTTTGCCGATACTCAATGTGCAGGAGATTTAAATTTAGGAGTAGCAATTGTAGGTTATGGCACAGAAAAAGATGTTGATTATTGGATCGTTAAGAACTCTTTTGGAGAGAGCTGGGGTGAGAAGGGTTACATGAGAATGTGGCGTGGAAATAACTTGTGCTATATTCAGGATGAAGCAATATACCCGTTGATGTAACATCATTTATATTGACATTTGTTTTATACATGCAAAACGTAAACTCAATAAAATTATTTAACCTTGTATGATTTTGAGGTATCAGTGAAGTGAATAAATGTATTTACACGAGTTTTGTAGAATAAAATTTTTTCTCATAATACCTTCCTGTAAACAAGAGATTTTCCTTCGCTTGGTTTCATTTTGTACAATACGTTGATAAAAGTTGTGAGTTCCTCGAAGTACACCGGCCATCTTTCCTCATCTCCTGTTGTTCGCTTCGTTTTCGCTGGTCTTCGGGTTTATCTCCCCGAGGCACTTGAAACTATCAACTTTCCCAGTTTTTCCGTACTGCGTCTTCAAAAGACGCGAGGCTATTTGATGTTCTTTATGTATTTAGTTTTCTCGAAGCAAATCTGTCGTCCAAATTTATCGTTTGTTCTTTTAACACGTTTTGTTCTGTGCTGGTTCCGTGTTCCTAGAAACGATTGCTAGGTCGTCTACAGAAGCAAGACAAGTAGTAAGATTTGTTTTTCCTAGGCCATCCTTGACCCCATTGACCCCATTTTAGGCTCTGACACACCCCTCCGACGTCACATCCTCACGCATGTCACAGTGACGTGTCATATGAAAAAACCCAATACGTCACACATGACGTAAATAACCAGTTACACACAACCTTGACTATTTTTACACCCCCACATAACCTTCGGCTGACGACACATGTCAGTAACGTCATATGACGTAAAAAGATAAAAATAACCCATCACACACAAACACACACACACACACACACACACACACACACACACACACACACACAAAGAATATTTTACAACACCTGTTACAATATGATTCGGGACGGTCTAATATTGGTATATGTGTAAAATAATATGAACACCATATTGTTTTTGGATAAAAAAATTTATTTGCAATTATAAGAAACTGTTTTTTTTACATTAAACATAGCGAGTTTACTTTTTTTCAACATCATCTCCACAAACAGTTTTAATCTCAAGTCCATACGATATTTTATATTGTTTCTTTTTAATATTAGAACAGTATATGTCTCTTGAAATCCAAAATATCGATTAAGTTTTCCCAATGTATCACTGCACATAAGTTGATCAGATTTGGGCTAGCACTTTTAGGGATTGAGATATAAGGATTTTGTCATGTAAGTGATACTAATTTTTACAAAAATTTTGTTCACTATAAAAATGTTCACTATATTTTTTGAACAGCCGCTACTTTTAGAAAAATAAAAATTGTTTATCATAATGTATTATTATTTTTTTTGTTTAACATCCGATTGTTCGGCAATTACTTCTAATGCCAGTGATAAAACATATAATCAACAATACGCTGATCCTTCTATATTATTTTCATTTTTTCCTTGTTTCAAATGATGGTGTGTTGTATGTTACGATAATTCTTTGTTCTTTGTCCTTGTAAACCGGACATGACATATTTTAACCCACGTCATTCTTATATGAGTTTGTGTCTTGTACATATCAGTTCGTTAAGCAAGTGTTTGAATTTATTACAACTATAGGTAGAAAAGTGTTAAAATCATATATAACATGGTTAAACTATTTCATCATACAGTTAAGTGTATTGTGAATAAAAACTATCATCAGGAATGGATTAACTAACAGGTAAAGTAAATAAATTATTACAATTTCATGATATCTATAAATTTCTAATTTATTGAAATATCCACAACCATTTAAAAAAATTATTTAAAAATAATACAAAAAAACATAACCGTTTTATGATATCTATATGTAATATGTATATACAGGGTGAAGCATATGTATGGGAACCCTTCAATAAGTTGGAAACTGTTGTAGAAATAATACTGTAACTTGCAGGATAAGTTATTGGTCAAATACTTTACCTTTTGACGTACAACTGAATTTCAACCCCTTCTAAGGGGATGGTCTAGGGGTTGTAACTCAAATATTTTAAATGTAAACACCCTTTGTGTGGTACATCATTTTAAAGGCCTTTTAAATACAAGAAAAACGGCATAATAAAAATTCTCTATGATACTTGTATCCAAAATGGCGGCTGATTGAAGTTTTAGTTTTAAAAGAATTGGCTGACACAATAATGAAACTAAAATGCTATTAATGTTACCTCATAAACAATGTTAGATAATATTAATAGTTAAAAATATTGAAAAATAAACAATGAAATAAATTTAACAAAAAAAACCAACAAATGGAAAAGTACATTACATAAAAAGACATTTCAAATCACTGTTATTGGTAATAAAATAAAATAACTTATTATTGACACCTGATCATAACAGCTTATTAATCACTTATTTTTGATCGGCTGATAATATTGTTGCAACAATACAGTGATGAGTAATTTATTTAGTGTGGAGCATGCTATTCCTACAGTAACAGTAATTTGTGGTTATTTATTTTGAATTGTTAGCTAAGTATTTTTGTCGTCTTCTATTTGTAATTTACCACCAGTGTAACCCCCGCCAAGCGAGGTGAACAACCCAACGACACCCCGGGAAACCCTCTTATACTAAGTAACAATATAGAAACTGTGGGGATACGGAAATTGACCACACTGACGCATAAATTCAGTAAAACAGACTTTATTATATCCACGGCGGTGCGTGGAGTAAGAACATCCAAAAACACTAGTAAAGTACTACCCAACAAGTTTAGGAAGCAAAGTACCAAAAGACGAGAAGCGCTGTCCAAGGCTCCTAAGCGCCGTACGAGGTGGAGGGGTGTAGGCACCGGTATGGCTCCGATCAAATAAGTCTGGAATGGGTTTCACTCAACACTCACTCCGAACCCCCATTGTCACACTACCTGACCAGACCACCGACTCCTCCACGTCCAGACCCTGAATCCCCATTTTGTCACTACTCGCCAATTGGTATCAAAATTTTTATAAAAATTTACCAAAAATAAAACAATTACATTTTTAACCTAGACTATTAATTTAGACTTGGTTCACACTGGCGAATATACGTAAACTACAACGGAATAACACTACTCCCAATGCATAGGCACCTACGATAACCATAAATAGTCAGACGCCAACAAGGACATAAGTAATAATATAATTGCATCGCAAAATAATTTTATATCTAACAACTTTACCGTTAACAGTAAGTATTTTAATTTTTAACTTCACCAAATGTTCAGGAACATAACCCTACCCAAGGACAATAATCATATTATACCATATTAAATGGTCGGAAGAATACCATAATATCCGACGACATAACTAAGTAAGTAATTAATTAGTATTTAATACGTTAATTAATTAATACACTGAAACTACTATTTAAATTCAACATTTAGGATTTACAGTTTATCGTCACTCGACTGCCTCTAAAGCCAGTACGGTCTTTTGGAAATTACTACAAAATAATACGTGGCTTGTCTGCCCAAATTCTTATTCAGAAATTTGACCCTAACTAGTACTAGATTATACCAACAAGGTTCCCTAGAAACATGACAACTGAATACCTTATATCTAAGCACAAACTTATCCACCGCACTACAGCTGTGACTCTAAATACTTTAATACCTTAATTATTAAGGTTACTTTAGTTTAATTTATAGTTGATATAAATTAAAAACATTATAGTTCAATTATTGTAGACAATAAGAATCTTAGCTTTACTAATTTACTAAACAACTTATAACCTAAAAAAAAGAAAAACCAGTGGAACCAATTCTAATGCGGCCAATTCCAGTAAAACCACTTAAAACATAATTCAAAATTCGAACCTCATGAACAGAAAAATCCCAAAAGGGGTACTTACAAGTCATTATCCACAACTGGAGATACAATCCCGATCGAACGGCGGCGAACATCATAACATCACCCCGTATCACACCATTAACGCACAAAATTTAATACTTATAGAGCTTTATAGCTATTATCAATTATCTTAAACCTTCACAAAATCTACAACTGATACACATTCCCGACACATGCGGTCGCTAAAACACGAAATACTTTCCGGTTCATCCTGACTGAACTTTAGGTATGAAAATTTACAATCATTTTTCCCGCAATGAAAACACATCTGTTTCATCGCTCGACTCGACACACAGTGTCGTGCATACCAGCCGCCCGCACGCACCGCACCCCGGCCGTAGCACGAGCGGATGGTAATCCGACACCAACTTACAGTTTCTAGGAATTGGCCGAATGAGATTAAAACTATCTAACCTCTTAGCTTATATTATAGGATTAAAACATACAATACAATTATTATGTAATACAGGTTAAATATTGTTCTGTTTTATGTAAGAAATTGTCTTCTTAAAGTACACTACACTTACACGTTCATTTATCCATTATAAAATAAACTTATAAAATAATTCTTTTTAATTTCTCTATATTACATTACCTCCTCCTTTGAAAAAGAGGTCACTATAATGACTTTGTCACATCACAGTATACACTTCACTAGTCACTAGACACATTTGGCATTTGGACTACGCTGTAGTGTAGGTTGTCCATGGATTGTCTCAGTAGATCGGCCTCTGCAGGGGACAGCCGATGCAGCCTGGGCTGTGCGATTGGAGCAGTTGTTCGTTCTTGCATCGGGATGGCTCGGTCCTCGGTCTCGTCAGACATCACTGGTCTCGTTCTGCGCTTCTTCATCCACCAGGCAGCAACAATGGTAATACAAGCCAATAGCGGTATTGCCGAACAGATGACAACTTTCGTAACCCCTCCGGTGGGTTGCTCGGACTGTAGCTCGTTGTTCAGGCGCAATAGCTCATCTACTTCAATTTCATCGTCGCCAGGTTCAAAATGATGAATCAGCTTCCTCTCTCTGGCTAGTTGGAGCAGCTCCCTTTGATTGGACACGATGTTCACTCCCTCTGGATTGATATCTAGTCGACTGAGAACTTGGATCGAGGTCAAGCGTTTGTTCAGCTCCGTGGAACCAGTCTTCTGGGTGTTGGGTAGCAGCATCAAATCCGAAGTCCTTAGTCGGCACCCTTTCATCGCCTCGAGTTCACCATTGCCCTCAATATCTTCTTCTGTCACCACGACTCGTTCCCCTTGATGGCATTGGGATGTGATCTTCTGTCGAGAAGGAAGGCTGAATAACCAACGCCCACGGCGTTCATCAAAGGCCCACATGGCAGTGGGTGTAGAAACCAATACATTCTTGATACAGTTTTTCTTAATGCTGTCGGACTCCCCAAAGAACAGGGCCGACACACAACTCGGATGGTATCGAGTGTAGACAGGAAAATTCACGCTGCACACCATCAAGCGTCCCGTTCGACATTTGGCTAGGTTTTCCATCTGCAGCAAGGCGTAGCTGGCTCGGTCTTTATTCATCAGCAGAAATGAAGTCTCCGGGTGGTATACGGAATACAATCCCGTCCTTTGGTCCATACTCGGCGTCACTACTAACTGGAACAGTTCAAAATTATGTCCCTCGGACATTAAAGGTAGGTCAATTAGAATTTTAATTGAGTCCCCAACGGACACCGCTCGCACAACACACACCTTATAATAAGCATACAATTCCGCGGGGCTAGTCCCCGAAATAATATTGGTACCCATGGGCAATGAGGCTCGAATTTTTGACATTAAATTACTTAATTCTAGGGGACTTATCAAGCTAACACTTAAACTACCCCTGGCTAATCCTTCCATCGCTCGCAACATGCTCCGCATGTCCATCAGCCCTTTCATCACTGCTAATTCTAAAGTTTGCAATTTCGCTGAAACATTCACGAAAGTATGCACCAATTGTTCTAGACTAGTGACTCGTCCGTCCAACTCAGCAAGGTGACGTTCCGTATTCATCGCGGCCTCCTTCACGTCCTTCGCCAAGGACATCAGCTGTCTGTTGGTGTAGCCAGCCTTCTGGCTTAATCGTCGGGTCAAGGTTAAATGAGACTGCTGGATATGGACGACTTCTGCTACTTGGGTCTTCACAGCTTCCAAGTGCTTCTCTGCCTCCTGGAGCTCTTCGTCTTCGGCTACTCCAAATAGGACACGTAGCGCCTTCCCTCCAACGTTCAACAGGCCTCGGCGAATCCGACCATGCGGCAACATTTCAGTTAAGACTCGTCCCGAGTCGGTTAGCTCGTTCTCCATGTCAAGAATCCTGTCGGTCGTCTCTATTACGGCTCTTAGTTCGGGCATCGCCCCCATAGCTCTCAAAATGTTATCTCTAGCGGCACGTGTAGTGACCTCCAAAGCACTAAATTCTCCGCAGGCTTCCGTCACGTTGATTTCGATAACCACTCGCCAGCATTCTCCAGACAACAGGACGTCCTCCTTTTGAACAAACCAGACGCCTTCTTTCTTGGCCACTTCGGACCCGCATACAACAGACGTACCTGTAAGGGAGCAGAAAGTCCATCACTCTCTCAAAATCACATTAAAGAGGTCCGTCGTCGGGAACAGGGACCGTTCCGGGATTAGTTCGCACCGCCACCTACTACAATTCAGCTTTGGCCCGCACCCGGACTGGGTATATTCCTTCTAACGGCGCCTTTCTCCTACACTATATTAATCCTAACATCATATCATGATCACACGTTCAGTTAAATTTTTATATTACTTTATCATTTCTCTTACCTAAAGCGTAGAAAGAGGAAATTAAGTTACTTCTAGTTACATTGTTACTCGCTCTTTGTAGCCAATCTGCTACGAAGTGCGTACGGTGACCTCTGTAGAGGCTTCCTCCCAGATGGAGAAGGCCGGTAGATAGGGTCAGCTCTCAGCGACTTACTCGTTTCCGGTGGACTAAATACCTCTGGCAATTCTTCTAGACCACCATCGGCATCTAGCGCGTTTCCTTCATTTTCCACGTCATCCGCTCTAGCCTGCGGCATTTCTTCGCGGTTCTCTTCCTCGACATCCTCGTCTTGCTTGTCCAAATCAGCTACAAGTCCTCCTTCTTCATCGTCATCGTATTCATCTACCCACATGGGCTTCCATTGTCCAGGGCAGTCTTCATCGTCTATTTCCGAGGCTGTCCTTTCTGATTCTTCAACGGCTTCATCTTCTTCAGGCCTCTGGATGTCTAACCCGAACTCTACCTTCTGGTAAGCCCGTTTCAATCGATTCACATGGGTCACCACCAGTTTACCTAGTGAATCAGCCACTTCGTAATTCACGTCGGATAGCTTCTTCCTGACCACATAGGGTCCCTTCCATGGTCGACTAAACTTTTTCTTTTCTCCTATCTTCGCTACAGGATCCAACAGATAGACCGCATCTCCAGGCAAGAATTCTCGAAGTACTTTGAATTTATCGCGTGTTTTAGCCCTATCTCGGGCCGCAGCCGTTGATCGTTTGAATGCTTCTTCATAAGTTTCCTCAAACTTCTGTTTTAATCTTTCTATATAATCCTCTACACTGTCGATGTCTTCTGGCATCATGAAACTACTCGGCGAGGTTGGTTCTCTCCCGTACAGTAAGTAGAAGGGTGAATATCCGGTAGAGGCATGTGGGACAGAGTGGTAGGCCATGACAGCAAAGGGCAACCATCGGTCCCAATCCTTTCCACCCCTTTTCACGAAATGACTCAGGCTCTCCATGAGAGTTCTGTGAACACGTTCTAATCTTCCGTTACCCTCCGGGTGGTAAGCAGTGGTTCTCAATTTCTTGATGTTCATGTATTTACAAGTAGCGGTGAACAGCTCGGACATAAAATTTCTCCCTTGGTCCGTAAGTAGCCTCTCTGGTGTTCCATGCCTCGCTATTACTGTAGTAACGAAGGCATGCGCAGTGGCTTCGGCAGTTTGCTCTCGTAACGGTATCGCTTCCACATATCTCGTAAAGTGATCGATAAACGTTAAGATGTACTTGTGGCCTCTTCGAGTCACTGGAAGTGGGCCCACTATATCTAGCGAAACCATCTCAAATGGCCTATTTGGCTCAAAAGCCTCTGACAACGGCGCAGTTAATCTTGGTGGAGTCTTCCTCTCCGCACAAGAGTGACACTGCCTCACATAATTCTCCACGTCACGTTTCATTCCTGGCCAGTAATAATTTTCCCTCACTTTCCGTAGTGTCCGCTCTGTTCCTGGATGTCCAGCCCACAAGGTGCTGTGACAACCTTCGATCACAGAGCTTCTCATACTAGTCGGAACAGCTAGCTTCCATGATTTCCTCTCCGGATCCCCATTGGTCCAGTATAATAAGTCACCTGAGCATACAGCTCTTCCATTACCTCTTCTTTCCCATAATTCCTGGCACCAGTCATCGTCCAGTTGGGCATTCTTCATCTCCTCACGGCTCCATCCTCGGTGCACGGGCGCAATTATTGCGGCGCGACTTAGAGCATCGGCATTAGTATGGCGCTTGCCAGGTTTATGCTCCACAGTATAACTAAATTCTGCTAATCTTAAGGCCCAACGGGTAAGTCTGGACGAAGGGTCTTTAAGGCTGAGATTGTTGTAAGCGTATTAATGAATTTTATTGAATTAATGGATACAATAAAATATGAAGAAGATAGTTAACGTTCTGTCACCGGATGGCGACATTAAGTGGCGAGTTAAAACCTTTAACTTTAGGTGGCCCTGAAAAGGGCCGTTTAAGCGACGGTCGTCTTGGAGAAGCGTCGGTCGTAATCGTCGTGGCGGTCGGAGGCTGAGCGGGACGGCCCTTAGTCGTTCAGCGGAGATATCATCTTCTTCCCTCGCAGTAGTGCGTCGATGGCTGCTCCATCGGATCCGGTGGGCGTAAGGCTCCGTCGAGGGACCGCTGTGGGCATCACTCGCGTCAGTGGGCAATGACGGTCCGGTCGACGGCTTACGGTGACGGATCGGCGAGCGGATACATCTTTTTCTCTCTTGCGGGTTCATCGAATAGTCTTCGCTGGAGTCCTGTAGCCGTGTGCCGAGGTGGACGTCTTGTCTGCTGTCAGGATTGTAAGTTAATCTCTCTGTGTCTGGATCGGAACTGAATCTCTCGGCTCAGTGTAGCGCTCTATATATAGTCGCCGAGAGCAATGTGGTGGGAGGCGGTTACTGGCTCGACCTTGATGACAAAGGCCTCTGTCGGTGCGCAGCCAAAAGGTTAGTCGGTACGCCGCCAATAGGCCTACCGCGCCGACAAGGGCTGGGAGAACTATTAAAGGCCGGCAACACAGTAAATGATAAATTAAAAGGGTGGCGGTGACAGTTCTTTCCAGGAAAAGGAGTTTTACATAATCCATGAAAATGCAAAATTGGTCGTGATAAAAAATTACATTTGGAAAACCGGCAGCGTTGGCTTTGCTCTAAAACACAGTGACATGAATACAAACAATTACGTCAAAGTACTTCTTTTGGGGTTTCAAAATTGTCTATCCAAAAAATATTGTTTTTAATTTACTTTTGGTCGCAAAAATTAACCACCGTTGCATTCTTTGAATGGTAATACGTGTCACAACGTTCGTTGTTGCACACACCGTTCAATGCGGCACTCTTAACTTTGTAAATTTTTATGGCGTCGTAGTCACCAAGAAAATGACTGCTTCAATAAATCCTACAATATACAGTCGTCTATTGGCGTCCAGAATAAAGGTAAAGAGTGTATTATCCGTGTTTCTAAAGAAAATTTTCTAACACTATTGATACTTAAACGAAATGATCTAAAGTTAGGTCTTGTGACTCCAAAAAGTCTGTCAAACGTCACTTTACCGCCTGACGGGCGGACTTTTATTTATATATGGGTAGAAAAATCCGGGCGTGTCCACTCAAGGCATTGCTGTTTGTATTTGTGCTGGAGTTGAAACGCTTTTTACCATCCTGTTTCAACATACTTTAGTAAATTTCCATCAAATTTCATTTTCGGATAACAAAAGTCTCATCACTGATATTGGTCATGGAGCGTGCACGTTTCAAGTGGAGCTGGCATTTTTCAAATAAACAAACGAAAAACTTATTGTCATTATTTTAATGAAACTTTCTTTCTCTATACATGTTTTTCAGCCTCGTTAGTTACTGTTCGTCCCTTTTTGTTAGTAAAATAAATTTATTCTGCACAAGCAAAACGTGGAGAGAAAATAATATTAGCTAACCTGCAAACATTAGTCTGTAATGTGTTGTATGACATACATGTGATAGGCGTTAACTGTTGTATACAATGTTTACAATTGATCGTTTTTGACGTCGCTAATAAATGATAATTTACATCGTTCAGCGCCTGTAATTTAATAGGCAGTTCGGTCCTAAGACAAGAAATATACCGACTGAATCCGAACTGTTCGAGCAGCTACACCGGCAAGCTTTTTTGGCGTCCGCTCTAATAGCACAATAATAATTCACCTAATAACGTATAGAATATTGTGACAATATCGAAGAAGCGTATGGTTCGAGAAAATTTCTAGTACTTCATTCATAAAATGTTAAAAAGTAGATAATAAAGTGACAAAGTAACAAATGGGTTAGTTATAAAAGAATATTTAATCCTCATAGCCGACGGATTATTAAATTACAGGCCATGCTTCTTTACTGTGGACGCGGGGGCCTCTATTTAAGTAATCCGGCCGGACAAGGCGACCCGTTGCATGTGAAGATAAGTAAACCAGAAGTACGCCGTGCAGACCGCTTCGGGTAGCTACTGCCTATTAAGGACGAAGCCTTAGTTAATATAATACTCGGGTGTTACAAACTGCAAGCCTGGGTGTTTGTCGCTGACATCTTGGACGAATTCATATTAGGGCTTGACTTACTGAGATCGCACGACGCTGCAGTAGATATAAATAGCTTTAAAAATGTTGTTTTTCAATTTATTTAAGATGATCACAGCATTTTTCAAGTTTGGAAGTACATATATACAGTCAAAAATATCTGTTTTTAACGCATAAATATCACTTACTGTATACTAAAACTCATAATTAATTGATCTAACAATCAATGAGCTTGTGTGTTTATTATAATTATTTTAGAACTTTTTAGATTGCATAAAGGGCTGTTTCATATGAGCGTGTGGGTTTGTTGTCACTAATTACCTTACAACTGTTTACCATTCTTACTAATATATTGGCAAACGCGGTCGGTCGAACAGCTCACCGGAACAACTAATTCGGTCACAAAAAGTTTCCAAGTGTGGAAATCAGAAATGCCGAATGCAAGTGAAATATCGTCTATTCTTGAATGCTTAGTGGACAGAAAATTGAATAATATTGCCTCTAAAGAAGACATTAATTTATTAATGGTGGAAATAAAAGGGTTGCGAGAGGAAAATCGAGTCCTTAAGGAGGAAGTGAATAACCTCAAGATGCAAAATGAAGAGTTTCAGTCTCGGCTTGATGACATGGCAGATAGGAGCCGGAGGATCAATTTATTATTTAAAGGAATAAAGCGGGGTGCTGAAGATAATCCGGTAGATTTAGTTAAGAATTTTTGTGTTTCTATGTTGGGTTCACGTAGCAATTTATGGGTAAATAGGGCGCATATACTAGGAAAGAACAAGGTGAACAGTCCGATAATTGCGCATATCCCAGATGACTACGATTTAAATTATATTATTAAAAACGCAAATAAATTAAAAGGTACGGATTATGTGGTGCATCGCGATTGTTGTAAAGCAACCAGGGCTAAAAGAGCTAAGTTACTCGCCCTAAAGAAAGAGCTTAAACAGTACGCAACGAACAAGCAAGTTTATGTTACCAAGGACAAGATGGTAGTTGAAGGAAGGTTATTCTCAGTGGAAAATGAAAAATTTATGGTGGGTTCTGTAGATGGCTTCTGTGAATTGTCAAGACTTCTGGGACAAGATGTTAAGGGTCTGGAAAACAAGATTTTTCACCAAACTATGAGCAGGAGGGACTGAAAGGGAGTCGTCTGCCAGAATGAGAATAAGATTCACGAGCAGACAGCAGATGAATTAAAATTTTCATTGTTAAGTATTTTAAGTTATAATGTGGCTGGTCTTTCAGGTAAGCAATTACGTTTTTTTTCAATTTTTAAATAACTATGGTATTTTTTGTTTGAGTGAAACCTTTATAGAAGGTATTAATGTTGATAGGTACACAAGTTATTTGAAAGATTATACCCTATATTGGGAACCAGCCATTAGAGAGTCTGTTCGTGGTAGAGCTAAAGGAGGTATTCTGATTGGGTTTAAATCAATATTAAGCAAATATATGCAATTTGTAAATTTTGGGGATAGGAACGTAGTTAAACTTTCTATTGGGGGTAAGAATTTTTATATTATTTTTGTTTATCTGTCGGGTGGTCTCGAGAAGGATTGGGAGCGTGATTTTAACGAAGTGGTTAATTTTTTGGACGAATACGGTGCTAATAAAAATATTATTATAATGGGTGATTTTAACTGCAGGACTGCGATTGAACAGGTTTTGCCGGGTCAGTTAAGATTTGAAGGCAGCCTCCGTGCAAGTAGGGCATCCAAAGATGACATTGTAAATTCTAAGGGTAGAGCCTTTTTAAATCTCTGTGATAATAACAATTTGGTTATTTTAAATGGTCGAACTGAGGATGATCGATTGGGTGATTTTACGTATATAGGCTTAAAAGGGTCTTCCGTGATTGACTATTGTTGTATGTCAACGACCGGCTTGCCGATAATAAAATCATTTAAGGTGGCTGCTGAAATATTTTCTGATCACATGCCAATAGTACTGGATTTATATTTAAATGTAAATAATGTAGAAAATAGTGTCCTGCTGCCTCTTTTACCGAAATTAAAGTGGAACTCTGCGACTGATGAGCAGTATCGGACAAAGTTGCGTAGTAGATGTGAAAATTTGTTGCTACCATGTGAAATAAATGAGGCAGGTCATTTACTAGCGGATATAGTGTATAAGGCAGTTGGATACGTAGGTAGTTCTGAAAACAACCGCAGAAAAAATAAGATACCTGCTGGAAAGCAGGTATGGTTTGATAGGGAGTGTGGTGCGGCACGGTCTAGGGTGTTCAGGTGGTTAAATCTGTATAGGAAGAATGGTTTCGATCTGATGAGGACTGAGTACTTAAATGCATTGAGTAGTTACAAATTATTGTGTGAGAATAAGAAAAGGGAATGCTTTAGTGAGATGATTCGGGACAATAAGCAGGCTAGGGATGTAAGTAGCTTTTGGGAATGTGCAAATAAATTTAAAATGAAAAAATTTAAGTGTGATCCTCAAATAAAACCCCAAGAGTGGGTTAATTATTTTCAGGGTCTTTTCGACACCGGTGCACTCCGTTACCGTGGAATCGCGTACGCTGCTCCACATTATACTGATCCTTTGCTGGATGCGGATATAAGTTGTGAGGAATTGGTACTGGTTTTGAGGAGCGCCAAAGTAAATAAAGCTCCTGGACTAGACCGAATTCCATACGAATTCTATAAGAAGGCACCAGCCGAATACTTAAATTTGATGGTTAACTATTTTAATAAAATTTTTAATTACGGAAGGGTTCCCCACTCTTTTAGAAAATCAATTATATTCCCATTACACAAAAAGGGGATTTGGCAAATGTAGGTAATTATAGGGGGATTTCGTTTTTAGACACAATTGTTAAACTTTTTACGTGAATTTTATTGAATAGATTGCAGAATTGGGTAGACTCAAAACAGATGTTGCACGAGAACCAGGCGGGGTTCCGGCGAGGTTATTCTACAAACCATAATATTTTCAATTTAATTAGTATAATTTTAGTATTAAAGAAAAAGGGGGGCAAACTATATTGTTTCTTCGTAGATGTTAAAGCCGCCTTTGATTCAGTAAATAGGGAGGCGCTTTCTTTAAATTGTTTAGTATCCTTTAAATTTATGAACGTTTTAATGGACCTATACAGGCACACAACGTCTCAGGTGTTGTGTAATAATGGTTTGTCCCCAGAATTCGAAACATTAGAAGGGGTAAAACAGGGGGATTTATTGTCGCCACTGATTTTTGCATTGTTTTTGAATGATCTTGAGGAAGAAGTAGGGGGTGGCGTTAAAATCAATAGTTAAATAATACGAGCATTGCTTTATGCAGATGATGTCGTTCTTCTGTCAGTGTGCCCTAAAACTTTACAAACTATGATTAATAATTTGAAAATATATTGCGATAAGTGGGGGCTAACTGTTAATCTCATAAAATCTAAAATTATGGTTTTTAGAAAGGGGGGAAGATTGGGCCGGACCGAGCACTGGGAAATGGGAGGTGAAACAATAGAAGTTGTAAATTCATATAAATATTTGGGGATAGTGTTAGCGCCATCCTTGTCTTTTAAAACTCATGCAAGAGACAGAGTTTCGGTGGCTAAGTTTGCTCTGAACAGTTTTTGGGGTAATTTATGCTCTCAGAACAAAGTTCCAATCTCCGCTAAATGGGCTGTCTTTAACGGAGTATGTCGGGCAATAGTGGCATATGGTGCCCAGGTATGGGGATACGAAAATATGGATGAATTTGAAATCTTTCAAAGGTTTGCTTTGAAAAAAATATTTGGAATTCCCAATAATACGCCTAATTATGTAATATATTTGGAAACTGGCGTGGACTTGATGTGGCAGTTTTTATTTTTATTGCACGTTAAGTACGTGTTAAAAGTGTTAGAGTTGCCCGCTCGAAGGTTGCCCAAAAAATTGGCTGAAGTTTCAATTGTTCAGGAAGTGGGGTGGTTTAAGTGGTGGCGAGAATTGGCGGCTAGATTTCATTGTCAGCTGACTGCTTCTAATAGAGGTGATTGGAGGGGGCAATTAAATTACATTTTGGGGAAAATAAGGGAAAACACGAGGAAAAAATGGATTGAGAGGGCAATGAGGGCTGAATACAATACTTTATATAAGCAACTGACATTTAATATCGGTGAAAAAACATACATCTCTGATGAATATGATCGGGCCTCAATCAGTATAATTTTTAGGGCTAGAGGAGGTCAGCTGGTATTAAAAAACAATGGGCCGCACAGGGAAGAAGAGAGACAGTGTTGTTCCCTGTTCAACTTGCGAGAGAAGGAGACAGTGGAACATTTTATTGGGGTCTGCCCGGTTCTGAATGAACTAAGAATAAAGTGGGTTTGGGTGCCGTAGGTTAAATAGAAATGAAATTATATGCTATTTAGAAGGTAGGGACTGGAATGCCCTTATTGGCTATATTCGTCAAGCTAAGAGTTATAGGCGCTGGCTGGTTGATGAATTCAATTATTAGTGTAATAATTATAATGTATGCACTTTTGTTAACTTACTATGAACTTATTATTGACTATATACTTATTTGTGAGCATAGTCACGTGTGACATGTTTCTTAGGGTGCGTATGCGTGTGTGTGTGTATGTAAATGAACGATTTGCTATTTGGCTTTTTATGAGTGCGGTTATTATATTAAGAAGGCTTACGTAAAAAAATAAGTTAATTCTTTTATTTTAATTTGGATTACATAATTAAAAAGGAAAAGAAAAGGAAAGGAAAACAAAAACTGTCTTTAATAATAATTTTATCTGTGTAAGTAAAAATTAGTTTAGTTAATTAGAAAGACCAGCCACTGATATTTAAATATTGTATTATCTATGTTATCTAAATTCTCTTATTAATTGTATTTATTTTTACTTTGATTTGTTTCTTACTGAACGTATATACTGTATATTTTTGTTTCAAATTTATATTTCAGCTGTACAGAATTTAAAGGTATTTGTGTTAGTGAATCTGGCAGACGACTTCGGTCAAGCCAATCTGTGCTGAGAAAAGACATTTCAATAATTAATTAACTGATAACAGTCTAACTTCGTTATATAATTTGATAAAGATATTTTTGTAGCTTAAAAAATAAGGAATAAAGCACATTTATTTATTTTTTTATAAAGAGCTTTAAAAATGTTGTTTTTCAATTTATTTAAGATGATCACAGCATTTTTTCAAGTTTGGAAGTACATATATACGGTCAAAAATATCTGCTTTTAACGCATAAATATCACTTACTGTTACTAAAACTCATAATTAATTGATCTAACAATCAATGAGCTTAGATTGCATATAGGGCTGTTTCATATGAGCGTGTGGGTGTGTTGTCACTAATTACCTTACAACTGTTTACCATTCTTACTAATATATTATTATTTATTAACATTCGCGGACGAACCAACTTGTTGTCAGCGTATTAATAAATTTTATTGAATTGATGGTTACAATAAAAGATGAAGAAGATAGTTAACGTTTTTTCTAGGAAAAGCAGATTTACATAATCAACGTAAATGCAAAAATGACCTTGATAAAAAATGCCTTTGGAAAACCGACAGCGTTGGCTTTGCTCTAAAACACAGTGACATGAATACAAACAATTACGTCAAAGTACTTATTTTGCGGTTTCAAAATTGTCTTGTTTTGAGTAGAGAGTGTCTCAGTGTAAGCCATAAATCTATCTGCTCTGTAACACAAAAGGATAACTTATAAATGACGATTTAGCCTATTAAGTTCTGCTTTGACGCTGGGGTATCTGTTTCTTTACCATAAACGACGACATCGGCGCTTAGCAACTATCATTCGACGGATGTAAGAAGGAACGTTTCGTATGTGTTTAAATTCCATGTTCCCTCCTTCATATTTGTCCCAAGCTGCGCTTTGTAGATTCTTTGCGAATATTTCTACTCCACGCTTGATTTCACTAGGGGTTTTGAGAGAAATTCCCAGGTTTGTTGTTTCTGACAACATACGTTGGTACTTAATCCTCTCTATTTTACGAGATCAGGGATTGCCTGTACGTTAATTTGGTTGGTTGAGAGTTTAACGTAATTATTACAGGTGTATGATCAGATGATAGATCAGGAAGAGTTTCAAGTTCGTAGTAGGGCAAGAATTTAGACAATACAAAGAAATCTAGAATATCTGGGAGACAACGATTATTGTGGGGATAGTCAGTGGGTTCTGCAGAGGCATAGTAAAAAAATTTTTTGTGAGTTAACAGATCAATTACGGTTTTCCCCGCGGGTTTGTAACTCGGCATCCAAACTGTCGATGTTTTGAATTAAGGTCACCACCTGCGATGAAATTTTTTTCCAGGAAATTGAAGAAAAGTGTAAATTGTTCACGCGAGATATTATGATTTGGCGGGCAGCACAGAGAAGAAAGGCAAGGGAGTGAGTGATTAAAGATAATTCTACCGTGGTAGCCTTAATGTACAATTTTCTTTATGGAGGGAACAAATACTCTCTACACTCTCTACTCAAAACAAAACACTTTGGTACAAGACAAGACAAATTCTTAACTATAACAATCCTTCATTTATTCTACAACAACCTCATGGTTCTTGGACGACTACCAATAAAGAGGAAGCAGAAATGCTTGCTCAGCACTTGCATAACACATTCCAACCACACAACCTACAACACGAATATCATCCGAGCATAGAAAATTTCCTTAATGCTCCTCTGCAACTTAGCCTTCCCCCAAAGCCAGTATCCCCCAGGGAACTCTTTCGAGCACTTCACGACCTGCCATTAGGTAAAGCCTCGGGATATGATCGTATTACTTCAATACTTTTGCTCCACCTTTCTAGAAAATCCACCATACTCTTAACTCACATCTGCAATTCCATTCTCCGAGTCGCTCACTTCCCTATTCAGTGAAAGTACTCTATCGTAATTCTCATCTTGAAACTAGACAAACCACCTCACCAACTAACTTCTTACAGGCCAATTAGCTTACTCTCTATTCTCTCCAAACTATTTGAGAAACTTCTTATACCACGCCTTGTACCGTTTATCGATGTTTCAAACACATTTCCTGATCTTCAGTTCGGATTTCGTTCATCTCATTCCACACTTCAGCAATGTCACCGACTTATTGATATAATCTCTTCAGCTCTTTAAAACAGACAATATTGTTCAGCCGTGTTTCTTGTTGTATCTCAAGCCTTTGGTCGGGTGTGGCATGATGGACTCCTATACAAATTGAAACTAATACTTCTAGATAGCCTGTATCTAGTAATAAAATCGTTTCTAGTGGAACGTTACTTCAGAGTTAAACAAGGTGACGAACTTTCTGAAATGTACGAAGTCAATGCTGGGGTACCGCAAGGAAGCGTACTTGCACCAATGCTGTTTTCTGTAAGCACCAATGACTTACCAAATTGTATCCATGCAACTATGGCTATGTTTGCTGATGATATGGCAGTTCGTGCGGTTGATGCCGATACTGTAATTGCAACTCAAAAGACACAAAACCATTTACACCAGATATGGGTTAAACTATGGAAAATTAAAATTAATGAAAACAAATCGCAGCAAATGACGTTTCCTCTAAGACGACAAAACTGCAAAACCATTTGCATTAATAATATTCCGTTATCTTTCACTACTCAAACACGCTACTTAGGCTTACACATTGACAGAAAACTTACATGCAACGCACATGTTACACACACACACACACACGCCAGAAACTCAAAAGACGCTTCTATCAACTGAAACGCTTACTCGATAGACGTTCTAAATTAAACATGTCACAAAAATTAACAATCAACAAGAAAGTCTTAAGAACAATCAGGACATTTGAAGTTAAACTTTGGGGATCTGCTAAACCTTTTCACACGAAACTTATACCAGCGATCCAGAACAAGATTCTAAAAACGATAACGCTACCCCTTTTACATCACAAACTCGATGTTGCACAAAGACTTACAAATCCCATACGTAATTGTTGTCGCGAAACAACTATACAAGACGATGCATGACAAATTTGAATTACATGACAACCCTTTCATACAAAACATGTACACTAGGGCGATACCGGATTTTCAGCGCAGACGTTTGAAGCGCCTCTGGCCAAGAGATCTTCTTGGCCAACTGTAGGACTGTGGTGATGACTGCACGCTACTTAATGTAAATCAAGTTTTGGAACATTAACTTCACATGTAGAAATTGTTGTATTAATTTAATAATAGATACTAAATATCAATTGATAGTGTTAAAAAATATTGTCTATCCAAAAAATATTGTTTTTCATTACTGTTTGTCGCAAAAATTTACCATCGTTGCATTCTTTGAAAATAACTATGTGTCACAACGTTCGCTGTGGCACGCACCGATCAATGCATCATTCCTAAATTGGTAAATTTTTGTGGCATCGTCTTCACCAAGGAAATGATATGCTTCAACAAATCCTACAACATACAGTCGCCTATTGGCATCCAGAATAATGTTAAGGAGTGTATTGTCTGTTTTTCTTTGAACATTTTATAGCACTCTTGACACTTAACCGAAATGATCCAAAATTGGGTTATGTGACTTCAAAACGTCTGTCAAACGTCACGTTACCGGCTGACGGTTGTAATTTTATTTAAATTTTGGTAGAAAAATCCGGGCGTGTCCACTCAAAGCTTTGCTGTTTGTATTTGTGCTGGAGTTCAAACGCTTTTTACCATCTTGTTTCATCATACTCCTATAAAGTTCCGCCTAATTTCATGTTTGGATAGCAAAAGTTTCAGTGATGAGGCTTTCATCACTGATATTGGTCATGGAGCGTGCACGTTTCAGGTGGAGCTGGTATTTTTCAAATAAACAAACAAAAGTCTCATTGTCATTATTTTAATGAAACTTTTTTTGTCAATGCATGTTTTGTGTCTCGTTAGTTACTGTACGTCCAACGTAGTAAGTAAAATAAATAGAGAAGTTCAGAGTGCTAAATGCAAAAAAACTGCTGAAGTCCTTCGTAAATCAACTAATTTAAACTCAGCAATATGTAAAACAATAAATAGGAATCGGAATGAAGTTAGTAACAAGGAATACACAGATATACCAAAAATTGTTAATAGTAATAATGAAGTTATAGAGAATGGTTCAGAAATTAGTAATTATTTTCAATAAGTATTATCAGGAAGTAGCTTCAAAGCTTAAACAGCAGATTACGGAAACTGAGGGATATTATGAAGCTAAGGGGGTAGAGTTGTAGATCAATTTGTATTTAGCTCAGTTTCACATGAAGAACTAGAATCAGTGTATCGATAGCTTAAAAAGGAAGAAAACGGTAGGGTTAGATGGGATCTCAAGCATTATTGTTAAAGAATGTAAACAATTTTTATTAACACCTCTCCTTCATCTAATTAACTTCTCCCTGGAAAGACGTGTTTTTCCAAAGAAACTGAAGGAAGGTAAAATATTGCCTATGTTTAAGAATGTCAATACCCTATTAGTTAAAAATTACAGGCCCATAAGTATATTAAACACTATTAGCAAAATTTTTGAAAAGGTAGTGTTCATTAGGTTAATCAGTTTTTTGACTGAAAACCTTATCATCTCAAAAGATCAGCATGGTTTTCAAAAGGTTAAGTCAATCAAAACTGCTATTGCCTCAGTTTTTGAGCAGATGGTTGATAAATATTGGATGCAGGAAAGAAGGCCTTAACTGTGTTTTTAGATCACAGTAAAGCTTTCGACTGTGTTGATCATGAAGTCTTGTTAAAAATGTTAGAGTCATTTGGTATAAGGGACGTAGAACTTTAATGGTTTCAGTCTTATCTGGTAGGTAGAGTACAGTGCGTAGAAATAACTAGAGTAGTTAGGGGGAAACTTATAAATATTTTCCTGAAAAGCTTGATGTCAAAGTTGGTGTTCCACAGGGTTCAATTTTAGGTCCCATTTTGTTTTTGTTGTATATAAATAGATTACCAGAAATCTTACCAACGGTAGAGCTTTATTGTTTGCTGATGATACTTCAATCATAAACAAAAATTTACTGGTAGATAGTCTTGAAGTGAATACACATACTAGCAATGAATCTGTAATCCAATTTCTGAATGAATTAATGTTAACAGTTAATTGGAAAAAGTGTCAGTTCTTACAGTTCAAAAACAAACACAATGAATGGGAACACCGAGAAGGGGATGTCTTTATACAAAATAATATTCTAGATCATGTGCAAACATGGAAATTTCTAGGAGCATCACTTGAAAGGACCCTATCGTGGAATTATTACACCGATCAAATTTGTGGTAGAATATCATCTGGGGTATTTGCATTAAAACAAATTGCCTAATGATAAAAAATTGCTTATAGCAGCTTATCATGGTTTAATTTTATCTCATATCAGGTATGCCATATTAGTATGGGGTAATTCATCAAAGGAAAGAGTTTTTAAAATAGAGAAAAAAGCTATTAGGTGTATGATGGCAGTCAACAACCTTACCTCATGCAGATCACTATTAAAAAGTTGTAATTGCTCACAGTTCTTTGTACATTTTTGAGGTGATAATGTACGTAAAGAAAAATACCTTTTTACAGAATTTAGATGTTCACAACCACTACACAAGAAACAGAATCGATTATTATGTTACTAATTACAACACTAAATGGTTTGAAAAAGAACCAACTCATGGAGGTAGAAAATACATCAATAAATTGCCTCAAGGTTTAAAAAATAGTATAATTTAAAACATTTTAAAAAAAGCTAAAACAATATTTGATCAATGAAACATTTTACAGTGTGCTCGAATTCCTTTCTAAATAGTTTTGGTTGAAAAGTATTTAACTTCTAATTAAACAAATATTGTGTATAATTTGATACAAAAGGGTTCTTGATAAGCCTACTACTGAGTTAAGCAGTAGCAGGAAAAAATCATTGGTAAGTGATGAATATCATTGTGTTTGATATTTTTATTTTTCATTTTGTGTGATATTTGATTCAATGGGATTCATGACAAGCCTACTGAAGTAAACAGTAGCGAACACAATTTTTTTTGGTGGTAAGTGATGAATTTATCTTTGGTGATAAACTTTCAGCTTATCAGTTTTATCGTGACATGTCCTATACTCCCTTTGGAGTCTCCTGGATGCAAAAAAAAGCAAAAAATTATTCGGCACAAGGAAAACATGGGAATAAAAACTGGCGGTTACAGGACTGTAGTTAAACGACAAAATTTCATAACACAAAACTGGAATAATGTAATATTTTATTTACGTTACTGACGTTGCAGAAAATTATAAGGTCTCATACGTTTACTGGAACTAGTTCATGAGAAAACAAGCATAAATCAAACGGCAATTATACATGAACATACTTTACATCAATGGATATGATCCGTACAATGCAATTCCGCACATATTCTTTCCACGTATTATTCTTATGTAACCCTTTTCGCCAAACTTTTCTGACCAAGAGTTCTTAACGATCCAAAATTTTGTTCCATTTTCTTCGCCATACCCTACTACTGTTACTCCATGATTTACTTCAGTTGTACAATTAGGATCGTCAAATATACCTGCAACAGAGTAATAAAAACATTTTATGAACAACACGTAAACATTCTCTTTATTACTTCCCTTACTCTATATATAGCCCTATATACAGGGAAGGAAAGTAGTGTTTTCATGTCGATTTTTAGAAATCGAGTTTTCACCGGAAATACACGTTTCAGGCCCTTGAATAGTAATATTTGCAATGTGTTTGTGTGTGATCAAAATATTCTAAGTACGGAATATAATAAAAAGTTGAATTTGGGACTTAAGTTTAGCAACCCCACTTGGAAACTCGATGCAAACATGTAAACCAAAATTGGCCAACCGAAAGTAGGCTACTATTTATTTATACGTTTATTTGAGCAATTATTAACATTTTCGCGAGTCTCTTAAAAACGCCTCGAAAAATCTTCGCTAATATCGCCACATTTACTACATTATATATTCTCTACAAGCAAGGGTAAGTGCCACGTCTGCTGAAATACTTGGGGAGGCTGTACTACAAGGTAATAAAGTTTTTTTTTAAATTGCGGTGTTGGTATCCATTAAAGGACAAAAGAACTATGGTTGTCGAATATTGAAATACCAACCACTTTTATTCGAAGAAGTTTCTTGCAGAGCTTAGTTTAGCATCAATTAGTGATGTTCCGTTTGTTTTTAGGTTTTACAGAGCTTGATTTTAATTTTGCGTCATTCACTTACTATTCGAGTTAAGTTATGTTGTTCATTTTACATTATTTACTAATGATGAAACATATGGGTTATAATGTTCATTGTTTACATTGCTATAATAAGGTCGTATAGCCTGACTTTCGTTAGGAGAGCACTGGAAAAACGTGCGTCTGCATTGGTATAGTCTTGTATGTACTGCAATAGTGCAGCGTATGTAATCAACAATGGAACAGCATGCCTTCATAATACAAAAGGTTTTGACAATTTTTAACAGCATTCTGACTGTACATCTTACTGTTGGTTAGAGGGGTACGCGGGGTCGAAATCAAGTATGCGAATGAATAGTCCTGCGCTCATAGCAATTGGTTTGGGCTTTATGCGTACCTATTACATATTGTTAAACTCTCCGTTTAAAAAATCTAATGCCTTATTCACTTCCTCCACTGTCTTTCCCCGTTTAATTTATGATTTTATTTTTCACGTTTTTAAAAAGACAAAAATAAACAAATCTACTTATTTAATTTGATTTACTTTAACTATGTATTATGGTAATTCGGGTTTTACTTACCTTTTTCGTAAAAAGAGAATTTCGGAGTAACTTGAACAGCAACCGATATAGGACCAATTTTAGCTACGGCTTCTTGCAGTGCTTTTTCATTTATATCTACATTTTTATAACCATCACATGTTGCACCTATTCCTTCTTTGGTGAAATTACAGGGCCGCTCCTATCATCAAAACGAAAGGAAAGATATATTATTTAAGAAGATGATTAGTAATGTTGTGTCATATAATATTTTTCATTTCTACATTGCGAGTGATCTGTAAAATGGCCAATAGTAACAACCTGTTGTTACTTGCATTAAATGTATAATATTAAAAATTTAATTTGCAATCTGTTACTCAAAATTTTCAGTTTTGATATATATGTATATTCTTTAACGTAATAATAAAGGTGTATTTTTTCCTACGCAGAGCGAAGAGCTACATCCTGAATACATTATCCATTACTGAATACAATGAATCTACAGCAGAAAGCAATAAACATTCCAATGTAGAAAAAACCGGTTCGTAGACACGGACAGCTGAATGAATGTATATTATAGGTATCACGAGTGCGATATTTTAATTTTTTAAATTTAATTATTTAAAGTCGCATCAACACCCTGAAAATCTGCGACTACGGTGTGTTATGGAACGTTGGGTTGTGACTTGTTATAGTTTCCAGACCCTAGCTAGAAATGGAACCCGGGACTTCTGCGTGGTAGGCCAGCGCGCTACCACTATGCTACGGAGGCGGCCAGTGCAATTTTTGTGCCATGGGGCTATATGTGACTTTATCTCAGGCAATACCCTTGGCCATCGTATGTTGTGTCATTGAGAACTTCAAAGAAGTGACAAGTATGGAAATATAATCATTCTTTTATACAGTCAAAAAGTTCTAAAGGTATTAAATTGCTAGTACAAGCAAATATGCGAGTGCTTATTGACGGTTATGGAAATGGAATACAACATGGTAACCTCTGTGTGGGTACCAGTTCACAGAAAGTTTGCCGGTAAGTGTCAACATTCACAGATTGATGCATGACTAAGGTCTTTACGTAGGATTATCGGATTTGAATCAACTCTGGGGTCAGTAAATCAGGGACATGTCTTTGAGTGGATCAGAAATTTACACTCGGCTAACTGGAATCGAAGCGCAGCAGCACATTTACGGAACCGTAAAATACCTTAATCGAAGACTCAAACTGCTTTTTATGACGAATAATATTAAAAAAAAAAATGGTACGCTTTTCTGAGGGACTCGAGATGAACCTTAATGATATATTTTTATTTTGTTTCATTAACAACATTTTATTCCGTTATCAGCTTTTTGTAATATTGTAATTGCTTTTTAACTTAAATAAAAATATCAGTGAATATTCTGCCATAATATTCTAGTATTATAAACCCTACAATCAAAATAAATAATAGAAGAAAAAGTTTATTCTTCAAAACACTACATCTCATTCATTTGTTTTTGGACCTTTGAGGAAGGATGCTCAGTGACACAAGACCTCTGCTTGAGGATAACTTTTTTTACAAGTCTGTTTAAAGTACTAAAATGTGCCCCACAATTGAAGCCCACATGTTCACATGGGTTTTAAAAGGGGTTTATATGAGACGTTCTCAAGTCACAGTATTTATAAAAGAAAATTTTTTTTTTCATACTCCAGTCTGGTAATAATAGTATGGTAGTTTTCAATATTTTGCTGCAGGTTTTATATTTTTGTATATTATTTTCTATTCTTTCCTTGTCTTTTGTATTATTCTGGTCGAGACGTGCGTGTAGGTTTGTTGTTTGTTATACATCTATAATGCTTATGGTATCTATAATGATAATGATTATTATCTATTATAGATATGGGGTGATGTACTTGCTTTCTCCTTCCATAATACTTGGAGGGGATAGCGAGGGCGTTGACCGGTTGGGTGGTGACGGTTGCTTCTGTACAATCGTTCCTGAGACCTGTTGTGGAATGCTTGACTCGGTGTTCGTCTTGGCTTGCGTTTCTGGGCGTGGCAGGCGTAGTTTGGAGATGGGTGGCCATCTTGGTTGGTTATTAGTATGTTTATTTATTAGTATCTAATTTCGTGGAGTGCCAGTTCTTTTAATATGCCGTCTCGAGAGATTTAAAGGTGAGTTGATTTTATAACTTGTTTATAAACCAAACTGTTTTGCTTTTAGGAATTGCAGCTTCCTTTGTTTTGAAATGGCGTCGTCTTGAAATAGCTTGTCTTTTGTCTTTATTTGCCAGATCTTGTCCTGAAGGCAGTCAACGGTCGTCGGAAAGGCTATTTTTTTGCAACGTGCTCAGAAATTTTCTTTGGAAAAGCTATCTTTATTATTTGTTTATTTTCAAAATTTAATTGCTTAAGTATTGTCTGTATAAATTACTAAGAAAGTTTGGTTGTTTTTTTCTTTTCTTTTTAGTGTAAACATTTGCTGCATTCGCTGCACAATCGCCATATTACCGCTGCAATATTTGCTGTCGTTGGAGTGGAAGCCCCAAATCACAGGAGGAAACCATTAACCCATGAAGTAAGAGTGTGTGTTAAACACAAATGCGTCTTCGATTAATGCGGTAATATGTGCCTTTTATTTTATCTAATGTTGGTGCAATAGCGGTGTTGAGCTTGTCCCTCGTGAATTGTTATCTTATTTAAATAATGCAAAATTTATTGGACCCTTGTTAAATTGTTTACTTGAACACTTAGCCTTTATAATTTTAATGTAAATTCTCTTGGCCAAGTTTTTTTTTTATCTTTTATTTGTATGTATAATTTAAACCTTTTTCTTTTAAATTTGAAAGTTTGATATTAAATTCTATTCTGAGCACTCCATTAATCTTGTTGTTTAATTTCTTTTATCTGAGTACCTGCGCCAATAATATTTTGTTATTACCGTTACATATATAAAATAATTTTTGAATCGTTTGACAAAGGTGAGTATTCGCCAGTTAACCAATGTAGTTTACATACTGTCAGCTGAAGGTGTTTTTTTTAATTATTATGTGATGTTTCCATGTGAGGCGACGATCTATATATTAGTCCCACGTAGTTTACTGCTGTGTTTTCTGGTAGTGTAATGTTGTTAACGTTGTCAGTCATTTTATCGTAGTGTAAAATGTGTTATGTGTTAATTTGTTTTCAGTAACTTTCGTTCTCCATTTTATTAACCATTTTTCAAAAGATGTAAGGAATTCTTGTAGGAATTGTGCCGCAATAGTTGGGTCTCCATGGATAGCGAGAATGGTTGTGTCGTGTGTAAAGGTCGCTATGATCGGTTTTGGAGTTACCGGTGAGTCAGATGTGAACAATCGATATAAAAACGTACTGAGAACACTCTCTTCATTGTAGTATACCTGATGTAATATCAGGTAGGTAAGAATAATGGTTTCAAAATGTTACTTGAATATAACTAAGATCTAATACGACTGCATTAACAAATAGACAGGATTCAGTAAAAGTACTTCAATTTAAAATAATAAACCAACGTGTTAGGATAAAATAGCGAGGCTAGATTCTATACACCAATGAACTATTGGTGAAACTAATATATGTAATGTAGAGTAGTGGGATAATTTAAAATTCTTTTTGCGCATTGCAGAGCTCTAGAAGGCTCGTCAGACATCATCCTAGCTGGTAGAAATAACTGGATTGGTTCTGAGAACGTATATCTTAATTTTAAAATTTAACTTTTTCTGCATAGAACCATGCAACACAATCATATATGCAAATAATTTAACAAGACACTACTTACCTTTGGTTCGTACGGATATGATGCTTCTGTATCAATACCTTTGTTATTTTTGACATACGTAAAACAGTAATTCATCCAACCTCCTTCGCATCCATCGTTACCTTCCTTTTTAGAACAATCGACTAAGTTACTTTCACTCAATGAAACTAACTTTTTATTCTTGATTGCATGCTGGCCTTCCAAGGCACAAACCTTAAGTGAAGTAAAAATAAATTTATTAAATCAAAATAATTAGTTAAGGTTGTTTTATAAATGGCTTAATTAAAAACTACAAAACAGTTTGTTTTGAGAGCTGTAGTACAAGGATATAAACCATAAATGATACTTTATGTTATTAATATTATTACTGACTACAGCACAGATAAAAGAAAGATTGCTTTTTCATTAGGAACTATAACTGAAAAATACAAAATCAATTGCTCAAGGTTAACTCTAAGAGTAATTGATTTTTCAATTCAATAGATGTTATATACGCTGTTTATAAAATGTTCCAAAAGTCCAAGTACGCCTTAATTTTTGGAATGTAAGGAATATTTCAATAATTTTTTTTGATGAATCAAACACTGTTGTCCTCTATCTTGAATGTAACGTTATTTTTGTAAATAGGATGGTGGTTATAGACACATCTTTTCAATGCAAAATTTTAAGACAATGTGAATGGCGAAATCCGCACATCGATATCTCAATGGCTTGATGGATATTTTCTTTTCTTTACACTTAAGCGACACATTTCAATGTCATTGGACAACACCTTTTCGAATATGCCGCAAAGCAAGCTTGTCCTGTTAACAGCTACGTCAATTTATGGTTGGTATCACCGTATTTTCCTCTTTTTTTACACCTCAACATTAGGAATAAACCATTTGTCCACTCCCTGCTCTCTTTTCACTCCATCTCCTTTGCCACTTGCAGAATAACTGCCTCCAATATTCCTCGTTATCAACACCAGCTTGCCGGTCTTCATTTTCTGACGCCACTACATCCTAAGTAAGTTTCTCCGAAATCACCAGGGCTGCCGCTGTAAATATTGTTCTATAGGTATTATATATTTTCAGTTCCAACTTTTTTAACTGAAATTTGATTTAATTCATTGCATTCATCAAATGTAGTGAGGTTTCTGCCCTCCAACTGGTAAAAATATCACTCGAGTTCTCATAATTGCTGTCATGAATTCTGCTTTAGTCTGTGAAAAATTCGAAACTGTTGAAACAAACCTAATTATTAAAGTCAATTATGAGCAAGAAAGCTTCGGAAGGCTGTTGTACAAAAAAATCTTACTGAGCCTATTTTAGCAGATGAGGGTACATGAATACCTTTTAAAATCCACAAATTTAATTTATTTTTTAGCATAAAAATAAACAAATTTTTCACCTAATTCCTCATATGAATGAGAAATTTGGCGTTGAACATGTTAAGTACAGTAAATCTGTTACACGTTGGAAAACAGAGCCAATTTAATGCTGCTGAAACTAGTCTGTCAAAAGCAATAAACTTATCTTCACTAGTGAGAGATTGTATTGGGAATACAATCTACTCGTACATACGTAACTGTTAAACAGTAGGTTTGATTTGATTACTTACAGCACTGAATGCATAACATGATCCACAATTTCCTTGACTTTTAACTCTCGTAACGACACCTTTTGTTCTCCAGTCAACTTCTTCAGGCAGATTATCGTCATCAGATTCAAAAAAACTGGAACATTTGGATCTCGTGGTTCAGGTTTCAGCGTGCCCATGACCATATTTTCTTCTTTATTCACACCTCGACATTGGGAATGAACCTTTTTGTCCATTCCCTGACCCTAGCTTCGCTCCATCTCCTTTGTTACTTGCAGAGTAATTGCCTCCAGCATTCCTCCATATCAACAACAGCTTGCCGGTTTTCATTTTCTGACGCCACTAGATCCTAAGCAGGTTATCCGAAATCACCAGGCCTACGTCTTTCAAATGTATGAGGTTTCTGCTCTGCAACTGGTAACGATGTCACTCTAGTTGTAATAATTTTGCTGTCATGAGTTCTGCTCAAGACTAAAAAATTTGAAACTCTTGAAACAAACCTAATTATTAAGGTCAATTATGAGTGAGAAATCTTTAGTGGATTGTTGCACAAAAAAAGTTACAGGCCTATTTTAGCAGACGGGCGTTGATGAATACCTTTTGAAATCCACAAATTTAAATGTAACGTTGTTTTAAATAAATATAAATTTTCACCTAATTCCTCATACGAATGAGAAATTTTGAGTTGAATAGGTTAAGTACATTAAATCTCTTACATATTAAAAAACAGACCAAGTTTAATGCTGCTGCAGCCAGTAGGTCAAGCGCAAACAACGTATCTTCACTAGTGAGAGATTGGAGAGGGAAAACAATCTTCTCGTACCTACGTAACTGTTAATCAGTAGCATTGATTTGACTACTTACAGCACTGAATGCATAACATGATCCACATGTTCCTTGATTTTTAACTCTTGTAACGACACCTTTTGTTCTCCAGTCAACTTCTTCAGGCAGATTATCGTCATCAGATTCAAAAAAAACTGGAACATTTGGATCTCGTGGTTCAGGTTTCAGCGTGCCCATGACCTGTTTTATTTCTTCAGTACTCTAGAGAACAATGTTCAACTATTAATTTTAACAGTAAATTGTTTACAAAGAAACCCAACTTAGGCACCGAATGATGCAATATACAGTTCATAACAAATTCCTATGTAAATAATTTTTGTTTAAACTTAAATAAACACAAAGAAATATCGAAGTGATTTCTAAAGCAACCTGTGTAGCCTATTATTGGATAATGTTAGATGTTTATTTATTAAAATTAAAAACATGTAAGATGGCAAATGTTTAGTTTAAGTAACCGGTGTCACAAGGATCGAGGAAATTTTGATGTAACTCTGTAAAAAGGAAACAAATGAATTTTGCAGTTTCATTGTCGAAAACAAAAACGTAAATTACTTCCCATTAAGTGTTATAACAAAATATAAATTCAATTTTTAAAATAATGTCCATAGGATGATGGCAGTTTGAACGATTGTATTCCTGGAAGCAAAAGCTGGGGGTGTGCATAGTACTTTAAAACATTTCCAAATTATTTGCAACTATTTCTATTTGAATCTTCGTTTTCAACTCAAGGATTGTCGTAGGGTCGTGCACTATTTACTTTGCTTTTGAGGTAGCTCCACAAGAAAAAGAGATAAAGAGAAAAAAGGAAAAACAAGGGTCAATCATGCGTAGTGTTGAAACACACACCAAACTGTAACCATTCGGTTGTGCAATAGTCGATTATGGAGTTAACAAAAGCTTTAAGGTGTTCATTCCTAGGATTCTGTTTTTTCACACACCTACTGAGATGAAAACGAACTTCATCCGACCTGAAAACATCGACAACAAAATCGAGGTCGTCATGAATTCATCTTTTCTATAATTTTTCGTAGAAATTTCGGTATTTGGTCGAATTTTTGTAGAAATGTAGCGTCACATAGTGTAATGGTTTTATTTCCTGTATAGTTTAAATTTTGTAGGGTTAAAACTTCAAATTATTGCAGAGTTCTGGGCGGACGGTTGTTCGGTTTAGGTTCAATTCTGGCCGTGTTTCCTTGCTAATCGTCGTGCGCTCCTTACAACTGAGGCTTGAACTGATTTATTGCTTTCTGGGGTCCATTTAGTTAGATGTCAAGTGGTTTCTTATTTTAGAGTGGAACTTTTCTTCTCGAAATTCATAACCCATGTATCGATGTCGTGGTAAGTTGAAACGCTGGCATGACGTCCTAAATTGTAATGACGATGGAATCCTCTTTTAGAAGCAGTCGCACTGTTACCATTCTTATAAAATGACGTCACAGCAAATGGTCGTTGTCTACTAAATGGCAAGTAGTTCTACACTGAAGAATGCCCACTACTCTTTGCCTACCCAATCTTCAAGGCTGCCACTACTACATTAAAAATTTCCTGTTTCCCTGTGACACCTTGCATATATATATATATATTGTAACGAGCCAAAACGAATTGACAGATGGTTGTGTTTATGTTTTGGTCTATTAAAGTATGAAATATAAATAAAGACAGCTGGTTGAAATTAGATATTAAAAAATTATTTAACATTAATAAGTTTAATAAACAAAAGTCTCGTTGCTAAGCAACTATGAAAAAGAAGGAGGTTTTGTAAAATTATTTCTTCAGTGTGGGACTGAAAGCCAAGGGAAACAGTAAGTCCTACATTCGTTCAATCATTTTTCTTTTTGATAATTTAAAATAAATATGTACATCAATATAAAATAAGTCTATAAAATATATAATATATTAATAATAAAGCGTCAAAGTATGATAAATAATAATAGATTTAAAAAAAAAACAACAAATCAAAAGTGGTATTGACAAGAAGGAAAAAGAATACATTAAATACAGAAAAATAATATACTAATTAAATAAAAAATAATCATGTATCAGAGTATTAATTGTTTTTATTAATTTGTGTTGTTGCCGGCCGCATTGGCGAAGTTGGTAACGTGCTCGCCTCTCATCATGCGGTCTTGGGTTCGAATCCCATTCAGGTACGGCATTTTTTCATCGTTACAAAAAATCATTTCATCATTCACGGTCTGCATTAGCAGTAATTGCAGAAGAGTCGGACCTTAAACAAAAAAAAAAAAAAAAAAAAAAAAAAAAAAAAAAAAAAAAAAAAAATTTGTGTTGAATATTTATACAGCATCGAATTAATATCATAATCTGGGACATAACAGTATAAAATTGACATCTCCATTGTGAGGTTACACAGCAAATTGGCTAATCCCTCGTGGAGATAAATTAAATAACATTTACAAATTGGCATTGCCTTGTGTGGAATTATTAATTCATATTACGAGTAATATAATCGCTTACAAAATTGTCATACCCTTGTGGGGATTAAATCATTTCCTTACAATATATATATATATATATATATTATTTATTAAGTTATAATCCGGCTACGTTATCATTTGATGCGGAAACTATGTGAACTACTGGAATTAATCACTGAGCACACGAGCACTGAGCATGCGCGGCCTATGACTCGCCTCTGACAGTGCTGATGTACAGTAGCCTTAACAAGGTAATCAGTTGATTGTTAGTTCTCGCGGTGATAGTTTAGTTTCCTTGTTCCAGCCCAGTTTAACTATTATTGTTAATAGTGTTCTTGTTGTATTTTTTTTAATTAGTGCTGTTATTATTCTACCAAACAGTAAATTTTGCGAGGATGGTAAGTACTAGTGCAAAACAAACACCTCCAATTCACAGTCACGCTCGCCAAGTAGTAACGAATGTTATTCAGTATTTTGATGAAGAAAAGGCTCAAGGGTTTCATAAGTTTATAATAAACAACGCGACTAAGCGAGCTGCTGCTGCAACTAGAAAATTATACAAGTATAATTTGAAAAAAAACAACTACCTACGTTATGATTCCTCCTCTCTGAGTTAAAAAAAGAGATAGGTTTTATTGGAGGAAAGGAAGTTTTTCGGAGTATATTTCTGAAATTGGGATTTCGCTTCAAAAAGTGTAAAAATAAGAAAAATGTCCTGATGGAAAGAAATGAAATCTTTGCTTGGAGGGCTAAGTATCTAAGAAGAATGAGACAGGACGACGCTAGTGATGATAAGTGTCCTGTTAATTATCTCGACGGGACATTTATCCAACCAACTTATAAAGTGAATAAGTGTTGACAGCATTCAGAAATTGATGGTGTTTTAAAAAATGATAACGCTGGATCATTGTTCATGCAGGTTGGGAGAAATGTTTCATTACAGGAGGGTTTCTTATGTTCAAATCAAAATCAAGTAAAGCTGATTACCACCATGAAATGAATTTTAAAAAGTTTCTGGGTGGGTGAAAGAAAGTTTGCTACCAAACCTACCCACAAATATTTTGGTCGTAATGGATAACGCGCCATATCATAGGGTACAGGCAAACAAACCACCATTATCTGCATCGCGAAAAGGTGAAATTCAGGAGTGGTTGAAAAAGAATAATATTACTTTTTTGCATGAAATTACGAAAAGCGAACTGTTAGAACTAGTTCGTTTACGAAAATCACCGCCGACTTACAAAATAGATCAAATATTTGAAGAGAATGGACACGAAGTGGTAAGATTACCACCTTATAATGGCAACCTTAATGCCATTGAGTATATATGGAACGTGATAAAAGGCCGGGCAGCAAAATTGAACGTTGACCAGAACGCTACTAAAATTTGCGACATAAATCAAAACATTATTTCTTCTATTACTGAAAGTGACTGGAAAAATGAAATAGCATTTTTTAAGAAGGCAGAGGCAAGTTATTGGGAAACTGATGCTTTATTTGAAAATGAAATTGAAAAAATATTATCTCGTTTGGTGAAACCTCGGAGACTGAGAGTGAAAGTGATGGCGTTGGTTCAAACGACGACAGTATTGCACAATCCTCAGATGAATGTGGAATATCGGGTGTGGAAAATTTAGTAGAATGCTAACAGAAACGTTTCAATGGTAAAATAACGGTATTCTTTTTTATAAAAGGTAATTTGGTATAGATTAGAAAATTTTGAAACCAGTTTTTAATTTAACATTTTTGTCCAGTTTTATGGGTGCGTGCGTGTGTTATTTGTAAGATCTGTGCATTAATAATCGTTATTTGTTAATAAAAGAACGCTAAGGGAGAACAATCTCAGGTGCGTTTTCCCGTACAGCATACTACGATATTTGGGAACAAGGTAAGATATTTTTAACCAATTCACATTATTAGATTATAATTATTCAATTGTTAATTATAATTTATCTAACGTAGCTATACGTTTACGTTATAACGTAATACGTATAGTACGTTTAGGCTATTAGAGTTTATACTTATCCTGCTTGAGGTTTTAGGTAAGATACGTTAGTTATTTTAGCGTATCTGAAACTTACTGCGTAAACGGTTGTGAATACACTTCTACGCTTGTCAATGCTGAATGTTACTGTACTTTTGCAGGCGCTTAGGAGAACTGACAACTAAATGCAGTGGGGAGCACGCTCCCAACAGCCACAAATGCCGCCTAATTCAAAAGTGCTGCTCTTCCGCCCCTCACCGGGTTTTAAGGTAACGGATAGTAGCTTATTTCTTTTGACATATCTATGGTATAATCCCTTTGAGAGCCTCCTGGATGCAGTTTAAAAAAAAAATTAATTCATTACATATTATTGTTTTCACCTGAGATAATAATAAGTTACAAATAAGTGTTTTAATTTGCCACTAACCCTGATAATAAGTTAGAAAATAATTTTATACGAAGACTAAAGTATTTTTTCGTGAGTTTGCAGAAACAAATCTGGAATAAGCTACTAATCATTTGACAAGCATCAACAAGCTCACTAGCAATTAACCAACTAGTGGAGCAAACTCGCTGGAACAAATACACAGATTGTTAACCAAAATTAAGCACTAATACACTTGTGTATTGAAAATTGAACACAGTATTACTGTGAAGATATTTTCTATTATGAAGATTCATCATATAGAAGCTGCGAAAAGTAACCAGATTTTATGTAAGCTGTTTTTGCGATTCGTTATATTTAAAGTTTCTTTATTAACAACACTAAATACAGTATGTAGGAGGGTACGAAATATTTATTATTTGGTAGGCATTATGTGAGCAAAAAACCACATCAGACAAACTGAATTCTAATGAAAAATTGAGAGTAAGAAAGTTGTGAACGTTTTTTATAAGTCTCCAATCATCGCTGTATTTTATCAGATTCTGAAAAATTTTTATGTTTTCAATTATAATATATTTTGCTCCATTTTTAGTAGGCCTGCTAAAAAGAAGAAAGTGAAAGAAGTTACCACGTAACTTTGGCTTACCATATCAGCGAATTGATTGATCCCAAGAGTGTAAGATACTAATTCGTTATTGTAATTTTCATTATGTGCTTCAATTTCTTTTAGATTCTCTACGAATATCTGCTTTCTGAATGATTCGACTTCTGGAGTTTCATATGTTTTATTATACGTCACCTATAAAATAACAAAGCTTGCAACATATATAATGTTCCACAAATATTTCAACATAGTGCAACATATACATAAGCTATGTGAATATTTTGTCTTTAATAATCCGGTTCTTTACGCTGCACTATTTTTCAAACAAATAAAACACTTAATATAAACGACACAGAACCAGTACAATCGGGGATACCTCAAGCCAATTTACTTAGTCCACACCTATACCGTAGGTGCGCCGGCCGCGTTGGCGATGTTGGTAACGTGCTCGCTTCTCATCACGCGGTCTTGGGTTCGAATCCCACTCGGGCATGGCATTTTTTCATACGTTACAAAAATTCATTTCATCCTTCACCGTCTGCATTAGCAGCAATTTGCAAAACAGTCAGACGTTAAACCAAAAAATAAAAAAAATAAAAAAAATATACTGTAGGTACACATCTGACTTTCCCACGACACAGGTAAAAGGCACCGACTTTACGTACGTTCTAGGTGTTTTTAATGAAATCGAGGCTACATTCCCTTCCTCGTGTTAGGGAGACATCCTCGATGATTTACAACGCCGCAATGTGCCCATCTACCTCTGGCAATTGTGCAGTAATGTTTGTCTAACCGCAAGGCCTGTTTTATGTCCAACCTCCAGTCGGTGAAAAAGCCGGTGACACGGGGATGGCCGCATGCCTCTGTACTAAGAGCGCTGATTTAGATATAAATGTGTTCTCTTGGCATAGGGAGATACCAATCACCGAGTCGGTCACGGTCCTGGCTTTCATCGATGACCATCACATTTTAGTCCAAGCTTGGTCGCAGCCACATCTGGAGGAACGTTGCAGATAGGTTATGGCCTGTATTTGAGAAATGGGTAGATAATCACTATTATTTTTAGTATCAGTATTTCCAGAACGACGTCTATGCTTCTGAAGAATACTGCAATAATATAATTCAGTCGGAACCCTGTAGTTCATTTTAATTTGGTCAGTCTTAGCAGTGTCAGAGGTCATAACCACCAGGGCGTTCTGCCTGACGATAAGTTGCTGCTTAGTAATCACGTCACGCAGGTTGTGGCGGACGCGGCTGGGACAATGCATAAACTGTGGCAAATTGCACGAAATGCGTAAGGGTCTGTATTTGGGCAGCCTCAGCACGATTTATTAAGAATTTTCCGAGAGCATGGTGACTTTTATGGCGGCCGTATGGGCTAACCGTCTAGACAACACATGCTCCGATGGGGCTACTACCGTAGCGGGAAAGGCTCTCCGGGCGGATTTTAATGCGAGTGTGCGGACTACAATGTCGGAATTGCCAAGGGGGCAGGAAACCGTGATCTTCAAAGAGAAGTTTCGGGTCCAGATCTTTCTTGGTCGGACTGGAACAAATTTTTTATACTATTATTTTCTGGAAATGCCTTTATGTAATATTTGTTTTTATGCAGCTTGTTTAATTAAATTTTTTATTCTAAACTTAACTCTTTTATGACAACGTTGTAGCTTTAAGGCTTAGGGGAAATTTGGCCTCTCACTGCATGTGAGAGTTTGCACCGCGAGGTAGCTCTCCGGTGTGGGAGTTTCTTGATGAGGTAGCGATGTTTTGCTGTCGTCATTTAGTTTGATAAGGACGCTGTCCTAGAACCACGACAATGGTACCGTGTTCTTTGCTATAAATTACTCTGCTGGAAACATATCACATCAATGAGAAAAGAAATTTGTAAGAAATTAAACTATTTCCCTTACGTGTCGGAAATACATTAAAAAAGTCAGAAGGACGTTGAGAATACCGAAAAAACTTAATGAATCCAACAAAATTTGGACAGCTAATTACGGACTTCAGGGCTTCCATGAAGAGCTATAACATAACACAGCGGGGACAAAAGAATAGAGAAAAGCCTACAGTTAGAGAGTGCTGAGAATGTGGGCTCGAAAGAGAGCTTCCAGAAACATTAAATTCATATCACTTCACTTCTTCTAAAGTCGGCCCGATATGAGGAGAAAACTGGAACAGTTTACTCCGCCGTCTTTTATTTACCTTAAACAGTTTTGATAGAACTGTTGAGGCGTAATCAAAACTCATTGACGCAATGCATCGATAACTGACGGACGTATTTCTTGAATAAATCCTTGGAGAATTATTTTTTGCGTTCTTTAAACTAATAAACCTTCCTAAGGTTATTATAAAGTTTTGAATACGATCGATCAAATTGATGTAGTTGCCTTATCCAAAGATACATGATGTAAGCGTGTCAAGTTTTTTGAAAAGTTTACTGGCGGCTTTATGTCTTAGTAATGAATTTTATAATAAAAGAGTAAAAGAGTTATAAAAACAAAGAAAAATACAAACTTTGAATTTTTTCCAATGTGCATCATGTACGCTTACAGAGACAACTGCAGATATGACAAACGAAACTGCAAGAATGGCAATAACGTTCTTGACAATACCCATTGTGAATTTCAAGATTCAACCGGGAAATCCTTATTCAGAGATATAGAACCTGAAATAGAACAAACGATGTTTAGAAACAACAATTACTTGTTCATGTGAATAGCCCACAATTACCACCAGCCAAATATTATTAGCCAGCCAAATACAACTTTCTTTTCCTGTTACATTTAGCCAAAAAGATCAACCTTCTCCCTTGGCTTTTATCTAATGATTCCATGTCATAGACCTGTTTTAATTTTCTCTTGCCTTGGATGTTTATGAAGGAAAGGAACGTATTGTTGTCATGACAATTTTTGATTTAAGCTTACTTGTTGGTGTCTGAGTGAAAATAAATATCTCAATAATCGAATACCATACGAAATTGAAATTTGGACGTAAGCTAAGGTTGTGCCCTTTATATGCATTTTACGGCAAAAGTAACCCCCCTCTATAATACCTATATAAAATTCCGGTGTTATACACTGATTTATTTCACAGTCATATGTCATAATGAATATCCACATTCATTCCACTGACCCACATAAATTCAACCCATAAGGAGGGTTCGGAGAGCGAAAATGATCAGGATTTTTCCTGGGTTGTCAGCGGAAAGACTCCAAAAGTTGCAAATTTACGGTACTTGGAGGCAAAGGTGGGTCGCCCTAAAATTTTCAACTTCTTTAAAGTTGCGTCGTAGCGCAAAGGTCATTGCGATTTTTCCGTCGTAATAACCAACACCCGGCTTGCAGAGGTCGAAAAATGGGTGATTTTGGACATGCCAAAAACCAAAAATAACACAGCAGTCTGGGCGCATTGCTTAGCAAAACCGGTTCTGTGGTTCATTAGCCATAAAGTTCAAACGCCAAGAAAAAATGCGAATTCATACGTAAACCGGTCCAGGTAACGCGGTGGGACGTAGAAAATTTCAAATCCTTAACAGTGCGTCATAACTGAAAAGTACATAAAACCTTTTTTGCCCCCACCAAAACTGCTTCAAGATCATTTATAAAGTTGCCTTTAACCCACCTTTTCTCTGAGAAAACTAAAAAATAAACAAATTTGGGTTTTTTGGGGCTTCAGTTTTCAGGTTTTCTATGTTTACACTGTTAAAACGGTGTTCTCGGAAAAATTTCTTTTCCAGCATGTTACACTTACTCCCGGCATTACGCATCATTTTTTAAATTTCTCGTCTGGTTTACTATCATCATCCAACAATACTGAAATTTTTAAATTTTCAGATTGCAAAAAATCCTTTAACGGTGCATTCAGCATTCAAAATTACATAAAAATGTGGAAACCCGTAATTTCAGGTTGCAACCGTTCATGAATGGTGAGAGGAAAGTAATGGTTATCTCCTAACGGTGCATCATAGTGAGAAAGCGTACAAACAGTGTGTAAACAGCTGAGCGCAAACCCACGAAAATGTATTACCATATTTCTATCCGCCTAAACCCATTGGCAGCCGTACTTCACTTAAACGCAACCAAAACCATATAACCGCGGGCGCAGTGCGCCTTCACATTTTTTGGTTTTTATCCACTTAACCCCACTGTTGCACGACACGAAGCGGCGCAAAACGTCGCTGGAGTTGCGAGTATATAATTAAAGTTGTAGAAAGAAAAAATGTACAACTTTTATTCAAAACATTTGCTACAACAACGCTTTACGTTAGCTTCATTAGCCATTTCCTGTATTTTTCTCATTTAAATCGGTCTTTTTAGCCGATCAGTTTTGGCAGCCTACAGGGGAATTTACTGGGTCCTTTTTTGTATACGCTATACACGAGTGGTCTACCGGTTAGTGAAGAAACGATTATTGGTACATTTGCTGACGCCACAGTCATACTGGCATCAGAAAATTCGGTCGAGGATTCTTGACAAAAACTGCAGCGAGCTGTAACCACATTTAGGAAGTGGACCAAAAAATGGAAGATCTGTGGACCAAAAATGGAACTTTACCAAAAGACAAGTCAATCAAATTCCCATAACTATCAATGGCAATTCAGTAACTTTTGCCAACATAGCAAAGTATCTTGACCCTGTATGCAAAGCTGAGGTGAAAGGAATATGTTAGGAAGAAAAAGGGAGTACTACTACAATAAATATAGAAAGATGTATTGGCTGCTCGGTAGGACCTCTGAACTATCAATCTTCAATTCATTTCTTCTATACAAGCAAGTGCTAAAACCGGTATGTGGCCGGAAGATCTATGGCTGCACAAAAGCAAGCAACATAAATTCTATCCATAAGTTCGAAAACTAGAGTGATCAGAAACAACAGCGACATTCATCGTGACTTGCAAGGTAACACAGTACTAGAAGAAGTGAGTAAGTGTGCCTAGAAACCCGAAGAAGATCGACTGTACGATCACGTCAACGTTGAAGATCTTTTACTGTTGTATAATAGTTAGGCGACTGAAAAGGACATGGCCTGTAGATTTAGTGTATTAAGGAAATACATATTAAAATGACTGTTAAACTATAAATAAGAGTAAATTAAATTTAAGTAATGAGATTAAGTAAGAGATTGCAGAATTTAATACGTTTAGTGAACACCGTGTAAGTGTCAATATAAAGTGCTAGCACCAGTGCGTGCTACGCAGTTATTTACGAGGGGTGGGGATATTATCGCTAAAGAATACTGTTCGTTAGTTTTGAGTGACTAGTTGCAGTTAAACTAAAATGTATATAATAAATAAAAAAAATTGTAAAAACAGTACTTTTTTAGCGATTACGGAATCTAACTGCATCTTAGTATGCAGCTTACGATAAAAGTGTATACATTATTAAAGTAATAGGAAATTAATAAACCTACAATTTTTTCTGAAGTATTTTTTCTACAGAGCCTACTTTCTCGTCATATAATGATCTTTTAAATTTGATGCCTTACGTATGGTGTATTTCATATAGTCTTTTTCACTCATATTGAAATAACTTGTTTTTATTTTACAATGTTTATTCATGATTATGCATCGGTCATATTTTCACTATACTTGTATACAATTTTGCTAGAGAAAATGATGCGATTGTTGCAAACAGATTTGTTTTTGTTTGGTTGAGTTTAATTTAAGCTTTAAACTTGTAACCAAGATTAAATATGTAATTTACCCAGCCTAATAAATTGTAATTTATTATTCTGCTAATAAATGGTTGTTATAAGTCTAAAAGAAGTTCATTTATTAAACATTGCAATGGAATCCCGAAAGAACCTAGAGGAAAATCAATATTTTTTTTGTGTATTATATTTTATAACGTGTATATCTAGGTAAAAATGAAAATAAGTTTAGATAATATTTACCTGGTTTTCTGAACAGGTTATGTTCAGAACTTGTGATGAAGTGGAGATCTAAGGCATTATTTTCTGTTTATATAACCGAAATTATGCGCAAAACCTCTCACAATATCTTTTAATAAATGTCAATTTGATTGTACCAGTTATTTAAAATGTATGATTATTTTGGAAGTTGACGTACATTTCTATTTGTTAGCATAAAAATTTATTGAATTTTATGGCACTATCATAAATTATATCAAATTTTAGGATCAGAACGTGCAGTTAAAAATAAAATATAAAATAAATCAAGTCAAGAGCCACACACGTTTTATGATAAGAAATTTGATTTATGATAAGAAAGGTGAACATTATGACCATTATTGAAACAATTTTTGACAAAATACCAAGGTCTATGCGTTACCGAGTTCTAAGTGCTCGCCTATTATCATGTGGTCTTGGGTTCGAATCCCACTCAGGGATGGCATATTTTCATACGTTACAAAAATGATTTCATCGTTTCGTTACCTTCACTGTCTACCTGACCTTCACCGTCAGCATTAGCAGTAATTGCAAAACAGTGGGACTTTAAAAAAAACCAAGCTCTATTAAAACTGCTAGATTTATTTATCAACTACATTATAAGGTTGTAGATTTTCCTGCTTCTTCGTTAGAAATTAAATATTTTAGTGGAATCTTTTTCGCTGTCAATCAAGCTTTTGATCAAGTATTGATTGAAGGATTATTATTAAAAATTCGCTTTAAGCCTCTTACTTACCCTCTTATTAAGTTAATTTCAGACGGAGCGATGTTTTTACGTATCTCAACGTAATGCAACGTCTGCTTATTACAAAAATCTTACAAGAGTTTCACAGGAATCTATCCTTGCACCTCTCTTTTTTTAATATTTGCACATCTGACATGCCAACTTCCAGAATAACAATAAATACGTAGATTATACTGCTATTTTAACAGCTTTAAAAATTGCAGACAGATTACTAAAACTTTAAAACTCTACGTAAACATTCTTGATACTTGGTTGATAATCTGCGTATAAAGGTAATTGGTAGAAAGAGAACACAGAGTACTTTTACGCTGATAAGAAAACCTTGTTTCTCTGTTTTTTTTTGCGTGGCCAACCACTTCCGCAAACAGATTCAATTTAATACCTCGGCCTGTAACATCGACAGACGCTTGACCGGGAAGAGACATTTTTAAAAAGAAGGTAGACTCTGTATAAGAAACGAAAACTACAATTTTTCTTGATAAAACTTGTGACTGGCACTTCACTTAAAAATAACAGTGTATAACTCTTTTCTGAAACCAACTAGAACTTATGGTGGCTGAATTGACGTCCAGCAAAGCATTCTCCACTACAAAGAATTCAACGTTTTAGTCCAGTTTACCTCTAAGTTACTTATTACATATTGTTCAACGATTAACGAGTTCCGTACATCAACGACACAACCAATCACAGGAAAAGGAAATCAATTCAAAAAATACGATTAATTCAATCAATTCAAATAATACAATTCAAGAATACAAGAAAATGAAATTTGAGAATCAATTGTAAGTCGGAGACAATTAACTATTTGAATGGGTATCATCAAAACCATCAGTCATAGGAAACTTCAACGGTTTCCGTTAAAATGGCTTCGTACGCTAGTTAAGCTCTATTTTTTGTGTGTCGAATTACACACTTTACTCGGACCTAAAAATCTTATTTATTAATGATGCCATACACAAAATGTATTAATGCTTTAAATTAAATTTATATAGCAACTCCAACCCAGTCATTTGCGAACGAAGTTCGCTAACTCAGCAGGAGGAGTATCAGAAACTTGCGTTAACTTCATTAAATTCAGTTCAAATTTAATAACGCTTAATAAAAACAAATACTTAATAAAAATATAAAAAATTAAACTTCCTTTTATTAATTAAATAATCTTAATGATCTAAATTATGAAAAGGGAAAACTTTGGTAATTAATGCTGCGGGAGTCTTACTAATAAATGCTGTCCTCTTTTAACGTCTAACGCCATTAAAATATATACGCGCGCGCGCGCGCGCGCACACACACACACACACACACACACACACACACACACACACACACACACACACACACACACACACACACACACACACACACACACACATATATACGTATATATATATATATATATTAAAACAATACAATATATATTACAATATATATATATTGTAAGTAAACGTACTTATGTGATATTTTTTGTATAACGAGTGTTTTATTAAGGACGCAACCCCGATTATGAGAAGATAGAAGTACCTAATACATCAGTAAATTTTCTGTCCCCCAATCGGTATGTTGGCATGCGGTTACTTCATGCGGAAGTATCTGAAGAATATATTGTATATATATATATATATATAATTAAAGGGTGTCTCACGAGTAACCCGACAAACGTCTAAGGTGGTTTTCTTTCATCAAAATAATGAAAAAAGTTTATATAAACATGGTTTCGGAACTGCTTTGTTAGCGAGTTACGGCTAGCGAAAGATGTCGCCATGGGTTCAGAACACACGCCTAAATAAAGTCATCCTAGAGGTCTAGGAGCCCAATTTTAAGAGTAGATTTGACGGTTTCTTATGTATTTCGACCCGAAAAATTGAATAAATAAGTTCCAGAACCATATCTCTAGTAGTTTTAGTAATATCCAAAAAAAAGAACAAATCTGTGCATAAAATAACGCTTTTTCAGGTTTGAAGAACAATTGTGTTAATTGGCTCATAAATGTGTAAATTTTTTAGCAAAAATTGTATAGATTTTAATATTCTGAAGAGAATGATTTAAATTAGGCCAATAATAAACAAACACAAAGTTTAAAAAATTTATATTTAATTAAATCAACACATACGAAAAATAAGACAGAAAATGCAATATCTTTTTAATTAACGTTCTTCGTTAACACAAAACATTTTACCGTAATTGCTGAATCTTTTAAATCAATATCTATACCTTACAAATGGCGTTCAAAATGATTTCCTTGGTCATTTGTGCACAATCTAGCGCGTTTAATGAAACAACGTGTAGGCTTTCTGATACCATCTCGGTTGTTCATAAGTAGTTCACACGCGTTTAAAATTCGGTTCAATAATTCTTCTTTGGAATTAACTGGTTCTGGGTATACAACCCAAGTATACAATCTTCATAATACAATCTTGTTCTGCGTATACAATCTTGGTAATAATCCAAGGGATTTAAATCAGGGGACCTAGGAGGCCAATTAATTGGTCCTCCTCGACCAATTCATCTGCGCGGAAAACTTATCTGCAAATGCTCTCTAACATTTTGTGAATAATGTGCTGGTGCGCCATCATGATGGAATATCATTTTGATATCTTCGTTCAAGTGGTACATCTTCAAGTAGAACTGGTAGTTGATTCTCTAAAAAGTCTTTATACACAAGACCTGTAAGGCGTTCTTTTTAAAATGGGCCAATTACACCACACCATACATTTATAAAAAATCAAATTTAAAATTTGACTCTACAACTGCAAATTTAGAATTCCGTATCTTGTAAACAACGATTCGTCCGTGAATAAAATACAATTTACATTATATCGATTTTCTAACACCCATCGACAAAATTGTAATCTTAATGCACTGTCACCTGAATGAAGATTTTTAACTTTTTGTAAATTATATGGGTAAAAGTTGCTTATAATTATATACTAAAAGAGTTATTTACCTCATCAGTAAATTGAGATGTAGAGGAATAGTCAGACTACGTCTACGAAATGTCAATATCATGCTGCCGCTTCGAACCCTAAGTGATGTGTTTTTGTGAAGTGTAGTTTTTTTGATCGAATTAGACATACTAGCAGGAATGTTGTTCCTACAATTACATGAAATCCATGAAATCCAGTTGTTATAAAAAAAGTTACTCCGTTGACTGAGTCTGCAATTCTGAAGGGTGATTCTGAATATTCTCATTTTTGTAGAATTGTGAAGTAAAATCCTAGTAGTACTGTGATTAAAATGGATTTATTAGATCTTTTGTATTTTCTTGATAAGATTCTTTGGTGTGCTCATGTAACTGTAGCACCTGATGAAAGTAGGATGATGGTATTTAATAGTGGGATTTCTATGGGGTTAAAGGGTTTAATAGATTTGGGGGGTCAGTTTATTCCGATTTCGATTGAGGGAGATAGTCTGGAGTGGAAAAATCCTCAGAAGAATGATAGGAAAAATATTACTTCTGATGTAATAAATAGGATTATGCCTTGTTTAAGTCCTTTTATTACTATTGTTGTGTGAGCTCCTTGAAAGGTTGATTCTCGTGTAATGTCTCGTCATCAACAGTATGAACATAATGTAGTTCCTAGTAATCCTACAAATATATTATTTATTTCTTTTTTGTAAAGTCATAAAACTGCTCCTAATAGTATTGTAAAGATGTTCATAGAGGTTAAGATTGGTCATGGTCTTTTTGTTACTTAGTGGAATGGGTGATTTTGTTTCATAAGGAATTTCTCTTGAGTATAATGTGATTAATGTTGAGAATACGTAGGCCTGAATAATTGAAATTGCTGATTCAAACATTGTTAGCGTGATTTTGATTGGGAATGTTAAAATTGTTGAGTTAATGTCACTTAAATTTCCTAATAAGGTTATTAGAAGATGACCTGCAATTATATTAGCGGTCAGTCGTACTGAAAGCGAAATTGGTCGAATTAAGTTTCCGGTTGTTTCGATAATGATTATTATGGGTATGATAATGTAAGGGGTACCTGTAGGTAAAAGGTGCATGAATATTGAATTTGTATGGTTGATTCATCCGTAAATTATTAATATGATTCATGTGGGGATGGGTATGGACATTGATACTGAAAGGTGGCTAGTTGATGTAAAGATATAGGGGAATAATCCTATTAAATTATTAATTATGATTATAATGAAAATTGATCTTGAAATTAAGATTATTTCTTTATGGTGTGTAACATTATTGAATTCTTCTGTGATTTTATTTTCTAACCTATTATTTTTTTAATTATGGTTAATCGTGAATTTTTAATTCAAAAGTTTATTGGTAGAATAATTAAGACTGAGATTATTGAGATTCAGTTTATTTGAAATTTAATTGTTGAGGGGTCATATGGTGAAAATAAACCAGTGATCATTTTCAGTTCATTCTTTTTTTTATTATTTTTCTCTTTGGTTGATTGTTTGGGTGTTAAAATTGTTCTGAAGAATAAGTTTGTTGAAATTGTAATTGTTATTTGGGTGATTAAAATTAATATGGGTGTTCATATTACTGGTGATATCTGTGGAATCAAGGGGTATAATTTCATATCTATTATTTGACAAATAATAATTTTAGTTTAAACTAACTCCTTCCATTAAGAGTATTTTAATACTATATTTTGGTTTAAGAGACCATTACTTTTGATTCAGTCACTTAATGTTAAGTTAGTCATTTAATAAATGATTTTATGTTAATTCTTTCAATCACGATTGGTATAAATCTATGGTTTGTGCCACAAATTTCGGAGCATTGACCGAAGAATAGCCCGGGTTTATTTATTGTGAATCTGATTTGATTTAATCGTCCTGGAACTGCGTCTATTTTTACCCCAATGGATAGAATTGTTCATGAATGGATTACATCTGATGATGAAATAATTATTCGCACTTGGGTGAGGAAGGGTAAAGGTACTCGGTTATCTACATCCAGCAATCGAAATTCGTTTGGAGAAAGATCTTGCTTTATATATGATTCAAATTCTATTTTTTTCTGTCTGAATATTCGTATCTTCAGTATCATTGATGTCCAATTGTTTTGATGGTGATTAATGGATTAATAATTTCTTATATTAGGTAAAAGATTTTTAATGATGGGATTGCAATAAATACTAGGATAATTGCGGGTATAATAGTTCAAATGATTTCTGTTGGTTGATTTTCTGTTAGGTTTCGGTTTGATAATTTATTGATTATGATTGAGTGTATCATGAATATGACGATTGATGTAATTGAAATAAGGATTACTAATGTGTGGTCGTGAAAGAAAATTAGGTGTTCCATGATAGGTCTAGCTCTATTAAGTGAATTTATTTTTATTCATGATGTGATTTCCAAGTAAATTTTGTTTATGAATGAATTTTAAATTCATGGCACTTTTCTGCCACTCTTAGAATTTAAAAATTATTGGTAATTCATTAAATGATTGTTCTGGTGGGGGTGTTATTGAATTTCATTCGATTGTAGATGAAGTATTTTTTTGAAAATTACTATTCAATTAAATATCAGGGTTTCTCAGATGATAAATATAAAAATGGCAATGCTGACAACTGAAATTATTGATCCTAGCGATGAAATTGAATTTCATGTTATAAAGGTGTCAGGATAATCTGAATATCGTCGTGGTATTCCTGCTAGCCCTAAGAAGTGTTGTGGAAAAAATGTAAGGTTTACTCCGATAAATATGGTTGAAAACTGAATTTTTAATCATTTTTTATTAATGGATGTTCCTGTTATCAGAGGAAATCAGTGAATAATTCTTGCTATGATTGCAAATACTGCTCCTATTGACAAGACGTAATGGAAGTGTGCTACTACATAGTATGTATCTTGAAGAATAATGTCAATTGATCACCTCCTCCTGCGGGGTCAAAGAATGTTGTGTTAATATTTCGGTCGGTTAATAGTATAGTGATTGCACCAGCTAATACTGGTAATGAAAGAAGTAGGAGGACTGCAGTAATTAATACTGATCAGCAGAATAGAGGAGTTATTTCTAGTGTTATTCTTTATGGTCGTATATTTATAATTGTTGAGATGAAGTTGATTGCCCCTATGATTGAACTGACACCTGCGATGTGAAGGGAAAAAATAGTTAAGTCTACTAAAGGTCCTGTATGAGCAATTTGTCTTGATAGTGGTGGGTAAACAGTTCATCCTGTCCCTGATCCTGTTCCTGATAGGGATCTAATAATAAGTAGTGTGATTGATGGGGATAAAAGCCAGAAACTTATGTTATTTATTCGTGGGAATGCTATGTCAGGGGCCCCAATTATAAGAGGTACAAGTCAATTTCCAAATCCACCAATTATGATAGGTATTACTATATAGAAAATTATGATGAAAGCGTGAGAGGTTAGAATTGTATTGTAAATTTGGTCGTTTTTAATTATTGAACCGGGTTGGGTTAATTCTATTCGAATAATTATTCTTATTATTGTGCCTAATAGGCTCGCTCAAAGACCGAAGATAAAATATAGGGTGCCAATGTCCCTATGATTCGTTGAGAATAGCCATTTTTTCATGAATGAGATGGCTGAGATTTAGGTGGTAAATTGTAAATTTATTTAGAGTGTGTTACTTCTCATTAGGTTGGGTCTTGTATTCAGTTATGATTTTAAATTGCAAATTTAAAGGTGCTTTTTTGGGCTAAGGCTTATATTCATTATATTTTTAACTTTGAAGGTTGATAGTTTTTTAACTTAAATCCTTAATTTAATTTAAGGATTATAACGGCTATAATACCTGACATGTTGATTGCGATGTATTTGATTATTTCTGTTGACTTTAGATTGTTTTTTTTGTTAGTAAATATTTGTGTCATTGTTAGGTAAAGTAGTTTTATGTATATAAATGTTGATATTATTGATGATAAAATTATTATTGTGTGTAGAATTATTGATTTTTCTAAAATTGATTGTAGGATTATTCATTTAGGGAAAAGTCCTAATAGTGGTGGTATACCTCTGATTGAGAGTATTGTTAGTAGGATATTAATTTTTTGTGGATTTGATAAAAACTAGATTTGGTTAGTAAATATCAAAATTTTTTTTAATTGTTTTTGTTATACAGGTTATTAGAATAAAATATTTTATGAAAAAGTAAAGTGATTGAAATTTTGATACCTTTGTTGATGAGATCATTCATGATGAATTGGAGATTGACGAGTATGCCATTATTTTTTTTGTTGAGGTTTGCTTGATTCCTACTATTGGTCTAAATATTAATGAAATACATATTATTGGTGCAATTAATCTAAGGTCTAGAATTTGTCTTATTATAATAGTTGGTGCAATTTTTTGCCATGTTGTTAGTCACAAGCATGAATTTCATGATAAGTTTATTATTAGGCTTGGCATTCATAGGTGGAATGGCATTATTCCTGTTTTTATTATTATTCTTGTTAGTAAGATTACTCGTGATCTTAAGATGGTTTCTGTAATTGATGAAATCAAAATTGACAGGATTATTATTGATGATGATGTTCTTTGGATAATTAAGTATTTCATTGTCTGGTCATTAATTTTTTTGCTTTTACTTATTAGGGGTATGAATGCAATAAAATTAATTTCTATGGTTATTCATGAGAATAAAATGTTGTTTGATGCTATTAGCATGATTGTTCTTATAATTGTTATTAGGATCATTATGATTTTTGTTAAATTTATTTTAATTAAAAAGAGAATATTTTTTTCATTAATGAGGTATGAACCCACTAGCTTATATTTAGCTTATCTTTTTTTTTAAAAAATGCTTATAATGTGACGTATGATGCATAGAGAATTTTGATTTCTTTTGTCTTAGTTTTATTCTAAGCTTTATAGTAAGAGTGATTTTACACATTTTTTAATACATCAAAATAATTTTTTTTTCAGACATCTTACAAGTATTTCAATAATTTGTAGATACATTGGTACTTTTTGCTTGCTGTTGTGGTTAAAAATTTTTTTTTTGCCTTTTTTTGGATTTTTTTTGCCTTTTTTTTGGATTTTTTTTGGCCTTTTTTATTTTTTTGCCTTTTTTGGATTTTTTTTAACATTCAGATCTGTGTCAATTGGTTACTTCAGGTTAATAAAATATTTAATTATAATAAATATCTTATTTAATGCATTATACTTGAAAAAAATAACGTAAATATTAATAATATATCTTTTAAAGTTAAGATTATTTTATTTAAACTATTGATCTATAATATATTAGTTATATACATAATAATAAGAGATATAATTAAATTTATTTAAAATAAAGTATTTAATTTAAAATATAGTCATTAAAATTTTGTTTTCCCTACACTATGTCCAAGTGAAATAATTTAATGTCAGAGGAATTAAGTGTTAAATTTAGGAGTAAGTTAGAAATAGCTTGAAATATCATGTATTAAAATAAATACATAAATACAAAATTAAAAGAGATTATTAAAACACTGAAAATAAATAAATAATTTCACCATAATATAATAAATTTAAAAAAATGTAGGCTGGCTAATACAAAAAATATGAAGAATGATCACTTATCAATGCAAGATTCTCTGTTTTAATCAAATAAATGACTAATTTTTTAGTTTATTTAAAGTTACACCAACATCTTGGTTATTAGCAACTATTTTGGGTTAATGAATGGTGGGTTTGAATGCGTAGTAATTTTCTAGACTCAATACGGGACAACTAGACCACGCAAGCGGCCTATATATTTCTACAAGAATTGTTTTACGAGCATTCATTTAATATTGCGTCAACAGCGAAATTATTGGCGACCACCGTAAAAGAAATGCATCATTACACTAAGGTTACATTGGTTAAATAAAATTTAAAAAAAATAAACAATACAAAATACAAAACAAAACAGTACAAAACATAAAAGAAACTTTTACAAAAAAGTGATATTAACACAATATCCAAAGTATTTTTAATTATTTAAAAAATTGATTTTTATTTCACTCAAAAGTTTAGTTAGTAATATTATCCAACACAATTATGAAAAATCTTCATTTTTCTCCAGTAGACAATCTTCTGCATTATTTTCTAATTGGAATTATTTGTAAAACGCGTGACATTCTGTTGGTAAGAAACCAGGAAGAGATATTTATGATGTCAATATATTTTTTTACTGATATAGGTCCAGGATTATCTGTTATTACCTATTTTTATTTCCTCAGGTATTTTAATGTTATCCTTTCTTGTGCTCCTTCCACAATAACTTCAACAAAGTAATTTTCCTCAAAAGGGTTCACTTTGTAAAGGTATCCAATTTTTTCTTGGCTAACTTGTAGACAAACACTACGGATTAATAAAACTGGCTGCTTAAAAACATCAAATTTTCGAAAAATAAAATTGGAAATACGATTGTAGAGCCATTGTTTTGCCATCATTCCTTGGAGTACTTAGTTTTTTACAAAACTTCAAGTGCAATTTATACAAGCCTGTAAGAGACAAATCTGGGACTGAAAATGGCTCTTTTAGTTTTTTCTAGCGAGTAGTGACTCTCGTACGTTGGTGTTAAAGAGATGTGCTGAATATTATTATTTATAACTTCCTACAGGGTTTTGGTTCTAGGCGTAGGTCTATTCCTTCCACATTGGTCTGACTGAATTATTCACTTGGTTCTTCTTTCCTAAATTTGGCTGTCTTTTCAGAGTTAGATATTTTAAGGGTGTTTAAGAACGTGGTTTTTCATACTCTTACTTCAGTTCCATGAATTCTTAATTGTATATTAAAGTATTTGTTCTCTCTTTGATCTCACCTTTGCTATGTTTCTTTCGTTTTGTTTCACCTGTATGCATGATCGAATGAACTGTTGTTTTACATCGTAATCTTTCTAACCATCCCAATACATATCAAAAATAATTTTTCTGTAATTTTTCTGTAATTCAAAACATTTCATTCGGGAATGGTAAGGTATTTTCACGACTCTTGCACAACCTTTTCTTTTTGCTTATGGAACTTTGCTCTGATAGAAGTCTCTTTCTTCGTGGTTGCATTTCAATTTTTCTGGATCTCTTTGCCGTTTTCTACCTTCTTGCTTGATGTTAGCTTTGTTCACTACCGTATAAGAGATTTTCTTTATTTATCTCCTTTGTCTCTACATTTACATCTTGAATAATTTCAGTTCCCTTCTGTCATTACTCATAAATTAGCGTTTATTATGTGGTTCTGAAGAAGAAACACTTGCGGGTAACATAACCTTCATCTGCTGACGTGTCATCTGTCTCGCTACCACTACTACATAAAAATAAGTCTTGATGCAATAAAATTATTTTATATTGTCCTCCAGTTTGAAAACTATTGTCTACATAAATAGAGCAATTGACTTCTCCAGTTGAATTAGGTATGTCGTTATTAATGGCTACTGCAGTACCTTCTTACCTTCACTACATCACCATTACCAGCACTACCATTGCTGAATGCAGTACCTTCTTTGATTAGTCTGTAAATGAGTTGGGCGATTGGTAATAAAACTGATTGATACTCATGTTTGTAATAACAAATTCTGTTAAATAGGATTTTAAAAACAAAACGAAGAACTAAGGCGTGCGTGAGCCATGCTGTAGTAGCTGAGTCTAACTATCGGAATCTGAAGAACTGCGCGAATGTAATGCACTAAAACGTTTATTTTTTGTAAGAATGAAGATATAAGTGGATATGGTGTTGTATAGTTCCATACTTTTTCAGAAATCTAGAACACCATGTGCATATAGTACTATATACCACAAACGAAAGAACCACATAGTGTAGTTTTAAGAAGCCTTATTTCTGTTGTTATTAGGATTTTAACATAGTTCAGTATACCACTGGAAAAAGCAGAAAAACTTACATAACATAGAGTTAAAAACTCAATTTCGATACAAATTGACATAGTGTAGTATACCTCCGACACACAGATTTAGTAATTTAAACACACTTGTAAAAAAAGTTATCCTCAAGCAGAGGTCTTGTGTCACTGAGCATCCTTCCTCAAAGGTCCAAAAACAAATGAATAAGATGAAGTGTTTTGAAGAATAAACTTTTTCTTCTATTATTTATTTCGATTGTAGGGTTTATAATACTAAAATGTTATGGCAGAATATTCATTGATATTTTTATTTAAGTTAAAAAGCAATTACAATAATACAAAAAGCTGATAACGGATAAAATGTTGTTAATGAAACAAAATAAAAATATATCATTAAGATTCATCTCGAGTCCCTCAGAAAAGCGTACCATTTAAAAAAAAAAAATATAATTCGTCATTACCCGCAGTCTTCGATTATGGTATTTTACGGTTCCGTAAATGTGCTGCTGCGCTTCGATTCCAGTTAGCCGAGTGTTCATATCTGATCCACTCAAAGACATGTCCCTGATTTACTGACCCCAGAGTTGATTCAAATCCGATAACCCTACGTAAAGACCTTAGTCATGCATCAATCTGTGAATGTTAAGACTTACCGGCAAACTTTCTGTGAACTGGTACCCACACAGAGGTTACCATGTTGTATTCCATTTCCATGACGTTCTATAAGCACTCGCATATTTGCTTGTACTAGAAATTTAATGCCTTTAGAACTTTTTGACTGTATAAAAGAATGATTATATTTCTAAACGTGTCACTTCTTTGAAGTTCTCAATGACACAACATTCGATGGCCAAGGGTATTGCCTGAGATAAAGTCACATATAGCCCCATGGCACAAAAATTGCACTGGCCGCCTCCGTAGCATAGTGGTAGCGCGCTGGCCTACCACGAAGAAGTCCCGGGTTCCATTTCTAGCTAGGGTCTGGAAACTATAACAAGTCACAACCCAACGTTCCATAACACACCGTAGTCGCAGATTTTCAAGGTGTTGATGCGACTTGAAACAATTAAATTAAAAAAATTAAAATATTGCACTCGTGATACCTATAATATATATTCATTCAGCTATCCGTGTCTACGAACCGGTTTTTTTCTACATTGGAATGTTTATTGCTTTCTGCTGTAGATTCATTGTATTCAGTAATGGATAATGAATTCAGGATGTAGCTCTTCGCTCTGCGTAGGAAAAAATACACCTTCATTGTTACATTAAAGAATATAGGTACATATATATCAAAACTGAAAATTTTGAGTAACAGATTGCAAATTAAATTTTTAATATTATACATTTAATGCAAGTAACAACAGGTTGTTACTATTGGCCATTTTACAGATCACTCGCAATGAAGAAATGAAAAATATTATATGACACAACATTACTAATCATCTTCTTAAATAATATATCTTTCCTTTCGTTTTGATGATAGGAGCGGCTCTGTAATTTCACCAAAGAAGGAATAGGTGCAACATGTGATGGTTATAAAAAAATAGATGCCAATGAAAAAGCACTGCAAGAAGCCGTAGCTAAAATTGGCCCTATATCGGTTGCTGTTGAAGTTAATAAGAAATTCGCTCTTTACGAAAAAGGTAAGTTAAACCCGAATTACCATAATACCTAGTTAAAGTAAATCAAATTAAATAAGTAGATTTGTTTATTTTTGTCTCTTTAAAAACGTGAAAAATAAAATCATAAATTAAACGGGGAAAGACAGTGGAGGAAGTGAATAAGGCATTAGATTTTTTAAACGGAGAGTTGAACAATATGTAATAGGGACGCATAAAGCCCAAACCAATTGCTATGAGCGCAGGACTATTCATTCGCATACTTGATTTCGACCCCGCGTACCCCTCTAACCAACAGTAAGATGTACAGTCAGAATGCTGTTGAAAATTGTCAAAACCTTTTGTATTATGTAGGCATGCTGTTCCATTGTTGATTACATACGCTGCACTATTGCAGTACATACAAGACTATACCAATGCAGACGCACGTTTTTCCCAGTGCTCTCCTTACGAAAATCAGGCTATACGACCTTATTATAGCAATGTAAACAACGAACATTATAACCCATATGTTTCATCATTAGTAAAGAATGTAAAATGAACGACATAACTTAACTCGAATAGTAAGTGAATGACGCAAAATTAAAATCAAGTTCTGTAAAACCTAAAAACAAACGGAACATCACTAATTGATGCTAAACTAAGCTCTGGAAGAAACTTCTTCGAATAAAAGTGGTAGGTATTTCAATATTCGACAACCATAGTTCTTTTGTCCTTTAATGGATACCAACACCGCAATTTAAAAAAAAACTTTATTACCTTGTAGTACAGCCTCCCCAAGTATTTCATCAGACGTGCCACTTACCCTTGCTTGTAGAGAACATATAATGTAGTAAATGTGGCGATATTTGCGAAGATTTTGCGAGGCGTTTTTAAGAGACTCGCGAAAATGTTAATAATTGCTCAAATAAAGGTATAAATAAATAGTACTTTCGGTTGGCCAATTTTGGTTTACATGTTTGCATCGAGTTTCCAAGTGGGGGTGCTAAACTTAAGTCCCAAATTCAACTTTTTATTATATTCCGTACTTAGAATATTTTGATCACACACAAACACAATGCAAAAATTATTATTCAAGTACCTGAAACGTGTATTTCCGGTGAAAACTCGATTTGTAAAAATCGACTTGAAAACACTACTTTCCTTCCCTGTATATAGGGCTATACATAGAGTAAGGGAAGTAATAAAGAGAATGTTTACTTGTTGTTCATAAAATGTTTTTATTACTCTGTTGCAGGTATATTTGACGATCCTGAATGTAAAACTTACATAAATCATGGAGTAGCAGTTGTAGGGTATGGCGAAGAAAATGGAACAAAATTTTGGATCGTTAAGGACTTCTGGTCAGAAAATTTTGGCGAAAAGGGTTACATAAGAATAATACGTGGAAAGAATATGTGCGGAATTGCATTGGACGCATCATATCCATTGATGTAACAATGTTCATGTATAATTGCCGTTTGATTTTTATGCTTGTTTCCTCATGAACTAGTTCCAGTAAACGTATGAGACCTTATACTTTTCTGCAACGTTAGTAACGTAAATAAATATATTACATTATTCCAGTTTGTGTTATAAAATTTTGTCGTTTAACTACAGTCTTGTAACCGCCAGTTTTTCTTCCCATGTTTTCCTTGTGCCGTATAATTTTTTTTTTTTGCATCCAGGAGACTCCAAAGGGAGTATAGGACATGTCAAGATAAAACTGATAAACTGAAAGTTTATCACCAAAGATAAATTCATCACTTACCACCAAAAAAAATTGTGTTTGCCACTGCTTACTTCAGTAGGCTTGTCATGTATCCCATTGAATCATATATCACACAAAATGAAAAATAAAAATGCCAAACACAATGATAAATTCATCACTTACCAATGATTTTTTCCTGCTACTGCTTAACTCAGTAGGCTTGTCTTGAACCCCTTTGTATCAAATTATACACAATATTTCAATATTTGTTTAATTAGAAGTTAAATACTTTTCAACCAAAACTATTTAGAAAGGAATTCGAGCACACTGTAAAATGTTTCATCAATCAAATATTGTTTTAGCTTTTTTTTAAATGTTTTAAATTATCACAACTTTTTAAACCTTGAGGCAATTTATTGATGTATTTTCTACCTCCATAAGTTGGTTCTTTTTCAAACAATTTAGTGTTGTAATTAGTAACATAATAATCGATTCTGTTTCTTGTGTAGTGGTTGTGAAAATCTAAATTCTGTAAAAAGGTATTTTTCTTTACGTACATTATCACTTCAAAAATGTACAAAGAAGGGACTGTGAGCAATTACAGCATTTTAAATAGTGATTTGCATGAGGTAAGGTGGTTGACTCCCATCATACACCTAATTGCTTTTTTCTCTATTTTAAAAACTCTTTCCTTTGATGAATAACCCCATACTAATATGGCATACCTGATATGAGATAAAATTAAACCATGATAAGCTGCTATAAGCAATTTTTTATCATTTAATCTGGCAATTTGTTTTAATGCAAATACCCCAGATGATATTTTACCACTAATTTGATCGGTGTAATAATCCCACGATAGGGTCCTTTCAAGTGACGCTCCTAAAAATTCCCATGTTTGCACATGATCTAGAATATTATTTTGTATAAAGACATCCCCTTCTCTGTGTTCCCATTCATTGTGTTTGTTTTTGAACTGTAAGAACTGACACTTTTTCCAATTAACTGTTAACATTAATTCATTCAGAAATTGGATTACAGATTCATTGCTAGTATGTGTATTCACTTCAAGACTATCTACCAGTAAATTTTTGTTTATGATTGAAGTATCATCAGCAAACAATAAAGCTCTACCGTTGGTAAGATTTCTGGTAATCTATTTATATACAACAAAAACAAAATGGGACCTAAAATTGAACCCTGTGGAACACCAGCTTTGACATCAAGCTTTCCAGACAAAATGTTTATAAGTTTCCCCCTAACTACTCTAGTTATTTCTACGCACTATACTCTACCTACCAGATAAGACTGAAACCTTTTAAGTTCTACGTCCCTTATACCTAATGACTCTAACATTTTCAACAAGACTTCATGATCAACACAGTCGAAAGCTTTACTGAGATCTAAAAACACAGTTAAGGGCTTTCTCCTGCATCCAATATATCAACCATCTGCTCAAAAACTGAGACAATAGCAGTTTTGGTTGACTTACCCTTTTGGAAACCATGCTGATCTTTTGAGATGATAAGGTTTTCAGTCAAAAAACTGATTAACCTAATGAACACTACCTTTTCAAAAATTTTGCTAATAGTGTTTAATATACTTATGGGCCTGTAATTTTTAACTAATTGGGTATTGACATTCTTAAACACAGACAATATTTTACCTTCCTTCAGTTTTTTTCGAAATACACCTCTTTCCAGGGAGAAGTTAATTAGATGAAGGAGAGGTGTTAATAACAATTGTTTACATTCTTTAACAATAATACTTGAGATCCCATCTAACCCTACCGTTTTCTTACTTTTTAAGCTATCGATACCTGATTCTAGTTTCTCATGTGAAACTGAGCTAAATACAAATTGATCTACAACTCTACCCCCGTAGCTTCATAATATCCTTCAGTTTCCGTAATCTGCTGTTTAAGCTTTGAAGCTACTTCCTGATAATACTTATTAAAATAATTACTAATTTCTGAACCATTCTCTATAACTTCATTATTACTATTAACAATTTTTGGTATATTTGTGTATTCCCTGTTACTAATTACATTCCGATTCCTATTTATTTGTAACTATCTCTTTATCGCTGCCGGCAACACATACGGCAAACAAAAGCGATAGGTTGGCTAGGGTGTTAACAAAACATAAAAAAAATTTAAGGAAGCTCAAAAAACAAACACTCGGGTAATTCGCTGCATAAATGAAATAAATCTAGAAGTAAGTAGTAAAAATAATTTAATTTTATAACAAGAAATATATATATATTGAACAGCAAAATTGTACAAAGTTACCCAACCTTAAATAGTTGGATGGTTTAATACAATATCAGATCTAAAAATGTACTTCGTGAGGTAAATTTTATAAATCTTAAGTAAAACAATAAAAATTAAAAATATATTCATTAAATGAATAACTGAACATCAAAAAAATACGGCCAAATTACTTTGAATTTAAACTTATCTTTTTGTTTAGCATGCTAGCAGCTTTCTTTTCAATATACATATTTTATCATAATTACTTTTAGAATTTTAAATAAAAAAACTAAATTCATAATCAACCTTTTCGATAAGGTGTAAAACAAGAATAATAAAAAAAAATTATGAAATGAAATGTTAAATTTTATCTTTAGAATTTTAAATTTAGAAAATTACACAAATTCAAATTCAACCCTTTTAATAAAGTGTAAAAAAAATTAGAATAATTATTAAAAATTTTATGCAAATGGAAATAATTAAATTTTACAGAACAATGTTCCTGATTGCTCAGATTAGCAAAAGAATTAACAGGAAAACCTTTCAAGCAGGTCACTTTGAATTCACTAATTTTCCTGTCTAAAACAAGAAGTTAACGAGATGGATACCAATTTCTGGCGTGATCTTTTCCCCAAAAGGCATCGGTTATCACTTTGAAAACACCTTAAGTAGATGGATGCACTCCTCTCATAATAGATAAAATAATAAAACATACCCTTTTGTAGTTAACACTTATTTTTTTGAAGCACTACAGACGTATGCAACAATCAATGCAAGATCTCCGATGAAATTCTCATCCAAATTGGACTCCAAATAACTCCACGAAAGGAATTGTCAAGAAACATTGAACATCAATTCCGGAATGCTGGCGAGGTGAAAATTTGTCATTCTCAGGAGTTGAACCCCATGTACGGATTATAGATATAGTAAGATTATTGAACGGCAGTTCCCGTTCCCGGATTTAAACCCTGAAGAAAAGATCGAGCTAGTGTTAATATTAAGAAATAAGCGTCGATCTCAAGCAAAAGCACTAACGCATAAATAATGCAATGTAAATGAACAAAATATAATAAGTTATGAATTTAAAGATAGAAACTTAATACGAGTTGCAATAGATAGACAATTATAAAATTTAAAAGAAAACTAGACAATTAAAATAAGCTATTACTATTTGAAGAAGAATACAATTTACCAATTACAAAACTTTACATCAAATACAATAAATTTATCATAAGTCAAAATTAGTTTTACATAGACCAAAATCGAATCTAGTAGTCAAGAAATTGCAAGTCCAGTTGCAACGTAGTTTCCTTAGTACAAAAATATAATTTTATGCAACCCGTGATAAATTTCCAGCTCTCGGAATACTAAAATAAAACAAATTACTTACCATGTTTAAATGGGCAAGAAGAAATAACTTTATTCAAAAGTTGTAAATTTAAAATACACGTAATAAAAATTACTACATATTAACCGAACTGAACTCAACGACAATTCAACCGAGAGTGTCTTGTCATGCAAATGGAGTAGCTCGACGAGAGGGCGAAACGTAGTTAGCAGTAAAAGCGGTAGAGCGCACCACCGGACGGTGAGTTAATTAACGTCGCCAGTAGATTCGAGTTATCGGCAACCAAAACAACTAGCGAACGCCAACAAAACCAAAACAAAACGTAACAATCTGAAAGCAGATGTTACATATTGTTGAGTTTAAATTAGTTGATTTACGAAGGACTTCAGCAGTTTTTTTGCATTTAGCACTCTGAACTTCTCTATTTATTTTACTTACTACGTGGGACGTACAGTAACTAACGAGACACAAAACATGCATTGAGAAAAAAAGTTTCATTAAAATAATGACAATGAGACTTTTGATTGTTTATTTGAAAAAAAAGCTCCACCTGAAACGTGCACGCTCCATGACCAATATCAGTGATGAAAGCCTCATCACTGAGACTTTTGCTATCTGAACATGAAATTAGGCGGAAATTTATATGAGTATGATGAAACAAGATGGTAAAAAGCGTTTGAACTCCAGCACAAATACAAACAGCAAAGCTTTGAGTGGACACGCCCGGATTTTTCTACCAAAATTTAAATAAAAGTACAACCGTCAGCCGGTAAAGTGACGTTTGACAGACGTTTTGGAGTTACATAACCCAATTTTGGATCATTTCGGTTTAGTGTCAAGAGTGCTTTAAAATGTTCAAAGAAAAACAGACAATACACTCCTTAACATTATTCTGGATGCCAATAGGCGACTGTATATTGTAGGATTTGTTGAAGCATATCATTTCCTTGGTGACGGCGATGCCACAAAAATTTACCAAGTTAGAAATGATGCATTGATCGGTGCGTGCCACAGCGAACGTTGTGACACATAGTTATTTTCAAAGAATGCAACGATGGTAAATTTTTGCGACTAACAGTAATGAAAAACAATATTTTTTTGGATAGACAATATTTTTTAACACTTTCAATTGATATTTAGTATCTATTATTAAATTAATACAACAATTTCTACATGTGAAGCTAATGTTCCAAAACTTGATTTACTTGAAGTAGCGTGCAGTCATCACCGCAGTCCTACAGTTGGCCAAGAAGATCTCTTGGCCAGAGGCGCTTCAAACGTCTGCGCTGAAAATCCGGTATCGCCTTAGTGTACATGTTTTGTATGAAAGGGTTTTCATGTAATTCAAATTTGTCATGCATCGTCTTGTATAGTTGTTTCGCGACAACAATTACGTATGGGATTTGTAAGTCTTTGTGCAACATCGAGTTTGTGATGTAAAAGGGGTATTGCGTTATCGTTTTTAGAATCTTGTTCTGGATCGCTGGTATAAGTTTCGTGTGAAAAGGTTTAGCAGATCCCCAAAGTTTAACTTCATATGTCCTGATTGTTCTTAAGACTGTCTTGTAGATTGTTAATTTTTGTGACATGTTTAATTTAGAACGTCTATCGAGTAAGCGTTTCAGTTGATAGAAGCGTCTTTTGAGTTGTGGCGTGTGTGTGTGTAACATGTGCGTTGCATGTAAGTTTTCTGTCAATGTGTAAGCCTAAGTAGCGTGTTTGAGTAGTGAAAGATAACGGAATATTATTAATGCAAATGGTTTTTCAGTTTTGTCGTCTAAGAGGAAACGTCATTTGCTGCGATTGTTTTCATTAATTTTAATTTTCCATAGTTTAACCCATATCTGGTGTAAATGGTTTTGTGTCTTTTGAGTTGCAATTACAGGATCGGCATCAACCGCAAGAACTGCCATATCATCAGCAAACATAGCCATAGTTGCATGGATACAATTTGGTAAGTCATTGGTGCTTACAGAAAACAGCATTGGTGCAAGTACGCTTCCTTGCGGTACCCCAGCATTGACTTCATACATTTCAGAAAGTTCGTCACCTTGTTTAACTCTGAAGTAACGTTCCACTAGAAACGATTTTATTACTAGATACAGGCTATCTGGAAGTATTAGTTTTAATTTGTATAGGAGTCCATCATGCCACACCCGACCAAAGGCTTGAGATACAACAAGAAACACGGCTGAACAATATTGTCTGTTTTAAAGAGCTGAAGAGATTATATCAATAAGTCGGTGAAATTGCTGAAGTGTGGAACGAGTTGAACGAAATCCGAACTGAAGATCAGGAAATGTGTTTGAAACATCGATAAACGGTACAAGGCGTGGTATAAGAAGTTTCTCAAATAGTTTGGAGAGAATAGAGAGTAAGCGAATTGGCCTGTAAGAAGTTAGTTGGTGAGGTGGTTTATCTGGTTTCAAGAAGAGAATTACGATAGAGTACTTTCACTGAATAGGGAAGTGAGCGACTCGGAGAATGGAATTGCAGATGTGAGTTAAGTGTATGGTGGATTTTCTAGGAAGGTGGCGCAAAAGTATTGAAGTAATACGATCATATCCCGAGGCTTTGCCTAATGGCAGGTCGTGAAGTGCTCGAAAGAGTTCTCTGGGGGATACTGGCTTTGGAGGAAGGCTAAGTTGCAGAGGAGCATTAAGGAAATTTTCTATGCTCGGATGATCTTCGTGTTGTAGGTTGTGTGGTTGGAATGTGTTATGCAAGTGCTGAGCAAGCATTTCTGCTTTCTCTTTATTGGTAGTCGTCCAAGAACCATGAGGTCGTTGTAGAATAAATGAAGGATTGTTAAAGTTAAGAATTTGTCTTGTCTTGTACCAAAGTGTTTTGTTTTGAGTAGAGAGTGTAGAGAGTATTTGTTCCCTCCATAAAGAAAATTGTACATTAAGGCTACCACGGTAGAATTATCCTTAATCACTCACTCCCTTGCCCTTTCTTCTCTGTACTGCCCGCCAAATCATAATATCTCGCGTGAACAATTTACACTTTTCTTCAATTTTCTTGGAAAAAATTTCATCGCAGGTGGTGACCTTAATTCAAAACATCGACAGTTTGGATGCCGAGTTACAAACCCGCGGGGAAAACCGTTATAAATGAGCTGTTAACTCACAAACATTTTTTTTACTATGCCTCTGCAGAACCCACTTACTATCCCAACAATAATCGTTGTCTCCCAGATATTCTAGATTTCTTTGTATTGTCTAAATTCTTGCCCTACTACGAACTTGAAACTCTTCTTGATCTATCATCTGATAATACACCTGTAATAATTACGTTAAACTCTCAACCAACCAAATTAACGTACAGGCAATCCCTGATCTCGTAATATAGAGAGGAATAAGTACCAACGTATGTTGTCAGAAACAACAAACCTGGGAATTTCTCTGAAAACCCCTAGTGAAATCAAGCGTGGAGTAGAAATCTTCGCAAAGAATCTACAAAGCGCAGCTTGGGACTGTTATGAAGGAGGGAACATGGAATTTAAACACATACCAAACGTTCCTTCTTACATCCGTCGAATGATAGTTGCTAAGCGCCGATGTCGTCGTTTATGGTAAAGAAACGGATATCCTAGCGTCAAAGCAGAACTTAATAGGCTAAATTATCATTTATAAGTTGTCCTTTTGTGTTACAGAGCAGATAGATTTATGGCTTACTATGAGACACTCTCTACTCAAAACAAGACAATTTTGAAACCGCAAAATAAGTACTTTGACGTAATTGTTTGTATTCATGTCACTGTGTTTTAGAGCAAAGCCAACGCTGTCGGTTTTCTAAAGGCATTTTTTATCAAGGTCATTTTTGCATTTACGTTGATTATGTAAATCTCCTTTTCCTAGAAAAAACGTTAACTATCTTCTTCATCTTTTATTGTAACCATCAATTCAATAAAATTTATTAATACGCTAACAACAAGATGGTTCGTCTGCGAATGTTAATAAATAGTAATATATTAGTAAAAGTGGTAAACTGTTGTAAGGTAATTAGTGACAACAAATCCACACGCTCATATGAAACAGCCCTTTATGCAATCTAAAAAGTTCTAAAATAATTATAATAAACACACAAGTTCATTGATTGTTAGATCAATTAATTATGAGTTTTAGTATACAGTAAGTGATATTTATGCGTTAAAAACAGATATTTTTGACTGTATATATATACTTCCAAACTTGAAAAATGCTGTGATCATCTTAAATAAATTGAAAAACAGCATTTTTAAAGCTCTTTATATCTACTGCAGCGTCGTGCGATCTCAGGAAGTTAAGCCCTAATATGAATTCGTCCAAGATGTCAGCGACAAACACCCAGGCTTGTAGTTTGTAACACCCGAGTATTATATTAACTAAGGCTTCGTCCTTAATAGGGCAGTAGCTACCCGAAGCGGTCTGCACGGCGTACTTCTGGTTTACTTATCTTCACTTGCAGCTGGTCGCATTGTCCGGCCGGATTACTTAAATAGAGACCGCCGTGTCCACAGTAAAGAAGCATGGCCTGTAATTTAATAATCCGTCGGCAATGAGGCTTAAATATCCTTTTATAACTAACCCATTTGTTACTTTGTCACTCTATTATCTAATTTTTAACATTTTATGAATGAAGTACTAGAAATTTTCTCGAACCAACTCTTCTTCGATATTGTCACAATATTCTATACGTTATTAGGTGAGTTTTTATTGTGCTATTAGAGCGGACGCCAAAAAAGCTTGCCGGTGTAGCTGCTCGAACAGTTCGGATTCAGTCGGTAGATTTCCTGTCTTAGGACCGAACTACCTATTAAATCACAGGCGCTGAACGATGTAAATTATCATTTATTAGCGACGTCAAAAACACTCAATTGTAAACATTGTATACAACAGTTAAAAGATTCACTATCGAGCGTCCGTAGTAGAAGGTTGTGTTCTTGCTGTGCTCTTAATAGATAAGCGATTAGCCTGTCGGTTCAAGTTGTGCCATTTGTTTTGTATGAAGTTATTAAAATTTTCATCATCATTGTTATTACTATTATTGTTGTTATTCTTTGTTTAATTTAATAAAAAAACTATTTTTAAAACGCGCCGGCGTATATTTTTTAACGTAAGTTTATGTCAAATATACAAAATTACTTCTCGCCGGTTGGCAAACGCGGTCGGTCGAACAGCTCGCCGGAACAACTAATTCGGTCACAAAAAGTTTCCAAGTGTGGTATGTCAGAAATGCCGAATGCAAGTGAAATATCGTCTATTCTTGAAGGCTTATTGGACAGAAAATTGAAGAATTTTGCCTCTAAAGAAGACATTAATTTATTAATGGTGGAAATAAAAGGGTTGCGAGAGGAAAATCGTGTCCTTAAGGAAGAAGTGAATAGCCTCAAGATGCAAAATAAAGAGTTTCAGTCTCGGCTTGATGACATGGAAGATAGGAGCCGGAGGAACAATTTAATATTTAAAGGAATAAAGCGGGGTGCTGAAGATAATCCGGTAGATTTAGTTAAGAATTTTTGTGTTTCTATGTTGGGTTCACGTAGCAAGTTATGGGTAAATAGGGCGCATATACTAGGAAAGAACAAGGTGAACAGTCCGATAATTGCGCATATCCCAGATGACTACGATTTAAATTATATTATTAAAAACGCCAATAAATTAAAAGGTACGGATTATGTGGTGCATCGCGACTGTTGTAAAGCAACCAGGGCCAAAAGAGCTAAGTTATTCGCCCTAAAGAAAGAGCTTAAACGGTACGCAACGAACAAGCAAGTTTATGTTTCCAAGGACAAGTTGGTAGTTGAAGGAAGGTTATTCTCAGTGGAAAATGAAAAATTTATGGCGGGTTCTGTAGATGGCTTCTGTGAATTGTCAAGACTTCTGGGACAAGATGTTAAGGGTCTGGAAAACAAAATTTTTCACCAAACTATGAGCAGGAGGGACTGAAAGGGAGTCGTCTGCCAGAATGAGAATAAGATTCACGAGCAGACAGCAGATGAATTAAAATCTTCATTGTTAAGTATTTTAAGTTATAATGTGGCTGGTCTTTCAGGTAAGCAATTATGTTTTTTTCAGTTTTTAAATAACTATGATATTTTTTGTTTGAGTGAAACCTTTGTAGAAAATATTAATGTTGATAGGTACACAAGTTATTTGAAAGATTATACCCTACATTGGGAACCAGCCGTTAGAGAGTCTGTTCGTGGTAGAGCTAAAGGGGGTATTCTGATTGGGTTTAAATCAATTTTAAGCAAATATATACAATTTGTAAATTTTTGGGATAGGAACGTAGTTAAACTTTCTATTGGGGGTAAGAATTTTTATATTATTTTTGTTTATCTGTCGGGTGGTCTCGAGAAGGATTGGGAGCGCGATTTTAACGAAGTGGTTAATTTTTTGGACGAATACGGTGCTAATAAAAATATTATTATAATGGGTGATTTTAACTGCAGGACTGCGAGTGAACAGGTTTTGCCGGGTCAGTTAAGATTTGAAGGCAGCCTCCGTGCAAGTAGGGCATCCAAAGATGACATTGTAAATTCTAAGGGTAGAGCCTTTTTAAATCTCTGTGATAATAACAATTTGGTTATTTTAAATGGTCGAACTGAGGATGATCGATTGGGTGATTTTACGTATATAGGCCCAAAAGGGTCTTCCGTGATTGACTATTGTTGTATGTCAACGACCGGCTTGTCGATAATAAAATCATTTAAGGCGGGTGCTGAAATATTTTCTGATCACATGCCAATAGTACTGGATTTATATTTAAATGTAAATAATGTAGATAATAGTGTCCTGCTGCCTCTTTTACCGAAATTAAAGTGGAACTCTGCGACTGATGAGCAATATCGGACAAAGTTGCGTAGTAGATGTGAAAATCTGTTGCTACCATGTGAAATAAATGAGGCACGTAATTTACTAGCGGATATAGTATATAAGGCAGTTGGATACGTAGGTAGTTCTGAAAACAATGTCAGAGAAAATAAGATACCTGCTGGAAAGCAGGTATGGTTTGATAGGGAGTGTGGTGCGGCTCGGTCTAGGGTGTTCAGGTGGTTAAATCTGTATAGGAAGAATGGTTTCGATCTGATGAGGACTGAGTACTTAAATGCATTGAGTAGTTACAAATTATTGTGTGAGAATAAGAAAAGGGAATGCTTTAGTGAGATGGTTCGGGACATTAAGCAGGCTAGGGATGTAAGTAGCTTTTGGGAATGTGCAAATAAATTTAAAATGAAAAAATTTAAGTGTGCTCCTCAAATAAATCCCCAAGAGTGGGTTAATTATTTTCAGGGTCTTTTCGACGCCGGTGCACTCCGTTACCGTGGAATCGCGTACGCTGCTCCACATTATACTGATCCTTTGCTGGATGCGGATATAAGTTGTGAGGAATTGGTACTGGTTTTGAGGAGCGCCAAAGTAAATAAAGCTCCTGGGCAAGACCGAATTCCATACGAATTCTATAAGAAGGCCCCAGCCGAATACTTAAATTTGATGGTTAACTATTTTAATAAAATTTTTAATTACGGAAGGGTTCCCCACTCTTTTAGAAAATCAATTATATTCCCATTACACAAAAAAGGGGATTTGGCAAATGTAGGTAATTATAGGGGGATTTCGTTTTTAGATACAATTGTTAAACTTTTTACGGGAATTTTATTGAATAGATTGCAGAATTGGGTAGACTCAAAACAGATGTTGCACGAGAACCAGGCGGGGTTCCGGCGAGGTTATTCAACAAAAGATAATATTTTCAATTTAATTAGTATAATAAATTTAGTATTAAAGAAAAAGGGGGGCAAACTATATTGTTTTTTCGTAGATTTTAAAGCCGCCTTCGATTCAGTAAATAGGGAGGCACTTTTCTTTAAATTGTTTAGTATTGGGCTATCCTTTAAATTTATGAACGTTTTAATGGACCTATACAGGCACACAACGTCGCAGGTGTGGTGTAATAATGGTTTGTCTCCAGAATTCGAAACATTAGAAGGGGTAAAACAAGGGGATTTATTGTCCTCACTGATTTTTGCATTGTTTTTGAATGATCTTGAGGAAGAAGTAGGGGGTGGCGTTAAAATCAATAGTTTAATAATTCGAGCATTGCTTTATGCAGATGATGTCGCTCTTCTGTCAGTGTGCCCTAAAACTTTACAAACTATGATTAATAATTTGAAAATATATTGCGATAAGTGGAAGCTAACTGTTAATCTCATAAAATCTAAAACTATGGTTTTTAGAAAGGGGGGAAGATTGGGCCGGACCGAGCACTGGGAAATGGGAGGTGAAACAATAGAAGTTGTAAATTCATATAAATATTTGGGGATAGTATTAACACCATCCTTGTCTTTTAAAACTTATGCAAGAGACAGAGTTTCGGTGGCCAAGTTTGCTCTGAACAGTTTTTGGGGTAATTTCTGCTCTCAGAACAAAGTTCCAATCTCCGCTAAATGGGCTGTCTTTAACGGAGTATGTCGGGCAATAGTGGCATATGGTGCACAGGTATGGGGATACGAAAATATGGATGAATTTGAAATCTTTCAAAGGTTTGCTTTGAAAAAAAATTTGGAATTCCAAATAATACGCCTAATTATGTAATATATTTGGAAACTGGCGTGGACTTGATGTGGCAGTTTTTATTTTTACTGCACGTTAAGTACGTGTTAAAAGTGTTAGAGTTGCCCGCTCGAAGGTTGCCCAAAAAATTGGCTGAAGTTACAATTGTTCAGGAAGTGGGGTGGTTTAAGTGGTGGCGAGAATTAGCGGCTAGATTTCATTGTCAGCTGACTGCTTCTAATGGAGATGATTGGAGGCGGCAATTAAATTACATTTTGGGGAAAATAAGGGAAAACACGAGGAAAAAATGGATTGAGAGGGCAATGAGGGCTGAATACAATACTTTATATAAGCAACTGACGTTTAATATGGGTGAAAAAACATACATCTCTGATGAATATGATCGGGCCTCAATCAGTATCATTTTTAGGGCTAGAGGAGGTCAGCCGGTATTAAAAAATAATGGGCCGCACAGGGAAGAAGAGAGACAGTGTTGTTCCCTGTGCAACTTGCGAGAGAAGGAGACAGTGGAACATTTTATTGGGGTCTGCTCGGTTCTGAATGAACTAAGAATAAAGTCGTTTGGGTGCCGTAGGTTAAATAGAAATGAAATTATATGCTATTTAGAAGGTAGGGACTGGAATGCCCTTATTGGCTATATTCGTCAAGCTAAGAGGTACAGGCGCTGGCTGGTTGATGAGTTCAATTATTAATGTAATAATAGTGATGTGTGCACCTTTGTTAACTTTCATTTTTAAAAAATTAAAAAAAAAAGAAAAAAAAATTGTCTTTAATAATAATTTTATCTGTGTAAGTAAAAATTAGTTTGGTTAATTAGAAAGACCAGCCACTGATATTTAAATATTGTATTATCTATGTTATCTAAATTCTCTTATTAATTGTATTTATTTTTACTTTGATTTGTTTCTTACTAAACGTATATAGTGTATATTTTTGTTTTAAATTTATATTTCAGCTGTACAGAATTTAAAGGTATTTGTGTTAGTGAATCTGGCGGACGACTTCGGTCAAGCCAATCTGTGCTGAGAAAAGACATTTCAATTAATTAACTGATAACAGCCTAACGAATTTTATAATTTGTTAAAGATATTTTTGTAATTTAAATAATAAGGAATAAAGCACATTTATTATTATTATTATTATTATTATTATTATTATACAACAGTTAACGCCTATCACATGTATGTCATACAACACATTACAGACTTATGTTCGCAGGTTAGCTAATATTATTTTCTCTCCACGTTTTGCTTGTGCAGACTAAATTTATTTTATTAACTAAAAGGGACGAACAGTAACTAACGAGGCTGAAAAACATGTATAGAGAAAGAAAGTTTCATTAAAATAATGACAATAAGTTTTTCGTTTGTTTATTTGAAAAATGCCAGCTCCACTTGAAACGTGCACGCTCCATGACCAATATCAGTGATGAGACTTTTGTTATCCGAACATGAAATTTGATGGAAATTTACTAAAGTATGTTGAAACAGGATGGTAAAAAGCGTTTCAACTCCAGCACAAATACAAACAGCAATGCCTTGAGTGGACACGCCCGGATTTTTCTACCCATAAATAAATAAAAGTCCGCCCGTCAGGCGGTAAAGTGACGTTTGACAGACTTTTTGGAGTCACAAGACCTAACTTTAGATCATTTCGTTTAAGTGTCAATAGTGTTTGAAAATTTTCTTTAGAAACACGGATAATACACTCCTTACCTTTATTCTGGACGCCAATAGACGACTGTATATTGTAGGATTTATTGAAGCAGTCATTTCCTTGGTGAATACGACGCCATAAAAATTTACAAAGTTATGATAAATTCGGCCTTAGTATCTATTAAACGACAAAAGTGTATAAATCAAAGTTATAGAAAACTAAATAATCTGGTGTGAAACACTCACACAACTTTCTCTTGCCAGTGCAAATAATTAACAATAAACCTAACATTAGTAACAAAACATAAGAAATAAACAAACGACTAACCTCAATAAACATAACCTAATTTTAATCATGAGTGAAAGACGCATAATAAAAATCAACCTCAGTTTGGCTTAGAAATACGGAAAATCACTCTTTCTCTCTAAACTAGGCTCTGTAGAGAAAAATGCTCTAAATAAAAGTTGTAGATCTTTTAATTTCCTATAAGTTTAATCATATACACTTTTGTCGTAAAATGCATACTAAAGCCGAAATGTTAAAAAAATCGATTTTTCACACGTTTTCGTGAGAAAAAATTAGAAAATCGCTAATTACTGCTAAACTAAGCGTTTTACAAAAAAATGTGTGAAATAAAAGTTGTAGGTTTTTAAATTCTCTACAACTTTCATTAAAAAAATGTTCGCTAAATTGCATTTTAAAGCCGTAATCTTAAAAAAAGTATGTTTTTACGTGAAAACAGCCTCATCCAGAATTTCAACAAACATGCCGCCTACCCTATCTTGTAGAGAATAAAAATTTTAGTAATTAAGGCGATTTAAAAAAAAATCGTTGGACCAGTTTTTGAGAAAATTGCAAAAAGTGAAAAATTATACGAATAAACTACTACTTCCGGTTGACCGATTTTGATGAAAATGTTCGTGTCGGGTCCGGTAGTGGTATGTAACTTAAGTTTTAAGTTTCAAGTTCGTACGATGTTCCGTTCTTGAGATATTTTGTACACACACACACACACACACACACACACACACACACACACACACACACACACACACACACACACACACACACGCACGCACACACACAGACACACACACACACACACAGACCAATCGCTAAAAACATGTTTTTTGGGTTCAGGGGGTCTGAAAACATATAGATCCGGTGAAAACTCGATTTCTTAAAATCGACATGAAAACAATACTTTCCTTCCTATATATTCATATAGGCAAGAGAAAGTAAAAATGCGGTGGCGTGTGTTGAATAAGGATAGTAAACTGCGATGAATGAGATATTTTAAATAGGAGTTCTAAGAAACAAAATTTAGAAGAAAAGTAGTTATTTTGAGTTTGTCTACAATGTTCCAGAGTAACGGCAAAGGATCTTGAATGTTTCGGAAACTATTAGACTTTAGCGCCTCTGTGATAGGAAGTCATCACCTGAATCGTGAATGGCAGAGTACGGCCGTTCGAAATAGTGTCTGAATTTTTACATTTGACATGATCTCAAAAAATCTACTACATGATTTTAACTATTTCAAATATCAATTTTATTTGAAAACATCACTGGATTCAGCAAAAAATTGTACATAAGTAAGACATGTATCTGACAAACACAAAGAAAGTAAATAGGCCTACTAATAGAAATACACTAATTGAATAGTATTATAACTCAAATTTTAACCAACTTTAATTGCAATTTTCCGAAAACAAGTATTTTTTAAAATTCATTTTAAGAACTCTGTAACTTAGAACTCTTGTTTGTCATATATCTCTTTGTTGGATTTATACTACATAATTATGACTTGTTGAATATATCTTACGATTAACAGTGTCAATTTCAAAAATATTAGAATGAGTAGCGTGATTCACCGCCCAATCTCCGTTAATCCAGAGGTAAGATGGCCGCAGTGTAGTATTTCTTTATTTATCATATGTTCAATTTGAAATTGTAAAGTAAAGTTTGATAACAAAATTTGTCTATACTCCACCGTAACTAAAACAGATGTGTTTTATTATTATTGTTAATTTATTTATTTAAAGTCGCATCAACTGCTTGGTCATTGGCGACTACGGTGGATTGTGTAACATTTACTGTTGGTAACGTGCTCGCCTCTCATCATACGTTACAAAATATCATTTCATCCTTCACCGTCTGCATTAGCAGTAATTGCGGAACAGTCGGACGTTAAACCAAAAAAAAAAAAAAAAAAAAAAATTTACTGTGGGATTTGACACGTGAAAATTTCCAAACCCCGGCCGGGAATCGAACCCAGGACCTCGGCGTGGCAGGCCAATGCGCTAACCGCTACGCTACGGAGGCGGCCAGATGTGTTTTAGTAACCGAGAAAAATATTTGTTGTTTTTCTTCTTGACATGTATTCAATTAATTAAATATCTGAGTAAAATTATTTGTTAAGACTTAAGTATTTAATATTTTTAATATTAATAAAATAATATTTACTAACAAAATTTACATAAACAAATTTATAATTAATTTTGAGTTTTAATGTACCACTTATAACTTGCAACAATTGGGCCTGAACATGTGTATTCTATTTCCGATAAACTTTCGATTTTGAAATTCCGACATGGAAACGTGTAAGATTGCAGCCAATTTTCTTTTTAATTTACGACAAAATTATATAGACCTATATGGTCAACATTATAGAAAAAAAAATTTAACTTATATTTCTTTTCGTTTTTTAAAGTCTATACAGTGATTGATTTTCATTTAGCGTCATTCACTGATGATAAAAATTTGGTTATGTTTTGAATTTTTAACTTTGTTTACTAAATATAAAATATATTTTATATTTTCATTATTTTGATTGGCTAAAGAAAATAGTGTGAGTGTTTCACACCCAAATTTTGATACAATGCAATGACTAAACCAATAAAAATTTAAAAATCTGAAAGAAACTAGAAAAAAAGTTTGAGATGAATTCAATTTACTTCAATTCCTTTCTTCCAATCAACTTCAACCTCATCTCCAATGGAGTGATGTTGAAGTTAATTGGGAAAAAAATCTCAAAATATCAGAGGCAACCAGTATAGGAAAGGAATAGAGAAACTAGCAAAACTCACTGATGGAAATTAGGTAGCCTACTTATATTTACCTTATTTATATTAGGTACTACTTAATTTGATGAAAATGGTTTTTTTTTAGATTTTTACTTCCCTTAGCATTATTTTAATTACTAATGCAATTTTTGAACGGTACAGGGGAAGAAGAGGATGTCAAAAGAAATTAAACATTTGTAACACCATCAGGTAGCAGCTGTTTACGAACTGTAAAATGCAGTATTCGTAGCGACCAATAAGTAGTACAGTCATGAAATAAACTAATAAAGATTTTCTATAGGCCTACAGGCAAAGGAAAAGGAATGTCCATGCATCACAGGGTAAGGAAGAGGATAGTCATAGTGTCACCGATGATAAGTACCCTTGTTTGCTTCTATTCCCGCCTGTTTTCTATTTACCTAACAGTTGGTGAGCCTTAGGAACCAAGTGTTTTTGATGTGGCCGTTACTCGGCCAATATGAAATGTGGGGCGTGCAGCGGGTACAATCCCCTCCTCGTCTCATAGCATTTTACTATCAGTCTGTTCCAAATTGAAATTGAATGTAAGAGATTACCTCCAACGAGTGACATTCGCACAAAGTTTGCGTGCTCTTTTTGAACAGAATGAAAACATGTTGGTGGCGAGACCCATTTCCACCTAAATGGGGCCGTCAGCAGACAAAATAGTCTGTATCGGGCTGGGAAAAATCCGCGACAATTTTACAAATAACCACTGCATAACCCCAAAGTACGGGTTGGTGCGCTATAGAAAATTCGGCGTCATTGGACAATACTTTTTTTTTAAGAAATTGGGTTACCGTTACAGTAGCGTCTGAGCGTTACATTAATGTGGTCAACACTTTTCTCATTTACGAATTACTAAGAAAACGTTTAGTACATGAACATTAATGGTTTCAACAAGATGGGGATACGGCACACACCACCAGAGCAACCATGGCTGTTCTTTGCAAACTGTTTCTTAAACATCTCATATCAAGATTTGGCGACGTTTCATGGCATCCATGGTCAGCTGACCTGTCCACATATGATTTATTTCTATGGGGATACCTTAAGTCACGTATCTACGAGGGCAAGCCTTTGTCGCCGAATGCCCTTTCAATATTAGCGCCTGCAGACAGTCCCACTATCTGCCTGCCGCGCGGAGCGCTAGGAATTATGCAAATACAAGGAATTAAAAATAACATTACTAACTTGGGCTGGAAATGTAACATGATATGTACGAGTGCCAGCAGTCAATGAACGGAGCTTTAATTGTTGGACTTAAGATTAAAAATTTCATCATTCCCTTTTTATTAGTATTATTATTTAAAACTTTTTTTTTGTTATTATTATTTTTATTATAATCTTTTTTGCTGTTTGCTATACTCCATTTTTTAATACCGCTTTTGTAATTCATGGTAATATTTTGATGCTATTTTATTTTCATTTTGTATTCATTTTTTACCTATTTCTTAATAACTCAATTATATTTAAGAACTATGATTTTATATGTATTAGATATATTATTTTTGCACTTTATTAGTATTTTTATAAGGTAAGCAGGCTTTTTATATTGTAACTTCTACTTTTTATTTTATTGTTAACAATCTGTGTTATTGAATTTTTGTATTTTTAATTTTATTGTTTATTTTGTGAATTTACTTTTGTATATTTCTGTCGACAGACCCAGGTCTGACGGAAATTATCTTTGTAGAAAACGAAAATAAAATGAATTGAATTAATATAACAATAATATAATATAATTATACTATATAAAAATTATATTTCGGGATATATATATATATACATATATATATGTGTCCTTATTGTCGTGATTTTAACGCATGCTTCATTAGAAATCGTGTACAATGTGTAAATTGGAAATTTTGTAATTAATTTATTAATAATGTATAAAAAAATGTATTGATACAATATATATGACCACGAAACTCTCGAAAATTTTCGAATAGGGAGGTAATTTAATTTTTAAGCGTTTTAGGGCGTAGCAGTAGAATTTGATTAAATAGCAGACACGTTCCTTAATACGCCTGTCCTAGGATAGTTTGCTACCTAATATTAATTCTAAAAATTTAGTAACTTACCTGTTACAAAAGATTTTGATATATTGTCATTAATGGAGATATTTTTACTTTGGTTACTAATTTCCTTACGACCAGTGAAGCATTTGGCCACAGTTTTATCTGAGTTGAGAACTAGCTTACTTCAAGCTTCTTTAGTTTTAAACCTTGTTCATAGTTTTCATCTTCGAGAGATATTGTCGTATCATCAGCAAATAATATAACATTGAAGGAGGCAAGAAAATCACCGAGATCGTTAATAAAAATTAGAAATACGACAGTCTTTAAATTCTAACTCGTTGAACTCCCCTTTTAACTTGTATAAAATTTCATATTTAGGTATTTTGTTTTCACTTTGCAACGATTGGATGGCAATTCGACCCTCTAATATCCCTCTAATACCATACACCTAAATTTTTTTATGGGTAAATCATACGGGACACGGTCAAAAGCTTTACTAAAATAAAAAAAAATAAAAAAGCTTCTTTAGTATCGGGAAATTACAGTCTCTGTTGACCTATACTTTCAGAACTCGTGTTGGACATTTGCGAGTGTACTGAATTTACTTTCAAAAAATCGACTAATCTACTCTCTTATCAATTTATTATCTTTTGTAAAAAAAATTTCGCCGTTTTGTAAACATTTTCTCGATGTGGGTATCCTTTGAATTATCGATTTAAATTTACTCGCCCAAGTGACGAATAAAATGCATGTTCTGATTGTCAGTGGCAACTGCCTTTAATAAAATAATAGTACTGTAAGGGGTTGCACATAACAGGCAGGTGGAGTGTTAAATTTTTTGGACTCGATTTGCTTGTTCCAGGACTAAAAAAATTTAGTTCTGTTTTTATCACATGGTAAGCCAAACATATGACTGAAGTATTTAAGAACAGAAGAGGTACAAGTGTAAAAGATACTTGTCAGAGTTATATCTCCTCTGAGCGTAATGAATTTCAATATGCAGCCAGACCCTGTGGTGAATAACGTGAGGTATGTCATTTGCAGGGTGGAAAATAGGTGCTTTTCAGACGGCCTGGCATACTGATAAGCATATTTTTCAACTCGGCGAGGAAGGCAATTGTAAACCATCTCATTCCTTGTTTTACTTAGCTAAACCTGTAGAAGTTTAAACCAGGACTGTAAAGTTGGCCCCTACAGAAAAATTTCAAAAATTAACTTGTAAAATTGATCGGTCTACGTTTCTACCGGATTATTCCGGAAAGTTTTTTGTTTGTTCCGTCCAAACAAGTGAAAAAACGCCGAGAGGGGCTAACTTCACACTGGCCTCCCCCCGCTCAACTTAAAAAATATTTTTTGGACTTCATGGATAGACAGACCTTCGTTCGTTTCGGATGGTCTCGCAAACCAGTTACTCGTCCCGCCAAACAAGATAATGTACAAGATAACTGTACGAGTGCCTACAACTGACGTTCGCTCATTCCCTCCACTTCCAATCAGGATCACACATCTAACCACATCACGTCATCTACGGCTCAACCATCGAATCGGGACGCTCCACTACAAGTTTAATCGGACAATCAACATCAAATCTCTTACTCTCAGGTAGCCAAATCAAACTCACCAGCCACGCTTCAAACTTCATATCGAGATAATTCATCAACCCACATAGAAAACACCATTAATCCACCATCAGACATTGCTACACAATTAACCACATTTATTACAGATATATAATTCATGTTTACTCCTTCGTTTACTTTAATGACGCAGCTACTTCAGGTTTTAATTTCACAAAATGCCAGACAATAATGTGACATGTAATTCCTTGACCATATTACTATGGAATGCAAATGGGGTCCATCGACATTTGGCAGAATTAGAATACGTATTACATGAAAAAAGAATAGACATTTGCCTTCTCTCCGAAACTCACCTAACCTTTGGCTCACGTTTTTTTATCAAAGGGTTTACAGTCTACCGGACTGATCATCCTGCCAACCGAAGTCAGGGCGGTACTGCTATACTTATCAGATCGTCTATTCGTCAAAATTTTTATCCGCTACAAGAACCTACAATTTACCTTCAGGCGATTGCAGCCACAATTTTCTTAAAATCGATAGAAATTAATGTAGTGGTGGTCTACGTCCCCCCAAGATTTTCCATATCGAAAGAAACTTTTGAAAACTTCTTCTCAACCCTAGGACCACACTTCATAGCCGGAGGAGATTTCAACGCAAAGAATACAATCTGGGGCTCGAGAATTACAAATCCACGTGGTAGAACGTTACTGAAATGCATCGATGATAAAAAATATAAAATTGCAACATCCAGAAAACCAACTTATTGGCCGACTTCCGTAACTAAACTCCCGGACTTATTAGACATTTTTCTTCTAAATGGGCTAACTTCAATCAAATATACGGTAGCGGACTGCAGTGATTTGTCGTCTGATCATTCAGCTGTACTTTTTTCTTTGAGCTCTGAACCAATCCCTGTCCAAAAACGACCGTCATTAGCGAGTGGACTTATGAACTGGTCATATTTTCGGTCATATTTAGAAAATCATACGAATCTACGTCTTCCACTGAAGTCGCCATCTGACATTGATGAGGGAGCGGAAAATCTTCAAGCCTTAATTTAATCTGCAGCTACGTTGTCTTGTACTCCACCAAAGACGTCATCGAAGCTTGGACCAATGTATCCATTGTACATCAGACAAATGATACGGGAAAAAAGAAGGTTAAGAAGAATTTGGCAAAGGTCTCGTCTTCCTGAAGACAAAATTATTTTTAATAGATTAGCCAACAGATTAAAAAAGGAAATAATAAAAATAAATTGTGAAGTTACTGAAAATAAACTTAGGAATCTATCAACCATCGACGGAACGCTTTGGAAAGCCACTAAACGCGTTACTGGACATATTTCTTTAAACTCATTACTACGCAAGGCAGACAATTCTTGGGCAAACAAGGAGGAAGAAAAAGCGGAATTATTTTCTGAACATCTTTGCAACGTTTTTAAACCCTTTGATGAAGATATCAATGCTGGAAAAGAGGCAAAAGTAGAGGATTATCTTGCCAGTCCAGTGCCCTTGTCTATTCCACCCAAGAGAATCAAATTAATTGAAGTGGAAAAAGTAATAAGTATTCTTCCGTCAAAAAAGTCACCTGGTCATGACTTGATCACATCTGAAATTTTAAAAGAATTACCCAAGAAAACCTTAATATTCATCACACAAGTGTTCAATGGAATCTTACGAACATGTCATTATCCAACTCTATGGAAACTATCTGAAGTGGTTCTATTTGCAAAACCAGGGAAACCGTCTCATTTACCTTCATCATACCGGCCAATAAGTCTCCTTCCGGTTATTTCTAAAGTTTTTGAGCGGCTGCTTTTAAATCGATTGACAGTAATCCTTGAGAGGAAGAAAGTTATCCCACTCCATCAGTTCGGTTTTAGGAGGGAGCACTCAACAGTGCAACAACTGCACAGAGTCGTGGATAAAATATCAGCAGGATTAGAAGAAAAAAAGTTCACCTCGGCTGTATTTCTTGATGTGACAGCTGCCTTTGATAAAGTCTGGCATGACGGATTACTTTTAAAACTTAAGAAAATTTTACCGTATTCGTACTATTTTATATTTAAATCGTTTCTTGAAGATAGGTACTTCTTAGTCCGACAAGGGAGTAAGTATTCAGACATGAAAAGCATAAAAGCCGGAGTAACACAAGGTTCTATTTTGTCACCTACTCTATATTCGATCTACACTTCTGACTTTCCTTGTACACAAAACACCTCTGTAGCGACGTTTGCGGATGATACAGCCATTTTATTACAAGATCTTTCCATACAAACGGCCACTCAAAATTTACAACATCACCTAAATTTAGTAGACAACTGGCTGAAGGACTGGAAAATGAAGGTGAATCCGGCGAAGTCTGTTCACATTACATTCACTCTAAATAAACAACCGGTGCCGTCGCTGTTCTTAAATAATGCACCTATCTCAAAAAATTCTACTGTTCGCTATCTTGGACTTCATTTTGATCAACACACGACCTGGAAACACCACATTAAGACAAAACGACTTCAACTAAACTTACGTTTGAAACAACTGTACAGGTTTGTTCACACTAAATCACCCATACGTCTCAAACAGAAATTATTACTCTACAATTCTCTCTTAAAACCTATCTGTAACGTGCTCGCCTCTCATCATGCGGTCCTGGGTTCAAATCCCACTCAGGCACGGCATATTTTCATATGTTACCAAAAAAATCATTTCAGCCTCATTACAAACAGTTACACCCCAACGTCGTCGCTAATGACCTTGTAGTTTATGCGACGTTAAATAAAAAAAAAAAAACCTATCTGGATGTACGGTATTCAAATTTTTGGTTGCGCAAAGCTGAGTAATTTAAAAACTATTCAAGCATTCCAGTCTAATTTCTCCGTATAATTACCGGTTCACCATACTATGTCTCAAATTACACAATTGACAACGATTTAAAAACACCATTCATTTGCGACATCGTCAAAAATAGTTATACTAAATTCTACTCAAAATTACCAATCCATAATAATCCACTTATCTGTGATATGGCAAATCCACCAGGCTTCATTAGAAGATTAAAAAGAAAATGGAGCAGAGATCTTCTTTAATTCTTTCTGCATGTTTATGTTGGAAAAAAATAATAAAATAATGTGAAATATTTGTAATTTTTGTTTTGTTTTAAATGTTTTATTACTCCTGATACTAACTTTTCTGTGACAAAATGAACTTTTTTGTTTTTTTTCTTTTCATACTTTTGTATATTATTTATATTTATTGTTATTCCAAATTTAACATTGCTGAATGTTGAATTTTATTTCCTGTCTGTTCTTGTCTGTAATTTAATATCGATGTTTTCTCATCTTTTGGTTGTTCTGTATAGTACAGTTAAAGATTCAAAATAAAGGATAAAAAAACTAGTAATAAAAACACTTGTATTAATCACTGAAATACAATTCTTTCAAAACTCATAATCTAATTTACTAAACATTCGAATAATTTTTATTCTGCAAATTATTTGATATAACCAATATAAATAAATTAAATTAAATTATTTTATTTAATAATTTTTTATTGAATTAAAAAACTCTCTATTCCGATAGACGATTTTTTAAGTTGACTAACTATCCTGGAAGGAAACCGGCTGGCAGATTTATTTCTAAACACATTGTATAAACGAGGTCATTTTAAAGAGGTTTCCAGTTGTTCTGTCCCCTTCCATCCATGAGTTCATCGCGCGCCGCTTTGGTTGTTTTTTTCGAATTAGGCATAACCAACCATTAACGATTCCATGAACAACACCTTTCGTTATTTGTTTAGTACCCACCAGGTTGGTCTAAACGTAAAGTCGTCGCCGCCAGTCAGTTATTATTTTTAACAGCTGATTTTCGGAGATCAAGGTTCGAAGTTTAAATCCTAGTAAAGTTAGTTCTTTTATACGGATCTGAATACTAGACAGTGGTTACCGAAGTACTTTGATGGTGGGGGTTCAAGGAATCATACTGTTTTAGGAATGGTCGGGCTTGGTCTGTACGAGAATACACCTCATTTACACGTCATACATATTCTCATATCATTGGGTCAAGGGGTTGCTTATTGTTCTGAATTGAAAAGATTGTAACCTACACAAATTAGGGATAAAACAAAACAAAAATTTGTTTGTTTTTTTAACATTTTATTTCATTTTCGTTTAAACATTACACCGCCTGACAATCGTCAATCAAATATTTCCTGATTACGAAATGAAAAAAGAATTGCATTTTGCTTTTTGCCCACTCTCTGTGCAAAGTGATTCTAGTGCACTTTTGTAATGCTATTTCATATCATGTAACTAAGTGTCGCCTCAATTACTAGTTTTAGCAGTTTTACAGTAAATAAAACATTAGAGAGAAAAACTTTTTCTAAAACATAAAAAATAAAAAATGGACAAACAGTATATTATGTAACAGTATAATTCTTGTACGCTTATTAAAAATGCGATAAAAAATTAAACTAAGAAATTAGAGAAATAGCAAAATTTACAAGACAGACCTGAACCAAGGAGGCCTATTTTAATATTTATTTTGCACCGATTTTGTTTCTTTTTAAAATTCTGGACAGAGTTTACAGATTTACGAGAGAAAAAATTTTAAAGGTAGAATAAAGTACACCCATCCAGTTTTACTTCCTTTTCTCGCTTACACAATCTGAACAAACCACATTTTTTTTTTACCAAAATACCGGAAAAACGAAAGGCCATCGATTTAGGCAAAAAAGTTTAAATATTAATGAGTGGGGGGACCAAGAGTGAAGTTAGTACCATCCAGTTTACCTCGATTTTCTCGTGAGTATGAGCTAAAAAATCGTAATTTTTATGGAACGTTTCGAAACAAGTGCAGGACTCTTGATAAGTGTAACGATAAAGTTTAAATTGAATTTCTTAGCGCATGCCACCATTCCTAAGTTTTTCACGATTTTCACGCTAATTTCGCCAGACCAAACAAAACATTTTACAGAACAATCCAGACAAAATGAGAGTTATTATTTAAAGTGAAAACACTAAAGTATTGAATGCATGGGCGTATACTTACCACTCCAAAATTTTCTTTGATTTTCTCGCGTATTTGAACAGAAAAAACGAAAAGTTTTGCAGAATGATCCGGAACAAAGAAAGTGCTCTCAATCTATGTAAAAAACTTAAAATGTTGAGTAGAGGGGTTAGTGGGAAGTTAGCACCATCCAGTTCTTCTTGATTTTCTTGCTTATTTAAGAGGAACTAACAAAATATTTTGCGAAACCATCCGAAACAAACGAAGGTCTATCCATGAAGAGCAAAATAATTTTAAAAAATTGAGCGGGGGGAGGCCAGTGTGAAGTTAGCCCCTCCCGACGTTTTTCTCACTTATTTGGGCGGAACAAACCAAACATTTTTCGGAAAAATCCGGTAGAAACGTACAACAATCGATTGTACTAGTTTTTCTTTTAATTTTTGTATGGGGTACAACTTTACAGTCCTGGTTTGAACTTCTAGATGTTTAACTAAGTAAAACAAGGAGTGAGGTGGTTTACGATTGCCGTCCTCACCGATTTAAAAATTTGCTTATCAGCATGCCATGCCCTACGAAAAGCACCTATTTTTCACCCTGCAAATGACACACCTCACGTTATTCACCACAGGGTCTGGCTGCATAATGAAATTCATTACTCTCAAAGGAGATAACTCTGACAAGTATCTTTCACACTTGTACCTTTTCTGTTCTTAAATACCTCAGTCATATGTTTGGCTTGTCATGTGATAAAAACAGAACTAAAAAAATTTAGTTCTGTTTTTGAATGGAACAAGCAAATCGAGTGCAAATAATTTAATACTCCACCTGTCTGTTATGTGCAACTTCTTACAGTACTATTATTTTATTTATTAAAGACAGTTGCCACTGACAATCAGAACATGCATTTTCTTCGTCACTTAGGCGAGTAAATTTAAATCTATAAAATAAAGAATACCCACATCGAGAAAATTTTTACAAAACTGCGATAATTTTTTTACAAATGATAATAAATTGATAAGAGAGTAGATAAGTCGATTTTCAAAGTAAATTCAGTACACTCGCAAATGTCCAACACTGGTTCCGAAAGTGTAGATCAACAGAGACTGTAATTTCCTGATACTGAAGAAACCTAATGAAATTAATCGATAGCAAAAAAATCCCATGTTATTTATTTTTTTATTTATGTAAAGCTTTTGACCTTGTACCGTACGATTTACCCATAAAAGAAATTGAGGTGTATGGTATTAGAGGGGCAGCCATTGATTGGATCATATCTTATCTCAGTGACAAAGAACAATCCGTCGAATTGTCATCCAATCACAGCAAAGTTAAAACAAAATACAGATTTAATTTTTTACAAGTTAAAAGTGGAATTCAACGAGATAGCATTTTAGGACCCTTGCTATTTCTAATTTTTATTAACGATCTCGCTGATTTTCTTGCCCCCTTCATTGTTATATTATTTGCTGATGATGTGAAAATATCTCTCGAAGATGAAAACTGTGAACAAGGTTTAAGACTAAAGAAGCTTGAAGTAAGCTTGTAGACTGGATGCAAAAAATAATCTAGTTCTCAACTCAGATAAAACTGTGGCCAAGTGCTTCACTGGTCGTAAGGAAATAAGTAACCAAACTAAGAATATCTCCATTAATGACAATACCGTATATCAAAATCTTCTGTATCAAGTAAGTTACAAATTTTTTTAGAATTAATGTTAGGTAGCAAACTATTCTAGAACAGGCGTATTAAAGAACTTGTCTACTATAAAATCAAATCCTACTGCTACGCCCACAACGCTTAAAATAAGGTACTGAGCGTACCAATACCTTTGAGTATTTATTATGCTTGCAAATTCTCACATTTAAAATACAACGTTACGTTTTGGGGATCTCCGAGTAAAACAGGTGCTGCCTTCTCTATGCAGAAACGGGCTGTTAGGGCCATCTTAGATAGCTAACGACATGATTCTGACAACCTTTTTTTAAAAAAATTAGCCTATGTATTAACGTTCTCATGCACTTAAATTTTTAATGAGAGTGCATTATTTCAGAAGTGGGATGGGCATTTATTCTTGAAAAATAAAGCTTTCCATTTGTACCCGATAAGACACAAAAATTATTTTAGTATTATCCAACACAGTACTACCGGATACGAAAAAGCACCGTTTATGTCTCCGTCAAAATTTATAACAACCTACCGAATCATTTGGAAGATGTTTCGTTTCAGTTTTAAAATTAAACACAGTTTGTACTAGAAAATTTTTTTATAATATCCAAGAATTTTTTAGTATCCACTGTAATCAATTTATGAAAAACAGGATTTAACTGCGTCGTCCGAGTGTACATGTTTATAGTAAGTTTTTGGTAATTCTTAACGCCATAGAAATGTTATAATAGTATGATAGTAATAATTTTTTAAATAATTATATGTAATTATATATATATTTTCTTTTTTTATGTTTGTTTCCATTGATTGGTTTTTTTATAATTCTTTGTTATTTCATGCGTAGGCTTAATGTTTAGTTTCGGTTACTTACCGTATTTATTCTAGTACCTCCTCACACTTTTTTCGTGGGTTAGGGAAGAAATAACTACCGTACGGGAGTTACTCGAACGCGGTAATTTATTCCGTGATTTTAGTACCAATTTATGTAGAAGTGGGTACTGAAACGGTTAAAAAAACCAAATTCAAGATAGCAGTGGGGAGATGTAACGATGTACGCATTAATAACCCTTTCAAAACTGCATTAAAATAAACAATACACTAAATGTATGGCAGAAGAAAATTACGTTTTCACAGCTCCTTGTAAGAATCAATCCCCAGATATTTTAATTTGTTTGGTTTACCGTCCGACTGTTCTGCAATTACTGCTAATGCAGATTGTGATGGAGAAAATTATTTTTTGTAACGTATGAAAATATGCCGTGATAATGTTCAGCATTATAATTGACCAAAAACAGATAAAAATTAATTATATGACGGAACAATTTGAACATTATTAGATACTTTTACACATAGATTTGAATAAGTTTAACTGTGACTAAATTTAAAATGAATTCCACAAATAGAAAAAACACCTGATAATACTCGAGGAACCTCGGCCCTCGAATTACCCCCAACACCACGATTTTATGGACCGAAAAAAAATTACTCATGTATCACCTAGTATGATACAAAAAAACAACAAGACACCTGATGCTGAATACGAAGTATTTATTCAGTCTTGTTTAAGTTACAATAATAATTACATAATTAGTATTACAATAATACATTAACAAGTTTCTATTCATTTAAGAATAGGTAGGGCGTAGATATAATGTCAGCATATACAGCTTACAGAATCGGATACTCGATTCTGTAAAACAAAAGGAAGATACCATCTTAAAAATATTGTTTCAACAGGCGTATAGATAGGCTTACCTATTTTAGTATGATAGTTTTTTATTGATTAGCTTTTTTAAATTATAAGGAGTAAGCGTTTAGTAGCTCTACTTATTACATGTTATTCCGGACTTTCATCACATTCATCGTCTGTAGAAGAGTTGGCCTCCACGTTGCTCTGCCAAAGGTGATCGAGTCTGTTAGATATTCTGCATTTTTAAAAACTCTTCTGCGCTAATTCGCTGGAAATTCCGTTCCAAGCAGCTTTTATCCAAACGAAAATTTGGTAAAAGATCAGCCGGCCGCATTGGCGTATTTGGTAACGTGCTCGCCTCTCATCATGCGGTCATGGGTTCGAATCCTATTAGGGCACGGCATATTTTCATAAGTTATAAAAAAAATAATTTTATCCATCACCGTCTGCAAACTCATTCAAATGTATGTGTAAAAGTATCAAATAATGTTTAAATTGTTCCGTCATATGATTATTTTTTATCTGTTTTTTTGTCAATTATAATGCTGAACATTTAATGAACAACTATGAAGTTGGATTATGAATATGGCCACTGTACACTATTAAGAATTCGTTTGTAATCAGTTAGTCCTAGCATTGAGTTTGGCTGTCCTGGTCAAGGTTTTCGCACAGTTTTTCTTGGACTCTCCAAGTGAATGCCTTGTCCCCTTTTTGTCTTCTTTGCAATAGTGTAACCGTCCAGTTCCTTATCCCAAGCATTTTGACTTATCATATATAATGCACATTATTTTACGCGACAATAAGGTTGTTGAATGGGTGAATGGTACTCCATTTGAATACTGAACAAAATATGTCGCTTCACAATAATTACATAATGTTTATTTCATGATTTTTAATAATGATTCCCAGATTGTGTGGTTAGTTGTAAATAAAACACTAAAAACCGAAAGGATTTCAACAAAAAGTGCCCACCATGGCTTTTATAACACTGAATAATTTAAAAGAAAACGCAGAGAAAAATATCAGGGTTTGGAAGACTATGACTGAAAGTTTTTTAGACGAAAAATAAACTTGGAAATGGCCTGATAAAGGATAAACTTCAACGTGTACAAAACAGCTGGATACGAGAAGAAGTATTAATGTAATGTAGGCCTATACTTTGTTGCAAATCAAAGATTCCCATTACTTGAGGAGCAAGAATAAAAATAAAAACTATGGCTGGACCGGACTGCATTTCAAAGGTTGTAGAAATTTTACTAGCCATCGTACTTTTCTAAAATTAATAAAATCATTTTGATTCAGTAAATAAAACATGGAAATATAAACCTAGTGAGAAGCGAGGCTTGGGAAGACCTAAAAAGAGATGGATAACGGAACAGGCCATTGAGCCTAATCCTTAACAGATGATGATAAAAAATCATTTTGAACACGGAAAAGACAATGGGTGAATGGTACTCCATTTGAATACTGAACAAAATATGTCGCTTCACAATAATTACATAATTTTGTCAACTTAAGTAAATATTTTAATTGCATTGTCTACTAATTGATCATATTGTAGTAATTGCAGTCGAACCTCCCTAATTCGAATCTGATGGAACCGGCAGGTTTCGATTTACAGAGGTAAAATATTGAAACTGAAAAATGTACTTTACAAATATTTTTTACCTTGTGTTGTTTAGGTGATGAGCCGAAAGGCTGGTTTGAATCTGTAGAGGTTTTACTAAGTAAAACGAGGAGTGAGGTGGTTTACGAATGCCTTCCTCACTGAGTGGAAAGGTACACTTATAAGCAAGCAGGGCCCTCTGAAAAGCACATACTTTCCACTCTGCAGATGACAGCTTCACTTCAGTCACCACAGAGTTTTTTACTTATATTATTTTTTACTTTTTTTTAATACTGTGATTAAGAATTAAATGGAATGTGTTGGTATTACAAGCTCTATTAGTACTCAAAAGCAAAAGAATAGTCTACTTATAAGAACGATATGACAAATTTTTGAAAAAACGACATAAAAAAGTGTAAAATAAAATCAGGATACGTGTAAACAGTACACTCATACCAACAAACGAAAGTTAGGTCAGCCTACAGAACACGAAAAATAAATTAGGTACGGTACCGAAAATTTTAGAAATTTCAACGAAGTAAAACTTGCTCAATGTAAATGATTACTACGGTATTTTTTAACCAATTTGTACGAATATCATACACCAAAGAAGGAAAGACTGCATGACTAATTTAGCTTAACTAATTTTTTGTGCTTTCGTCTGATTTCTTCTGACTTAAAAATTAACTGAATTTTCAATTTCCTGATGCGTATTGTAGCTTTGTTTTACACTTGCTATATCCTTATTTGGTCGTAAGGTTTTGTGACAATAATGTTTTGTAAAAAGAGTAATTGTTTGTGTTTTCGTATGGTTTCTTCTGACTTAAAAATTAACTGCATTTTTCAATTTTTTATTTTTAAAGCGTTTTGTAATTTTGTAGTACGCTTGCTATGTCCTCATTCGTCGTGATTTTAACGCATGCTTCATTAGAAATCGTGTACAATGTGTAAATTGTAAATTTTGTAATTATTTTATTAATAATGTATAAAAAAATGTATTGATACAATATAAATGACCACGAAACTCTCGTAATTCTTCGAATAGGGAGGTAATTTAATTCATATATTAAGGAGGATTTTTCAAGGGGATAGCATAAAATTATATTCGATTTAGGGAGGATTTCGAATGAGGAGGTTTGACTGTATTCGTAACAATTAGGATATTTTGAAAAACTTTAACAAATAATATATATACTTTTTTTAATTATTTTGGTTTTACATTGATTTAAAATAAGTACCTATTTAAAAAAAAATTTCAAAATAATTGGCGGCATATAATAATAATTTTAATGAATGGATTGGATTCCGTCCGAGAAGGCGTTTGTTTTCATACAATGTTCTTGTGTGGAGAAGTAGGCCTACTAGGGTGAGATGTGAATATCTAACTACAATCACTAGTACAACACGTAGAAGTGGCAAATGCTACCGTACACGTGCCGGTACGACATGACAACATCGTTTACACTGTTGCAGGCTACAAAATCATAATAGCGGGAACGATGCCGGACGCGAAATTGTCGGTAATTTGTACGGACGCGAAATGACACCAGTTCGAAAGGAGTCTGAATTGATAGCACCGTGAATAAAATGAAAAAAAATCTCAATTTTCAAATCTGGACAAACCCATACCAAAACTCAGGGTGTAAGTGTAACAAATACCCTATTTACTCTCATCAAAGGACGCGGAATTGTTAGCGGTATATATATATATATATATATACACATCCCGCTAACGATTCCGCGTCCTTTCAAAAAGCGTGCATTTCGCACATCGCTTATTTGAAGAGTATATTCAACTTTGATGAGAGTATATAGGGTATTTGTTACACATACACCCTGAGTTTTGGTATTGGTTTGTCCTGATATTGAAAATTGAGCATTTTTTAATTTTATTCACTGTGCTATCAATTCAGACTCCTTTCGAATTACCGACAATTTCGCGTCCGTACAAATTACAGACAATTCGCGTCCGGCATCGTTCCCGCTATTATGACTTATAGACTGCAACAGTGTAAACAATGTTGCCATGTCGTACCGGCACGTGTACTGTAGCATTTGCCACTTCTACGTGTTGTACTGATTGTAGTCAGATATTTACTTCTCACCCTAGTACTTCTCCACACAAGACAATCGTATGAAAACAATTCGTTCTCGGACGGATTCCAATCCAGTCATGAAAATAATTTATTATTTTTTGCCTATTATTTTGAAATGTATTTTAAATGGTACTTATGTACTCAATATTTATAATTAAAATCAAATGTTTTAATGTTTCAAAATTCAATGTTGGTTTATTTTAAAATTCTTAAAAAAAACAAATCTAAAAATTTTTAAAATTGTTAAAACCTTTAAAATTTTTTAAAATCTTTAAAGTTGTTGAGATCTTCTTAAACTGAAACTTCTTGAAATTGTTAAAGTATCTCTTGATAAAAATTATTTCATATATTTGAATCCTTTTATTTAAAAGTTGTAAACACGTCTTGTTTCTTAAAAGGTTTAAAATTGAATGGTCAACAATCCCTTTTTATTATTTGAGTTAAATTTTCTTTTTATTTTATCTTTTTCTTTTTATTCTCACATCTGTAGGTGGTAAATCATCTGATGTATGTGTTTATTTTGAGGTGTAAGTTAAGGGTTGTGTGTTTACGTTTGTGTGTGAATGTGTTTGATTTTGTGTGAGTTTACGTGTGTATGGGTGTTTGTGTGTATACGTGTCTCATATTACACTTATTTTAAATCAATGGAAAACTAGAATAATTAAAGAAAGTATATTTTTTATTTGTTAAAGTTAATTATTTAAAATATCCTAACTGTTACAAATACAGTCAAACCTCCTCATTCGAAATCCTCCCTAAATCAAATATAATTGTATGCTATCCCCTTCAAAAATCCTCCTTAATATGAATTAAATTACACCTCTTATTCGAAAATTTTCGAGAGTTACGTGGTCATAAGTATATATTGTATCAATACATTTTTTTATACATTATTAATAAAATAATTACAAAATTTCCAATTTACACATTGTACACGATTTGTAATGAAGGATGCGTTAACATCACGACAATAAGGAAAGAGTAAGCGTAGTACAAAACTACAAAAAGTTTTAGAAGAAGCTGAAAATACAGTTAATTTTTAAGTTAGAAGAAACCAGGCAGAAACACAAACAATTACACGTCTTACAAAACATTATTGTCACAAAACCTAACGACCAAATAAGGACATAGCAAGCGTAGTTCAAAGATACAATACGCATCAGGAAATATTGAAAATTCAGTTAATTTTTAATTCTGAAGAAACCAGACGAAAGCAACAAAAAAATTATTAGTTAGGCTAAATTGGTAATGCAGTCATTCCTTCTTTGGTGTATGATTTTCGTACAAACTGGGTAAAAAATACCGTAGCTGTATTCATTCACACTAAGCAATATTTTACTCGTTAAAATTTCTAATATTTTCGGTACCTAATTTATTTTTCATTTTCTGTAGGCTGACCTAACTTTTCGTTTGTAGGTATAGTTGTACTGTTTACGCGTATTCCGATTTTATTTTACTCTGTTTTTTATGTCGTTTTTTCAATAATTTGTCATATCGTTCTTATAAGTAGACTATTCTTTTGCTTTTGAGTACTAATAGAGCTTGTAATACCAACACATTCCCTTAATTCTTAATCACAGTATTAAGTAAACCCGTGGTGAATTAAGTGAAGGTGTCATTTTCAGAGGGGAAAATATGTGCTTTGCAAAGGGCCCTGCATGCTGATAAGCGTACTTTTCCGTTCAGTGAGGAAGATAACTGTAAACCACCTCACTGCTCGTTTTACTTAGTAAAACCTCTACAGGTTCAAATCAGCCTTTCGGCTGATGACCTAAACAACACAAGTAAAATAATATTTGTAAAAAACGTTCCTCAAAAAAATTGGTGGTCTATTAATAATTTTGACTTTTGTAATTTAATATTTTATGGAATTACATGAATTTTATTAAAACGTGCAATTTTTAAGTACATTTTTTGTTTCAATATTTTACCTATATAAATCGAAATCAGCCGGTTCCATCAGATTCGAATCAGGGAGGTTCGACAGTAATTACTATAATATGATCAATTAGTAGACAATGCAATTAAAATATTTACTTTTGTGACAAAATTATTTAATTGTAAAGCGATATAATTTGTTCAATATTCAAATGGAGTACCATTCACCCATTTTCTTTTCGGTGTTCAAATGATTTCATCATCATCATCATCTGTTAAGGATTAGGCTCAATGGCCGTTTAAAGTATCCATCTCTTTTTAGGTCTTCCCAAGCCTCGCTTCTCTCTAGGTTTATATTTCCATGTTTTAGTGACTGAATCAAAATGATTTTATGAATTATACAAAAGTACGATGGCCAGTAAAATTTCTACGAGCTTTAAAATGCAGTCCGATCCAGGCATAGTTTGTATTTTTATTCTTGTTCCTCAAAGTAATGGTAATCTTTGATCTTCAACAAAGTATACATTACGTTAATAAATCAGCTGTTTTGTACACGTTGAAGTTTATCCTTTAACAGGCCATTTCAAAGATTATTTTTTGGCTAAACAACTTTCAGTCATAGTCTTCCAAACCCTGATATTTTTCTCTGCGTTTTCTTTTAAATTATTTAGTGTTATAAAAGCCATGGTGGCCACTTTTTGTTGATATTCTTTTGGTTTCTAGTACTTTATTTACATCGTCAACCAACCACCCAATCTGCGAATCGTTATTACAAATAATGAAATAAATAAACCTTATTGTTACGTAAAATAATCTGCATTATTTTTGACAAGTCAAAATGCTTCGGATAAGGAACTGGAAGGTTATACTATTGCACAGAAGACAAAAAGGAGACAGACAAGGCATTCACTTGGAGAGGCCAAGAAAAACTATGTCAAACCTTGACCAAGACAGCCATACAATATGCTTGGACCAATTGATTACAAACGAATTCTTAATAGTGTACAGTGTTCATATTCATCATTCAACTTGATAGTTGTTCATTAAAAATGTTCATCATTATAATTAACAAAAAACCAGATAAAAAGTAATTATACGACGGAATAATTTGAACATTATTTGATTCTTTAAACATACATTTGAATAAGTTTAAGTGTGACTAAATTAAAAACAAATCACACAAACAGACAAAACACCTTATATACTCTAGTAACCCCCGCCTTCGAATAAGCCACGCAGCACGATTTTATGGACCGAAAATCGAAAAACATAACTTATGTAGACTATTTCCTAATATGATACAAAAAACAACGAGACACCCGATGTCTTCAAATATGAAGTATTGATTACAACCATTTAAAAAAAGGTTTTTTAAAAAAAGACGTAACGTTGTATTTTAAATGTGAGAATTTGTAAACATGATAAATACTCAAAGGTATTGGTACGCTAAGTACCTTATATTTAAGCGTTTTATGGCGTAGCAGTAGGATTTGATTACATAGCAGACACGTTCCTTAATACGCCTGTCCTAGGATAGTTTGCTACCAAATATTAATTCTAAAAATTTAGTAACTTACGTGTTACAAAATATTTTGATATATTGTCATTAATGGAGATATTCTTACTTTGGTTACTAATTTCCTTACGACCAGTGAAGCATTTGGCCACAGTTTTATCTGAGTTGAGAATTAGATTATTTTTTGCATCCGGTCTACAACCTTCCTTCAAGCTTTTTTAGTTTTAAACCTTGTTCATAGTTTTCATCTTCGAGAGATATTGTCGTATCAGCAACAAATAATATAACATTGAAGGAGGCAAGAAAATCAGCGAGATCGTTAATAAAAATTAGAAATATGAGGGTCTTTAAATTCTAACTCGTTGAACTCCCCTTTTAACTTGTATAAAATTTCATATTTAGGTTTTGTTTTCACTTTGCAATGATTGGATGGCAATTCGACCCTCTAATACAATACACCTCAATTTTTTATGGGTAAATCATACGGGACACGGTCAAAAGCTTTACAAAAATCAAAAAATAAATAACATCGGTTTGTTTTTGCTAACGATTAATTTCAATAAGCTTCTTCAGTATCGGGAAATTACAGCCTCTGTTGACCTACACTTTCAGAACTCGTGTTGGACATTTGCGAGTGTACTGAATTTACTTTTAAAAAATCGACTAATCTACTCTCTTATCAATTTATTATCTTTTGTAATAAAAATTTCGCCGTTTTGTAAACATTTTCTCGATGTGGGTATCTTTTAAATTATCGATTTAAATTTACTCGCCCAAGTGACGAATAAAATGCATGTTCAGATTGTCAGTGGCAACTGCCTTTAATAAAATAATAGTACTGTAAGGGGTTGCACATAACAGGCAGGTGGAGTGTTAAATTATTTGCACTCGATTTGCTTGTTCCAGGACTAAAAAAAATTTAGTTCTGTTTTTATCACATGGTAAGCCAAACATATGACTGAAGTATTTAAGAACAGAAGAGGTACAAGTGTAAAAGATACTTGTCAGAATTATATCTCCTCTGAGCGTAATGAATTTCATTATGCAGCCAGACCCTGTGGTGAATAACGTGAGGTGTGTCATTTGCAGGGTGGAAAATAAGATAAGCATATTTTTCAATTCGGCGAGGAAGGCAATTGTAAACTACCTCACTCCATGTTTTATTTTGCTAAACCTGTAGAAGTTCAAACCAGGACTGTAAAGTTGGCCCCCATACAAAAATTTCAAAAATTAACTTGTAAAATTGACCGGTCTACGTTTCTACCGGATTATTCCGGAAAATTTTTTGTTTGTTCCGTCCAAATAAGTGAAAAAACGCCGGGAGGGGCTAACTTCACACTGGCCTAACCCCGCTCAACTTTTTAAATTTTTTTTGGACTTCAGGGATATACCTTCGTTTGTTTCGGATGGTCTCGCAAAATATTTTGTTAGTTCCTTTCAAGTAAGCGAGAAATGGAGAAGAACTGGGTGGTGCTAATTTCACACTCATCCCCCACTACTCAATATTTTAAAGTTTTTACATAGATTGACAGCCCTTCGTTTGTTCCGGATCATTTCGCGAAAATTTCGTTTTCCCCGTTCAAATATGCGAGAAAATAAAAGAAAACTTTGGAGTGGCAAGTATAAGCCCATGCATTCAATACTTCTTGGTTTTTACTTTAAATGATAGCTCTCATTTGTTCTGGATTGTTCTGTAAATCGTTTGTTTGGTCTGCCGAAATCAGCGAAAAAATTGTGAAAAACTTAGAAATGGTGGCGATACGCTAAGAAATTCAATTTAAACGTTATCGTTATCCCTATCGAGAGTCGTTCTGCTTTTTCGGAACGTTCAATATATATTACGATTGTTAAACTCATTGTTCAGTATTGCAATAAGTTCTAATACTCGAATTATTCGCGCGCGGAGGATTCGAACTTCGAAAATGGTCTTCCAACTGCGCCTCACTTCTCGAACGTTTTCCGGACAGTTTTCTGGAATCATCGCTTGATTTTTCGCACGACTCATCTATAAAAATCCTGGGTCTTCAATGGTCTCCCGCTCATGACGCCTACACGTATCAGGTTGCCACCTTTAGCGGTACACCCACCAAACGATCCGGGCTTTCATATCTCGCTCGCATTTTTGATCCCATGGGTTTTCTCACCCCTACAACGTTTTGGATCAAAACTCTCATCATAACTCAGTGGAACAACGACTTCGCGTGGGACGATCCTTTACCTCAAGGACTCGTCAATCAGTGGCTTTCATTTGCAGACAAAATGCCATGTCTCAAATCACTCTCATTACCTCGACAAGTAACGACTCACGGAGCTACTTACCGCATATTAGGGTTCTGTGACGCCTCCGAAAAGGGCTACGCCGCCTGCGTTTATCTTCACGTTCAATATCTCAACACTGTCAACGTTCATTTGCTAAAAGCCAAAAGCCGTGTTTCTCCCTCCAAAACGATCGTTACGATACCACGCTTGGAACTGTGCGCTGCACTATTATTTGCACGCCTTTTCGCCTCTATTTCTGACTTCGCAAAGTCGCTCAACGTTTGCGAAACACGACTACACTCCGATGCTACTATTGTTCTCTCATGGCTCAAAACGCCTCCGCACTTGTTAAAAATTTACATCTCCAATCGAGTTTTGCGCATTCTTCAGCAAACCACCGCGGAAATGTGGTCTCACATCCCAACTAGTGAAAACGCCGCTGACATCGCCTCTCGAGGTTGCGCTCCAGACTGTCTTCTAAACAGCGACATCTGGTGGCACGGACCTTCTCGATATCTTACCATCGCATCCGCCTGGCCTGCCGTCAGCACGCCTCAGCTTCCGAACGATCAGCTCGACTTACGTCCAACGCAAATCACGCTCGTCGCCAATTTAAAAGCCGAATTGGACGACCAACTACTAACGAGATTTTCCAACTACAACCGAATGCTTCGAGTCATCGCCTACATGTTTCGTTTCTTCAAACGTCTTCAAAGCAAAACAAACGAATTCGAATCGTTTCTCACCGCATCTGAGTTAAATCACGCTAAACTCACCCCGCGGGACCTTCGCTTCCTGCGCTGTTCTTCTGTGCCTTGCCGGCTTTCTTGTCCGCAACGTTCGATCTTGTATCGCACGGAATACTCGTACATCCTCTTGCCTTGTCTAATGGCAACTCAACGTTTTCTCAACGCCTTCGTCGCCGCGCAGCGTCTTCTACCATTCTTCTTCTTGTTCGGCGCACACTGTGCTGCGCTCGCTTCTCAACGCCTCCGGCAGCTATTGCTCGTCCGAATCAACGCCTCAACGGAGTTTTCCATGCCTTCTCGTGTGTGGATTCTCATTGCATCTCGTCAACGCTCAGGGCCTCAAGCTGCCCTCGCCATGGATCAGTCTGTGAATTGATTCATATTCGCCTCGTCTCGTATCGTCTCATCTCGTCAACGCTCAGGGCCTCAAGCTGCCTTCGCCATGGATCAGTTTGTGAATTGATTCATATTCGCCTCGTCTCGTCTCGTCCCATCTCGTCAACGCTCAAGGCCTCAAGCTGCCTTCACCATGGATCAGTCTGTGAATTGGTTCATATTCGTCTCGTTTCGTCTCGCCATCTTCTACACTCTTTTCAACGTTTCACTTGAGGTTCTTCCTGTTTGAAGACTTCGAGTTTCTCTTCACCACCATCGTTTTTCCGTCGTGACTGCTTTCAAGCCCTCGCTTGTGAGCACAGCAAAATTTCCGTTTTTCTCGTGGGGCTCCCATGTGAGTCCGCTGAAGATGTTCCTCTCTTCTGGGCCGCTTCAGTCCGCGCACTGGAGACGCCACCTCAAGATGTTCCGTTCTGCGCTTCTCATCGTCGCCTCGTCTTCGCTTCTGCTTCTTCAGCTTTGTCTACGATCTCTACGTCTTGTCCTAGCTCTCCTGCCTTTGGTGGGCGGAGATCTCTTCAATCGTCAGTTGGTTACTTTCGTCTTCTCGTCACGCTTAAAAATCCTCTCCGCATTTTTAGGTGGGCGGGATGTTCAGTATTGCAATAAGTTCAAATACCCCGCGCCGTCGATCATTCTAGAATAGGATCTTCCCGCTCGCTTAAATCCCTAATATTGATTCTGCATTGATTACAGTAGTATAGAAAAGAGAGTACTAGGAAGACCTTGACCTTTGACCTGGCGGTTTTAGAGTGACCTTGACCTTTGACATCAAAAAAAATTAAAAAAAAATAATAAAAAAAAAATTAAAAAAAAAATTTATAAAAAAAAAAAAAAAAATTGAAACAAAAAAAAAATCCCGCCAAAAAATATTTTAATTTGGCAAAGTTCCAAACGCGATTTTCTCCGCAACCGCTGAACCGATTTTGATGGTTTTGGTGTCCACGTGACCGGGAGATCGAGATCTACAAGATATGCCTTAATCCGTAGCCGTATCCCCGATAGAACCTGATATCGCTTGTAACAAGTGACCTGTCGGTCGGATCAATGAGGTTTAGGTACCCGCAGGATCCGGAAATTCCGTAGAACGCGTTACGTCCGGTTTCGACCGTTAGGTTCTTTCGGGATCCGAAATATGTAAATTTAGGAAACTTCGTTTTGGAACACCCTATGCTTTGTTGTATTTGCATTGACGTCATCCGTTTTTTATCTATGCACGCGCCAGACCATTGATTGGGATGATGCAACTTGTTTATTGCAAATTTAAATTTACAGTTAATTTTGACAATGACGCATGTTGTTTGTTACGAGTCAAGTTGCATGCGCGTGCCTTTCATTGACGTCATAAATAAAGAAACTGCAGATTCAGCGTTTCCATTGTATTTGAATAGATCACATGTATTAGCATAGGGAAATCGCCTGTATAAAAGCCCTTAGGTGCTTTCGGGATCCGAATAATCAGTAATTTTGGTAATTTCGTTTTGGAACATCTTATGCTTTGTTTTATTTGCATTGACGTCATTCGTTTTTTATCTATGCACGCGCCAGACTATTAATTGGGATGATGAAATCTGTTTATTTGCAACTCTATTCTTTTAATTTTGACAATGACGTATGTTGTTTGTTACGAGTCACGTTGCATGCGCGTGCCTTTCATTGACGTCATAAATAAAGAAACTGCAGATTCAGCGTTTCCATTGTATTTGAATAGATCACATGTATTAGCATTGGGAAATCGCATGTATAAAAGCCCGCGGTTTTTCCCATCGAATCATACCATCAGTAGCAACTGCGTCTGATATTTCTCACGACAACTCTACCTGTCAGCTCTTCGAGTTTATTGAAAGGTGAGACACCTCATACTTTAATAAATTTTATAAATATTAATTTAGAATATTTTCATTATATATAAACATAGAATTTTTTAATAAAATATAAACTTAGTGATGAGCATACAGTCGAACCGCTGAGGGAGACCTCCAGACTGCTCGATGAGCTGCTGGGAGCACCCAAAATATGCCGATGATAGACCTAGCGGACGATGACCGGGCGGAAGTACCGGTCAAGCGGTACGACCAACGGCACAACCAGCGATGCAAGCGGAAGTAAAAAATCATACGTCAAATCGCGACGAATCCGCTAAAAAATGACGTATGCACATTCCGTCGTATTATTAGTATCAGTATTATATTTATATATTAATAATAGAATAAATGTATTAAACTGTTTATCATTGTTTTCATTTCAAAGTACCATACTCTTCCCGTTAAACTAAAACATATGGTTTTGCAGGAAATATGGAAAGGCAAGCCAAGCGAATCAGATTGGAACAAGCTGCAGGGTCTGGCAGTACTCATGTCTTGGAAAATGCGTTCAGATGCAACCTCCGAACGTATTACTACAAGAACGACAACAGCATCTTCAAGGACGTAACGGTGCTCCTGACACACCTGAGGGAAGAAATGAAGTCGTTGCTCAGCGAGACGGTGCGCTCCTTAGATTCGTTCAAGTTCAACATCCTAGTGGAGTGTACTTACGAGAAGGCGATGACAGGAGAGGTGCAAGACGTAGGGTTCAAGACTGCCAACACCTGCGTCTTTCCCGAGTCGGATATGGGAGCGCTCGTAGACATGTGCGTCCAAAAACTTGTAGATGAGGAAGCAGAGTTTTTAGGGAAGGGTAGTGGATGGTCTTTGATGTCGGTGGATGACGTTCTCCTCAGAATCAACCGGTATAGACCGCTCCGAGGCTCATCTTACCTACCTCTTCCGCCGTTCTTAAAGAACCGCAAAGCGGTTATCAACGTCCAGAACCGAGACAATAGGTGTTTCAAGTGGGCTATTCTGTGTAAACACGTGTCAGGTCCTAACAGGGAAAGAATCGATAGACGTTACGACGCCTTGCTTAGCAAGTACGATTTCAGCATGGTAGAGTTCCCCACACCCATGAACCAAGTAAAGGCCTTCGCCAAGGCCAACGGAGTGTCTGTAAACGTGTACGGGATAGCCGACAAAGAGGTAATAGAACCTCTAGTCGTCGCTGATGTTGAAAAGGACGATCACTTCGATCTCCTCCTGGTCGCAGAGGGTGACGCTCAGCATTATTGCCTCATCAGCAATTTTAATCGACTCATCAGGTCACAGCTGACGAAACATGAACACAAAATCGACGTATGCAAGCGGTGTTTCACTTTCTATAACGACGACCCTAAGGGTAGGGAGAAGATGGTTACCCACCGCGAGTACTGTATAGAGAACTCCCCATGCAGTTTCACGATGCCCAAACCTAATGATGACACTCCTCCGATGATGAAATTCGAAAACCACAATCACGTATTCCCCATCCCAACGTACGAACCGCCCCGAGGCTCGTCTTACCTACCTCTTCCGCCGTTCGTAAAGAACCGCAAAGCGGTTATCAACGTCCAGAACCAAGATGAAAGGTGTTTCAAGTGGGCTATCCTGTGCAAACATGTGACAGGTCCTCACAGGGAAAAAATCGATAGACGTTACGACGCCCTGCTTAACAATTACGATTTCAGCATGGTAGAGTTCCCCACACCCATGAACCAAGTAAAAGCCTTCACCAAGGCCAACGGGGTGTCGGTGAACGTGTATGGGATAGCAGATAAAGAGGTAATAGAACCTCTAGTCGTATCAGATGTTGAAAAGGACGTCCATTTCGACCTTCTTCTAGTTAAAAATGGCGATGTTCAGCATTATTGTTTCATCAATAATTTTAGTCGGTTAATCAGTCCACTGCTGACAAAACATAATGGTCAAATCGATGTATGCAAGAGGTGTTTCACCTCTTTTTCCTGCTTTTCCGTCAGCCAGTAAAGCCGCGTATTGTATCCACGAGTTTTATTCTTCAGGTACGGCTGTACTTAGAGTCTGAACCATTGTAATTTAGTTATAACGTTTTGATTTCAGAATATATGTATTAAACTTATTTTCAAAACGTGTCATCATTTCAACACCTTTACACCTGAAGATATAAGTTTTGCTAAAGCCGAAGGCTTTCTCGGTCGTGAAGCGAAAGCGCAGCACGACGACAGGATCCCTTCGGGAATCGGAACTCGACTTCCCGCTTCAGGTATTTCAGATACTTGCAGAGGTTTAGGTTACAAGAAATAAAAGACAGATTCATAAAAGAATAAAACATTTATTGTTACGTTATGATGAGGGTGAAAATGAATACAATAATGGCGGTGCGATAATAATACAATGAACTATAAACTAGTAATACTGATGTGACGGTGATCGGATACAGTAAACTCGTCGACATGTGCTAGAAGGAGACTAACCTATAATTTCTTGGAGCTCCTGCGGAATGTTCCTATGTCCGTATGCTAGGGTGCGGATGGCATCTACGGCGACGCGCTTATCATCGTAGTTGCACAGCGCAAGCTTGCTCGTCAATACAGTGCTGACTACATGCTTGCGGGATTGAAACAGCTTCATGTCCCTGTACAACCACAACGAGGGATCTTCGAGACACTTTCTGTAGTCGTCGAACGTGATGTCTTTGCGGACCACGTTCTTTTTGACGCCTTTAGCCTTCTTCTTGACAATACCCTCACCAGTCCTGAAAGTGTAGAGTTTCGCTCTCATCCCTATAAACTCTGCGATGGGGATGCCGTTGCACTCGTCTTTGAACTTGCCGAGCACTTTTTTGTTGGTGGCGGAATGGCACGGGTGTGTCGGGGGGTAGTCGGAGGTGTCGAAGAAGGCCTTGAATTCTGGGTCCCGCATGTCGCGGTAAAAGTCTGGAGTCTCGATGTCGTAGAAGAAGCTGTCTGTATCCATGTACAGGAGGTCGATTTTCGACCCGTACCTCTTCTTCATGACATCGTAATGAAATGAATACATTAAGGTCTTACTGGAGTCCAAGACCGTAGCGCCCACGTAAATGGGCTTGTCCAGATGAATGGAGGTCTTGGACATCTCGACAGCGCAGAGCGACTCATCGTAAATGATCCTGTCTTTGAAGGAGGGCTTGGCGACCAGCTTCATTAACCTCTTCGAGCTGCTAACCAGCTCCAGATTCATGCGTTTACGGACGTTCTCCATGCACTTGCCGAAGACGGCATTGTTCAGCAGTTTGAAGAAGTCCTTCTCGAAGGCATTGCGGGCCGACTGCCTGTTAAGGGTGTTGAGGTCTATGTAGGGTTTGAGCCATGCAGACTGCCGGAACTGCAGAACCCTGTGTACTTTGGTGACTTTTAGTCCGTGCGCGATAGCCTGCTTAAGGAGAGCGTAGTGGCAAATGTACCTGGTCTTGTTTTGCAGGGTGGTCAGGAGTTTGGGATTTTTTAACCCCAAACGTTTTTAAAAAGAAATTACCAAAATTACTGATTATTCGGTTCCCGAAAGCACCTAAGGGCTTTTATACAGGCGATTTCCCTATGCTAATACATGTGATCTATTCAAATACAATGGAAACGCTGAATCTGCAGTTTCTTTATTTATGACGTCAATGAAAGGCACGCGCATGCAACGTGACTCGTAACAAACAACATGCGTCATTGTCAAAATTAACTGTAAATTTAAATTTGCAATAAACAAGTTGCATCATCCCAATCAATCGTCTGGCACGTGCATAGATAAAAAACGGATGACGTCAATGCAAATAAAACAAAGCATAGGGTGTTCCAAAACGAAGTTTCCTAAATTTATATATTTCGGATCCCGAAAGAACCTAACGGTCGAAACCGGACGTAACGCGTTCTACGGAATTTCCGGATCCTGCGGGTACCTAAACCTCATTGATCCGACCGACAGGTCACGTGTTACAAGCGATCTCAGATTCTATCGGGGATACGGCTACGGATTAAGGCATATCTTGTAGATCTCGATCTCCCGGTCACGTGGACACCAAAAACATCAAAATCGGTTCAGCAGTTGCGGGGCAAATCGAGTTTGGAACTTTGCCAAATTAAAATATTTTTTGGCGGGATTTTTGTATTTATTTTTTAATTTTTTTTTTCAATTTTTTTTTCAAATTTTTTTTTTATTATTTTATTTTTTTTAGTTTTTTTTATTTTTTTTAAATTTTTTTTTGAGGTCAAAGGTCAAGGTCACTCTAAAACCGCCAGGCAAAGGTCAAGGTCTTCCTAGTACTCTTTTTTCTATACTACTGATTACCTCACTAATTAGTTCTACGCATGTGTGATCCTCGCTCACGTGGCTCGCTCTCCGCCAATAGCAAAATTCCACTAATTTCTGGCTCTCACTTCGCCATTGTTCTTTCCTTCCTGATTCTCTCACTGAAAGTCAAACCTTCCAAACGGGTCGGTCGTGTAGCGCACCACGGTCTCAACGGACGCTATCAGCCCGCTTGTGCTGGCGTCATTTTCATGTAACGCATTGGACATTCCAATACCATGTTGCTGTTAATACGTTAATTACGGCCCCTAATAACGAGCTATGCAGTGTAAAACGCGCGTGCAATTAATCAACGAACTATTCATGTTGAATTTCATTCAACTGATTACCGGACCTTGTGAAATTTGTGTTACTCCGTGTTGTGAACCTGTAAACCGTAATCCTAACTGCAATTACTCAAGTGTTAGCAGTGCTTTATTTCTATTGTTAACGTGCCTTTTGTGACTTGTTTATTGTGTGAAATCTGTACAGATCTTATCAAACGTTTTAGTGTCTTCGTACAACGTCGCTACCGAGCCGAAGCATCCTGGGAAACCTACGCACTCAAAATCGAGTAAGTACTGCTAAAATTATCACTAATTGCAGTTTTATCCCATGTGTATGTTCCTATCCAATATCCAAAATTACCTATTCACTAACGAGCAAAGCATTACGCCTAATGTGCGCGTCGAAGCCACATCGCGTCTTTTGTTTCCTGGTTGTATTAGATCCAACCGCCTTAACGAAATTAAGCAGAATGTAGGAATCATACAAAAATTTGATTACCGCATCGCACAAGTGGTCCTAAGCCGGGATGGATATTTACATTAATAATTTCAAAATACAGTCCATTAACGATAATTATCAGTTTAACTTTAGTAACGAGGGGTTCATCATAAGTAAAATAGTACATTGCATTGAAAAAACAAATGTTGTAAATGCAATTAAACTATAACTGTTGTTCTAACTTTGCCGTAAAATCATATTTTGTATGGCAGTAGTTAATTTCAGCAATTCTTTTATTTAAAATAAAACGTGTTTACGCATTTCATTGTCTGTGTGTATAAAACTAACATTAGTTAAAACGCATTTCATTCATACATAACGTCATTTCTTTGTGTTTGTCTATGTGCGCGCGTGTTATTAGTAACGCCAAGCCATCACACAAACAGGTTCAGATCGCTCTTCTTCTAACAACGATTGTGAAAGGCCAGTCGGCCATTTTCTCGTTTCAATTTAGGGTGGGGTTCGCCACGGTAACAAGCCTCACACCGCGCGCACGCAATCATTACCAAACCATACTGCACCTAAACCAGATCAATTGTTCAGTCTGTTTAACGACATCGTTTCAATTAACATTAGCGATTTTTCCAGCAGTGGAATTTATTCATTCAACTACATAAACATTTTCGAACGAACTTACAATAAAATGAAAACGTTTAATTCACGGCAGTATCTAATTTCAATAATCCGAATGAATCTCAAGCCAACGTTGTTAATCCGAACCTTTCGTCAACCGATTTCAATAATCCGAACTCATCAAACGAATTTTCGATTTTCCGAACCACAGGGTGTTTCAAAACCCATTACACCATTTCAACTCAAATTAAACGACATAATTTATATTTTTCAAATATTTACAAATTATTACATTCAAAATGGATCCGGACTCGGGCGTATCAACCATTGACCCGGTCTCAAATCCGCTTTTTGTGCAAGCTCGTACTATCGAACGTGAATTTGACAACATGATCAGTGTTCAATCCAGAATCAAGTTACCGGCCGTCGCAAACGCATCCTTTCACACGGAAGCAAACCGATTGCGCGGCGAATTTGACACAATTTTAAATCGTCTGGTTCAGCAATTAAACGATAATTACACGGCGGACAGCGAAAAGTCCATCGCGAACTTGTAAAACGACATCATTAACAAATATTATAAAATTCTCGCGCAATAACTCACCTTGCAGTAACGATTCGAGCAAAACTGCCTCAGATAGCACTCCCATACAATTGCCCAAAATTAGGCTTCCAATTTTTAGCGGAAAACTGGACGAATATCCTAACTTTATCTCGCTTTTTAACGTCCTTGCTCATAGCAATTCGCAATTAACTCCAGTTCAAAAACTGCATTATTTGCGCACCAGTCTTCGTGACGAACCGCTTAAATTAATTTTTCATCTGCCAATAACAGCAGAAAATTACAATCTTGCGTACAATTTGTTAAACGAACGTTTCGCTAATCCACGCCGCCTTGCATATCTACACCTATCGCAGATACTCAATTATACGGTACCCAGCGAATTCAATCACGAACAGTTCAAGGAATTTCTCAGCGTGCACGAATCTGCAATTTCTGCCCTAAAATTGCTCAATATCGACTTAACCGATTTCTTGTTATTTAGCATAACTTACCGCAATCTTAGCCTATCTGTGCAACAATCATTTGAATCTACAATCAACTCAACGGAAATCCCTTCATATTCTCAATTGGTAACGTACATTGCCTCTCGCATGCGCGCTACGGAGTTAACATCTGTTTCTCCTAACCATACAACGGCGCATACGCCAACCCGGCCAGTCATGCGCAAATCTGCGTCGCCTCAGTTATCTTTGTCAAAACGTCACGCCTTGCTGGTCGAATCACACGACTTCGAGCCAAAGGATCCGGAAACACCTAGTTGCCATTTTTGCGATTCCAACGCGCATAATATTTTCACCTGTACTGATTTTCTATTACTATCGCTCGATGAACGGTATCAAGCGATTTCGAACTCACGACGTTGTTTTGCTTGCTTTGGCAAAAACAACCGCAGCAGCTGCAGATCCAAACGCTCTTGCCAAACCTGTGGAGCTAGAGAACATCACACTCTCCTTCATCGAGAACGAGTACCCGCTTCATCCAAACGATCGTCCGACTTCAATGAACGTCGCAGCTGAACATTCAGCACACGTCGTACTTCTGACAGCGCAGCGAGTCGTCTTCCTGCCAGTCGACATCCACTAACGCAAACGAGCAACTCATCCTACGGAGCCACCAATCAACATTTTTCAAATCAACGATCAAACGCTCAGCCATCTTCTTTGTCGCCGATGCGGGACCCTTCACCTGCATCCGCCCCAATTGTTGACAACTTGGACCGTACTACCCTCGCTTGTCAAACCGGCAACACCGCTATAATACTTGGCACTGCACTCCAGCTCGTGCAAAACGAATCCAGCGATTACGTGAAGCTCCGAGCCGTTTTAGATTCCGGTTATGAGACCTGCCTAATAACGGAACGCGCCGCCAAGTCCATTAACGCTGTTATAACCCCCAGTCGTCAAAATCTGGTGGGAATAACTTCCACTTCAACGCCCATCAAGGGAACAACTCAAATAAACGTGGCATCGCTAATCAGCAACAATTTTGAAACGTCAATCTCTGCGCTGGTGGTAAATAAAATCACTAATAATTTACCTACCACTCGTATCTCGCACTCGGTGGCACAACAGTTCGCCAACAAGCAATTAGCCGACCCCGAATTTTATCATCCGGCTCCAGTCGACTTGCTATTGGGCGCCAGTGTTTTCGCTGACATCGTATCTAACGAAGCGCACTCTTTCCTACCGATAACGCCCTCCGCCTTGTTAACAGTCAGGTGGGTTTTACGAGGGTAGGCTGATAAGTAATGCACACATGCTTGTAGAAGACGAACAAAAAGAAATAGCAAGATGGGGTAAATAACAAATTAAAGTACAAATCTTAACCTACCAAATTATCTATTTATTTTTCAATATAGTCACCGTTAAGCATTACACATTTCTCCCAACGTTTAACAAGTTTTTTCATTCCGTCACTGAAAAATTCTTCCGACTTTCCTCGAACCCAGGACGCAATAGCTGCCTTCACCTCATTGTCCGAGCTGTAATGATTACCCTTAAGGTCTCTCTTCAGTAGAGGAAAAAAATAAAAATCGCAAGGCGCAAGGTCGGGTGAATACGGAGGGTGTAAAATTGGTTGAAACTTCAGGTTTCTCAGAGCCTCTCCAGTTGCACGCGAAGTGTGTGGACGAGCATTGTCGTGTTGCAAAATTATTGGCGCCAGGTTGCCTCTAACACGACAAACTCGACGTCGGAGGTGTTTCAGAGTCTGTATATACTGAGCAGAATTTACCGTTGCCCCTCGTTCCAGATAATCAGTCACATAAACTCGGCGAGCATCCCAAAACACAGTCAAAAGAATTTTTTTTGCGGACGGTTGTGTTTTGAACTTTTTCACAACAGGAGAATGTGGATGACGATATTCAGCGCTCTGCCTTTTTTCTTCGGGATCGTAATGATGAACCCATGACTCGTCCCCCGTCACAATATTCAAAAGAAAGTCGTCTCCTTCGTCACGGTAGCGCTTCAAAAGTTGTTCAATTCGCGTTGTTTAATTCTCGTTGACATAGCACCAGAACACGACGCCATACTTCCACTACTCAAAACAAACTGAATGAAAGCAACGCCTTCAAACTGCGCAGACTTGTAGAGGAGAAATAGTACTTCCACATGCCACCAGGCGCGCTACTGAAGTTTATTTAGTTGTCTTCTACAAGCATGTGTGCATTACTTATCAGCCTACCCTCGTATTTGGGCAAGTTCCAATTCATTCAACGTCTAGTCACGCTCATCAATCGAATTCGCTCTTCACTCAAGTTTCCGATGTTCAATCCAATCTTCAACGTTTCTGGGAGTCTGAAGAATTATCCGATCTTCCAGTCCCGCATCCAGATAACGACTTCTGCGAAAATTTGTATAAAACAACCACAACTCGAGACCATCAAGGCCGATACACCGTAGCCTTGCCATTTCGAACTAACCACGCTCCACTAACGTCCATCCGTTCCATCGTAGCACGATCAGCTCTAAATTTCGCATCACGAGTTTTAACTCAACCCGCATTGTCCGAAAAATATCACAATTTCATGCTCGAATACCTCAATTTGAAACATATGTCACTCGCATCCTCGCCGTCTGCCTACATCATTCCGCACCACGGAGTCTTCAAAACTTCCGACCCCAACGGAAAAATACGAGTAGTCTTCAACGCATCATTCCCAGATTCTTCTGGTAATACGCTAAACGACGTCCTATTACCGGGACCTAAGCGTAATCAGGAAATATTTGATTGACAATTGTCAGGTGGTGTAATGTTAAAAAAAGCGCGAAATAACAATTCTGAAACAATTTTTTTTTATTTTATCCCTAATGCGTGTATTTTGCAATTTGTTCGATTGAGAACAATAAGAAACCCCATGAACTAATGATATGTATGACGTAAATGAGCTGTAGTCTCGTACATACCCAGGCCGACCATTCCTGAGAGTGTATGGTTAATTGACCCCCAACCATCAAAGTACATTAGTAACCACTGTCTAGTATTCAAATTCGTATAAAAGAACCAATTATACTATATACTAGGATTTAAACTAGGAACCTCCGTCTCCGAAAATTAGCTGTCAGAAAAGGTGTCGAAAAGTCAGCTAAATAGCTGACTTGCGGCGACGACTTTTCTTCTAGACTAGACCAACCCGTTGTTACTAAACGAACGACGTAAACAAATTACTAAAGGGTTTGTTCATGGATTCCTTGATAGTGGGTTTATGCCTAATTTGAAAAAAGAAACCAAAGCGGCGTGCGATGGACTCATGTATGGAAGGCGACAGAACGGCGTAGAACAACTCTTCAAAATTGCGTATAATATACGTTGTGTATACAATGCGTTTAGAAAGGTATCCTGCCAGCCATAACAATAATGTAATTTTGACACTACTATGCGCAGCACCGGTTTCCTTCCAGGATAGTTAGTCAACCCAAAAAATCGTCTATCGGAAAAGAGAGTTTTTTAATTCTATCAAAAAATATATAATTATTTTTAATGTAATTATATTACTTATATCAAATAATTTGCGAATAATATTTATTTGAATGTTTCGTAAATTAGATTGTGAGTTTTGAAAGATTGTAATTCGATGATTAATAAAAATTTGTTTTTATTATTCTTTTAAACTTTTTTTCTTAACACTATACAATATTTATTTATAACTTGTTTTGTATATTTTCTTACCGGTGGACGCGAAATTGATAGCAGATGTGAAACTGACGTCCTTGTAAGAATATACATGATACACGTATAATTTTACATAGGGGCGTAGCGAAGGCACTCTGGTGAGAAACTATCCAAGGTACGGTGTATAAAATAGTTTCAAAACACCGCAATTTCGCATCCGGTACCAAATTTTTTTTTTGTGTCTCTGAGTAACAATAAAATTCTCAAAAAATAAATATACATAGTTACCCGAAACTATGTACTTTTGTTTAAAAAAAATTACGTCCGAAAACCATGTTACAATAAATTTTCATTAAGTTTTTGTTAAGGATTATAATTTGGCGTCCGTATACGGACGCCAAATTGCACTCGGACTCCAGATTGTTAGGGAAATGTCAATGTACGGATGCGAAATTGATAGTAGAACATATATAATATATATATATAGATTTAAGGGCATAAATAGCCTCGAATTTGTTCACCTTTTTACACACTGAATAAAAATTTGAAATCTTGGCACTAATTTTTGATAAACGTTACAAATGTCATTTTCTCTTTTAAATTTCATTCACATTTTTAAGTCAGGATTTTGTTAACCCAAATTTGCTATTTATCCTTTTTCTAATTTATAACCAGTTAGTTATGAGTTATGTTAGTTTTGAGTCTGATGTCTGTTTCTAAATGTATCATTATTTGTTTTTTCTCTCGACGAAACAGTTTTGTGACAAGCTGCGACTTCAGGGTTTATTTATGTACCTAATTATATTATGGGATGTCAATTAATTTATTAAATTCTGGAGTGATTCAGTTCAATTACTTCATTGTAATTTTAAATCACTAATAAGTTTAGTTTTAAGATTATATTTTAAGTTTTTTCTAATGTGTAGGCCCGCTCCACTATCTGAATTTTTCTTGGTCTGTTTATTTTTATTCTTTATTTTCAAGTTGATGTCAATTTACACTTCGATATGCATTTTTCCCCCACTCTTACTAACACCTTTAAAAATTTATTTCTTACCGTTATCATTAATCAATTTCATTTTTTCCATTAAGTATCAGGTTTTTCCCAACTTAATTTACCTTCCATCTTTTCAACTTCTCAGTTCATCAAGTTATCCTCGTATTTTCATAATTTCCCTTGTTTTTTGGTCATTCTTGAAGGACTTCAGTTGGTATTTTGAATTTTTTATTTCCGTTAAGCCTTCAGGAAATTTCAGTACACCTTCGTTTCAGTCTTTTTCAAGTTGTTTGACTTGTTTCAAAGCACTTTGAATTTTTTATTTATTTAGTTTTCTTCCATGTGTCTTCATACTTTTCAAGGCGCCTGTGACGCCTAATTGTTTTTCAGTTCGTATTGAGGGGTAGCTTCCTTCGATCCCTTCCTTTTTCCTCCCTTCTTTCCAATGTCTTCCATTTGCCCTACCTCGATTGAGTACAAAGCCCTATTCTTTGCCTACCTTCTCGGGTTGGGTTCCGAGAAGCGGGGTGCTTAACCCACTGGGTAGGACTTTCTACGCAATCCAGATTGTATGTGCTGTATGGATGAAAATGAATGTTGGCTGACTGATTGTATGTATACGTGTATGTTTGTGGAAGTATGTATCAGGGGGCAAGTCGCGGCGCATTTTTCCTGCTATTATTTTTTTCCCATCCAAATTTCCCGACGTGTGTCCGATTTTTCTTGTTTTTGGTTATTCCTTACTCCTATCCTCTACCCATTTTTTTTGTCCGGAGTTAATCTTCTAAAGATTTCTGAGACACTATTTTTCCAAAAACTCAGTCAATCTCAAATTTTCTTTTCCATTCACGTTCGATGCAAATTTTAGATTCCCTGTACTATCCCGGTAAAGTTTCCAACCATTACGAGGTATTACTTGTTGAATTTTCCTTCATCTTTTCATTTATTAGGTTGTTATAATTCCAATCTGTCCTTGTTCCCTATTTTAAGTAAAGTTTACTTTTTATTTACAATAGCTCGCAATTCTATCATTTCATTTTACCATTAGCTTATACCAAATTCCTTAGATTTAAGCCTCTTTTTTTTGTTCCGATAATTGCTATACCAAGATTTTTTTTTTATTTATTTGTTGCAGCGTTTATACCCTCTCTAAGTATAACGCTTGATTTAAAATAATTCCTACATTAAGTTTAAGAATTGCTGTTGTTTAATACCGAGATTTTAGTTTTTAAGCATTATACTATAATTTTGTCATTAAGTTTATCCGTCCAGATTTAATTACTCCTTCACTCTTTCACAAGTGCTGAGAGGTCCAACTCTTGTGTCTTCACAAGACGGAACTCAGCGCCTTCTGTCAAATAGATTTTAGTTGTTTGACTGTAACGTCCATGCCTTGCCAAGCATGACGTTCTATTACGTGCAATACTTAAATACTCTGAACTGAACTTTTATCTACTAGCATAAAATAGTAGCCTACAAAATATATGGTATAAATACTCATTCTAGGTTAGGACTCCCTTAAAACAATTTATTTCCTCTTAGGTTAAGGATCCCTTTAATTGATTCCCCACTTACAAATTATTTAACTTCAGTCAATTAGTTCTTAGAGTGGTATAAATTGTACCCAGTCATGTGCAATATTTTACTCTAAAAAATAAAATTACTCAAAAAAATTTTGCGAGCGATTTTCTTTGCTTAAGTTTTTGTTCTTTGTAATTTGAGTATTACAATGAAATATCTCCTAAATACATTTAACTCTGAGTTCATGCAAACAATTATTGCATAACTTATTTTATCTTTGTTTACTTAGAGTTTTTTAAACTGTCAACAGATCGAGAAATAAACAGGCACGACTCGTAATCCAGAGACTTCAGCATACATTGCTGAACGATCCCATCGGATGACCTGACCAGGCCTACGCTTTACCCAGACAATACCGCAGGGAGGACACCGTTTCTCCAACACCTTCATCTGATTCCAGAGTTCATCTCGTATTCATCTTCAGGTTTTCAAATAACAACTATATAATGCACGATTACAACATCAATTAAAACTCATTTCAGTTCCTACTAAATACAAAATCTACTCAAAATAATTTTTTAACCATAAAGATCTAATTAAGCAAAAAAACTTTCAAATTTCTAGTCAAAAAGTTGTGACTTTCTGTTTTTCTCATTCTTTATTATTTTTAACAGAAACAGAGTATATTTAACGATTAAAATATAATATTAAAAATCAAATTATATTAAAAAATATAATATTATATTAAAAATGTCCATAATAGATTATATCCACTAGTCACCATATTATTATATAAGCAGTTTTTTTAATAATTCAGCACTTTAATAATATTTCAGTCATTTTCTTTCTCAATCATATTTTAAGATAAATTCTCACCTGCGTTAGATTAATTATATATTATTAAGATTATTTTAGCTATAAGTTAAGTTTCATTTAAGTTTAATTATATTTAATATTTTCACACCACCCAACAATTTAATGAAATTATTCAAAACTTTAGCTTCCGCATTTACCATAAATTATCTTTCATTTTCGTACTTTTCTTTCCTGCACCTAAAATGCTCAAGTATTCTCTTTCATACAAATAATTTGTCTTAAGATAATATTGTTCAAAATATTCTAATGTTCTTCAAAAACAAAAAACAACCACATTCGAACTTTAATATTTAATAAAATTTTAAGATCACTATATTTCACTCATAATCTAATTTTGTAGTTAAACTAAAATTTTCATTGTTCTAGAATTGTATTACTAACAATTTAAATTTAATAGCTTCATTTTAAAAACAAATTCATTACTTGTAAAATAGCATTTCCTTCCGAATTTGACTTCAAATCATACAATCTCCTAATCATGCCTCCCTTATTACTTCAGTTATTTCCCGTCATCTTTTCATCTTGTTTTATCCATACGGTTTACCCGACCCCTGTACATGTTTTCCATGGTATTTACCTAACACCACTGTCCGATACGATAACTTACGAATCATCCATTCCTTTAATTTACTCTATTCCTGTGTCCAATCCAAGTTCCCTTCCAAATCCCGATGTCACATTCCCATTCTGTCCTTTCCAACAAGACAATTCCTCATCCTGCCATTTACAAACTCCTGAATTATCCCTTCCAGTCAATTTCATTCAATTCCTTTCCAAATTACTCAACCAAACTAATATCACCTAATCGACAGAAGATCAAACATGCCGTCGTACAAATCAGTGTCAAATACCAACTATGCTTCAAAATTCACACAATGCTACAACCAAAATTCTTTTTCACAACAATACTCATCAAACTGAGTCTACACGATCCAGGCGTACTTTAGAATTTATTGGCAATTTTCTGAATTGGTGTTGTTCAATCGCCACTGTACACGAATTACATGCAATAGAAAATAACGAACAATTTCTCAAGCAACATCTAAATGGTCTACGAGGAATACTTCACTCTGATCATCAACATCTTGTATCTACCAGTAAACATTTAAATACATCATTTAACCTTTTAACTACTGAGTTTTTTAAAGGAAATAAAGCTTGCACAGATTAGGTATTTTCATTACACTTCATACCATGATGAAGCTACATTTCATGGTTTGTCTTGAATTTTTAGTTTTTAGATTTAGTTTTCAGTAGTTTTAGTTTTTAATTTTTTCATGTTTTTTGTAATTTTTAGTTTTATGCGTTTGTTACAAAATAAGTTGTAATTTGAAATCTGCAATAATGTAACATCTTTTGGCCAAAGGCAGTTGACAGTGACAGAATTGTGTTCTATAGTCAAAGTCAATTCCTGCAAAATTTTTGTTTGTTATCCTCATTATCATTCTTCTTCGTCAGATTCTATTGTTATTGGATATTCACTTAATTCTTTCGTCTGTGTGCATTTTAGAAAAAAATCAGAACAAAAATAAAAAACACCATCTTTTTGTTTAGTTATATAGTTTGGTAAAGAAACATTCTCTAATTCGTTATTTCCAATTTCAATTGGTCCAGATTTTATATAATTATAGAGTATTAACTCATTTTAAAGCCAATAGAATGTGGAACATAAGTAGTACTTCTGAAAAATTTGAACATGAGTTTACATCACAGTTGGTTCTAGCCTTTGCATGTAACTGCCGTCGCATATACAAGACAACAGTACTCAAAGGGTTAAGAAAATCAATGACTTGTTCAAGAAGACACATCCAAACTTTTCGGAAGTCATTAACTAAATTCAAACAGATGAAAACCAAGAAAACAAACATTTCTTCTACGTTTTAAAATATCATCTATATTTTGCCTACCGACATATATGCATCTCAACATATGAAATTCATTACAACAAGATCCAACAACGCTGCTCGTCGCATCAAGTTCCAAGTTAGATTTTACCTCCAAAAATGTTACTATCACATCTCAAAAAATTACAGGATAAACTTAATCACCACAACAAGACATTGGCTATTCCTATACATCTACTCCGAGAGTATTTGAATCTAAAATTAACCACTTGCACCTTCTATTTCAAACAAATTATCATCAAAATTCAAGTTCCGTTGACATCATTAACTACATCATACCAATTATACCAGTATACACCGTTTCCGCTACAATGGTACGACCAGACCTGTTATCTTTCACATGAACCATTCTACATCATCAATTCTACAACCAGGTTACAAATTATTGACAAATTATCAACATCATGCCAAACCAACGATAGATTATGCCTACTACCTCGCCATATCTATACTCCAACGATGCAAACGTCTTGTGTACAACAACTCATCAAGGGAACAGCAATTCCAGAACTTGAAAAATATTGCGCTTTCACCTGCAGACCAACGGTAGCAACATCCATCTTCGAGAAATCACCGGTTGAGTACTTGATAACAAATATCCTACCTAACACCAACATTAACTGTCCAACAAAAGTCATTCCGCTTACACCTGTCAACATTGGCATAACGCACCTCTCTTTACCATGTAATTGCGAACTTCAACAAGACCAGAATATCCTTATTCATACAAATTTTCCCTGCGATTCAAGATCTCCTGCAGATTGTACACTAAAACACTTCATTCCACATTCCTGGACACACTTTGCTGCGTTACCTTTTTTACACCTGCTGGACTACTATCTACTCATCACAAACAACTTATCTCATATTATCCTCAACAAAAATTGGAATATTTCCTTTCCTGTCATCCAACAGGTTGACCCCTCGCCTTCTAACATGAATAAACCAATCCAGACACCTAATCCTTGGAGTGCTATGATTGATCAAAATATATTGTTCACTCTACAATTTATTTATGGTTAACTATTTTAACATGTTTAAATATTTATATCATTTGTACTATGACTATACGTAAAACTCAGAATGTTCAAGGAATTTCTCCTACAGTTACTATTTGTACATTACGGTAGAATCAAAAACAATTATTTTAAAATCTTTTCATAACATTAGGAATAAAACACAAATATGTGCGTTACCATGGGTTACCCATGTAAAGATTACTTGACCATTTCCTTGCAGTAAAGAATTAAAAATTTTTTTTTGCCTTTCTCTTACGTTTCATATTTCTTTCTTCTTATTTAGTTTTTCTTTCTTCGTCCATCTCCACCTGCCCAAAGTTTCAAACAAAACAAAACAAAAAATTATTTTATTTTTTTTCCCCAACGGAACGGCGTGTAATATTTTCCAAAAAGAAATTAATTCCGTTTTCTCTTTGTAAAATATTAAAATCCGTCTCCCTTTTTTTATTTTTATTCAAGTACATTTTTTTTCAGATCTTTCATTAATAGTTTTTCATAATCTTTTTTTAGGCTTTACATTTACGTTTTATTCCATTCGTTTCACGTAGGCTGGCATTTGGAATGTCATGATTCCACATTTTATCACGTACGTCCGTCCGTTTCTCCCCCTCCGCGCAGTGCTTCTTATCCTGACTTCCGTTAGAAGGGTCCCCACTTGTATTTCACTCTTTCTGTTTGTTTAACTTCTCTCTGAGTTTTCGCTTTTGCATTCTCCTCTGGGAGAGGGAATTTCTCCGCTTTTTCCGTTTGCCGTGTTGTATGTTTGTCTCACGCTAACGTCCGTTGGAGTAACAACTTCTTTCAGGTAACTTTTTTCCTCCATTATGATTCGTTTCAAATTTGTAAAATTTAAACGCATTAACTAATTTGGCAATAAATTATTGGTGGTAACGCTATGTAATAATTAAAAAAAATATATATAATATATATAAATATAGGCTATATATTATTTCTTCTCATGTAAATTTCATGTACACATGTGGGGATTATGTACGCATGTACACGTGTCTCTCAATTTTATATCTTTTAGGGTTTCAAGTTTAACCCAAATTTTGGTCCGAATTTTTTTTTTAAATTAAAATATTTCTTTTTTTTAATAATCCTTTTTTTCCGTAAATTTCCCCCATTTATATATTTTTCTTCCGTCTTGAATTAAGTTCAGCGTGACCATCTTATATTTTTTAATACCTTCGCTTTGGTTCGAACCTGCCTGTGTCCATAAAATTTTTCCTTCGTGTCGCACATTTTAACGAGAAAAAAACCATTCTTTGTTTAAAAATCTTTAATGTTTCCCTACTAAAAAATGTGCCAAGCCTAATTACAATTCTCTTTCAGTTAGTTTTCCCACCCACACATGTGTACAATTTTTCTCTAACAAAAAAAATGTTTATTGTAATATAAAATTTTCGTTATTTCGGTTTTTTTTTATTCTAACTAAATAAATTTGTTATCTATTTATGGTTACGTATATAAGTTGTGGCGTTGAGTCCCATGAAGTTTTTTTTTATTTCTATTCATTTCACTTAAGTAAATGTTTTTTGTTTCATGACTAAACATTTTTTTTATTAAGTTTCTTTTTTTATATCTCATATGGAGGGTTTTCATTACTGAGGTTTCTCCATTTCATTTTTTTTTAATTTACCATTTTGGAATCTCTGTTGTCTATTATGCTAATAGATTTTTTCCTTTTACTCAGTTTAAGCCTGACTGGGGCTTAATTCAGTCAAAACTTTTCTTAAATTTTTTTTATGCCTCTGTCTGAAGACTAATAGTTATGTGATTTTTTAAAGTAAAAAACACAGTTATATTTTTTTAAATATTCTCAATACTTTAGTTTTTTTCCACATTCAGTTATTTTACTAGTTTTCCTATTATTAAAAGTAATTTTATTTTAATTTTCTATTTCTTTGATCGCAAAGTTTTTTTCCATACTTTTCTTTTCCAGTATTTTCTTTATATATTCTTTTTTATATAAAAATAAAATTGTATTTTGAAAATTCATTTTTTTTGGAAATTGTTTATTTTTTTAAAACCTTATCTTTATCGTCTAGAAAGAAAAACTGCGTAACTATCGGCTTTCAGACAGATAAAAATTAATTTTGTTGGTATTAAAAATATGTTTTGTTCATATTATATAGATAATTATTTTAAGTTTAATTTGGTATTTTCTTTATAAGATAAATTATAAGTAACTAAAATACACTAAAATTCTTGATTTCTAAATATATCTCTCGCACTCAGAAAAGAGAATTTAAATTTTCTTGTTTTTTTTTTGTATTGTAGTCATTATTCAGTCATTTATTTATGTTTAGTTTTTATTTGTAAATGAATTTTTTTGTATACATAAGTTTTTGTTTGACATATTTCTTCAATATGTTTTCGAATAAATTAGTTTGTTTTAAGTCCATTTACTGTGTCAGATTGTAAATTTTTTTTTGTTTCTCGAACCGGCATAGATTTTCTTCAAATCTTGTCTCCGCTGTACTAAAAGCGAGGTTTTGACCATCATCTGAGCTACGTTATTTGAATCACTGGGTTGCCACATTCCTGAATCCAATTTCAGTTCCTGATTCGAAATGTGGATGGTGGATGCCCCAATTTTTTTTTTAAGTTCCAGTGTTGGTGGGTGGGCCGTTTTTTCCCATTTATTTATTTTTTTGTCGATGAAGTGGGCCACCCTTGGGATTCTCCCGGTGGGGAATTACAATAGTGTTCATCCACTCCGAAATCTGGTGAAGGGAAAATACTGTCTACGCCACAAGGCGTTGCAATTGCATATTTTTTAAAAAAAAATTTCTAATAAAATTGGTGGTGTCGTTTAGACACATAAACCGCTTACAGATAGGGTTCTCAAGTATTATTGTTTAAGAATGAAAACAATTTTTATTAACACCTCTCTTTCATCTAATTAACTTCTCCATAGAAAGAGGTGTATTTCGAAAAAAAACTGAAGGAAGGTAAAATATTGCCTGTGTTTAAGAATGTCAATACCCAATTAGTTAAAAATTACAGGCCCATAAGTATATTAAACACTATTAGCAAAATTTTTGAAAAGGTAGTGTTCATTAGGTTAATCAGTTTTTTGACTGAAAACCTTATCATCTCAAAAGATCAGCATGGTTTCCAAAAGGGTAAGTCAACCAAAACTGCTATTGTCTCAGTTTTTGAGCAGATGGTTGATATATTGGATGCAGGAGAGAAGCCCTTAACTGTGTTTCTAGATCTCAGTAAAGCTTTCGACTGTGTTGATCATGAAGTCTTGTTGAAAATGTTAGAGTCATTAGGTATAAGGGACGTAGAACTTAAAAGGTTCCAGTCTTATCTGGTAGGTAGAGTATAGTGCGTAGAAATAACTAGAGTAGTTAGGGGGAAACTTATAAACATTTTGTCTGGAAAGCTTGATGTCAAAGCTGGTGTTCCACAGGGTTCAATTTTAGGTCCCATTTTGTTTTTGTTGTATATAAATAGATTACCAGAAATCTTACCAACGGTAGAGCTTTATTGTTTGCTGATAATACTTCAATGAATCTGTAATCCAATTTCTGAATGAATTAATGTTAACAGTTAACTGGAAAAAGTGTCAGTTCTTACAGATCAAAAACAAACACAATGAATGGGAACACAGAGAAGTGGATGTCTTTATACAAAATAATATTCTAGATCATGTGCAAACATGAGAATTTCTAGGAGCGTCACTTGAAAGGACCCTATCGTGGGATTATTACACCGATCAAATTTGTGGTAAAATATCATCTGGGGTATTTGCATTAAAACAAATTGCCAGATTAAATGATAAAAAATTGCTTATAGCAGCTTATCATGGTTTAATTTTATCTCATATCAGGTATGCCATATTAGTATGGGGTAATTCATCAAAGGAAAGAGTTTTTAAAATAGAGAAAAAGCTATTAGGTGTATGATGGGAGTCAACCACCTTACCTCATGCAGATCACTATTAAAAAGTTTTAATTGCTCACAGTTCTTTCTTTGTACATTTTTGAAGTGATAATGTACGTAAAGAAAAATATCTTTTTACAGAATTTAGATGTTCACAACCACTACACAAGAAACAGAATCGATTAATATGTTACTAATAACAACACTAATATTGTTTGAACAAAAACCGACTTATGGACGTAGAAAATACATCAATAATTTGGCTCAAGGTTAAAAAAGTTGTAACAATTTAAGTCATTTTAAAAAAAAAGCTAAAACAATATTTGATTGATGAAACATTTTACATGTGCACGAATTCCTTTCTAAATAGTTTTGGTTGAAAGGTATTTAACTTTTAATTAAACAAATATTGTGTATAATTTGATACAAAAGGGTTCTTGACAAGCCTACTACTGAGTTAAGCAGTAGCAGGAAAAAACCATTGGTAAGTGATGAAATTATCATTGTGTCTGATATTTTTATTTTTCAGTTTGTGTGATATTTGATTCAATGGGATTCATGACAAGCCTACTGAAGGAAGCAGTAGCAAACACAATTTTTTGGTGGTAAGTGATGAATTTATCTTAAGTGATAAGTTTTCAAATTATCAGTTTTATCTTGACATGTCCTATACTCCCTTTGGAGTCTCCTGGATGGAAAAAAATTATTCGGCACAAGAAAAACATGGGAAGAAAAACTGGCGGTTACAGGAATTTAGTTAAACGACAAAATTTCATAACACAAAACTGGAATAATTAAATATTATATTTATTTACGTTACTGAAGTTGCAGAAAAGTATAAGTCTCATACGTTTATTGGAACTAGTTCATGAGGAAACAAGTATAAATCAAACGGCAATTATACATGAACATTGTTACATCAATGGATATGATGCGTCCAATGCAATTCCGCACATATTCTTTCCACGTATTATTCTTATGTAACCCTTTTCGCCAAAAGTTTCTGCCCAGGAGTTCTTAACGATCCAAAATTTTGTTCCATTTTCTTCGCCATACCCTACAACTGCTACTCCATGATTTAGTTTAGTTTTACATTCAGGATCATCAAATATACCTGCAACAGAGTAATAAAAAAATTTTACGACAACACGTAAACATTCTCTTCATTACCTCCCTTACTCTATGTATAGCCCTATATACAGGGAAGGAAAGTAGTGGTTTCATGTCGATTTTTAGAAATCGAGTTTTCACCGGAAATACACGTTTCAGGTACTTGAATAATAATTTTTGCAATGTGTTTGTGTGTGATAAAAATATTCTAAGTACGGAATATAATAAAAAGTTGAATTTGGGACTTAATTTTAGCACCCCTACTTGGAAACTCGATGCAAACATGTAAACCAAAATTGGCCAACCGAAAGTACTATTTATTTATACGTTTATTTGAGCAGTTATTAACATTTTCGCGAGTCTCTTAAAAACGCCTCGCAAAATCTTCGCTAATATTGCCACATTTACTACATTATATGTTCTCTACAAGGAAGGGTAAGTGCCACGTCTGCTGAAATACTTGGGGAGGCTGTACTACAAGGTAATAAAGTTTTTTTTTTTTAAATTTCGGTGTTGGTATCCTTTAAAGGACAAAAGAACTAAGGTTGTAGAATATTGAAATACCTACCACTTTTATTCGAAGAAGTTTCTTGCAGAGCTTAGTCAACATCAATTAGTGATGTTCCGTTTGTTTTTAGGTTTTACAGAGCTTGATTTTAATTTTGCGTCATTCACTTACTATTCGAGTTAAGTTATGTAGTTCATTTTTCATTGTTTAGTAATGATGAAACATATGGGCTACAATGTTCATTATTTACATTGCTATAATAAGGTCGTATAGCCTGATTTTCGTAACAAGAGCACTGGGCAAAACGTGCGTCTGCATAAGTATAGTCTTGTATGTACTGCAATAGTGCAGCGTATGTAATCGGTCAAAATTTTGAAAGTGTCACTTTTTGCAGATTGATTTGTCCCGAAGCAAATTCTTGAGATTTTTTGGATTTTTTTGTAAGTAATACATTCGTTGTATTATAAAAAACTTGTTTTTAAAAGGACTCGTCAAAATATTCAATCAGTGAATTTTAATGATTTGTTGAAATATTTTATAAGCCACGGTACTGACCTACTATCCACGGTACTGGCTTTCACACGGTATTGATATGAAATCCATTGTATTTACATTGCCACAATAATGACAATATTTTCAATTTATCAAGTACTTCATTCATTCTCACCCAACAGAACCATACGTTTCGACAAAACAAAAAACAAAAATTTTGTAAAAATCTATTACTATATTTGTATATAATAATATTCTAAAACGAAACTAATTGTTACAAACTTAAGAACTTATTCTGATTTTTAATCTAACCAATAACTAATTTTGAAATGCCAAAAAATTGAAAAGTTTTTAAATAATCGCGTAAAAAACTCATGCTTTCATTTTCACATAACAATTTTCTAATGTGCACTTTTGGGCGTAGAGTTCACTTACAGGTAGGTCTACTTGAGCAGGGATGAAGTTACTTGATCAGGGTTAGTTTTCTCTTGAAATGCTCAATGAAAATCGGTAAAAAGTTTTCTTACCTTGGAAAAATAGTTTCGGTTACGGAAGTATCTGAAGAATTTGTGTTTTCTTAATAAAAAAATCCTTTTCTCTGTAAGAAGAGAAGTCATCTGCTGTAAATAGATCAGTTGTCAACACTTTTTAAGATATATCACTTTCACATCATCCACATTGACTGGTTTAACAATAGCAATACGTAGGCATTTTCCTGGATGTTTTGAACCTACTTCTTCTTTTGCAATCACAAGACTGTACGACCCAACAGTAAGTAAAGATACTTCATGATTTTCCAATTTTTAACGTGCTTTTTGTTCCACAACTTCTTCACTGCCACTAAACACATCGCTAAATTGTAATCTTCTACTTCCATCAGAAGTACTGGGTATTGGCCCAAGTTCCTGATGTTTGGAAATATTTGAATCATCTTCTTCAATGAAAGCGATTTTACCTAGACCACAGTGGGAACATTTATCGTTGTACTCTGGGTCAGAACAAGACATACTCCGAAACCATATTGTTTGAATTCCTGATCTTACTAGCAAATGGTGCACTTTTAAAGTTCCTTTAAATAGTAAATCCTTACCCTTTTGAATTTCATCGTTAAATTTTGCAATGTCCTCTTTTGGAATTAGTTATCTGTCAGTTAAACTGTAAAAGCTTTCCCAAATAACAGTCTTCTAACCACTTTTGAATTACTTTTCCGAAACTCAGGCGTTATCTTCGATATTTTTTACCCTAGTCCTTGGCGTTGCGGTTTCATCATTTCCCTCTGTATTTTTTGTTTTTTTTCCGACGCTGACAACGTTTCTTGTATTTTGGTAATTGTTTTTTAACGATTTATTTTCTTTTCTTAAGGCTTGTTTTTCTTTATACCGCTTAATTCTATTTCTGTTACGACGTCTTCTGTCTGATACATGTTAAAGGTTTTCAGGTTGTTCATCGAAAATTGGAGGACTACTATCTTTTAATAATTTCTTCTCCCTTTCCACATTCTTCATCCTTAGTCTAGACAAACTTTTTTGTTCCTTCCATTTTTTTCTAACTTTACGCTGTGTATTTCTACGTTACCAACAGATTAACGTTTTTTTTGTAGTTTTTGTTTTAAATATTTTTCATAGTCCTTCCTCTTCTGTTATTGTTTTTTAGCAGGGTCATCCCTAATCTTCTTTCTCCTTTATCTTTCTTGCTCCCTCTTCTTACTTAATTTTTCCTCATCGCAAACCTTCTTCTTCTTTGCCATGTCTGAAGTTACCTCGAATAGAATAATAAACTGAAAATTTCTTTTATTTCCTATTTCAGTGGTTCCCAAACTATATGCTTAACATATAGTCCTTGAGTTAGAATGACATGCCGCTTGTATTACTTAAAACCATAATTATGGTACACAACAAAATAGGAATATTTAAATTTAGGCTGCTACTTACAGTATAATAATACGTTCAAAAATGGTTTTATTAATACAACAACTGCTACTGTTTTATTATATCTCATTATTGTCATTTTTTAATCTCTGTAAAATAGGAAAAATTTATTTGTGTGAAGGAAAAATTACGTTTGGTTAAAAAAAAACATTTTACTGACTGAATTCTAATTTTAAAAAATTCAAAATGAGGTACGCTTTATCTCAACGAATTGCTCATACCCTAATATATTTTATAAAACTACAAAATTTCATGAAAGTAGTTAAAACCGTTTTAAATATTAAAAATGCGACAACTAACGTTCTTTTTTATTTTGTTAATATTATATTTGTTAATATAGATTACTAGGGCACAGAACAGAAACATTGAACAAAATATAATAAACATTTTACTTCAGCGACTGTACTTTTGACCCAAACAACATTATGTCCGTACCGTGGCTTATTTTTCAGTACAGTGGCATGTAATTTCCATGGTACTGGCACCCACGGTACTGACATTTTTCAGGTTATGTTGTAATTACGGCTCTCAATGTTAAAACAAACAATTAGAAAGTGAACTACATATCAATATTCTTATAATACTTAATAAAATCAAAGTAATATAAATTTAACATAACTGACAGCAAAGTTATATGGTACACGGTACTGACGATACCAAAGGTTTTTTACGTACTTCGAACATAAAATCGTTAAAAAATATCAATATAAACACGAACTGAATTTTAACAAAATGGCTAAATGAACTCCGACAATAAAATAGGCGAGAGTCATTGTACGATACGGTCCACCGGTTGATAGATAAGCGCACAATTCAAATTTTTCATTACCCCACGGTACGGATTGAATAACTTCTGGGACATTGTTCAAAACGCAAAAATTCAAATATCTTAGTATTAATCTTAATTTTTTATAATATAAAATGTAATAAGTAGTAAGGAAAGTAGATATAAATTAAAAAGTGAATGAATTAATGTAGGTAAATAAAAATTTTTAATATGAAAGTGCCAATGCCGGTATCGGGACAGCCACGGTACTGACATTCCATTCATATTTTGCAAGATTTTTCTTATTAAACGTTTTTATTTTACTGGAGGTTAAAAATATAAAGACAACAAAATATTATGTTTGATTACCTCAGAAGAAAGCTGCATATTTCTTGCAATTTTTGTTGTTATACCTACGGAACATCAAAGTGACACTTTCAAAATTTTGACCCAATCAACAATGGAACAGCATGCCTACATAATACAATAGGTTTTGACAATTTTCAACAGCATTCTGACTGTACATCTTACTGTTGGTTAGAGGGGTACACGGGGTCGAAATCAAGTATGCGCATGCGTAGTCCTGCGCTCATAGCAATTGGTTTGGGCTTTATGCGTACCTATTACATATTGTTCAACTCTCCGTTTAAAAAATCTAGTGCCTTATTCACTTCCTCCACTGTCTTTCTCCGTTTAATTTATGCTTTTATTTTTCACTTTTTAAAGAGACAAAAACAAAAAAAATCTACTTATTTAATTTGATTTACTTTAACTAGGTATTATGGTAATTCGGGTTTACTTACCTTTTTCGTAAAAAGCGAATTTCCTACTAACTTCAACAGCAACCGATATAGGACCAATTTTAGCTACGGCTTCTTGCAGTGCTTTTTCATTTTTATCTACATTTTTATAACCATCACATGTTGCACCTATTCCTTCTTTGGTGAAATTACAGGGCCGATCCTATCATCAAAACGAAAGGAAAGATATATTATTTAAGACGATGATTAGTAATGTTGTGTCATATAATATTTTTCATTTTTAACATTACTAGTGATCTGTAAAATGGCCAATAGTAACAACCTGTTGTTACTTGCATTAGATGTATAACATTAAAAATTTAATTTGCAAGCTGTTACTCAAAATTTTCAGTTTTGACATATATGTATATTCTTTAATGTAACAATGAAGGTGTATTTTTGCCTACGCAGAGCGAAGAGCTACATCCTGAATACAACATCCTTTACTGAATACATGGAATTTACAGCGGAAAGCAATATACATTCCAATTTAGATAAAATGCCGGTTCGTAGACACGGACAGCTGAATGAATGTATGTTATAGGTATCACCAGTGCGATATTTTAATTTTTTTAATTTAATTATTTATAGTTGTATCAAAACCTTGAAAATCTGCGACTACGACGTGTTATGGAACGTTGGGTTGTGACTTGTTATAATTTCCAGACACTAGCTAAAAATGGAACCCGGGACTTCTGCGTAGTAGGCCAGCGCGCTACCACTATGCTACGGAGGCGGCCAGTGCAATTTTTGTGCCATGGGGCTATATGTGACTTTATCTCAGGCAATACCCTTGGCCATCGAATGTTGTGTCATTGAGAACTTCAAAGAAGTGACACGTTTGGAAATGTAATCATTCTTTTATACAGTCAAAAAGTTCTAAAGGCATTAAATTTCTAGTACAAGCAAATATGCGAGTGCTTATAGAACGTCATGGAAATGGAATACAACATGGTAACCTCTGTGTGGGTACCAGTTCACAGAAAGTTTGCCGGTAAGTGTCAACATTCACAGATTGATGCATGACTAAGGTCTTTACGTAGGTTTATCGGATTTGAATCAACTTTGGGGTCAGTAAATCCGTGACATGTCTTTGATTGGATCAGAAATTTACACTCGTCTAACTGGAATCGAAGCGCAGCAGCACATTTACGGGAACCGTAAAATACCTTAATCTAAGACTCAAACTGTGTTTTATGACGAATAATATTTTTAAAAACAATGGTACCTACGCTTTTCTGAGGGACTCGAGATGAATCTTAATGATATATTTTTATTTTGTTACATTAACAACATTTCATTCTGTTATCAGCTTTTTGTAATATTGTAATTGCTTACTAATTTAAATAAAAATATCAATGAATATTCTGGCATAATATTCTAGTATTATAAACCCTACAATCAAATTTAATAATAGAAGAAAAATTTATTCTTCAAAACACTACATATCATTCAATTGTTTTTGGACCCTTGAGGAAGGACGGTCAGTGACACAAGACCTCTGCTTGAGGATAACTTTTTTTTTTACAAGTCTGTTTAAAGTACTAATTGTACCCCACCATTGAAGCCCACATGTTCACATGGGTTTTAAAAGGGGTTTATATAAAATAATTTTTGAATCGTTTGACAAAGGTGAGTATTTACCAGTTAACCAGTGTAGTTTACGTACTGTCAGCTGAAGGTGTTTTTTTTAATTATTATGTGATGTTTCCATGTGAGGCGACGATTTAAATATAGTCCCACGTAGTTTACTGCTGTGTTTTCTGGTAGTGTAATGTTGTTAACGTTGCCAGTCATTTTATCGTAGTGTAAAATGTGTTATGTGTTAATTTGTTTTCAGTAACTTTCGTTCTCCATTTTATTTACCATTTTTCAAAAGATGTAAGGAATTCTTGTAGGAATTGTGCCGCAATAGTTGGGTCTCCATGGATAGCGAGAATGGTTGTGTCGTGTGTAAAGGTCGCTATGATCGGTTTTGGAGTTAGCGGTGAGTCAGATGTGAACAATCGATATAAAAACGGACCGAGAACACTTCATTGTAGTACACCTGATTTAATATCAGGTAGGTAAGAATAATGGTTTCGAAATGTTACTTGAATATAACTAAGATCTAATACGACTGCATTTACAAATAGACAGGATTCAGTAAAAGTACTTCAATTTAAAATAATAAACCAACGTGTTAGAATAAAATTGCGAGGCTAGATTCTATAAATCAATGAATTGTTGGTGAAACTAATATGTAATGTAGAGTAGTGGGATAATTTAAAATTCTTTTTGCGCATTGCAGAGCTCTAGAAGGCTCGTCAGACATCTTCCTAGCTGGTAGAAATAACTGGATTGGTTCTGAGAACGTATATCTTAATTGTACAATTTAACTTTTTCTGCATAGAACCATGCAACACAATCATATATGCAAATAATTTAACAAGACACTACTTACCTCTGGTTTGTACGGATACGATTCTTCTGTATCAATACCTTTGTTATTTTTGACATACGTAAAACAGTTAGTCATTAAACCTCCACCGCATCCATTGTTACCTTCCAATTTTGAACAATCAACTAAGTTACTTTCACTCAATGAAACTAACTTTTTATGCTTGATTGCATGCTGGCCTTCCAAGGCACAAACCTTAAGTGAAGTAAAAATAAATTTGTTAAATCAAAAGAATTAGTTAAGGTTGTTTTATAAATGGCTTAATTAAAAACTACAAAACAGTTTGTTTTGAGAGCTGTAGTACAGGATTTAAACCATAAATGATACTTTATGTTAATTTTTGTTAATACTATTATTACTGACTACAGCACAGATAAAAGAAAGATTGCTTTTTCATTAGGTACTATAACTGAAAAATACAAAATCAATTGTTCAAGGTTAACTCATAAGAGTAATTGATTTTTCGATTCAATAGATGTTATATACGCTGTTTATAAAATGTTCCAAAAGTCCAAGTACGTCTTAATTTTTGGAATGTAAGGAATATTTCAATAACTTTTTTTGATGAATCAAACACTGTTGTCCTCTATCTTAAATGTAACGTTATTTTTGTAAGTACGATGGTGGTTATAGACACATCTTTTCAATGCAAAATTTTAAGACAATGTGAATGGCGAAATCCGCACATCGATATCTCAATGGCTTAAAGGATATGTTCTTTTATTTACACTTAAGCGACACCTTTCAATGTCATTGGACAACCCTTTTCGAATATGCCGCAAAGCAAGCTTGTCCTGTTAACAGCTACGTCAATTTATGGTTGGTATCACCGTATTTTCCTCTTTTTTTACACCTCTACATTAGGAATAAACCATTTGTCCACTCCCTGCTCTCTCTTCACTCCATCTCCTTTGCCACTTGCAGAATAACTGCCTCCATTATTCTTCGTTATCAAAACCAGCTTGCCGGTCTTCAATTTCTGACGCCACTACATCCTAAGTAAGTTTCTCCGAAATCACCAGGGCTGCCGCTGTAAATATTGTTCTATAGGTAATACATATTTTCAGTTCCAATTTTTGTAACTGAAATTTGATTTAATTCATTGCATTCATCAAATGTAGTGAGGTTTCTGCCCTCCAACTGGTAAAAATGTCACTCGAGTTCTCATAATTGCTGTCAAGAATTCTGCTTTAGACTGTGAAAAATTCGAAACTGTTGAAACAAACCTAATTATTAAAGTCAATTATGAGCGAGAATTCTTCAGTGAATTGTTGCTTATACAATGTTACAGAGCCCATTTTAGCCAACGGGCTTACATGAATACTTTTTAAAATACATAAGTTTGAACGTAACGTTTTTTTAGCATATAAAATAAACATAATATAATATACTTATTCCTTATATAAATGAGGAAATTGGAGTTGAACAGGTTGTAACGAACCAAACCAGCTACAGTAAAGTCTGTTTATGTTTGCTATAGTTGAAAGTATAAACAAACTCCAGCTGATTGGAAGGTAAACATTTTTAAAACTATTTAATTTATATTACAAAAAATATTGAAAAGAGAGTTATTTATATGGTTGCTAGGAAACTATAAGAAGAATAATTATGAATTTTGTGAACAAGATGGTGACTGTGGTTCCAGACATCGAACAGGTGGATGGTCCACACCTTAGTGAAAAAGTTTAAGTTAATATATATATTTAAAAGACTATACAAAATAAAAGAAAAATGACATTTAAAACGACGTAGAATTTAAAAATGAACGGGACATATTAACATTAAAAATAATAAATTAATAAGTGAGAATTTAAAACATAATAAAACATTAAATATTAACGTACATGCTGTAAAATATGATAAATCATTAAATAGAATTTATACAAGATTATTGACTTCATTTTATTCACAGCAAATTCGGTATTCAGTTTGTGTGGAGTATTTAGTATACTACAAATTTGGCGAATCCCTCGTGGGGAATATTTAATCCACTACAAATTTGGCATGCCCTAATGTGGGGAAGAATTCATTAAACTGTGAAATTGTGGAAATAAATGTGAGTAGTAAAATAATTATTCAACGAATTTAACAACCCTAAATGTGGGGAAAAGAATCTGTAAATCAAATTAATTAACCGATTCACGAATTTAAGAGAAGAAAAAATTATGTCAGAGGCTGATAAAAAGAAAATTATAGATCTTCGCGTCACAGACTTAAAGTTGGAGCTCAGAAAGCGTGGTATGGACAGCAAAGGTGTAAAAACAGCACTCATGGAGCGACTACAAAGGGTTTTAATTGAGGAAGGACATGATCCAGATTCGTACCTATTCGAGATCGTCTCACCAGCAACAGAAGGTAATCAGGTTCCAACTACATCTGAAGAGGGTCTAAAGGATGAGCTGAGTGGAAGAGCTGAGTCCTCACAGAATGAAGACGAGGGTCGAACGGATGAGCCAGACGAGACAGGATTGCCAGGACCAATTCATCTCAACCAATTAACAGGTTTAGTGCAGACTTCAGGTGGTGCAGCGAACGTGAGTAATGATAATAATGATAGTGATGGTCATCAAACTAACATGAGTATAGGTATGTTACAACAACTGATGTTGTTAGTCAGCAATTTAGACAGTAAAATGGGAGATACTAAAAATAGTTTAAGCAGTAAAATGGATAGACAGGAGGAAAGAATAGGAAGGAAAATAGATGCTTTAGATTGTAGGCTGGATAAGCAAGAGAGAGATATTAAGGAGCTTAGGGAGGAGATGAGACAAGATTGTTTGGAATTAATTGAACAAGTTAGATCAGAGTTTAAGAAAGATTTTGAAAATAGGATAATGAGTAGTGAGAATGAAGTAAGTTTATTGAAAGTAGTTGTGGAGAACCAAGCTGTTAATGTTGCAGAAGAATTTAAAAGATATAATAATAAAATAAGTAAAGTAAATACAAGAGTAGATAAAATTGTTAATGATATTAATGTAAACAATAAAGAATTAGCAGAAGTAAAAGATAAGGTGTCAGAACAAAAGGGAATTATGGGAAAGGTTACAGATAATTTAGTACAACATGAGAAAGTTGTGGTAGGAGTAGCTGAGGATTTAAAGTTTTTAAAAAAAGAATTGGATAAACATATAGAACAAGGAGGTATAAAGAATAGTTACAATGATGGTGTAGTTAATAGTATTAAGATAAAAATTTCAAATAATAATCCGATGGAATTTATTAGTTCACTTGAATATCAAATTAAAATAAATGAAATTAAAAGATGGAGAATAATTAAGAATATAATTAATGACAGTATGATGGATAATGTAGGAGGTAGCTCTTGGTGGATATATGTTAGAGAGAAAATAGACAATTTGGAGAAATTTATAGATAAGTTTAAAGAAAAATTTTGGAATGATGGTAGGCAAGCAGAAGTACGACAAGATTTACAGTTTGGTAGGTATTATAGTAATAAACATACAAGAATGTCAATTTATTTCACGAATAAGATAAATAAGGCAAAATATTTAGAACCTAGATTGTCAGAACCAGAATTAGTTAAATTGTTAAGTAGACATTTTAACAATACAATAAATAGAGCCAGGATAATTGGGTGCATAAATGATGTGGAAAGTTTTGTTCAGTTGTTAGATGAGATAGAAAATTCAGGTATTTGTAGGGAGGTGGAGAAAGTAGAAAACAGACAAGATAGTTATGAAGGTAAAGAATGGAGTACTTTTAACCAAGACTCAGGTTTTGAGAGAGTGGACAGTAAGAGTTACAAAAATGTATCTAATGACAATAGAAGAAATTACCCATTATATAATGCAAATAGGGATACTTATAAAAGTAATAGTGACAGGCGACCATTTAATAATCAGGGAAGAGGTAATTATAGTAATAGTAATAATGGAAGTTACCCCAATAGAGGCCAAAATAGTAGATTTCACTACAACAGTCGAGGTGAAGGTAATAGTTATAAAAATAAATATGAAAATAACCCTAGTAAAGATAAAAGGACCGACATTAAAGTAAATTCAATTGAAGTTCAGGCAGATGTTCATAAGGAAGATGAACATTTAAATTAGGTACAGACGTGCAAAAAATTCAGCAACCAGTTACAAATTTATCCCGTGCGTCTGACAATGGTGTAGGGTTAAATGAAATTAAAAAGGAAGTTCTTAAATTTAAAAATAAAAAGGTAAACAAACAAAACAGTAGTAATATTGAATGTTTAACCTTAAATGAAACTTGTAAGGAAGATGATGATAAAAAATTAATTGATTTTATATTTAATGATAATTTAAGTGATGAATTGTTACAGGAGGAGACATTAGTTACTGAAAGTAATGATATAATCGAAAAAGAAATAAAATTAGTTGAAATTAATATTAATATAAAGGATAGGATATTTAATGTTTTATGTGATACAGGTAGCAATATTACTGCAATTAGCCAGGAGTTTTTAGTACAGTTAGAGGCTGAGATGAATGAAAGTTTTTCTAGATTATCAGTCAAAGCTATTACTATAATAACTGCAGCAGGTAAAAAAAAATCTGGTATAAACAGACAGGTAATAATTCAGTTTAAAATAGGTGATACTACATGTATTCATACATTTTATGTGATAAAGGGCTTGAATGTTGATATTTTGTTGGGATGTGATTTTTTTTGCAAAAATAAAGTTAAGTTAGATTTTCAAAATTATTTATTCTGTGTAGGGAAAGATAAGGTCAGTTTTTCTGAAAATAAGAATGTAGAGATACATAATTGCAATTTAAAAATATTTAATGTAGATGAAAAACAGAATAAAGAGTGGGAACAACAAGTGCAAGCAATTCATAAAATTTTAGACAACGATGAGAATAGCTGCAGTAAAGATAAGTTAAAATTAATTGAAACATTTGAAAACAACAGGGATTTATTTTCAAATAAGCCAGGTTTAATAGAAGGTTATGTATGTAGGTTAGAGATAGATTCAACAGTGAAGATTGTTAGGAAGTCATACCCAGTGCCATATGCATTCAGAGAAGCTGTACAAGCAGAAATAAATAAATTAATGGAAGAAGATATTCTAGAACTTAGTAATTCCGAATTTTCTAACCCTTTAGTTGTAGTAAGAAAACCAGATAATGCAATTAGGGTCTGCCTAGATGCTAGAGCATTGAATAAAGCTATAATTTCTGATTGTACTCAGCCAGAAAGCATTGACAATATTTTAATGAGGATGCAGGGAGTGAAATATATTAGTTCATTTGATCTGACTAGTGGATTTTTACAGGTTTTATTAGACCCTGAAAGCAGGAAACATGTTTCATTTCTTTTTAATGGTCGGAATTATTGCTATAAACGTTTGCCATTTGGTCTAAAATGTTCAGTAGCTGAATTTATAAAAGCTTTAAGTTTTGCTTTGGGAGAAGAAGTCCTAGAATTTATTATGATGTATGTAGATGATTTAATTGTAGTGTCTAATGATTTAAAAACGCATATAAAAAGATTAAAGATGTTGTTTAACAGATTACGCATACATAATATAAAACTGAAATTAAAGAAAAGTGAATTTTTGGCAGAAAAAATTAAATACCTAGGCTACATAGTAAGCAAGGATGGTATAACTATAGATCCAGAGAAAATAAAGATAATACAAAATTATAAGGCACCCAAAAACTTAAAGGAACTACAATCATTTCTTGGATGTGTTAACTTTTATAGGAAGTTTCATAAAAACTATTCAGAATTAACAAGTGAATTTGGTGATATTTTGTCCAAAAGTAATAAATTTGAATGGAAAGATAAACATGAGATTGCTTTTAATAAGATAAAAAAAGCATTTCTGGATACTATAATTTTAAAACATCCAGATTTTACTAAAAAGTTTTACCTTGGTTGTGATGCCAATAAGTATAGTATAGGTGCTGTTTTATATCAAGTGGACAGTTTAGGTGAGCATAATGTTATTTATTTTGTCAGCAGGAAATTGAATTGCCATGAACTCAGGTATTCTACTACAGAAAAAGAATTATTATCAGTAGTGTTTGCTTGTATAAAGTTAAGAGGGTATCTGTTAGGTAACGAAATAATAGTTAGAACAGATCATCAAGCCTTAATTTTCTTATCAATTTGTAAAGTTAACAATGGTAGGATACTTCGCTGGATATTATATCTACAAGAATATAATTTAAATTGGGAATTTATAAAGGGAAAGAACAATATAGTACCAGACTTCTTGTCTAGAATAAATTAACAAGAATTTATAGAAAATGAAAATATAGGGTAAAAAAGTGTTCCAACTGAAAATTGAAAGCAAACCTTTAAGTAAATTGTTCTATAAGATAAAAATGGAACAAGAAGCATGTAGCTATTGTAATAAAATCATAAAAAAATTAGATTCTGGTAGAACTGAATTTGTAGAAAATTATGTAATATACAACAACATATTATTTCATAGAAAAGTCAATGAGCAGAAATTCAAAAAAATAGTCCCACTTGATAAACGTTCTGAGTTAATTAAGCTGTTTCATGAAGAGTTAGGCCATACAGGTATATTCAAAACCATTACTAATGTTTCTGAAAATTGTAGTGTAAAGGATCTTAGGAGATTGGTAAAGCAAATAATAAAAAGGTGTGACCTGTGCCAACGTGTAAAAATTAACAACCATAATATGACTGGGTTATGTGTAACAGAGGTACCTAGCAGGAAGTTACAAAAGGTGTATTGTGATTTATTTGGTCCAATGCCAAGAACTTATTTAGGATTTGAATATGTGTTTATATTAGTATGTGGATATTCTAAATTTGTGAAATTGTATTTAGTCAAAAAAGTAAATGCAACTACTTTATTAAGTAAAGTTAAAGATTTCATTAAAAATGTGGGAAGACCTGAGACCATTGTCAGTGACCACGGGAAACAATTCACAAGTATTATTTGGCAAAGGGAATTAACAAATTTGGGAATAAAATCAGGAATGGTATCAGTATTTCACCCACAATCTAACATGTCTGAGAGGTACTTACAACAGCTAGGGACATTACTTAGAGTATTTTTAACAGGGAAACGTCATGTTGAATGGTACAAATATATAAAGAAAATAGAGAATCTTATCAATTATAACGTCAATATTACTACTAATCACAGACCAGTAGAAGTAATGTTTGGGAGAAGGGTACTAGATGTAGCCTGTGAAAAATTAAATTTCCAGGAGAAGAAAAGAATAGTATTGATCTTAATTTAAATTTAATAAATGAAGAAATTACGAAAAGATTAAAAGAAGTAGCTAGTAAACGAAAAAACAACAATAAAGATGGAATTAGTAAAATAAAGTTTGATATAGGTGACCAGGTGTTAATTAAAAATTTTGAGCTGTCAAACAAAGGAAAGAAATATAGTAAAAAATGTACGCACAGATATAGGGGTCCTTTTGATGTTGTTAAAGTTTGTGATAATAAAAATATTCTGTTATTAAAAAGTAACAAGAATGATTTATTTTTTATAAATAAAGCAATATGTAAAAAATATTTCAAATGAGATTATATTATAATGTCTTAACATTAGATTAGTTAAGAGAAATACAATGGATAAAACTGAAATAAAAAGGTTGGTAGAGATTTCTAAACTGCAGGTATCAACAACCTTATAAAAACTTAAGAAATTACTAATTAATTATTAGATCTAGTATGATTATGATAAATATGACAATGGGCATAATAATTACAGTAAATGTCTGAAAATGTTATGTACATGGTTTATTTGGTTGTGTTTTGTTATTAATCTTTGTTTATTTAATTTGTTTATTTATGTTGTGTTAATGTTTATTCGGCAAATGGATTTAATATGCCATAGATATATAATTCATAATATAGAGTTAGTAGTTCATGGATGAACGGTCCACAGTAAGTTTAAAAGAATTTAATCTATTTTTTTTTGTTATTTGATTGTATTGTGTTGTGTTCCTCCTGTTCATCTATTGAGCTGTCTATATTGTTCGTTAATTAGTTATTTTGTTAGTGATTTGTTTATATAATTTATTAAGTTGTATTTAATTATATTAGCATTGATTGAGTAATAAGTTGTAAAGTTACCTAGCGCTATAAGTTTAAAATATTTGGGCCATAATTAGTACATTTAAATTTATCAATCAAATTCAAAATTTCAGATATAATTCTAGTTAAGGGCTAAATTTTTCTTTGATTTCAAAATTTAAATGGGGGGGTATTTGTAACGAACCAAACCAGCTACAGTAAAGTCTGTTTATGTTTGCTATAGTTGAAAGTATAAACAAACTCCAGCTGATTGGAAGGTAAACATTTTTAAAACTATTTAATTTATATTACAAAAAATATTGAAAAGAGAGTTATTTATATGGTTGCTAGGAAACTATAAGAAGAATAATTATGAATTTTGTGAACAAGATGGTGACTGTGGTTCCAGACATCGAACAGGTGGATGGTCCACACCTTAGTGAAAAAGTTTAAGTTAATATATATATTTAAAAGACTATACAAAATAAAAGAAAAATGACATTTAAAACGACGTAGAATTTAAAAATGAACGGGACATATTAACATTAAAAATAATAAATTAATAAGTGAGAATTTAAAACATAATAAAACATTAAATATTAACGTACATGCTGTAAAATATGATAAATCATTAAATAGAATTTATACAAGATTATTGACTTCATTTTATTCACAGCAAATTCGGTATTCAGTTTGTGTGGAGTATTTAGTATACTACAAGGTTAAACACATTAAATCTTTTACTCGTTTAAAAACAGACCGAGTTTAATGCTGATGCAACTAGCCTGTCAAAAGCAATAAACTTATCTTCACTAGTGAGAGATTGTATTGGGAATACAGTCTCCTCGTACATACGTAACTGTTAAACAGCAGGATTGATTTGACTACTTACAGCACTGAATGCATAACATGATCCACATTTTCCTTGATTTTTAACTCTCGTAACGACACCTTTTGTTCTCCAGTCAACTTCTTCAGGCAGATTATCGTCATCAGATTCAAAAAAAACTGGAACATTTGGATCTCGTGGTTCAGGTTTCAGCGTGCACATGACCTGTTTTATTTCTTCAATACTCTAGAGAACAATGTTCAACTATTAATTTCAACAGTAAATTGTTTACAAAGAAACCCAACTTAGGCACCGAATGATGCAATATACAGTTCATAACAAATTCCTATGTAAATAATTTTTGTTTAAACTTAAATAAACACAAAGAAATATTGATGTGAATTCTAAAGCAACCTGTGTAGCCTATGATTGGATAATGTTAGAAGATGTTTATTTATTAAAATTAAAAACATGTAAGATGGCAAATGTTTAGTTTAAGTAACCGATGTCACATGGATCGAGGAAATTTTGATGTAACTCTGTAAAAAGGAAACAAATGAATTTTCAAGTTTCACTGTCGAAAACAAAAACGTAAATTACTTCCCATTAAGTGTTATAACAAAATATAAATTCAATTTTTAAAATAATGTCCATAGGATGATGGCAGTTTGAACGTTTGTATTCCTGGAAGCAAAAGCTGGGGGTGTGCATAGTACTTTAAAACATTTCCAAAGTATTTGCAACTACTTCTATTTGAATCTTCGTTTTCAACTCAAGGATTGTCGTAGGGTCGTGCACTATTTACTTTGCTTTTGAGGTAGCTCCACAAGAAAAAGAGATAAAGAGAAAAAAGGAAAAGCAAGGGTCAATCATGCGTAGTGTTGAAACACACACCAAACTGTAACCATTCGGTTGTGCAATGGTCGTTTATGGAGTTAACAAGAGCTTTAAGGTGTTCATTCCTAGGATTCTGTTTTTTCACACACCTACTGAGATGAAAACGAACTTCATCCGACCTGAAAACATTGACAACAAAGTCGAGGTCGTCATGAATTCATCTTTTCTATAATTTTTCGTAGAAATATCGGTATTTGGTCGAATTTTTGTAGAAATGTAGCGTCACATAGTGTAATGGTTTTATTTCCTGTATAGTTTAAATTTTGTAGGGTTAAAACTTCAAATTATTGCAGAGTTCTGGGCGGACGGTTGTTCGGTTTAGGTTCAATTCTGGCCGTGTTTCCTTGCTAATCGTCGTGCGCTCCTTACAACTGAGGCTTGAACTGATTTATTGCTTTCTGGGGTCATTTAGTATGATGTCAAGTGGTTTCTTATTTTAGAGCGGAACTTTTCTTCTCGAAATTTATAACCCATGTATCGATGTCGTGGTAAGTTGAAACGCTGGCATGACGTCCTAAATTGTAATGACGATGGAATCCTCTTTTAGAAGCAGTCGCACTGTTACCATTCTTATAAAATGACTTCACAGCGAATGGTCGTTGTCTACTAAATGGCAAGTAGTTCTACACTGAAGAATGCCCACTACTCTTTGTCTACCCAATCTTAAAGGCTGCCACTACTACATTAAAAATTTCCTGTTCCCCTGTGACACCTTGCATATACGTATATATTTAGCTAGTATTAATTAAGTTATAATCCGGCTACGTTAACATTTGATGCGGAAACTATGTGAACTACTGGAATTCTGAAGTGAACTACTGGAGCACACGAGCACTGAGCATGCGCGGTCTATGACTCGCCTCTGACAGTGCTGATGTACAGTAGCCTTAACAAGGTAATTAGTTCATTGTTAGTTCTCGCGGTGATGGTTTAGTTTCCTTGTTCCAGCCCAGTTTAACTATTATTATTAATAGTGTTCTTTTTGTCGTATTTTTTTTAATTAGTGCTTTTATTATTCTACCAAACAGTAAATTTTGCGAGGATGGTAAGTACTAGTGCAAAACAAACACCGCCAATTCACAGTCATGCTCGCCAAGTAGTAACGAATGTTATTCAGTAATAATAATAATAATAATAATAATAATAATAATAATATTAATAATAATAATAATTATTATTATTATTATTATTATAATTATTATAATTATATAATAATAATAATAATTAGGCCCCTATTATTATTATAATTATTATAATAATTATAATAATAATAATAATAATAATAATAATAATAATAATAATAATAATAATAATAACAACAAAAACAATAATTATAATAATAATAATAATAATAGTGAATTTTATTATACTGTCAATATTACATACATTTACCTTACAAAATACACCTAATACTATACATTAACTACAAAGAAAAAATAAAATAAATAAAATAAAATAAATCAATTTACTACTGTATTCACTTATGACATGACCTAGAGGCCTTCTGCCCGGTTGAAGACACTAAAACAAAAACCGCTATATTAAAACATATAAGTAAATTTTAACCCTCTTTTTATTAATTTATTAATATTAAAAAAAACTCAACTGATTATATTTTATTAATAGGTAAGCCTTATTACCCACACCACGGAGCCCCCCACCCTGTATTCACAAAGGAGAAATGCACACCTTGTAAACCAAAATTTATTAATCTTTACTAAAAAGGAAATAGTAACTACTTTCAATAATTAAATTCTGTGACCAGATATTTTCTATATTTGATTGCAGCCCTCACGTTTCCTACTAGACTGTACCAATTTTCACCGTTTAAGAAGCTCACCACCCTTCCCTCTTTAAGAGTTGTAGCCCCCAACCATACCAATCTAATATCTTTCAAAACAAGACACCTACCGATAAAATGGTATATGTCTTCTACCTCAGGGGCATTGCACATCGAGCATAATTTTGCATCCCCCTCCCTACCTGGACTATCATTAAGACCCAACACCTCTACTCTTGTTCTAAATATAGTACTGATAAAACGCCCATCATAAATTCATCAGCTATGTATGTTGTTTCCCCCAAATCCCACTCAAGTTTACCATACCTATTATGCCTTGCCCTTTCCATCCATCTACCTCTCGTGGACTCCTTCATACTAACCATAATATTTTCTAACTGCAATGGCCAATTGTCACATCCCTCAATATTATCCTGTAGCTCACAATTGTACTTTGCTGCCAAATTTAGCCATGTCTTGAACCACCCAACTTTATACTTAATTACCAGCCTTGCCAATTTAAGAGGCAGCCTGCTCCCCGGCATCCTTAAAACTTTCATAATATAACTAAAATGTATTTTTAAAACATACTGTCTTATCAAATCCACCCCAGTGTCCAAGTAAATTGCATAACTCGGAGTCTACCTTGGTAACCAAAAGATCCTCTTTAAAATATACCACTGAAACTTTTCCATCTCTTCCACTCCTTCACATCCCCAGACCCGTATGCTATTACTGCCCTACTGACTGAATTAAAAATCTCCCACTTACTAGATACTGAGACTTCAGTATCTAGTGTGTGTTATTCCACACATTATTCAGAGCGAATTTAGCAGTCGTGGTTCTTTCCTTAAAATGCGCAGAAGGTGATAATAAAGGTTTAAGTGTTATCCCTAAATATTTATAGTTATTTACGACTTCTATTGGCGTTTGACCAAATGTCCATTTTTCCCTCTTCCCCAATTTCCTTCCTCTTCTAAAAACCATTACTTTTGATTTGTCCAAATTGACTTCGAGATTCCATTTAACACAATACAACACTAGCTTGTTAATCATACCTTGCAGTGCTTCTGGATCCGATGCCAACAGCACCAAGTCATCTGCATACGACAATAATCTAACGAATACCTCATTAATTTTTATCCCTCCTCCCAATTCATCATACAAATCATTTATAAACAAAGAAAATAACAGTGACGATAGCAGACACCCTTGCTTGACTCCTGCAACTGTTTCAAAACTCTCTGTTAACCCTCCACTACACCAAACATACGACTCGGTATCAGTGTACAAACCTTTCAATATACTTATAAATTTACTACTTAACCCCAATAAATACAATTTATAGAAAAGCGCATGCCGACTCACATGGTCAAACGCTGCTCTAAAATCTACAAAGAAAAGATACAATTTTTTACCTCTCTCCTTCAAGCTGAGATTAATCGTACGTAGCTAAATGTAATATAGAAGCTGCGAAAAGTAACCGGATTTTACGTAAGCTGTTTTCGCGATTCGTTATATTTAAAGTTTCTTTATTAACAACACTAAATACAGTATGTAGGAGGGCACGAAATATTTATTATTTGGTAGGCATTATGTGAGCAAAAAACCACAACAGACAAACTGAATTCTAATGAAAAATTGAGAGTAAGAAAGTTGTGAACTTTTTTATAAGTCTCCTATCATCGCTGTATTTTCTCACATTCTGATAAATTTTGATGTTTTCAATTATAATATATTTTACTTCATTTTTTAGTAGGCCTGCTGAAAAGAAGAAAGTGAAAGAAGTTACCACGTAACTTTGACTTACCATATCAGCGAATTTATTGATCCCAAGAGTGTAAGATACTAATTTGTTATTGTAATTTTCATTATGTGCTTCAATTTCTTTCAGATTCTCTACGAATATCTGCTTTCTGAATGATTCAACTTCTGGAGTTTCATATGTTTTATTATACGTCACCTATAAAATAACAAAGCTTGCAACATATATAATGTTCCACAAATATTTCAACATAGTGCAACATATATATAACCAATGAGAATATTTTGTCTCTAATAATCCGGTGCTCTACGCTGCACAATTTTTCAAACAAATAAAACACTTAATATAAACGACACAGAACCAGTACAATCGGGGATACCTCAAGCCAATTTACTTAGTCCACACCTATACCGTAAGTACACATTTGACTTTCCCACGACACAGGTGGAAGGCACCGACCTTACGTACGTTCTAGGTGTTTTTAATGAAATCGAGGCTACATTCCCTTCCTCGTGTTAGGTAGACATCCTCGATGATTTACAACGCCGCAATGTGCCCATCTACCTCTGGCAATTGTGCAGTAATGTTTGTCTAACCGCAAGGCCTGTTTTGTTTTCAACCTCCAGTCGGTGAAGAAGCAGGTTACACGGGGATACCCGCAAGGCTCTGTACTAAGAGCGCTAATTTAGATATAAATGTGTTATCTTGGCATAGGGAGATACCTATCACCGAGTCGGTCACGGTCCTGGCAAGTCCAAGCTTGGTCGCAGCCACAACTGGAGGAACGTTGCAGATAGGTTATGGCCTGTATTTGAGAAATGGGTAGATAATCACTATTATTTTTAGTATCAGTATTTCCAGAACGACGTCTATGCTTCTGAAGAATACTGCAATAATATAATTCAGTCGGAACCCTGTAGTTCATTTTAATTGGGCCAGTCTTAGCAGTGTCAGAGGTCATAACCACCAGGGCGTTCTGCCTGACGATAAGTTGCTGCTTAGTAATCACGTCACGCATGTTGTGGCGGACGCGGCTGGGACAATGCAAAAACTGTGGCAAATTGCTCGAAATGCGTAAGGGTCTGTATTTGGGCAGCCTCAGCACGATTTATTAAGAATTTTCCGAGAGCATGGTGACTTTTATGGCGGCCGTATGGGCTAACCGTCTAGACAACACATGCTGCGATGAGGCTACTACCGTAGCGGGAAAGGCTCTCCGGGCGGATTTTAATGCGAGTGTGCGGACTACAATGTCGGAATTGCCAAGGGGGCAGGAAACCGTGATCTTCAGGGAGAGGTTTCGGGTCCAGATCTTTCTTGGTCGGACTGGAACAAATTTTTTATACTATTATTTTCTGGAAATGCCTTTATGTAATATTTGTTTTTATGCAGCTTGTTTACTTTAATTTTTTTATTCTAAACTTAACTTTTTTATGACAACGTTGTAGCTTTAAGGCTTAGGGGAAAATTGGCCCATCACTGCATGTGAGAGTTTGCACCGCGAGGTAGCTCTCCGGCGTGGGAGTTTCTTGATGAGGTAGCGATGTTCTACTGTCGTCATTTAGTTTGATAAGGACGCTGTCCTAGAACCACGACAATGGTACCGTGTTCTTTACAATAAATTTCTCTGCTGGAAACATATCACATCAATGAGAAAAGAAATTTGTAAGAAATTAAACTATTTCCCTTACGTGTCGGAAATACATTAAAAAAGTCAGAAGGACGTTGAGAATACCGAAAAAACTTAATGAATCCAACAAAATTTGGACAGCTAATTACGGACTTCAGGGCTTCCATGAAGAGCTATAACATAACACAGCGGGGACAGAAGAATAGAGAAAAGCCTACAGTTAGAGAGTGCTGAGAATGTGGGCTCGAAAGAGAGCTTCCAGAAACAAAAAATTCATATCACTTCACTTCTTCTAAAGTCGGCCCGATATGAGGAGAAAACTGGAACAGTTTACTCCGCCGTCTTTTATTTACCTTAAACAGTTTTGATAGAACTGTTGAGACGTAATCAAAACTCATTGACGCAATGCATCGATAACTGACGGACGTATTTCTTGAACAAATCCTTGGAGAATTATTTTTTGCGTTCTTTAAACTAATAAACCTTCCTAAGGTTATTATAAAGTTTTGAATACGATCGATCAAATTGATGTAGTTGCCTTATCCAAAGATGTATGATGTAAGCGTGTCAAGTATTTTGAAAAGTTTACTGGCGGCTTTATGTCTTAGTAACGAATTTTATAATAAAAGAGTAAAAGAGTTATAAAAACAAAGAAAAATACAAACTTTGAATTTTTTCCAATGTGCATCATGTACGCTTACAGAGACAACTGCAGATATGACAAACGAAACTGCAAGAATGGCAATAACGTTCTTGACAATACCCATTGTGAATTTCAAGATTCAACCGGGAAATCCTTATTCAGAGATATAGAACCTGAAATAGAACAAACGGTATTTAGAAACAACAATTACTTGTTCATGTGAATAGCACACAATTACCACCAGCCAAATATTATTAGCCAGCCAAATACAACTTTCTTTTCTGTTCCATTTAGCCAAAAAGATCAACCTTCTCCCTTGGCTTTTATCTAATGATTCCATGTCACAGACCTGTTTTAATTTTCTCTTGCCTTGGATGTTTATGAAGGAAAGGAACGTATTGTTGTCATGACAATTTTTGATTTAAGCTTACTTGTTTGTGTCTGAATGAAAATAAATATCTCAATAATCGAATAGCATACGAAATTGAAATTTGGACATAAGCTAAGGTTGTGCCCTTTATATGCATTTTACGGCAAAAGTCTTTACCCTCCTCTATAATACCTGTATAAAATTCCAGTGTTATACACTCATTTATTTTACATTCATATATGTCATAATGAATATCCACATTCATGCCACTGACCCACATAAATTCAACCCATAAGGAGGGTTCGGAGAGCGAAAATGATCAGGATTTTTTCCTGGGTTGTCAGCGGAAAGACTCCAAAAGTTGCAAATTTACGGTACTTGGAGGCAAAGGTGGGTCGCCCTAAAATTTTCAACTTCTTTAAAGTTACGTCGTAGCGCAAAGGTCATTGCGATTTTTCCGTCGTAATAACCAACACCCGGCTTGCAGAGGTCGAAAAATGGGTGATTTTGGACATGCCAAAAACCAAAAATAACACAGCAGTCTGGTCGCATTGCTTAGCAAAACCGGTTCTGTGGTTCATTAGCCATAAAGTTCAAACGCCAAGAAAAAATGCGAATTCATACGTAAACCGGTCCAGGTAACGCGGTGGGACGTAGAAAATTTCAAATCCTTAACAGTGCGTCATAACTGAAAAGTACATAAAACCTTTTTTGCCCCCACCAAAACTGCTTCAAGATCATTTATAAAGTTGCCTTTAACCCACCTTTTCTCTGAGAAAACTAAAAAATAAACAAATTTGGGTTTTTTGGGGCTTCAGTTTTCAGGTTTTCTATGTTTACACTGTTAAAACGGTGTTCTCGGAAAAATTTCTTTTCCAGCATGTTACACTTACTCCCGGCATTACGCATCATTTTTTAAATTTCTCGTCTGGTTTACTATCATCATCCAACAATACTGAAATTTTTAAATTTTCAGATTGCAAAAAATCCTTTAACGGTGCATTCAGCATTCAAAATTACATAAAAATGTGGAAACCCGTAATTTCAGGTTGCAACCGTTCATGAATGGTGAGAGGAAAGTAATGGTTATCTCCTAACGGTGCATCATAGTGAGAAAGCGTACAAACAGTGTGTAAACAGCTGAGCGCAAACCCACGAAAATGTATTACCATATTTCTATCCGCCTAAACCCATTGGCAGCCGTACTTCACTTAAACGCAACCAAAACCATATAACCGCGGGCGCAGTGCGCCTTCACATTTTTTGGTTTTTATCCACTTAACCCCACTGTTGCACGACACGAAGCGGCGCAAAACGTCGCTGGAGTTGCGAGTATATAATTAAAGTTGTAGAAAGAAAAAATGTACAACTTTTATTCAAAACATTTGCTACAACAACGCTTTACGTTAGCTTCATTAGCCATTTCCTGTATTTTTCTCATTTAAATCGGTCTTTTTAGCCGATCAGTTTTGGCAGCCTACAGGGGAATTTACTGGGTCCTTTTTTGTATACGCTATACACGAGTGGTCTACCGGTTAGTGAAGAAACGATTATTGGTACATTTGCTGACGCCACAGTCATACTGGCATCAGAAAATTCGGTCGAGGATTCTTGACAAAAACTGCAGCGAGCTGTAACCACATTTAGGAAGTGGACCAAAAAATGGAAGATCTGTGGACCAAAAATGGAACTTTACCAAAAGACAAGTCAATCAAATTCCCATAACTATCAATGGCAATTCAGTAACTTTTGCCAACATAGCAAAGTATCTTGACCCTGTATGCAAAGCTGAGGTGAAAGGAATATGTTAGGAAGAAAAAGGGAGTACTACTACAATAAATATAGAAAGATGTATTGGCTGCTCGGTAGGACCTCTGAACTATCAATCTTCAATTCATTTCTTCTATACAAGCAAGTGCTAAAACCGGTATGTGGCCGGAAGATCTATGGCTGCACAAAAGCAAGCAACATAAATTCTATCCATAAGTTCGAAAACTAGAGTGATCAGAAACAACAGCGACATTCATCGTGACTTGCAAGGTAACACAGTACTAGAAGAAGTGAGTAAGTGTGCCTAGAAAACCGAAGAAGATCGACTGTACGATCACGTCAACGTTGAAGATCTTTTACTGTTGTATAATAGTTAGGCGACTGAAAAGGACAAGGCCTGTAGATTTAGTGTATTAAGGAAATACATATTAAAATGACTGTTAAACTATAAATAAGAGTAAATTAAATTTAAGTAATGAGATTAAGTAAGAGATTGCAGAATTTAATACGTTTAGTGAACACCGTGTAAGTGTCAATATAAAGTGCTAGCACCAGTGCGTGCTACGCAGTTATTTACGAGGGGTGGGGATATTATCGCTAAAGAATACTGTTCGTTAGTTTTGAGTGACTAGTTGCAGTTAAACTAAAATGTATATAATAAATAAAAAAAATTGTAAAAACAGTACTTTTTTAGCGATTACGGAATCTAACTGCATCTTAGTATGCAGCTTACGATAAAAGTGTATACATTATTAAAGTAATAGGAAATTAATAAACCTACAATTTTTTCTGAAGTATTTTTTCTACAGAGCCTACTTTCTCGTCATATAATGATCTTTTAAATTTGATGCCTTACGTATGGTGTATTTCATATAGTCTTTTTCACTCATATTGAAATAACTTGTTTTTATTTTACAATGTTTATTCATGATTATGCATCGGTCATATTTTCACTATACTTGTATACAATTTTGCTAGAGAAAATGATGCGATTGTTGCAAACAGATTTGTTTTTGTTTGGTTGAGTTTAATTTAAGCTTTAAACTTGTAACCAAGATTAAATATGTAATTTACCCAGCCTAATAAATTGTAATTTATTATTCTGCTAATAAATGGTTGTTATAAGTCTAAAAGAAGTTCATTTATTAAACATTGCAATGGAATCCCGAAAGAACCTAGAGGAAAATCAATATTTTTTTTGTGTATTATATTTTATAACGTGTATATCTAGGTAAAAATGAAAATAAGTTTAGATAATATTTACCTGGTTTTCTGAACAGGTTATGTTCAGAACTTGTGATGAAGTGGAGATCTAAGGCATTATTTTCTGTTTATATAACCGAAATTATGCGCAAAACCTCTCACAATATCTTTTAATAAATGTCAATTTGATTGTACCAGTTATTTAAAATGTATGATTATTTTGGAAGTTGACGTACATTTCTATTTGTTAGCATAAAAATTTATTGAATTTTATGGCACTATCATAAATTATATCAAATTTTAGGATCAGAACGTGCAGTTAAAAATAAAATATAAAATAAATCAAGTCAAGAGCCACACACGTTTTATGATAAGAAATTTGATTTATGATAAGAAAGGTGAACATTATGACCATTATTGAAACAATTTTTGACAAAATACCAAGGTCTATGCGTTACCGAGTTCTAAGTGCTCGCCTATTATCATGTGGTCTTGGGTTCGAATCCCACTCAGGGATGGCATATTTTCATACGTTACAAAAATGATTTCATCGTTTCGTTACCTTCACTGTCTACCTGACCTTCACCGTCAGCATTAGCAGTAATTGCAAAACAGTGGGACTTTAAAAAAAACCAAGCTCTATTAAAACTGCTAGATTTATTTATCAACTACATTATAAGGTTGTAGATTTTCCTGCTTCTTCGTTAGAAATTAAATATTTTAGTGGAATCTTTTTCGCTGTCAATCAAGCTTTTGATCAAGTATTGATTGAAGGATTATTATTAAAAATTCGCTTTAAGCCTCTTACTTACCCTCTTATTAAGTTAATTTCAGACGGAGCGATGTTTTTACGTATCTCAACGTAATGCAACGTCTGCTTATTACAAAAATCTTACAAGAGTTTCACAGGAATCTATCCTTGCACCTCTCTTTTTTTAATATTTGCACATCTGACATGCCAACTTCCAGAATAACAATAAATACGTAGATTATACTGCTATTTTAACAGCTTTAAAAATTGCAGACAGATTACTAAAACTTTAAAACTCTACGTAAACATTCTTGATACTTGGTTGATAATCTGCGTATAAAGGTAATTGGTAGAAAGAGAACACAGAGTACTTTTACGCTGATAAGAAAACCTTGTCCCTCTGTTTTTTTGCGTGGCCAACCACTTCCGCAAACAGATTCAATTTAATACCTCGGCCTGTAACATCGACAGACGCTTGACCGGGAAGAGACATTTTTAAAAAGAAGGTAGACTCTGTATAAGAAACGAAAACTACAATTTTTCTTGATAAAACTTGTGACTGGCACTTCACTTAAAAATAACAGTGTATAACTCTTTTCTGAAACCAACTAGAACTTATGGTGGCTGAATTGACGTCCAGCAAAGCATTCTCCACTACAAAGAATTCAACGTTTTAGTCCAGTTTACCTCTAAGTTACTTATTACATATTGTTCAACGATTAACGAGTTCCGTACATCAACGACACAACCAATCACAGGAAAAGGAAATCAATTCAAAAAATACGATTAATTCAATCAATTCAAATAATACAATTCAAGAATACAAGAAAATGAAATTTGAGAATCAATTGTAAGTCGGAGACAATTAACTATTTGAATGGGTATCATCAAAACCATCAGTCATAGGAAACTTCAACGGTTTCCGTTAAAATGGCTTCGTACGCTAGTTAAGCTCTATTTTTTGTGTGTCGAATTACACACTTTACTCGGACCTAAAAATCTTATTTATTAATGATGCCATACACAAAATGTATTAATGCTTTAAATTAAATTTATATAGCAACTCCAACCCAGTCATTTGCGAACGAAGTTCGCTAACTCAGCAGGAGGAGTATCAGAAACTTGCGTTAACTTCATTAAATTCAGTTCAAATTTAATAACGCTTAATAAAAACAAATACTTAATAAAAATATAAAAAATTAAACTTCCTTTTATTAATTAAATAATCTTAATGATCTAAATTATGAAAAGGGAAAACTTTGGTAATTAATGCTGCGGGAGTCTTACTAATAAATGCTGCCCTCTTTTAACGTCTAACGCCATTAAAATATATACGCGCGCGCGCGCGCGCACACACACACACACACACACACACACACACACACACACACACACACACACACACACACACACACACACACACACACACACACACACACACACACACACACACACATATATATATATATATATTAAAACAATACAATATATATTACAATATATATATATATATATATATTGTAAGTTAACGTACTTATGTGATATTTTTTGTATAACGAGTGTTTTATTAAGGACGCAACCCCGATTATGAGAAGATAGAAGTACCTAATACATCAGTAAATTTTCTGTCCCCCAATCGGTATGTTGGCATGCGGTTACTTCATGCGGAAGTATCTGAAGAATATATTGTATATATATATATATATATACATCCCGCTAACAATTCCGCGTCTTTTCAAAAAGCGTGCATTTCGCACATCGCTTATTTGAAGAGTATATTCAACTTTGATGAGAGTATATAGGGTATTTGTTACACTTACACCCTGAGTTTTGGTATTGGTTTGTCCTGATATTGAAAATTGAGCATTTTTGAATTTTATTCACTGTGCTATCAATTCAGACTCCTTTCGAATTACCGACAATTTCGCGTTCGTACAAATTACCGACAATTTCGCGTCCGGCATCGTTCCCGCTATTATGACTTATAGCCTGCAACAGTGTAAACGATGTTGCCATGTCGTACCGGCACGTGTACTGTAGCATTTGCCACTTCTACGTGTTGTAATGATTGTAGTTAGATATTCACATCTCACCCTAGTACTTCTCCACACAAGACCATCGTATGAAAACAATTCGTTCTCGGACGGAATCCAATCCAGTCATCAAAATAATTTATTATTTGTTGTTTATTATTTTGACATGTATTTTAAATAGGTACTTATTTTAAATCAATGTAAAACCAGAATAATTAAAGAAAGTATATTTTTTATTTGTTAGAGTTAATTATTTAAAATATCCTAATTGTTACAAATACAGTCAAACCTCCTCATTCGAAATCCTCCCTAAATCGAATATAATTGTATGCTATCCCCTTCAAAAATCGTCCTTAATATGAATTAAATTACCTCCCTATTCGAAAATTTTCGAGAGTTTCGTGGTCATATATATTGTAACAATACATTTTTTTATACATTATTAATAAAATAATTACAAAATTTCCAATTTACACATTGTACACGATTTTTAATGAAGCATGCGTTAAATCACGACAATAAGGACACAGTAAGCGTAGTACAAAACTACAAAAAGCTTTATAAAAAACTGAAAATGCAGTTAACTTTTGAGTTAGAAGAAACCAAGCAGAAACACAAACAATTACACTTCTTACAAAACATTATTGTCACAAAACCTTACGACCAAATAAGGGCATAACAAGCGTAGTTCAAAGCTTCAATACGCATCAGGAAATATTGAAAATTCAGTTAATATTTAAGTCAGAGGAAACCAGACGAAAGCAAAAAAAAAAAAATTAGTTAGGCTAAATTAGTAATGCAGTCTTTCCTTCTTTGGTGTATGATTTTCGTACAAACAGGGTAAAAAATACCGTAGCTGTATTCATTCAGATTAAGCAATATTTTACTCGTTAAAATTTCTACAATTTTCGGTACCCAATTTATTTTTCATTTTCTGTAGGCTGACCTAACTTTTTGTTTGTAGGTATAGTTGTACTGTTTACGCGTATCCCGATTTTATTTTACTCTGTTTTTTATGTCGTTTTTTCAATAATTTTTCATATCGTTCTTATAAGTAGAATAATCTTTTGCTTTTGAGTACTAATAGAGCTTGTAATACCAAAACATGCCCTTAATTCTTAATCACAGTATTAAGTAAACCCTGTGGTGAATGAAGTAAAGGTATCATTTACAGAGGGGAAAACATGTGCTTTGCAAAGGGCCCTGCATGCTGATACGCGTACTTTTCCGTTCAGTGAGGAAGGCCACCTCACTTCTCGTTTTACTTAGTAAAACCTCTACAAGTTCAAACCAGCCTTTCGGCTGATGACCTAAACAACACAAGTAAAATAATATTTGTAAAAAACTTTCCTCAATCAAATTGGTGGTCTATTAATAATTTTGACTTTTGTAATTTAATATTTTATGGAATTACATGAATTTTATTAAAACGCAATTTTTAAGTACATTTTTTGTTTCAATGTTTTACCTCTGTAAATCGAAATCAGCCGGTTCCATCAGATTCGAATCAGGGAGGTTCGACTGTAATTACTATAATATGATCAGTTAGTAGACAATGCAATTAAAATATTTACTTAGTTGACAAAATTATGTAATTGTAAAGCGACATAATTTGTTCAATATTCAAATGGAGTACCATTCACCCATTGTCTTTTCGGTGTTCAAATGATTTCATCATCATCATCTGATGATTAGGCTTAGGCTTAGGATTAGGCTCAATGGCCTGTTCCAGTATTCATCTCTTTTTAGGTCTTCCCAAGCCTCGCTTCTCTCTAGGTTTATATTTCCATGTTTTAGTGACTGAATCAAAATGATTTTATAAATTATACAAAAGTACGATGGCCAGTAAAATTTCTACAACTTTTGAAATGCAGTCCGGCTTAGTCATAGTTTGTATTTTTATTCTTGTTCCTCAAGTAATGGTAATCTTTGATCTTCAACAAATTATACATTACACTAATAATTCTCGTATCCAGCTGTTTTGTACACGTTGAAGTTTATCCTTTAACAGGCCATTTCCAAGATTATTTTTCGGCTAAACAACTTTCAGTCAGTCTTCCAAACCCTGATATTTTTCTCTGCGTTTTCTTTTAAATTATTTAGTGTTGTAAAAGGCATGGTGGCCACTTTTTGTTGATATTCTTTTGGTTTCTAGTACTTTATTTACATCGTCAACCAACCACCCAATCTAGGAATCAATATTACAAATAATGAAATAAATAAACCTTATTGTTACGTAAAATAATGTACATAATTTTTGACAAGTCAAAATGCTTGGGATAAGGAACTGGAAGGTTATACTATTGCACAGAAGACAAAAAGGAGACAGACAAGGCATTCATTTGGAGAGGCCAAGAAAAACTATGTGAAACCTTGACCAAGACAGCCAAACAATATGCTAGGACCAACTGATTAGAAACGAATTCTTAATAGTAAACAGTGTCCATATTCATAAGTTAACTTGATAGTTGATCATTAAAAATTTTAATCATTATATTTAACAAAAAACCAGATAAAAAGTAATTATATGACGGAATAATTTGAACATTATTTGATTTTTTAAACATACATTTGAATAAGTTTAAGTGTGACTAAATTAAAAACAAATCCATCAGAATTTGTAAACATGATAAATACTCAAAGGTATTGGTACGCTAAGTACCTTATTTTTAAGCGTTTTAGGGCGTAGCAGTAGGATTTGATTATATAGCAGATACGTTCCTTAATACACCTGTCCCAGGATAGTTTGCTACCTAATATTAATTCTAAAAATTATGTAACTTACCTGTTACAAAAGATTTTGATATATTGTCATTAATGGAGATATCCTTACTTTGGTTACTTATTTCCTTACGACCAGTGAAGCATTTGGCCACAGTTTTATCTGAGTTGAGAACTAGATTATTTATTGCATCCAGTCTATAACCTTACTTCAAGCTTCGTTAGTTTTAAACCTTGTTCATAGTTTTCATCTTCGAAAGATATTATCGTATCATCAGCAAATAATATATCATTGAAGGAGCCAAGAAATTCAGCGAGATCGTTAACAAAAATTAAAAATAGCAAGGGTCTTAAAATTCTAACTCGTTGAACTCCCCTTTTAACTTGTATAAAATTTTATGTATATTTTGTTTTAACTTTGCAATGATTGGATGGCAATTCGACCCTCTGATGTCCCTCTAATACCATACACCTCAATTTTTTAATGGGCAAATCATACGGGACACGGTCAAAAGCTTTACAAAATCAAAAAATAAATAACAGGGGTTTGTTTTTGCTAATGATTAATTTCAGTAAGCTTCTTCAGTATCGGGAAATTACAGACTCTGTTGACCTACACTTTCAGGACTCGTGTTGGACATTTGCGAGTGTACTGAATTTACTTTAAAAAAATCGACTAATCTACTCTCTTATCAATTTATTATCTTTTGTAAAAATATTTTCGCCGTTTGGAAACATTTTCTCGATGTGGGTATCCTTTGAATTATCGATTTAAATTTACTCGCCCAAGTGACGAATAAAATGCATGTTTTGATTTTCAGAGGCAACTGCCTTTAATAAAATAATAGTACTGTAAGGGGTTGCACATAACAGGCAGGTGGAGTGTTAAATTATTTGCACTCGATTTGCTTGTTTCAGGACTAAAAAAAATTTAGTTTTGTTTTTATCACATGGTAAGCCAAACATATGACTGAAGTATTTAAGAACAGAAGAGGTACAAGTGTAAAAGATACTTGTCAGAGTTATATCTCCTCTGAGCGCAATGAATTTCATTATGCAGCCAGACCCTGTGGTGAATAACGTGAGGTGTGTCATTTGCAGGGTGGAAAATAGGTGCTTTTTAGACGGCCTGGCATATTGATAAGCTTTTCAACTCGGCGAGGAAGGCAATTGTAAACCACCCCACTCCTTGTTTTACTTAGCTAAACCTGTAGAAGTTCAAACCAGGACTGCAAAGTTGGCCCCATACAAAAATTTCAAAAATTAACTTGTAAAATTGATCGGTCTACGTTTCTACCGGATTATTCCGGAAAATTTTTTGTTTGTTCCGTCCAAATAAGTGAAAAAACGCCGGGAGGGGCTAACTTCACACTGGTCTCCCCCCGCTCAACTTTTTAAATTTTTTTTGGACTTCAGGGACAGACCTTCGTTTGTTTCGGATGGTCTCGCAAAATATTTTTTTAGTTCCTTTCAAGTAAGCGAGAAATCGAGAAGAACTGGGTGGTGCTACTGTCACTAATCCCCCTCGACTCAATATTTTAAAGTTTTTTACATAGATTGACAGCCCTTCGTTTGTTCCGGATCATTTCGCGAAAATTTCGTTTGTCCCGTTCAAATATGCTAGAAAATCAAAGAAAAATTTGGAGTGGCAAGTATAAGCCCATGCATTCAATACTTTTTGGTTTTTACTTTAAATGATAGCTCTCATTTGTTCTGGATTGTTCTGTAAATTGTTTTGTTTGGTCTGCCGAAATCAGCGAAAAAATCGTGAAAAACTTAGGAATGGTGGCGATACTCTAAGAAATTCAATTTAAACTTTATCGTTATCCCTATCGAGAGTCGTTCTGCTGTTTCGGAACGTTCCATAAATATTACGATTGTTAAGCTCATACTCGCGAGAAAATCGAGGTGAACTGGATGGTACAAACTTCACTTTAGGTCACCCACTCATTAATATTTAAACTTTTTTGTCTAAATCCATGGCCCTTGTTTTTTCCGGCTATTTAAAAAAAATGTCGTTTGTTCAGATGTTGTAAGAGAAAAAGGAAAAAACTGAATGGGTGTACTTTATTCTACCCTTAACATTTTTTTTCTGAAATCTGTAATCTCTGTCCAGAATTTTATAATGAAAGAAAATCGGTCCAGAATAAATATTAAAATATGCCTACTTGGTTCAGGTCTGTCTAGTAAAGTTTGCTATTTCCCGAATTTCTTAGTTTAATTTTTTATCGCATTGTTTTTAAGCAAAAAACAAGGCTAATAATAATCTACTCCTAGTCCATTTTTCATTTTTTATATTTTAGAAAAAGTTTTTTTTCTTTAATGTTTTATTTACTTACTGTAAAACTGCTAAACCTAGTAATTGGGGCGACATATTACATGATACGAAATAGCATTATGGAAGTGTACTTGAACCATTTTGCAGTGAGAGTGGGCAAACAGCAAAATGCGCATTCTTTTTACACATCGTAAGCGTAATCAGGAAATATTTGATTGACAATTGTCAGGTGGTGTAATGTTAAAAAAAGCGTGAAATAAAATGTTAAAAATTCTTAAACAAATTTTTGTTTTGTTTTATCCCTGATGCGTGTAGGTTGCAATTTGTTCGATTGAGAACAATAAGCAACCCCATGACCCAATGATATGTATGACGTTTAAATGAGCTGTAGTCTCGTACATACCCAGGCCGACCATTCCTGAGAGAGTATGGTTAATTGACCCCCAACCATCAAAGTACATTGGTAACCACTGTCTAGTATTCAAATTCGTATAAAAGAACCAATTATACTATATACTAGGATTTAAACTAGGAACCTCCATCTCCGAAAATCAGCTGTCAGAAAAGCTGTCGAAAAGTCAGCTAAACAGCTGACTTGCGGCGACGACTTTTCTTCTAGACTAGACCAACCCGTTGGTTACTAAACGAACGACGTAAACAAATTACTAAAGGATTTGTTCATGGATTCGTTGACAGTAGGTTTATGCCTAATTTGAAAAAAGAAACCAAAGCGGCGTGCGATGGACTCATGTATGGAAGGCGACAGCACGGCGGAGAACAACTCTTCAAAATTGCGTATAATATACGTTGTGTATACAATGCGTTTAGAAAGATATCCTGCCAGCCATAACAATAATTTAATCCTGACACTACTATGCGCAGCACCGGTTTCCTTCCAGGATAGTTTGTCAACCCAAAAAATCGTCTATCGGAAAAGAGAGTTTTTTAATTCTATCAAAAAATATATAATTATTTTTAATTTAATTGTATTACTTATATCAAATAATTTGCCGAATAATATTTATTTGAATGTTTAGTAAATTAGATTGTGAGTTTTGAAAGAATTGTAATTCGATGATTAATAAAAATTTGTTTTTATTATTCTTTTAAACTTTTTTTCTTAACACAACACAATATTTATTTATAACTTGTTTTGTCTATTTTCTTAACCGGTGGACGCGAAATTGATAGCAGATGTGAAACTGACGTCCTTGTAAGAATATACATAATATACGTATATTTTTACATAGGGGCGTAGCGAGAGCACTCTGGTGAGAAACTCTCCAAGGTACGGTGTATAAAATAGTTTCAAAACACCGCCATTTCGCATCCGGTACCAAAATTTATTTAGTTTTTTGTGTCTCTCTGAGTAACAATAAAATTCTCAAAAAATAAATATAGTTGCCCGAAACTATGTACTTTAGTTTAAAAAAATTACGTCCGAAAACCATATCACAATAAATTTTTATTAAGTTTTTATTAAGGATTACAATTTGGCGTCCGTATACGGACGCCAAATTGCACTCGGACTCCAGATTGTTAGGAAATTGTCAATGTATGGACGCGAAAATGATAGTAGTACATATATATATATATATATATATATATATATATATAATTAAAGGGTGTCTCACGAGTAACCCGACAAACGTCTAAGGTGGTTTTCTTTCATCAAAATAATGAAAAAAGTTTATATAAACATGGTTTCGGAACTGCTTTGTTAGCGAGTTACGGCTAGCGAAAGATGTCGCCATGGGTTCAGAACACACGCCTAAATAAAGTCATCCTAGAGGTCTAGGAGCCCAATTTTAAGAGTAGATTTGACGGTTTCTTATGTATTTCGACCCGAAAAATTGAATAAATAAGTTCCAGAACCATATCTCTAGTAGTTTTAGTAATATCCAAAAAAAAGAACAAATCTGTGCATAAAATAACGCTTTTTCAGGTTTGAAGAACAATTGTGTTAATTGGCTCATAAATGTGTAAATTTTTTAGCAAAAATTGTATAGATTTTAATATTCTGAAGAGAATGATTTAAATTAGGCCAATAATAAACAAACACAAAGTTTAAAAAATTTATATTTAATTAAATCAACACATACGAAAAATAAGACAGAAAATGCAATATCTTTTTAATTAACGTTCTTCGTTAACACAAAACATTTTACCGTAATTGCTGAATCTTTTAAATCAATATCTATACCTTACAAATGGCGTTCAAAATGATTTCCTTGGTCATTTGTGCACAATCTAGCGCGTTTAATGAAACAACGTGTAGGCTTTCTGATACCATCTCGGTTGTTCATAAGTAGTTCACACGCGTTTAAAATTCGGTTCAATAATTCTTCTTTGGAATTAACTGGTTCTGGGTATACAACCCAAGTATACAATCTTCATAATACAATCTTGTTCTGCGTATACAATCTTGGTAATAATCCAAGGGATTTAAATCAGGGGACCTAGGAGGCCAATTAATTGGTCCTCCTCGACCAATTCATCTGCGCGGAAAACTTATCTGCAAATGCTCTCTAACATTTTGTGAATAATGTGCTGGTGCGCCATCATGATGGAATATCATTTTGATATCTTCGTTCAAGTGGTACATCTTCAAGTAGAACTGGTAGTTGATTCTCTAAAAAGTCTTTATACACAAGACCTGTAAGGCGTTCTTTTTAAAATGGGCCAATTACACCACACCATACATTTATAAAAAATCAAATTTAAAATTTGACTCTACAACTGCAAATTTAGAATTCCGTATCTTGTAAACAACGATTCGTCCGTGAATAAAATACAATTTACATTATATCGATTTTCTAACACCCATCGACAAAATTGTAATCTTAATGCACTGTCACCTGAATGAAGATTTTTAACTTTTTGTAAATTATATGGGTAAAAGTTGCTTATAATTATATACTAAAAGAGTTATTTACCTCATCAGTAAATTGAGATGTAGAGGAATAGTCAGACTACGTCTACGAAATGTCAATATCATGCTGCCGCTTCGAACCCTAAGTGATGTGTTTTTGTGAAGTGTAGTTTTTTTGATCGAATTAGACATACTAGCAGGAATGTTGTTCCTACAATTACATGAAATCCATGAAATCCAGTTGTTATAAAAAAAGTTACTCCGTTGACTGAGTCTGCAATTCTGAAGGGTGATTCTGAATATTCTCATTTTTGTAGAATTGTGAAGTAAAATCCTAGTAGTACTGTGATTAAAATGGATTTATTAGATCTTTTGTATTTTCTTGATAAGATTCTTTGGTGTGCTCATGTAACTGTAGCACCTGATGAAAGTAGGATGATGGTATTTAATAGTGGGATTTCTATGGGGTTAAAGGGTTTAATAGATTTGGGGGGTCAGTTTATTCCGATTTCGATTGAGGGAGATAGTCTGGAGTGGAAAAATCCTCAGAAGAATGATAGGAAAAATATTACTTCTGATGTAATAAATAGGATTATGCCTTGTTTAAGTCCTTTTATTACTATTGTTGTGTGAGCTCCTTGAAAGGTTGATTCTCGTGTAATGTCTCGTCATCAACAGTATGAACATAATGTAGTTCCTAGTAATCCTACAAATATATTATTTATTTCTTTTTTGTAAAGTCATAAAACTGCTCCTAATAGTATTGTAAAGATGTTCATAGAGGTTAAGATTGGTCATGGTCTTTTTGTTACTTAGTGGAATGGGTGATTTTGTTTCATAAGGAATTTCTCTTGAGTATAATGTGATTAATGTTGAGAATACGTAGGCCTGAATAATTGAAATTGCTGATTCAAACATTGTTAGCGTGATTTTGATTGGGAATGTTAAAATTGTTGAGTTAATGTCACTTAAATTTCCTAATAAGGTTATTAGAAGATGACCTGCAATTATATTAGCGGTCAGTCGTACTGAAAGCGAAATTGGTCGAATTAAGTTTCCGGTTGTTTCGATAATGATTATTATGGGTATGATAATGTAAGGGGTACCTGTAGGTAAAAGGTGCATGAATATTGAATTTGTATGGTTGATTCATCCGTAAATTATTAATATGATTCATGTGGGGATGGGTATGGACATTGATACTGAAAGGTGGCTAGTTGATGTAAAGATATAGGGGAATAATCCTATTAAATTATTAATTATGATTATAATGAAAATTGATCTTGAAATTAAGATTATTTCTTTATGGTGTGTAACATTATTGAATTCTTCTGTGATTTTATTTTCTAACCTATTATTTTTTTAATTATGGTTAATCGTGAATTTTTAATTCAAAAGTTTATTGGTAGAATAATTAAGACTGAGATTATTGAGATTCAGTTTATTTGAAATTTAATTGTTGAGGGGTCATATGGTGAAAATAAACCAGTGATCATTTTCAGTTCATTCTTTTTTTTATTATTTTTCTCTTTGGTTGATTGTTTGGGTGTTAAAATTGTTCTGAAGAATAAGTTTGTTGAAATTGTAATTGTTATTTGGGTGATTAAAATTAATATGGGTGTTCATATTACTGGTGATATCTGTGGAATCAAGGGGTATAATTTCATATCTATTATTTGACAAATAATAATTTTAGTTTAAACTAACTCCTTCCATTAAGAGTATTTTAATACTATATTTTGGTTTAAGAGACCATTACTTTTGATTCAGTCACTTAATGTTAAGTTAGTCATTTAATAAATGATTTTATGTTAATTCTTTCAATCACGATTGGTATAAATCTATGGTTTGTGCCACAAATTTCGGAGCATTGACCGAAGAATAGCCCGGGTTTATTTATTGTGAATCTGATTTGATTTAATCGTCCTGGAACTGCGTCTATTTTTACCCCAATGGATAGAATTGTTCATGAATGGATTACATCTGATGATGAAATAATTATTCGCACTTGGGTGAGGAAGGGTAAAGGTACTCGGTTATCTACATCCAGCAATCGAAATTCGTTTGGAGAAAGATCTTGCTTTATATATGATTCAAATTCTATTTTTTTCTGTCTGAATATTCGTATCTTCAGTATCATTGATGTCCAATTGTTTTGATGGTGATTAATGGATTAATAATTTCTTATATTAGGTAAAAGATTTTTAATGATGGGATTGCAATAAATACTAGGATAATTGCGGGTATAATAGCTCAAATGATTTCTGTTGGTTGATTTTCTGTTAGGTTTCGGTTTGATAATTTATTGATTATGATTGAGTGTATCATGAATATGACGATTGATGTAATTGAAATAAGGATTACTAATGTGTGGTCGTGAAAGAAAATTAGGTGTTCCATGATAGGTCTAGCTCTATTAAGTGAATTTATTTTTATTCATGATGTGATTTCCAAGTAAATTTTGTTTATGAATGAATTTTAAATTCATGGCACTTTTCTGCCACTCTTAGAATTTAAAAATTATTGGTAATTCATTAAATGAGTGTTCTGGTGGGGGTGTTATTGAATTTCATTCGATTGTAGATGAAGTATTTTTTTGAAAATTACTATTCAATTAAATATCAGGGTTTCTCAGATGATAAATATAAAAATGGCAATGCTGACAACTGAAATTATTGATCCTAGCGATGAAATTGAATTTCATGTTATAAAGGTGTCAGGATAATCTGAATATCGTCGTGGTATTCCTGCTAGCCCTAAGAAGTGTTGTGGAAAAAATGTAAGGTTTACTCCGATAAATATGGTTGAAAACTGAATTTTTAATCATTTTTTATTAATGGATGTTCCTGTTATCAGAGGAAATCAGTGAATAATTCTTGCTATGATTGCAAATACTGCTCCTATTGACAAGACGTAATGGAAGTGTGCTACTACATAGTATGTATCTTGAAGAATAATGTCAATTGATCACCTCCTCCTGCGGGGTCAAAGAATGTTGTGTTAATATTTCGGTCGGTTAATAGTATAGTGATTGCACCAGCTAATACTGGTAATGAAAGAAGTAGGAGGACTGCAGTAATTAATACTGATCAGCAGAATAGAGGAGTTATTTCTAGTGTTATTCTTTATGGTCGTATATTTATAATTGTTGAGATGAAGTTGATTGCCCCTATGATTGAACTGACACCTGCGATGTGAAGGGAAAAAATAGTTAAGTCTACTAAAGGTCCTGTATGAGCAATTTGTCTTGATAGTGGTGGGTAAACAGTTCATCCTGTCCCTGATCCTGTTCCTGATAGGGATCTAATAATAAGTAGTGTGATTGATGGGGATAAAAGCCAGAAACTTATGTTATTTATTCGTGGGAATGCTATGTCAGGGGCCCCAATTATAAGAGGTACAAGTCAATTTCCAAATCCACCAATTATGATAGGTATTACTATAAAGAAAATTATGATGAAAGCGTGAGAGGTTAGAATTGTATTGTAAATTTGGTCGTTTTTAATTATTGAACCGGGTTGGGTTAATTCTATTCGAATAATTATTCTTATTATTGTGCCTAATAGGCTCGCTCAAAGACCGAAGATAAAATATAGGGTGCCAATGTCCCTATGATTCGTTGAGAATAGCCATTTTTTCATGAATGAGATGGCTGAGATTTAGGTGGTAAATTGTAAATTTATTTAGAGTGTGTTACTTCTCATTAGGTTGGGTCTTGTATTCAGTTATGATTTTAAATTGCAAATTTAAAGGTGCTTTTTTGGGCTAAGGCTTATATTCATTATATTTTTAACTTTGAAGGTTGATAGTTTTTTAACTTAAATCCTTAATTTAATTTAAGGATTATAACGGCTATAATACCTGACATGTTGATTGCGATGTATTTGATTATTTCTGTTGACTTTAGATTGTTATTTTTGTTAGTAAATATTTGTGTCATTGTTAGGTAAAGTAGTTTTATGTATATAAATGTTGATATTATTGATGATAAAATTATTATTGTGTGTAGAATTATTGATTTTTCTAAAATTGAGTGTAGGATTATTCATTTAGGGAAAAGTCCTAATAGTGGTGGTATACCTCTGATTGAGAGTATTGTTAGTAGGATATTAATTTTTTGTGGATTTGATAAAAACTAGATTTGGTTAGTAAATATCAAAATTTTTTTTAATTGTTTTTGTTATACAGGTTATTAGAATAAAATATTTTATGAAAAAGTAAAGTGATTGAAATTTTGATACCTTTGTTGATGAGATCATTCATGATGAATTGGAGATTGACGAGTATGCCATTATTTTTTTTGTTGAGGTTTGCTTGATTCCTACTATTGGTCTAAATATTAATGAAATACATATTATTGGTGCAATTAATCTAAGGTCTAGAATTTGTCTTATTATAATAGTTGGTGCAATTTTTTGCCATGTTGTTAGTCACAAGCATGAATTTCATGATAAGTTTATTATTAGGCTTGGCATTCATAGGTGGAATGGCATTATTCCTGTTTTTATTATTATTCTTGTTAGTAAGATTACTCGTGATCTTAAGATGGTTTCTGTAATTGATGAAATCAAAATTGACAGGATTATTATTGATGATGATGTTCTTTGGATAATTAAGTATTTCATTGTCTGGTCATTAATTTTTTTGCTTTTACTTATTAGGGGTATGAATGCAATAAAATTAATTTCTATGGTTATTCATGAGAATAAAATGTTGTTTGATGTTATTAGCATGATTGTTCTTATAATTGTTATTAGGATCATTATGATTTTTGTTAAATTTATTTTAATTAAAAAGAGAATATTTTTTTCATTAATGAGGTATGAACCCACTAGCTTATATTTAGCTTATCTTTTTTTTTAAAAAATGCTTATAATGTGACGTATGATGCATAGAGAATTTTGATTTCTTTTGTCTTAGTTTTATTCTAAGCTTTATAGTAAGAGTGATTTTACACATTTTTTAATACATCAAAATAATTTTTTTTTCAGACATCTTACAAGTATTTCAATAATTTGTAGATACATTGGTACTTTTTGCTTGCTGTTGTGGTTAAAAATTTTTTTTTTGCCTTTTTTTGGATTTTTTTTGCCTTTTTTTTGGATTTTTTTTGGCCTTTTTTATTTTTTTGCCTTTTTTGGATTTTTTTTAACATTCAGATCTGTGTCAATTGGTTACTTCAGGTTAATAAAATATTTAATTATAATAAATATCTTATTTAATGCATTATACTTGAAAAAAATAACGTAAATATTAATAATATATCTTTTAAAGTTAAGATTATTTTATTTAAACTATTGATCTATAATATATTAGTTATATACATAATAATAAGAGATATAATTAAATTTATTTAAAATAAAGTATTTAATTTAAAATATAGTCATTAAAATTTTGTTTTCCCTACACTATGTCCAAGTGAAATAATTTAATGTCAGAGGAATTAAGTGTTAAATTTAGGAGTAAGTTAGAAATAGCTTGAAATATCATGTATTAAAATAAATACATAAATACAAAATTAAAAGAGATTATTAAAACACTGAAAATAAATAAATAATTTCACCATAATATGATAAATTTAAAAAAATGTAGGCTGGCTAATACAAAAAATATGAAGAATGATCACTTATCAATGCAAGATTCTCTGTTTTAATCAAATAAATGACTAATTTTTTAGTTTATTTAAAGTTACACCAACATCTTGGTTATTAGCAACTATTTTGGGTTAATGAATGGTGGGTTTGAATGCGTAGTAATTTTGTAGACTCAATACGGGACAACTAGACCACGCAAGCGGCCTATATATTTCTACAAGAATTGTTTTACGAGCATTCATTTAATATTGCGTCAACAGCGAAATTATTGGCGACCACCGTAAAAGAAATGCATCATTACACTAAGGTTACATTGGTTAAATAAAATTTAAAAAAAATAAACAATACAAAATACAAAACAAAACAGTACAAAACATAAAAGAAACTTTTACAAAAAAGTGATATTAACACAATATCCAAAGTATTTTTAATTATTTAAAAAATTGATTTTTATTTCACTCAAAAGTTTAGTTAGTAATATTATCCAACACAATTATGAAAAATCTTCATTTTTCTCCAGTAGACAATCTTCTGCATTATTTTCTAATTGGAATTATTTGTAAAACGCGTGACATTCTGTTGGTAAGAAACCAGGAAGAGATATTTATGATGTCAATATATTTTTTTACTGATATAGGTCCAGGATTATCTGTTATTACCTATTTTTATTTCCTCAGGTATTTTAATGTTATCCTTTCTTGTGCTCCTTCCACAATAACTTCAACAAAGTAATTTTCCTCAAAAGGGTTCACTTTGTAAAGGTATCCAATTTTTTCTTGGCTAACTTGTAGACAAACACTACGGATTAATAAAACTGGCTGCTTAAAAACATCAAATTTTCGAAAAATAAAATTGGAAATACGATTGTAGAGCCATTGTTTTGCCATCATTCCTTGGAGTACTTAGTTTTTTACAAAACTTCAAGTGCAATTTATACAAGCCTGTAAGAGACAAATCTGGGACTGAAAATGGCTCTTTTAGTTTTTTCTAGCGAGTAGTGACTCTCGTACGTTGGTGTTAAAGAGATGTGCTGAATATTATTATTTATAACTTCCTACAGGGTTTTGGTTCTAGGCGTAGGTCTATTCCTTCCACATTGGTCTGACTGAATTATTCACTTGGTTCTTCTTTCCTAAATTTGGCTGTCTTTTCAGAGTTAGATATTTTAAGGGTGTTTAAGAACGTGGTTTTTCATACTCTTACTTCAGTTCCATGAATTCTTAATTGTATATTAAAGTATTTGTTCTCTCTTTGATCTCACCTTTGCTATGTTTCTTTCGTTTTGTTTCACCTGTATGCATGATCGAATGAACTGTTGTTTTACATCGTAATCTTTCTAACCATCCCAATACATATCAAAAATAATTTTTCTGTAATTTTTCTGTAATTCAAAACATTTCATTCGGGAATGGTAAGGTATTTTCACGACTCTTGCACAACCTTTTCTTTTTGCTTATGGAACTTTGCTCTGATAGAAGTCTCTTTCTTCGTGGTTGCATTTCAATTTTTCTGGATCTCTTTGCCGTTTTCTACCTTCTTGCTTGATGTTAGCTTTGTTCACTACCGTATAAGAGATTTTCTTTATTTATCTCCTTTGTCTCTACATTTACATCTTGAATAATTTCAGTTCCCTTCTGTCATTACTCATAAATTAGCGTTTATTATGTGGTTCTGAAGAAGAAACACTTGCGGGTAACATAACCTTCATCTGCTGACGTGTCATCTGTCTCGCTACCACTACTACATAAAAATAAGTCTTGATGCAATAAAATTATTTTATATTGTCCTCCAGTTTGAAAACTATTGTCTACATAAATAGAGCAATTGACTTCTCCAGTTGAATTAGGTATGTCGTTATTAATGGCTACTGCAGTACCTTCTTACCTTCACTACATCACCATTACCAGCACTACCATTGCTGAATGCAGTACCTTCTTTGATCAGTCTGTAAATGAGTTGGGCGATTGGTAATAAAACTGATTGATACTCATGTTTGTAATAACAAATTCTGTTAAATAGGATTTTAAAAACAAAACGAAGAACTAAGGCGTGCGTGAGCCATGCTGTAGTAGCTGAGTCTAACTATCGGAGTCTGAAGAACTGCGCGAATGTAATGCACTAAAACGTTTATTTTTTGTAAGAATGAAGATATAAGTGGATATGGTGTTGTATAGTTCCATACTTTTTCAGAAATCTAGAACACCATGTGCATATAGTACTATATACCACAAACGAAAGAACCACATAGTGTAGTTTTAAGAAGCCTTATTTCTGTTGTTATTAGGATTTTAACATAGTTCAGTATACCACTGGAAAAAGCAGAAAAACTTACATAACATAGAGTTAAAAACTCAATTTCGATACAAATTGACATAGTGTAGTATACCTCCGACACACAGATTTAGTAATTTAAACACACTCGTAAAAAAAGTTATCCTCAAGCAGAGGTCATGTGTCACTGAGCATCCTTCCTCAAAGGTCCAAAAACAAATGAATAAGATGAAGTGTTTTGAAGAATAAACTTTTTCTTCTATTATTTATTTCGATTGTAGGGTTTATAATACTAAAATGTTATGGCAGAATATTCATTGATATTTTTATTTAAGTTAAAAAGCAATTACAATAATACAAAAAGCTGATAACGGATAAAATGTTGTTAATGAAACAAAATAAAAATATATCATTAAGATTCATCTCGAGTCCCTCAGAAAAGCGTACCATTTTAAAAAAAAAATATAATTCGTCATTACCCGCAGTCTTCGATTATGGTATTTTACGGTTCCGTAAATGTGCTGCTGCGCTTCGATTCCAGTTAGCCGAGTGTTCATATCTGATCCACTCAAAGACATGTCCCTGATTTACTGACCCCAGAGTTGATTCAAATCCGATAACCCTACGTAAAGACCTTAGTCATGCATCAATCTGTGAATGTTAACACTTACCGGCAAACTTTCTGTGAACTGGTACCCACACAGAGGTTACCATGTTGTATTCCATTTCCATGACGTTCTATAAGCACTCGCATATTTGCTTGTACTAGAAATTTAATGCCTTTAGAACTTTTTGACTGTATAAAAGAATGATTATATTTCTAAACGTGTCACTTCTTTGAAGTTCTCAATGACACAACATTCGATGGCCAAGGGTATTGCCTGAGATAAAGTCACATATAGCCCCATGGCACAAAAATTGCACTGGCCGCCTCCGTAGCATAGTGGTAGCGCGCTGGCCTACCACGAAGAAGTCCCGGGTTCCATTTCTAGCTAGGGTCTGGAAACTATAACAAGTCACAACCCAACGTTCCATAACACACCGTAGTCGCAGATTTTCAAGGTGTTGATGCGACTTGAAACAATTAAATTAAAAAAATTAAATATTGCACTCGTGATACCTATAATATATATTCATTCAGCTATCCGTGTCTACGAACCGGTTTTTTTCTACATTGGAATGTTTATTGCTTTCTGCTGTAGATTCATTGTATTCAGTAATGGATAATGAATTCAGGATGTAGCTCTTCGCTCTGCGTAGGAAAAAATACACCTTCATTGTTACATTAAAGAATATAGGTACATATATATCAAAACTGAAAATTTTGAGTAACAGATTGCAAATTAAATTTTTAATATTATACATTTAATGCAAGTAACAACAGGTTGTTACTATTGGCCATTTTACAGATCACTCGCAATGAAGAAATGAAAAATATTATATGACACAACATTACTAATCATCTTCTTAAATAATATATCTTTCCTTTCGTTTTGATGATAGGAGCGGCTCTGTAATTTCACCAAAGAAGGAATAGGTGCAACATGTGATGGTTATAAAAAAATAGATGCCAATGAAAAAGCACTGCAAGAAGCCGTAGCTAAAATTGGCCCTATATCGGTTGCTGTTGAAGTTAATAAGAAATTCGCTCTTTACGAAAAAGGTAAGTTAAACCCGAATTACCATAATACCTAGTTAAAGTAAATCAAATTAAATAAGTAGATTTGTTTATTTTTGTCTCTTTAAAAACGTGAAAAATAAAATCATAAATTAAACGGGGAAAGACAGTGGAGGAAGTGAATAAGGCATTAGATTTTTTAAACGGAGAGTTGAACAATATGTAATAGGGACGCATAAAGCCCAAACCAATTGCTATGAGCGCAGGACTATTCATTCGCATACTTGATTTCGACCCCGCGTACCCCTCTAACCAACAGTAAGATGTACAGTCAGAATGCTGTTGAAAATTGTCAAAACCTTTTGTATTATGTAGGCATGCTGTTCCATTGTTGATTACATACGCTGCACTATTGCAGTACATACAAGACTATACCAATGCAGACGCACGTTTTTCCCAGTGCTCTCCTTACGAAAATCAGGCTATACGACCTTATTATAGCAATGTAAACAACGAACGTTATAACCCATATGTTTCATCATTAGTAAAGAATGTAAAATGAACGACATAACTTAACTCGAATAGTAAGTGAATGACGCAAAATTAAAATCAAGTTCTGTAAAACCTAAAAACAAACGGAACATCACTAATTGATGCTAAACTAAGCTCTGGAAGAAACTTCTTCGAATAAAAGTGGTAGGTATTTCAATATTCGACAACCATAGTTCTTTTGTCCTTTAATGGATACCAACACCGCAATTTAAAAAAAAACTTTATTACCTTGTAGTACAGCCTTCCCAAGTATTTCAGCAGACGTGCCACTTACCCTTGCTTGTAGAGAACATATAATGTAGTAAATGTGGCGATATTTGCGAAGATTTTGCGAGGCGTTTTTAAGAGACTCGCGAAAATGTTAATAATTGCTCAAATAAAGGTATAAATAAATAGTACTTTCGGTTGGCCAATTTTGGTTTACATGTTTGCATCGAGTTTCCAAGTGGGGGTGCTAAACTTAAGTCCCAAATTCAACTTTTTATTATATTCCGTACTTAGAATATTTTGATCACACACAAACACAATGCAAAAATTATTATTCAAGTACCTGAAACGTGTATTTCCGGTGAAAACTCGATTTGTAAAAATCGACTTGAAAACACTACTTTCCTTCCCTGTATATAGGGCTATACATAGAGTAAGGGAAGTAATAAAGAGAATGTTTACTTGTTGTTCATAAAATGTTTTTATTACTCTGTTGCAGGTATATTTGACGATCCTGAATGTAAAACTTACATAAATCATGGAGTAGCAGTTGTAGGGTATGGCGAAGAAAATGGAACAAAATTTTGGATCGTTAAGGACTTCTGGTCAGAAAATTTTGGCGAAAAGGGTTACATAAGAATAATACGTGGAAAGAATATGTGCGGAATTGCATTGGACGCATCATATCCATTGATGTAACAATGTTCATGTATAATTGCCGTTTGATTTTTATGCTTGTTTCCTCATGAACTAGTTCCAGTAAACGTATGAGACCTTATACTTTTCTGCAACGTTAGTAACGTAAATAAATATATTACATTATTCCAGTTTGTGTTATAAAATTTTGTCGTTTAACTACAGTCATGTAACCGCCAGTTTTTCTTCCCATGTTTTCCTTGTGCCGTATAATTTTTTTTTTTTGCATCCAGGAGACTCCAAAGGGAGTATAGGACATGTCAAGATAAAACTGATAAACTGAAAGTTTATCACCAAAGATAAATTCATCACTTACCACCAAAAAAAATTGTGTTTGCCACTGCTTACTTCAGTAGGCTTGTCATGAATCCCATTGAATCATATATCACACAAAATGAAAAATAAAAATGCCAAACACAATGATAAATTCATCACTTACCAATGATTTTTTCCTGCTACTGCTTAACTCAGTAGGCTTGTCTTGAACCCCTTTGTATCAAATTATACACAATATTTCAATATTTGTTTAATTAGAAGTTAAATACTTTTCAACCAAAACTATTTAGAAAGGAATTCGAGCACACTGTAAAATGTTTCATCAATCAAATATTGTTTTAGCTTTTTTTTAAATGTTTTAAATTATCACAACTTTTTAAACCTTGAGGCAATTTATTGATGTATTTTCTACCTCCATAAGTTGGTTCTTTTTCAAACAATTTAGTGTTGTAATTAGTAACATAATAATCGATTCTGTTTCTTGTGTAGTGGTTGTGAAAATCTAAATTCTGTAAAAAGGTATTTTTCTTTACGTACATTATCACTTCAAAAATGTACAAAGAAGGGACTGTGAGCAATTACAGCATTTTAAATAGTGATTTGCATGAGGTAAGGTGGTTGACTCCCATCATACACCTAATTGCTTTTTTCTCTATTTTAAAAACTCTTTCCTTTGATGAATAACCCCATACTAATATGGCATACCTGATATGAGATAAAATTAAACCATGATAAGCTGCTATAAGCAATTTTTTATCATTTAATCTGGCAATTTGTTTTAATGCAAATACCCCAGATGATATTTTACCACTAATTTGATCGGTGTAATAATCCCACGATAGGGTCCTTTCAAGTGACGCTCCTAAAAATTCCCATGTTTGCACATGATCTAGAATATTATTTTGTATAAAGACATCCCCTTCTCTGTGTTCCCATTCATTGTGTTTGTTTTTGAACTGTAAGAACTGACACTTTTTCCAATTAACTGTTAACATTAATTCATTCAGAAATTGGATTACAGATTCATTGCTAGTATGTGTATTCACTTCAAGACTATCTACCAGTAAATTTTTGTTTATGATTGAAGTATCATCAGCAAACAATAAAGCTCTACCGTTGGTAAGATTTCTGGTAATCTATTTATATACAACAAAAACAAAATGGGACCTAAAATTGAACCCTGTGGAACACCAGCTTTGACATCAAGCTTTCCAGACAAAATGTTTATAAGTTTCCCCCTAACTACTCTAGTTATTTCTACGCACTATACTCTACCTACCAGATAAGACTGAAACCTTTTAAGTTCTACGTCCCTTATACCTAATGACTCTAACATTTTCAACAAGACTTCATGATCAACACAGTCGAAAGCTTTACTGAGATCTAAAAACACAGTTAAGGGCTTTCTCCTGCATCCAATATATCAACCATCTGCTCAAAAACTGAGACAATAGCAGTTTTGGTTGACTTACCCTTTTGGAAACCATGCTGATCTTTTGAGATGATAAGGTTTTCAGTCAAAAAACTGATTAACCTAATGAACACTACCTTTTCAAAAATTTTGCTAATAGTGTTTAATATACTTATGGGCCTGTAATTTTTAACTAATTGGGTATTGACATTCTTAAACACAGACAATATTTTACCTTCCTTCAGTTTTTTTCGAAATACACCTCTTTCCAGGGAGAAGTTAATTAGATGAAGGAGAGGTGTTAATAACAATTGTTTACATTCTTTAACAATAATACTTGAGATCCCATCTAACCCTACCGTTTTCTTACTTTTTAAGCTATCGATACCTGATTCTAGTTTCTCATGTGAAACTGAGCTAAATACAAATTGATCTACAACTCTACCCCCGTAGCTTCATAATATCCTTCAGTTTCCGTAATCTGCTGTTTAAGCTTTGAAGCTACTTCCTGATAATACTTATTAAAATAATTACTAATTTCTGAACCATTCTCTATAACTTCATTATTACTATTAACAATTTTTGGTATATTTGTGTATTCCCTGTTACTAATTACATTCCGATTCCTATTTATTTGTAACTATCTCTTTATCGCTGCCGGCAACACATACGGCAAACAAAAGCGATAGGTTGGCTAGGGTGTTAACTAAACATAAAAAAAATTTAAGGAAGCTCAAAAAACAAACACTCGGGTAATTCGCTGCATAAATGAAATAAATCTAGAAGTAAGTAGTTAAAATAATTTAAATTTATAACAAGAAATATATATATATTGAACAGCAAAATTGTACAAAGTTACCCAACCTTAAATAGTTGGATGGTTTAATACAATATCAGATCTAAAAATGTACTTCGTGAGGTAAATTTTATAAATCTTAAGTAAAACAATAAAAATTAAAAATATATTCATTAAATGAATAACTGAACATCAAAAAAATACGGCCAAATTACTTTGAATTTAAACTTATCTTTTTGTTTAGCATGCTAGCAGCTTTCTTTTCAATATACATATTTTATCATAATTACTTTTAGAATTTTAAATAAAAAAACTAAATTCATAATCAACCTTTTCGATAAGGTGTAAAACAAGAATAATAAAAAAAAATTATGAAATGAAATGTTAAATTTTATCTTTAGAATTTTAAATTTAGAAAATTACACAAATTCAAATTCAACCCTTTTAATAAAGTGTAAAAAAAATTAGAATAATTATTAAAAATTTTATGCAAATGGAAATAATTAAATTTTACAGAACAATGTTCCTGATTGCTCAGATTAGCAAAAGAATTAACAGGAAAACCTTTCAAGCAGGTCACTTTGAATTCACTAATTTTCCTGTCTAAAACAAGAAGTTAACGAGATGGATACCAATTTCTGGCGTGATCTTTTCCCCAAAAGGCATCGGTTATCACTTTGAAAACACCTTAAGTAGATGGATGCACTCCTCTCATAATAGATAAAATAATAAAACATACCCTTTTGTAGTTAACACTTATTTTTTTGAAGCACTACAGACGTATGCAACAATCAATGCAAGATCTCCGATGAAATTCTCATCCAAATTGGACTCCAAATAACTCCACGAAAGGAATTGTCAAGAAACATTGAACATCAATTCCGGAATGCTGGCGAGGTGAAAATTTGTCATTCTCAGGAGTTGAACCCCATGTACGGATTATAGATATAGTAAGATTATTGAACGGCAATTCCCGTTCCCGGATTTAAACCCTGAAGAAAAGATCGAGCTAGTGTTAATATTAAGAAATAAGCGTCGATCTCAAGCAAAAGCACTAACGCATAAATAATGCAATGTAAATGAACAAAATATAATAAGTTATGAATTTAAAGATAGAAACTTAATACGAGTTGCAATAGATAGACAATTATAAAATTTAAAAGAAAACTAGACAATTAAAATAAGCTATTACTATTTGAAGAAGAATACAATTTACCAATTACAAAACTTTACATCAAATACAATAAATTTATCATAAGTCAAAATTAGTTTTACATAGACCAAAATCGAATCTAGTAGTCAAGAAATTGCAAGTCCAGTTGCAACGTAGTTTCCTTAGTACAAAAATATAATTTTATGCAACCCGTGATAAATTTCCAGCTCTCGGAATACTAAAATAAAACAAATTACTTACCATGTTTAAATGGGCAAGAAGAAATAACTTTATTCAAAAGTTGTAAATTTAAAATACACGTAATAAAAATTACTACATATTAACCGAACTGAACTCAACGACAATTCAACCGAGAGTGTCTTGTCATGCAAATGGAGTAGCTCGACGAGAGGGCGAAACGTAGTTAGCAGTAAAAGCGGTAGAGCGCACCACCGGACGGTGAGTTAATTAACGTCGCCAGTAGATTCGAGTTATCGGCAACCAAAACAACTAGCGAACGCCAACAAAACCAAAACAAAACGTAACAATCTGAAAGCAGATGTTACATATTGTTGAGTTTAAATTAGTTGATTTACGAAGGACTTCAGCAGTTTTTTTGCATTTAGCACTCTGAACTTCTCTATTTATTTTACTTACTACGTGGGACGTACAGTAACTAACGAGACACAAAACATGCATTGAGAAAAAAAGTTTCATTAAAATAATGACAATGAGACTTTTGATTGTTTATTTGAAAAAAAAGCTCCACCTGAAACGTGCACGCTCCATGACCAATATCAGTGATGAAAGCCTCATCACTGAGACTTTTGCTATCCGAACATGAAATTAGGCGGAAATTTATATGAGTATGATGAAACAAGATGGTAAAAAGCGTTTGAACTCCAGCACAAATACAAACAGCAAAGCTTTGAGTGGACACGCCCGGATTTTTCTACCAAAATTTAAATAAAAGTACAACCGTCAGCCGGTAAAGTGACGTTTGACAGACGTTTTGGAGTTACATAACCCAATTTTGGATCATTTCGGTTTAGTGTCAAGAGTGCTTTAAAATGTTCAAAGAAAAACAGACAATACACTCCTTAACATTATTCTGGATGCCAATAGGCGACTGTATATTGTAGGATTTGTTGAAGCATATCATTTCCTTGGTGACGGCGATGCCACAAAAATTTACCAAGTTAGAAATGATGCATTGATCGGTGCGTGCCACAGCGAACGTTGTGACACATAGTTATTTTCAAAGAATGCAACGATGGTAAATTTTTGCGACTAACAGTAATGAAAAACAATATTTTTTTGGATAGACAATATTTTTTAACACTTTCAATTGATATTTAGTATCTATTATTAAATTAATACAACAATTTCTACATGTGAAGCTAATGTTCCAAAACTTGATTTACTTGAAGTAGCGTGCAGTCATCACCGCAGTCCTACAGTTGGCCAAGAAGATCTCTTGGCCAGAGGCGCTTCAAACGTCTGCGCTGAAAATCCGGTATCGCCTTAGTGTACATGTTTTGTATGAAAGGGTTTTCATGTAATTCAAATTTGTCATGCATCGTCTTGTATAGTTGTTTCGCGACAACAATTACGTATGGGATTTGTAAGTCTTTGTGCAACATCGAGTTTGTGATGTAAAAAGGGTATTGCGTTATCGTTTTTAGAATCTTGTTCTGGATCGCTGGTATAAGTTTCGTGTGAAAAGGTTTAGCAGATCCCGAAAGTTTAACTTCATATGTCCTGATTGTTCTTAAGACTGTCTTGTAGATTGTTAATTTTTGTGACATGTTTAATTTAGAACGTCTATCGAGTAAGCGTTTCAGTTGATAGAAGCGTCTTTTGAGTTTGTGGCGTGTGTGTGTGTAACATGTGCGTTGCATGTAAGTTTTCTGTCAATGTGTAAGCCTAAGTAGCGTGTTTGAGTAGTGAAAGATAACGGAATATTATTAATGCAAATGGTTTTTCAGTTTTGTCGTCTAAGAGGAAACGTCATTTGCTGCGATTGTTTTCATTAATTTTAATTTTCCATAGTTTAACCCATATCTGGTGTAAATGGTTTTGTGTCTTTTGAGTTGCAATTACAGGATCGGCATCAACCGCAAGAACTGCCATATCATCAGCAAACATAGCCATAGTTGCATGGATACAATTTGGTAAGTCATTGGTGCTTACAGAAAACAGCATTGGTGCAAGTACGCTTCCTTGCGGTACCCCAGCATTGACTTCATACATTTCAGAAAGTTCGTCACCTTGTTTAACTCTGAAGTAACGTTCCACTAGAAACGATTTTATTACTAGATACAGGCTATCTGGAAGTATTAGTTTTAATTTGTATAGGAGTCCATCATGCCACACCCGACCAAAGGCTTGAGATACAACAAGAAACACGGCTGAACAATATTGTCTGTTTTAAAGAGCTGAAGAGATTATATCAATAAGTCGGTGAAATTGCTGAAGTGTGGAACGAGTTGAACGAAATCCGAACTGAAGATCAGTAAATGTGTTTGAAACATCGATAAACGGTACAAGGCGTGGTATAAGAAGTTTCTCAAATAGTTTGGAGAGAATAGAGAGTAAGCGAATTGGCCTGTAAGAAGTTAGTTGGTGAGGTGGTTTATCTGGTTTCAAGAAGAGAATTACGATAGAGTACTTTCACTGAATAGGGAAGTGAGCGACTCGGAGAATGGAATTGCAGATGTGAGTTAAGTGTATGGTGGATTTTCTAGGAAGGTGGCGCAAAAGTATTGAAGTAATACGATCATATCCCGAGGCTTTGCCTAATGGCAGGTCGTGAAGTGCTCGAAAGAGTTCTCTGGGGGATACTGGCTTTGGAGGAAGGCTAAGTTGCAGAGGAGCATTAAGGAAATTTTCTATGCTCGGATGATCTTCGTGTTGTAGGTTGTGTGGTTGGAATGTGTTATGCAAGTGCTGAGCAAGCATTTCTGCTTTCTCTTTATTGGTAGTCGTCCAAGAACCATGAGGTCGTTGTAGAATAAATGAAGGATTGTTAAGGGTGCGCCTCAGAAGTACGAGAAAATCGCCGAGCGATTTCAGTTGCTACCGCTAGGTGCGCTCTCATAATCTCAGTATTGTGTAGGTAAAAGTGGGGGCATTTAAAGGCAGTAGTAGGGAGCTGTAGATCAACGTGTGCTGTTATGCATGCGAGCATCTGTGGTCCGGTGTTGCCAAAAGGCTGACTCTAACATCGAATGATGTCAACCATATGAAATAAAACTAGATTGCCGAATTCTAAGACTACTTACTCTACTACTAAATTATTACTAAAAAATATTTGTATTACAACTTATATTGTTAGGTATAATTTGGTTACAGGTTCTTAAAAACTCATAATAAAAATATTAAATATTCTACTCTCATAAATAATACAAAATCAAACGGAACTCTTACTTTCATTTACAAATTAATATTAGTATCTGTACAGAATTTAAGTTTTAATAATTATTATATTTTAAAATTCAATGAACTTTCATGTATTCAATTTGGTTCTTGCGAATTTAAAAACGAAGACACGTTTAATTTAAAGAAATCTAATTTTTAACCTAGGCCTCCTTTAATTTTTATTTTATTTCCTTTAGAAATTATTTTATTTCTTTGTTATTTTATGTTCAACTAAATGTTGTGACATTTTATTAGCAAGCGTAACAAAATACTCTTCCTAATTACAAAAATATTTCTGTAACTTATACTTTTTATGTAGGCCTACAGATACCGCTTTTTGTTTACTTCTCTTAAAAATTTCAGTTCACTTAAAAAAGTTTAACGCGCTCTTTTTCTAGAAAAAACTACTCGAAAGCGGGAAAGATATAGCCTATTGTAAAAATAAACATTTTACTTGAATGCTGCTAAGACGACTGTAACAATTTTTAGTGGTATTTTTTGTGAGTGGATTTGAAAACAATAATCACTCCACATTACAAGAACACACTCAGCGATTAGAATACATCAACTAAAGCTTACAATTAAAAACTTAGTATGATAATAAATGAAACAAAACGAAATACCGCTAATATAGTAAATTACACTACCGCTAAAAAGTAAATTTAGTTTTTATGTAAAAGCATGTGTTTATAAGATCAAATGTGATTCAGAAGATTGTAATAACTTTTACATCAGGTTGATATCTAGGTCCTTTTAAAAATTATTTCAAGAACATTTAAAAGCTTATAAAATATGGTAAACAGAAATCTAATAATGCAGAAAACATTCAAATAAATAACCATACATTTTCTATAGTAACACACTAACTGTTTTGGAAACAAAAAACAACAAATACAAAATTCAAACTTTAGAGAAAATTGAGATAAAGAACAATAATGATAATTTAATAAACGAACAAACACAATTTAATAATGATTAAATTACTAATAACTAATTTAATGATTTTATACTGGTTAACATTGATTACAGTAAGCCCTCTGTTAATCGACGGGTAGTCAACCGAAGGGTATTTGTTAATGAATGTTTAAATAAATTAATTAATTAATTTTTTTATGATTTTTGTATAAAATAACCCCTATTAAAACTCTAAAATGTAGCAGTAATTGCATAGGTAAAATTATAATGCTGATTTGTACTTATTTCATTGTTACATTGACATGCGTGTTTTACTTTGAAATGTGTGTTTATTTCACGTATATTTTACATGTACCGTATTTATATACACTGAAGACGGCAGACGGCTGGAAACATGCCGAGATGTGTTTTTGAACTGAAGTTTATATACGAGTACATTATAGCCTAAAAATTGTTTTAATTTTATTTCGAATCCAATAAACACAATTTCTTGTTATTATTATACACGCACACGAATTACACACAAAAAATATGCTGATATCAAAATAAAGTAACAATGTAAAATGCTATATACTCATAGCATGAAAAAGTTAAAAAATTCAATGGATCACTTTTGTTTAACACAACTTGTAATTTTTGTTTCATTAGCCACAGCACACAGCGTAGTCGCTCAATTCCTTCAGATGTAAAACGTCGTAATGAGATTTTATACAAACTTGTCCTTCGCATGTTGGCCCTACTAGAACTATTGAACTTTAATGTAGGTTGTGATATTTTCCATATAGGCTATATCCACCATATTTGATGCAAAAATTAGCCCCCAAAAAATTCAGTAAAACTGTTTTTCACCAGAGGAACTGAAATCAGGGCGAAATTTTTCGTTAGCTGTAACTCGCAAATGAAGCGTTTGCGGACATTATGTTTATATGAACTTTTTTCTTATTTTTAACTCTACAATAATTTACAAAATCATTTTACCATAATTTAAAACCAGCCTGTTTACTAACAACATAAATCAATACCTCTCCAAATAACAAACATTAATTAAACAAATTAAAAACAATAATCATTCCACATTTAATACCTATAAGACAATAAATATTTACCATTTAACAAAAAATGGTACACGTACATATTATCAAAAACAGACACAGCGATTACAATCTATAAACTGAAACTTACATTTAAAAACCTAGTAGACCTACAATGATAAATGAAACAAAACTAAATACCGCAAAAATAGTAAATTGCACTGCTGCCTACATTATACATTAGGTAATTTTTACATACCATTATGTAGTAAATGACATTACCGCTAACATAGTAAAACTAAATACAGCTAATAATAAATAGTAAATTTAGTTTATATGAAGAACCAGGTGTTTATAAGATCAAAATGTGATTCAGAAGATTGTGATAATTTTTACATCAGGATAATATCTAGGTCCTTTTAAAAATGATTTTAAGAATATTTACAAGCGTATAAAATATGTTAAACAAAAATATAATAATACATAACACATTCAAATAAATAACGATACATTTTTTATATTAAAACACATAACTTTTGGAAACAATTTACAAGAAATACAAAATTCAAACTTCGGAGAAAATTGAAATAGAAACATCAATATGTAGTGATAATTTAATAAAAGAATTAACACAATTTAATAATGATTACTGGTTAAAATCTACCACAGTAGGTCCTCTGTTAACCGACTTAGTGCTGACCGACGGGTAGTCGGTCAAGTGAAAAGCTCAGTTTAACGGAAGAGGTATTTGTCTAATGTTTAAATAATGTAATATTAAATAATTTGTAAATAATGTTTAAATAAATAATTTTTTCTATGATTTTTGTAAAACATTACCCCTACTCTTGTTATTATTTACACTGTACTGTACACGCACACGATTTACACACAAAAAATGCTGATACGAAAATAAACTAACTATGTAATAAAGTATAGGTACTACACAAATAACATAACAAAGTTAAAGGATTCAGTGGATTACTTTTGTTTAACATAACTTGTAATTTTTGTTTGTTTGGCCACAGCACGCTGTGTAATCTGTCCGCTTTTTCAAATGTAAAACGTCAGAGTTTATAAAAATCTTTCCTTCGCATGTTGGTCTACTACTATTGTACTTAACTAATTTAGGCCCTAATTAGATTAATACAGTAATGTAAGTATCGTACAAAATCATAAGAGAAATAGTTTACATCAGCTCATGAATTAAAAAACTTTTTTACCTTAAAAAACAAAACCGGAGTTTTAGTGGTCGGCAGGGGGTTCATCGGTTAACCCGGAGAGTCGGATAACAGAAGTCGATTAACAGAGGGTCTACTGCATAAGTAAAAGTTATCTATAGCAAATAAATTTTAGTTCCAATTGCCATTTATGAATAATTTTTCTTCATACAATTTTTAAGTTTTATGTATTTTTAACTTGATGAAGCGATGCGCAATGCAAAAGTACTCGTAAATACCAGTAAAAAATACAAGAAATAGCAGAATAGCAAAGTTACGTAAAAAAATTACTTTAATGAAAAAAATTAAGTTTTCATTATGTTTACCCAGAAAAATTATCGAATCATCAAGAACGAATATTTTTCATAATTTTATACTGGTCGTTTTAGTGCAAAGGGATTTTTTTTAAATATCTGCATCACGTTTTTAATTTAACAACATAAATCAATATCTCTCCAAATAACAAACATTAATTAACCAAATTAAAAACAATAATCATTCCACATTTAATACCTATTACAGACAATAAATATTTACCATTTAACAAGAAATGGTACACGTACATATTATGAAAAACAGACACAGCGATTACAATCTATAAACTGAAACTAACAATTAAAAACCTAGTAGACCTACGATAATAAATGAAACAAAACTAAATACCGCAAAAATAGTAAATTACACTACTGCCTACATTATACATTAGTAAATTTTTACATAGCATTATGTAGTAAATGACATTACCGCTAACATAGTAAAACTAAATACAGCTAATAATATATAAATAGTAAATTTAGTTTATAGTTTCCCCAAGAATGTCAGCAGACATGGCGCTTACGCTATCTTGTAAAGCATAAAAATGTGGTAAATGAGGCAATTAATAAAAATATCGTAGGGACCGGTTTTGAGAAAACTGCAAAAGCGTGAAAAATTTTACGAGAAACTGCTACTTCCGGTTGACCGATTTTGATGAAAATGGTCGTGTCGGGCCCCCTTTAGTAGTATGTAACTTAAATTCCAAGTTTCAACTTCGTACGTTATTACGTTCTTTAGATATTTTGTTCACACACACATTCAAAGACCAATCGCTGAAAACATGTTCTTTGGCTGCAGGGGGCCTGAAAACTTATATATAGCCCGTGAAAACTCGTTTAAAAAAATCAACATGAAAACGATACTCTCCTTCCTATAGGCTATATTCACATAGAACAAAAGAAAGTAAAAATACCTGTTTTTAAATTTTAAAAATTTAATTTTAAAATTATTATTAGAAAAAATTAGAAATAAAAAAATATTTGTTTTATCCGAACAGTAGGCTACCAATTAATTACAAAAATAACAATCAGTACTTAGGTCTAACAGTATAATATTTTCCTAAACGAACAATTATCCTTTTCATAATCAATTAAAGTTAATCTTTGTGTAGGTTGGGTGAGCGATTAATTTTACTTCTGTCAAAACAAATACTAACGGGAGTAAACAGTCTACAGGAGACAAACGTATTACTCCATCCGGCAACGTTGTATGACCTAGAGCGAAATCAAGCTGAGGGGAAATGTCCTTGATTAGCAGATAATGTAATGTGTAGTAGTTCCGTAACTGTCAGCTCGGAACGCCATCGAACGGCTGGAAAATTTGTGCTTGTAAAGGTTTTTTTGGATTGCAAGACATCCCCGCTGATAAATAAGTAAACACGTTAAAGTTTATATTTTTAGAATCTAAAAATGATATTCATTTTACTGATACAGACTAATTTGCGACAAATACTTTCCTATCTTTAGAAATAATTTTAGAAAACTTTACAACTTTAAGAGATTTACTTTAATTTTTTAAAGCTTAAACTTAATGCTCATACAAAAACATTTAACTGGTAAATGGAGCGTATTTTAAGCTTTAAAAGGCATGTCAAACTTTAATTATGACTTGCATAACAACCGAGTTGGTTGTAATCATCTAAACCCTTACATTGAGCGGCGCGGCAGAGGTAGAGCGCACCCTTAAAGTTAAGAATTTGTCTTGTCTTGTACCAAAGTGTTTTGTTTTGAGTAGAGAGTGTAGAGAGTATTTGTTCCCTCCATAAAGAAAATTGTACATTAAGGCTACCACGGTAGAATTATCCTTAATCACTCACTCCCTTGCCCTTTCTTCTCTGTACTGCCCGCCAAATCATAATATCTCGCGTGAACAATTTACACTTTTCTTCAATTTTCTTGGAAAAAATTTCATCGCAGGTGGTGACCTTAATTCAAAACATCGACAGTTTGGATGCCGAGTTACAAACCCGCGGGGAAAACCGTTATAAATGAGCTGTTAACTCACAAACATTTTTTTTACTATGCCTCTGCAGAACCCACTTACTATCCCAACAATAATCGTTGTCTCCCAGATATTCTAGATTTCTTTGTATTGTCTAAATTCTTGCCCTACTACGAACTTGAAACTCTTCTTGATCTATCATCTGATAATACACCTGTAATAATTACGTTAAACTCTCAACCAACCAAATTAACGTACAGGCAATCCCTGATCTCGTAATATAGAGAGGAATAAGTACCAACGTATGTTGTCAGAAACAACAAACCTGGGAATTTCTCTGAAAACCCCTAGTGAAATCAAGCGTGGAGTAGAAATCTTCGCAAAGAATCTACAAAGCGCAGCTTGGGACTGTTATGAAGGAGGGAACATGGAATTTAAACACATACCAAACGTTCCTTCTTACATCCGTCGAATGATAGTTGCTAAGCGCCGATGTCGTCGTTTATGGTAAAGAAACGGATATCCTAGCGTCAAAGCAGAACTTAATAAGCTAAATTATCATTTATAAGTTGTCCTTTTGTGTTACAGAGCAGATAGATTTATGGCTTACTATGAGACACTCTCTACTCAAAACAAGACAATTTTGAAACCGCAAAATAAGTACTTTGACGTAATTGTTTGTATTCATGTCACTGTGTTTTAGAGCAAAGCCAACGCTGTCGGTTTTCTAAAGGCATTTTTTATCAAGGTCATTTTTGCATTTACGTTGATTATGTAAATCTGCTTTTCCTAGAAAAAACGTTAACTATCTTCTTCATCTTTTATTGTAACCATCAATTCAATAAAATTTATTAATACGCTAACAACAAGATGGTTCGTCTGCGAATGTTAATAAATAGTAATATATTAGTAAAAGTGGTAAACTGTTGTAAGGTAATTAGTGACAACAAATCCACACGCTCATATGAAACAGCCCTTTATGCAATCTAAAAAGTTCTAAAATAATTATAATAAACACACAAGTTCATTGATTGTTAGATCAATTAATTATGAGTTTTAGTATACAGTAAGTGATATTTATGCGTTAAAAACAGATATTTTTGACTGTATATATATACTTCCAAACTTGAAAAATGCTGTGATCATCTTAAATAAATTGAAAAACAGCATTTTTAAAGCTCTTTATATCTACTGCAGCGTCGTGCGATCTCAGGAAGTTAAGCCCTAATATGAATTCGTCCAAGATGTCAGCGACAAACACCCAGGCTTGTAGTTTGTAACACCCGAGTATTATATTAACTAAGGCTTCGTCCTTAATAGGGCAGTAGCTACCCGAAGCGGTCTGCACGGCGTACTTCTGGTTTACTTATCTTCACTTGCAGCTGGTCGCATTGTCCGGCCGGATTACTTAAATAGAGACCGCCGTGTCCACAGTAAAGAAGCATGGCCTGTAATTTAATAATCCGTCGGCAATGAGGCTTAAATATCCTTTTATAACTAACCCATTTGTTACTTTGTCACTCTATTATCTAATTTTTAACATTTTATGAATGAAGTACTAGAAATTTTCTCGAACCAACTCTTCTTCGATATTGTCACAATATTCTATACGTTATTAGGTGAGTTTTTATTGTGCTATTAGAGCGGACGCCAAAAAAGCTTGCCGGTGTAGCTGCTCGAACAGTTCGGATTCAGTCGGTAGATTTCCTGTCTTAGGACCGAACTACCTATTAAATCACAGGCGCTGAACGATGTAAATTATCATTTATTAGCGACGTCAAAAACACTCAATTGTAAACATTGTATACAACAGTTAAAAGATTCACTATCGAGCGTCCGTAGTAGAAGGTTGTGTTCTTGCTGTGCTCTTAATAGATAAGCGATTAGCCTGTCGGTTCAAGTTGTGCCATTTGTTTTGTATGAAGTTATTAAAATTTTCATCATCATTGTTATTACTATTATTGTTGTTATTCTTTGTTTAATTTAAAAAAAAAACTATTTTTAAAACGCGCCGGCGTATATTTTTTAACGTAAGTTTATGTCAAATATACAAAATTACTTCTCGCCGGTTGGCAAACGCGGTCGGTCGAACAGCTCGCCGGAACAACTAATTCGGTCACAAAAAGTTTCCAAGTGTGGTATGTCAGAAATGCCGAATGCAAGTGAAATATCGTCTATTCTTGAAGGCTTATTGGACAGAAAATTGAAGAATTTTGCCTCTAAAGAAGACATTAATTTATTAATGGTGGAAATAAAAGGGTTGCGAGAGGAAAATCGTGTCCTTAAGGAGGAAGTGAATAGCCTCAAGATGCAAAATAAAGAGTTTCAGTCTCGGCTTGATGACATGGAAGATAGGAGCCGGAGGAACAATTTAATATTTAAAGGAATAAAGCGGGGTGCTGAAGATAATCCGGTAGATTTAGTTAAGAATTTTTGTGTTTCTATGTTGGGTTCACGTAGCAAGTTATGGGTAAATAGGGCGCATATACTAGGAAAGAACAAGGTGAACAGTCCGATAATTGCGCATATCCCAGATGACTACGATTTAAATTATATTATTAAAAACGCCAATAAATTAAAAGGTACGGATTATGTGGTGCATCGCGACTGTTGTAAAGCAACCAGGGCCAAAAGAGCTAAGTTATTCGCCCTAAAGAAAGAGCTTAAACGGTACGCAACGAACAAGCAAGTTTATGTTTCCAAGGACAAGTTGGTAGTTGAAGGAAGGTTATTCTCAGTGGAAAATGAAAAATTTATGGCGGGTTCTGTAGATGGCTTCTGTGAATTGTCAAGACTTCTGGGACAAGATGTTAAGGGTCTGGAAAACAAAATTTTTCACCAAACTATGAGCAGGAGGGACTGAAAGGGAGTCGTCTGCCAGAATGAGAATAAGATTCACGAGCAGACAGCAGATGAATTAAAATCTTCATTGTTAAGTATTTTAAGTTATAATGTGGCTGGTCTTTCAGGTAAGCAATTATGTTTTTTTCAGTTTTTAAATAACTATGATATTTTTTGTTTGAGTGAAACCTTTGTAGAAAATATTAATGTTGATAGGTACACAAGTTATTTGAAAGATTATACCCTACATTGGGAACCAGCCGTTAGAGAGTCTGTTCGTGGTAGAGCTAAAGGGGGTATTCTGATTGGGTTTAAATCAATTTTAAGCAAATATATACAATTTGTAAATTTTGGGGATAGGAACGTAGTTAAACTTTCTATTGGGGGTAAGAATTTTTATATTATTTTTGTTTATCTGTCGGGTGGTCTCGAGAAGGATTGGGAGCGCGATTTTAACGAAGTGGTTAATTTTTTGGACGAATACGGTGCTAATAAAAATATTATTATAATGGGTGATTTTAACTGCAGGACTGCGAGTGAACAGGTTTTGCCGGGTCAGTTAAGATTTGAAGGCAGCCTCCGTGCAAGTAGGGCATCCAAAGATGACATTGTAAATTCTAAGGGTAGAGCCTTTTTAAATCTCTGTGATAATAACAATTTGGTTATTTTAAATGGTCGAACTGAGGATGATCGATTGGGTGATTTTACGTATATAGGCCCAAAAGGGTCTTCCGTGATTGACTATTGTTGTATGTCAACGACCGGCTTGTCGATAATAAAATCATTTAAGGCGGGTGCTGAAATATTTTCTGATCACATGCCAATAGTACTGGATTTATATTTAAATGTAAATAATGTAGATAATAGTGTCCTGCTGCCTCTTTTACCGAAATTGGAACTCTGCGACTGATGAGCAATATCGGACAAAGTTGCGTAGTAGATGTGAAAATTTGTTGCTACCATGTGAAATAAATGAGGCACGTAATTTACTAGCGGATATAGTATATAAGGCAGTTGGATACGTAGGTAGTTCTGAAAACAATGTCAGAGAAAATAAGATACCTGCTGGAAAGCAGGTATGGTTTGATAGGGAGTGTGGTGCGGCTCGGTCTAGGGTGTTCAGGTGGTTAAATCTGTATAGGAAGAATGGTTTCGATCTGATGAGGACTGAGTACTTAAATGCATTGAGTAGTTACAAATTATTGTGTGAGAATAAGAAAAGGGAATGCTTTAGTGAGATGGTTCGGGACATTAAGCAGGCTAGGGATGTAAGTAGCTTTTGGGAATGTGCAAATAAATTTAAAATGAAAAAATTTAAGTGTGCTCCTCAAATAAATCCCCAAGAGTGGGTTAATTATTTTCAGGGTCTTTTCGACGCCGGTGCACTCCGTGACCGTGGAATCGCGTACGCTGCTCCACATTATACTGATCCTTTGCTGGATGCGGATATAAGTTGTGAGGAATTGGTACTGGTTTTGAGGAGCGCCAAAGTAAATAAAGCTCCTGGGCAAGACCGAATTCCATACGAATTCTATAAGAAGGCCCCAGCCGAATACTTAAATTTGATGGTTAACTATTTTAATAAAATTTTTAATTACGGAAGGGTTCCCCACTCTTTTAGAAAATCAATTATATTCCCATTACACAAAAAAGGGGATTTGGCAAATGTAGGTAATTATAGGGGGATTTCGTTTTTAGATACAATTGTTAAACTTTTTACGGGAATTTTATTGAATAGATTGCAGAATTGGGTAATACGTATTCTAATTCTGCCAAATGTCGATGGACCCCATTTGCATTCCATAGTAATATGGTCAAGGAATTACATGTCACATTATTGTCTGGCATTTTGTGAAATTAAAACCTGAAGTAGCTGCGTCATTAAAGTAAACGAAGGAGTAAACATGAATTATATATCTGTAATAAATGTGGTTAATTGTGTAGCAATGTCTGATGGTGGATTAATGGTGTTTTCTATGTGGGTTGATGAATTATCTCGATATGAAATTTGAAGCGTGGCTGGTGAGTTTGATTTGGCTACCTGAGAGTAAGAGATTTGATGTTGATTGTCCGATTAAACTTGTAGTGGAGCGTCCCGATTCGATGGTTGAGCCGTAGATGACGTGATGTGGTTAGATGTGTGATCCTGATTGGAAGTGGAGGGAATGAGCGAACGTCAGTTGTAGGCACTCGTACAGTTATCTTGTACATTATCTTGTTTGGCGGGACGAGTAACTGGTTTGCGAGACCATCCGAAACGAACGAAGGTCTGTCTATCCATGAAGTCCAAAAAATATTTTTTAAGTTGAGCGGGGGGAGGCCAGTGTGAAGTTAGCCCCTCTCGGCGTTTTTTCACTTGTTTGGACGGAACAAACAAAAAACTTTCCGGAATAATCCGGTAGAAACGTAGACCGATCAATTTTACAAGTTAATTTTTGAAATTTTTCTGTAGGGGCCAACTTTACAGTCCTGGTTTAAACTTCTACAGGTTTAGCTAAGTAAAACAAGGAATGAGATGGTTTACAATTGCCTTCCTCGCCGAGTTGAAAAATATGCTTATCAGTATGCCAGGCCGTCTGAAAAGCACCTATTTTCCACCCTGCAAATGACATACCTCACGTTATTCACCACAGGGTCTGGCTGCATATTGAAATTCATTACGCTCAGAGGAGATATAACTCTGACAAGTATCTTTTACACTTGTACCTCTTCTGTTCTTAAATACTTCAGTCATATGTTTGGCTTACCATGTGATAAAAACAGAACTAAATTTTTTTAGTCCTGGAACAAGCAAATCGAGTCCAAAAAATTTAACACTCCACCTGCCTGTTATGTGCAACCCCTTACAGTACTATTATTTTATTAAAGGCAGTTGCCACTGACAATCAGAACATGCATTTTATTCGTCACTTGGGCGAGTAAATTTAAATCGATAATTCAAAGGATACCCACATCGAGAAAATGTTTACAAAACGGCGAAATTTTTTTTACAAAAGATAATAAATTGATAAGAGAGTAGATTAGTCGATTTTTTGAAAGTAAATTCAGTACACTCGCAAATGTCCAACACGAGTTCTGAAAGTATAGGTCAACAGAGACTGTAATTTCCCGATACTAAAGAAGCTTTTTTATTTTTTTTTATTTTAGTAAAGCTTTTGACCGTGTCCCGTATGATTTACCCATAAAAAAATTTAGGTGTATGGTATTAGAGGGATATTAGAGGGTCGAATTGCCATCCAATCGTTGCAAAGTGAAAACAAAATACCTAAATATGAAATTTTATACAAGTTAAAAGGGGAGTTCAACGAGTTAGAATTTAAAGACTGTCGTATTTCTAATTTTTATTAACGATCTCGGTGATTTTCTTGCCTCCTTCAATGTTATATTATTTGCTGATGATACGACAATATCTCTCGAAGATGAAAACTATGAACAAGGTTTAAAACTAAAGAAGCTTGAAGTAAGCTAGTTCTCAACTCAGATAAAACTGTGGCCAAATGCTTCACTGGTCGTAAGGAAATTAGTAACCAAAGTAAAAATATCTCCATTAATGACAATATATCAAAATCTTTTGTAACAGGTAAGTTACTAAATTTTTAGAATTAATATTAGGTAGCAAACTATCCTAGGACAGGCGTATTAAGGAACGTGTCTGCTATTTAATCAAATTCTACTGCTACGCCCTAAAACGCTTAAAAATTAAATTACCTCCCTATTCGAAAATTTTCGAGAGTTTCGTGGTCATATATATTGTATCAATACATTTTTTTATACATTATTAATAAATTAATTACAAAATTTCCAATTTACACATTGTACACGATTTCTAATGAAGCATGCGTTAAAATCACGACAATAAGGACACATATATATATGTATATATATATATATCCCGAAATATAATTTTTATATAGTATAATTATATTATATTATTGTTATATTAATTCAATTCATTTTATTTTCGTTTTCTACAAAGATAATTTCCGTCAGACCTGGGTCTGTCGACAGAAATATACAAAAGTAAATTCACAAAATAAACAATAAAATTAAAAATACAAAAATTCAATAACACAGATTGTTAACAATAAAATAAAAAGTAGAAGTTACAATATAAAAAGCCTGCTTACCTTATAAAAATACTAATAAAGTGCAAAAATAATATATCTAATACATATAAAATCATAGTTCTTAAATATAATTGAGTTATTAAGAAATAGGTAAAAAATGAATACAAAATGAAAATAAAATAGCATCAAAATATTACCATGAATTACAAAAGCGGTATTAAAAAATGGAGTATAGCAAACAGCAAAAAAGATTATAATAAAAATAATAATAACAAAAAAAAAGTTTTAAATAATAATACTAATAAAAAGGGAATGATGAAATTTTTAATCTTAAGTCCAACAATTAAAGCTCCGTTCATTGACTGCTGGCACTCGTACATATCATGTTACATTTCCAGCCCAAGTTAGTAATGTTATTTTTAATTCCTTGTATTTGCATAATTCCTAGCGCTCCGCGCGGCAGGCAGATAGTGGGACTGTCTGCAGGCGCTAATATTGAAAGGGCATTCGGCGACAAAGGCTTGCCCTCGTAGATACGTGACTTAAGGTATCCCCATAGAAATAAATCATATGTGGACAGGTCAGCTGACCATGGATGCCATGAAACGTCGCCAAATCTTGATATGAGATGTTTAAGAAACAGTTTGCAAAGAACAGCCATGGTTGCTCTGGTGGTGTGTGCCGTATCCCCATCTTGTTGAAACCATTAATGTTCATGTACTAAACGTTTTCTTAGTAATTCGTAAATGAGAAAAGTGTTGACCACATTAATGTAACGCTCAGACGCTACTGTAACGGTAACCCAATTTCTTAAAAAAAAAGTATTGTCCAATGACGCCGAATTTTCTATAGCGCACCAACCCGTACTTTGGGGTTATGCAGTGGTTATTTGTAAAATTGTCGCGGATTTTTCCCAGCCCGATACAGACTATTTTGTCTGCTGACGGCCCCATTTAGGTGGAAATGGGTCTCGCCACCAACATGTTTTCATTCTGTTCAAAAAGAGCACGCAAACTTTGTGCGAATGTCACTCGTTGGAGGTAATCTCTTACATTCAATTTCAATTTGGAACAGACTGATAGTAAAATGCTATGAGACGAGGAGGGGATTGTACCCGCTGCACGCCCCACATTTCATATTGGCCGAGTAACGGCCACATCAAAAACACTTGGTTCCTAAGGCTCACCAACTGTTAGGTAAATAGAAAACAGGCGGGAATAGAAGCAAACAAGGGTACTTATCATCGGTGACACTATGACTATCCTCTTCCTTACCCTGTGATGCATGGACATTCCTTTTCCTTTGCCTGTAGGCCTATAGAAAATCTTTATTAGTTTATTTCATGACTGTACTACTTATTGGTCGCTACGAATACTGCATTTTACAGTTCGTAAACAGCTGCTACCTGATGGTGTTACAAATGTTTAATTTCTTTTGACATCCTCTTCTTCCCCTGTACCGTTCAAAAATTGCATTAGTAATTAAAATAATGCTAAGGGAAGTAAAAATCTAAAAAAAAACCATTTTCATCAAATTAAGTAGTACCTAATATAAATAAGGTAAATATAAGTAGGCTACCTAATTTCCATCAGTGAGTTTTGCTAGTTTCTCTATTCCTTTCCTATACTGGTTGCCTCTGATATTTTGAGATTTTTTTCCCAATTAACTTCAACATCACTCCATTGGAGATGAGGTTGAAGTTGATTGGAAGAAAGGAATTGAAGTAAATTGAATTCATCTCAAACTTTTTTTCTAGTTTCTTTCAGATTTTTAAATTTTTATTGGTTTAGTCATTGCATTGTATCAAAATTTGGGTGTGAAACACTCACACTATTTTCTTTAGCCAATCAAAATAATGAAAATATAAAATATATTTTATATTTAGTAAACAAAGTTAAAAATTCAAAACATAACCAAATTTTTATCATCAGTGAATGACGCTAAATGAAAATCAATCACTGTATAGACTTTAAAAAACGAAAAGAAATATAAGTTAAATTTTTTTTTCTATAATGTTGACCATATAGGTCTATATAATTTTGTCGTAAATTAAAAAGAAAATTGGCTGCAATCTTACACGTTTCCATGTCGGAATTTCAAAATCGAAAGTTTATCGGAAATAGAATACACATGTTCAGGCCCAATTGTTGCAAGTTATAAGTGGTACATTAAAACTCAAAATTAATTATAAATTTGTTTATGTAAATTTTGTTAGTAAATATTATTTTATTAATATTAAAAATATTAAATACTTAAGTCTTAACAAATAATTTTACTCAGATATTTAATTAATTGAATACATGTCAAGAAGAAAAACAACAAATATTTTTCTCGGTTACTAAAACACATCTGGCCGCCTCCGTAGCGTAGCGGTTAGCGCATTGGCCTGCCACGCCGAGGTCCTGGGTTCGATTCCCGGCCGGGGTTTGGAAATTTTCACGTGTCAAATCCCACAGTAAATTTTTTTTTTTTTTTTTTTTTTTGGTTTAACGTCCGACTGTTCCGCAATTACTGCTAATGCAGACGGTGAAGGATGAAATGATATTTTGTAACGTATGATGAGAGGCGAGCACGTTACCAACAGTAAATGTTACACAATCCACCGTAGTCGCCAATGACCAAGCAGTTGATGCGACTTTAAATAAATAAATTAACAATAATAATAAAACACATCTGTTTTAGTTACGGTGGAGTATAGACAAATTTTGTTATCAAACTTTACTTTACAATTTCAAATTGAACATATGATAAATAAAGAAATACTACACTGCGGCCATCTTACCTCTGGATTAACGGAGATTGGGCGGTGAATCACGCTACTCATTCTAATATTTTTGAAATTGACACTGTTAATCGTAAGATATATTCAACAAGTCATAATTATGTAGTATAAATCCAACAAAGAGATATATGACAAACAAGAGTTCTAAGTTACAGAGTTCTTAAAATGAATTTTAAAAAATACTTGTTTTCGGAAAATTGCAATTAAAGTTGGTTAAAATTTGAGTTATAATACTATTCAATTAGTGTATTTCTATTAGTAGGCCTATTTACTTTCTTTGTGTTTGTCAGATACATGTCTTACTTATGTACAATTTTTTGCTGAATCCAGTGATGTTTTCAAATAAAATTGATATTTGAAATAGTTAAAATCATGTAGTAGATTTTTTGAGATCATGTCAAATGTAAAAATTCAGACACTATTTCGAACGGCCGTACTCTGCCATTCACGATTCAGGTGATGACTTCCTATCACAGAGGCGCTAAAGTCTAATAGTTTCCGAAACATTCAAGATCCTTTGCCGTTACTCTGGAACATTGTAGACAAACTCAAAATAACTACTTTTCTTCTAAATTTTGTTTCTTAGAACTCCTATTTAAAATATCTCATTCATCGCAGTTTACTATCCTTATTCAACACACGCCACCGCATTTTTACTTTCTCTTGCCTATATGAATATATAGGAAGGAAAGTATTGTTTTCATGTCGATTTTAAGAAATCGAGTTTTCACCGGATCTATATGTTTTCAGACCCCCTGAACCCAAAAAACATGTTTTTAGCGATTGGTCTGTGTGTGTGTGTGTGTGTCTGTGTGTGTGCGTGTGTGTGTGTGTGTGTGTGTGTGTGTGTGTGTGTGTGTGTGTGTGTGTGTGTGTGTGTACAAAATATCTCAAGAACGGAACATCGTACGAACTTGAAACTTAAAACTTAAGTTACATACCACTACCGGACCCGACACGAACATTTTCATCAAAATCGGTCAACCGGAAGTAGTAGTTTATTCGTATAATTTTTCACTTTTTGCAATTTTCTCAAAAACTGGTCCAACGATTTTTTTTTAAATCGCCTTAATTACTAAAATTTTTATTCTCTACAAGATAGGGTAGGCGGCATGTTTGTTGAAATTCTGGATGAGGCTGTTTTCACGTAAAAACATACTTTTTTTAAGATTACGGCTTTAAAATGCAATTTAGCGAACATTTTTTTAATGAAAGTTGTAGAGAATTTAAAAACCTACAACTTTTATTTCACACATTTTTTTGTAAAACGCTTAGTTTAGCAGTAATTAGCGATTTTCTAATTTTTTCTCACGAAAACGTGTGAAAAATCGATTTTTTTAACATTTCGGCTTTAGTATGCATTTTACGACAAAAGTGTATATGATTAAACTTATAGGAAATTAAAAGATCTACAACTTTTATTTAGAGCATTTTTCTCTACAGAGCCTAGTTTAGAGAGAAAGAGTGATTTTCCGTATTTCTAAGCCAAACTGAGGTTGATTTTTATTATGCGTCTTTCACTCATGATTAAAATTAGGTTATGTTTATTGAGGTTAGTCGTTTGTTTATTTCTTATGTTTTGTTACTAATGTTAGGTTTATTGTTAATTATTTGCACTGGCAAGAGAAAGTTGTGTGAGTGTTTCACACCAGATTATTTAGTTTTCTATAACTTTGATTTATACACTTTTGTCGTTTAATAGATACTAAGGCCGAATTTATCATAACTTTGTAAATTTTTATGGCGTCGTATTCACCAAGGAAATGACTGCTTCAATAAATCCTACAATATACAGTCGTCTATTGGCGTCCAGAATAAAGGTAAGGAGTGTATTATCCGTGTTTCTAAAGAAAATTTTCAAACACTATTGACACTTAAACGAAATGATCTAAAGTTAGGTCTTGTGACTCCAAAAAGTCTGTCAAACGTCACTTTACCGCCTGACGGGCGGACTTTTATTTATTTATGGGTAGAAAAATCCGGGCGTGTCCACTCAAGGCATTGCTGTTTGTATTTGTGCTGGAGTTGAAACGCTTTTTACCATCCTGTTTCAACATACTTTAGTAAATTTCCATCAAATTTCATGTTCGGATAACAAAAGTCTCATCACTGATATTGGTCATGGAGCGTGCACGTTTCAAGTGGAGCTGGCATTTTTCAAATAAACAAACGAAAAACTTATTGTCATTATTTTAATGAAACTTTCTTTCTCTATACATGTTTTTCAGCCTCGTTAGTTACTGTTCGTCCCTTTTAGTTAATAAAATAAATTTAGTCTGCACAAGCAAAACGTGGAGAGAAAATAATATTAGCTAACCTGCGAACATAAGTCTGTAATGTGTTGTATGACATACATGTGATAGGCGTTAACTGTTGTATAATAATAATAATAATAATAATAATAATAAATGTGCTTTATTCCTTATTATTTAAATTACAAAAATATCTTTAACAAATTATAAAATTCGTTAGGCTGTTATCAGTTAATTAATTGAAATGTCTTTTCTCAGCACAGATTGGCTTGACCGAAGTCGTCCGCCAGATTCACTAACACAAATACCTTTAAATTCTGTACAGCTGAAATATAAATTTAAAACAAAAATATACACTATATACGTTTAGTAAGAAACAAATCAAAGTAAAAATAAATACAATTAATAAGAGAATTTAGATAACATAGATAATACAATATTTAAATATCAGTGGCTGGTCTTTCTAATTAACCAAACTAATTTTTACTTACACAGATAAAATTATTATTAAAGACAATTTTTTTTTCTTTTTTTTTTAATTTTTTAAAAATGAAAGTTAACAAAGGTGCACACATCACTATTATTACATTAATAATTGAACTCATCAACCAGCCAGCGCCTGTACCTCTTAGCTTGACGAATATAGCCAATAAGGGCATTCCAGTCCCTACCTTCTAAATAGCATATAATTTCATTTCTATTTAACCTACGGCACCCAAACGACTTTATTCTTAGTTCATTCAGAACCGAGCAGACCCCAATAAAATGTTCCACTGTCTCCTTTTCTCGCAAGTTGCACAGGGAACAACACTGTCTCTCTTCTTCCCTGTGCGGCCCATTATTTTTTAATACCGGCTGACCTCCTCTAGCCCTAAAAATGATACTGATTGAGGCCCGATCATATTCATCAGAGATGTATGTTTTTTCACCCATATTAAACGTCAGTTGCTTATATAAAGTATTGTATTCAGCCCTCATTGCCCTCTCAATCCATTTTTTCCTCGTGTTTTCCCTTATTTTCCCCAAAATGTAATTTAATTGCCGCCTCCAATCATCTCCATTAGAAGCAGTCAGCTGACAATGAAATCTAGCCGCTAATTCTCGCCACCACTTAAACCACCCCACTTCCTGAACAATTGTAACTTCAGCCAATTTTTTGGGCAACCTTCGAGCGGGCAACTCTAACACTTTTAACACGTACTTAACGTGCAGTAAAAATAAAAACTGCCACATCAAGTCCACGCCAGTTTCCAAATATATTACATAATTAGGCGTATTATTTGGAATTCCAAATTTTTTTTCAAAGCAAACCTTTGAAAGATTTCAAATTCATCCATATTTTCGTATCCCCATACCTGTGCACCATATGCCACTATTGCCCGACATACTCCGTTAAAGACAGCCCATTTAGCGGAGATTGGAACTTTGTTCTGAGAGCAGAAATTACCCCAAAAACTGTTCAGAGCAAACTTGGCCACCGAAACTCTGTCTCTTGCATAAGTTTTAAAAGACAAGAATGGTGTTAATACTATCCCCAAATATTTATATGAATTTACAACTTCTATTGTTTCACCTCCCATTTCCCAGTGCTCGGTCCGGCCCAATCTTCCCCCCTTTCTAAAAACCATAGTTTTAGATTTTATGAGATTAACAGTTAGCTTCCACTTATCGCAATATATTTTCAAATTATTAATCATAGTTTGTAAAGTTTTAGGGCACACTGACAGAAGAGCGACATCATCTGCATAAAGCAATGCTCGAATTATTAAACTATTGATTTTAACGCCACCCCCTACTTCTTCCTCAAGATCATTCAAAAACAATGCAAAAATCAGTGAGGACAATAAATCCCCTTGTTTTACCCCTTCTAATGTTTCGAATTCTGGAGACAAACCATTATTACACCACACCTGCGACGTTGTGTGCCTGTATAGGTCCATTAAAACGTTCATAAATTTAAAGGATAGCCCAATACTAAACAATTTAAAGAAAAGTGCCTCCCTATTTACTGAATCGAAGGCGGCTTTAAAATCTACGAAAAAACAATATAGTTTGCCCCCCTTTTTCTTTAATACTAAATTTATTATACTAATTAAATTGAAAATATTATCTTTTGTTGAATAACCTCGCCGGAACCCCGCCTGGTTCTCGTGCAACATCTGTTTTGAGTCTACCCAATTCTGCAATCTATTCAATAAAATTCCCGTAAAAAGTTTAACAATTGTATCTAAAAACGAAATCCCCCTATAATTACCTACATTTGCCAAATCCCCTTTTTTGTGTAATGGGAATATAATTGATTTTCTAAAAGAGTGGGGAACCCTTCCGTAATTAAAAATTTTATTAAAATAGTTAACCATCAAATTTAAGTATTCGGCTGGGGCCTTCTTATAGAATTCGTATGGAATTCGGTCTTGCCCAGGAGCTTTATTTACTTTGGCGCTCCTCAAAACCAGTACCAATTCCTCACAACTTATATCCGCATCCAGCAAAGGATCAGTATAATGTGGAGCAGCGTACGCGATTCCACGGTCACGGAGTGCACCGGCGTCGAAAAGACCCTGAAAATAATTAACCCACTCTTGGGGATTTATTTGAGGAGCACACTTAAATTTTTTCATTTTAAATTTATTTGCACATTCCCAAAAGCTACTTACATCCCTAGCCTGCTTAATGTCCCGAACCATCTCACTAAAGCATTCCCTTTTCTTATTCTCACACAATAATTTGTAACTACTCAATGCATTTAAGTACTCAGTCCTCATCAGATCGAAACCATTCTTCCTATACAGATTTAACCACCTGAACACCCTAGACCGAGCCGCACCACACTCCCTATCAAACCATACCTGCTTTCCAGCAGGTATCTTATTTTCTCTGACATTGTTTTCAGAACTACCTACGTATCCAACTGCCTTATATACTATATCCGCTAGTAAATTACGTGCCTCATTTATTTCACATGGTAGCAACAAATTTTCACATCTACTACGCAACTTTGTCCGATATTGCTCATCAGTCGCAGAGTTCCAATTTCGGTAAAAGAGGCAGCAGGACACTATTATCTACATTATTTACATTTAAATATAAATCCAGTACTATTGGCATGTGATCAGAAAATATTTCAGCACCCGCCTTAAATGATTTTATTATCGACAAGCCGGTCGTTGACATACAACAATAGTCAATCACGGAAGACCCTTTTGGGCCTATATACGTAAAATCACCCAATCGATCATCCTCAGTTCGACCATTTAAAATAACCAAATTGTTATTATCACAGAGATTTAAAAAGGCTCTACCCTTAGAATTTACAATGTCATCTTTGGATGCCCTACTTGCACGGAGGCTGCCTTCAAATCTTAACTGACCCGGCAAAACCTGTTCACTCGCAGTCCTGCAGTTAAAATCACCCATTATAATAATATTTTTATTAGCACCGTATTCGTCCAAAAAATTAACCACTTCGTTAAAATCGCGCTCCCAATCCTTCTCGAGACCACCCGACAGATAAACAAAAATAATATAAAAATTCTTACCCCCAATAGAAAGTTTAACTACGTTCCTATCCCCAAAATTTACAAATTGTATATATTTGCTTAAAATTGATTTAAACCCAATCAGAATACCCCCTTTAGCTCTACCACGAACAGACTCTCTAACGGCTGGTTCCCAATGTAGGGTATAATCTTTCAAATAACTTGTGTACCTATCAACATTAATATTTTCTACAAAGGTTTCACTCAAACAAAAAATATCATAGTTATTTAAAAACTGAAAAAAACATAATTGCTTACCTGAAAGACCAGCCACATTATAACTTAAAATACTTAACAATGAAGATTTTAATTCATCTGCTGTCTGCTCGTGAATCTTATTCTCATTCTGGCAGACGACTCCCTTTCAGTCCCTCCTGCTCATAGTTTGGTGAAAAATTTTGTTTTCCAGACCCTTAACATCTTGTCCCAGAAGTCTTGACAATTCACAGAAGCCATCTACAGAACCCGCCATAAATTTTTCATTTTCCACTGAGAATAACCTTCCTTCAACTACCAACTTGTCCTTGGAAACATAAACTTGCTTGTTCGTTGCGTACCGTTTAAGCTCTTTCTTTAGGGCGAATAACTTAGCTCTTTTGGCCCTGGTTGCTTTACAACAGTCGCGATGCACCACATAATCCGTACCTTTTAATTTATTGGCGTTTTTAATAATATAATTTAAATCGTAGTCATCTGGGATATGCGCAATTATCGGACTGTTCACCTTGTTCTTTCCTAGTATATGCGCCCTATTTACCCATAACTTGCTACGTGAACCCAACATAGAAACACAAAAATTCTTAACTAAATCTACCGGATTATCTTCAGCACCCCGCTTTATTCCTTTAAATATTAAATTGTTCCTCCGGCTCCTATCTTCCATGTCATCAAGCCGAGACTGAAACTCTTTATTTTGCATCTTGAGGCTATTCACTTCCTCCTTAAGGACACGATTTTCCTCTCGCAACCCTTTTATTTCCACCATTAATAAATTAATGTCTTCTTTAGAGGCAAAATTCTTCAATTTTCTGTCCAATAAGCCTTCAAGAATAGACGATATTTCACTTGCATTCGGCATTTCTGACATACCACACTTGGAAACTTTTTGTGACCGAATTAGTTGTTCCGGCGAGCTGTTCGACCGACCGCGTTTGCCAACCGGCGAGAAGTAATTTTGTATATTTGACATAAACTTACGTTAAAAAATATACGCCGGCGCGTTTTAAAAATAGTTTTTTTTTTAAATTAAACAAAGAATAACAACAATAATAGTAATAACAATGATGATGAAAATTTTAATAACTTCATACAAAACAAATGGCACAACTTGAACCGACAGGCTAATCGCTTATCTATTAAGAGCACAGCAAGAACACAACCTTCTACTACGGACGCTCGATAGTGAATCTTTTAACTGTTGTATACAATGTTTACAATTGAGTGTTTTTGACGTCGCTAATAAATGATAATTTACATCGTTCAGCGCCTGTGATTTAATAGGTAGTTCGGTCCTAAGACAGGAAATCTACCGACTGAATCCGAACTGTTCGAGCAGCTACACCGGCAAGCTTTTTTGGCGTCCGCTCTAATAGCACAATAAAAACTCACCTAATAACGTATAGAATATTGTGACAATATCGAAGAAGAGTTGGTTCGAGAAAATTTCTAGTACTTCATTCATAAAATGTTAAAAATTAGATAATAGAGTGACAAAGTAACAAATGGGTTAGTTATAAAAGGATATTTAAGCCTCATTGCCGACGGATTATTAAATTACAGGCCATGCTTCTTTACTGTGGACACGGCGGTCTCTATTTAAGTAATCCGGCCGGACAATGCGACCAGCTGCAAGTGAAGATAAGTAAACCAGAAGTACGCCGTGCAGACCGCTTCGGGTAGCTACTGCCCTATTAAGGACGAAGCCTTAGTTAATATAATACTCGGGTGTTACAAACTACAAGCCTGGGTGTTTGTCGCTGACATCTTGGACGAATTCATATTAGGGCTTAACTTCCTGAGATCGCACGACGCTGCAGTAGATATAAAGAGCTTTAAAAATGCTGTTTTTCAATTTATTTAAGATGATCACAGCATTTTTCAAGTTTGGAAGTATATATATACAGTCAAAAATATCTGTTTTTAACGCATAAATATCACTTACTGTATACTAAAACTCATAATTAATTGATCTAACAATCAATGAACTTGTGTGTTTATTATAATTATTTTAGAACTTTTTAGATTGCATAAAGGGCTGTTTCATATGAGCGTGTGGATTTGTTGTCACTAATTACCTTACAACAGTTTACCACTTTTACTAATATATTACTATTTATTAACATTCGCAGACGAACCATCTTGTTGTTAGCGTATTAATAAATTTTATTGAATTGATGGTTACAATAAAAGATGAAGAAGATAGTTAACGTTTTTTCTAGGAAAAGCAGATTTACATAATCAACGTAAATGCAAAAATGACCTTGATAAAAAATGCCTTTAGAAAACCGACAGCGTTGGCTTTGCTCTAAAACACAGTGACATGAATACAAACAATTACGTCAAAGTACTTATTTTGCGGTTTCAAAATTGTCTTGTTTTGAGTAGAGAGTGTCTCATAGTAAGCCATAAATCTATCTGCTCTGTAACACAAAAGGACAACTTATAAATGATAATTTAGCTTATTAAGTTCTGCTTTGACGCTAGGATATCCGTTTCTTTACCATAAACGACGACATCGGCGCTTAGCAACTATCATTCGACGGATGTAAGAAGGAACGTTTGGTATGTGTTTAAATTCCATGTTCCCTCCTTCATAACAGTCCCAAGCTGCGCTTTGTAGATTCTTTGCGAAGATTTCTACTCCACGCTTGATTTCACTAGGGGTTTTCAGAGAAATTCCCAGGTTTGTTGTTTCTGACAACATACGTTGGTACTTATTCCTCTCTATATTACGAGATCAGGGATTGCCTGTACGTTAATTTGGTTGGTTGAGAGTTTAACGTAATTATTACAGGTGTATTATCAGATGATAGATCAAGAAGAGTTTCAAGTTCGTAGTAGGGCAAGAATTTAGACAATACAAAGAAATCTAGAATATCTGGGAGACAACGATTATTGTTGGGATAGTAAGTGGGTTCTGCAGAGGCATAGTAAAAAAAATGTTTGTGAGTTAACAGCTCATTTATAACGGTTTTCCCCGCGGGTTTGTAACTCGGCATCCAAACTGTCGATGTTTTGAATTAAGGTCACCACCTGCGATGAAATTTTTTCCAAGAAAATTGAAGAAAAGTGTAAATTGTTCACGCGAGATATTATGATTTGGCGGGCAGTACAGAGAAGAAAGGGCAAGGGAGTGAGTGATTAAGGATAATTCTACCGTGGTAGCCTTAATGTACAATTTTCTTTATGGAGGGAACAAATACTCTCTACACTCTCTACTCAAAACAAAACACTTTGGTACAAGACAAGACAAATTCTTAACTTTAAGGGTGCGCTCTACCTCTGCCGCGCCGCTCAATGTAAGGGTTTAGATGATTACAACCAACTCGGTTGTTATGCAAGTCATAATTAAAGTTTGACATGCCTTTTAAAGCTTAAAATACGCTCCATTTACCAGTTAAATGTTTTTGTATGAGCATTAAGTTTAAGCTTTAAAAAATTAAAGTAAATCTCTTAAAGTTGTAAAGTTTTCTAAAATTATTTCTAAAGATAGGAAAGTATTTGTCGCAAATTAGTCTGTATCAGTAAAATGAATATCATTTTTAGATTCTAAAAATATAAACTTTAACGTGTTTACTTATTTATCAGCGGGGATGTCTTGCAATCCAAAAAAACCTTTACAAGCACAAATTTTCCAGCCGTTCGATGGCGTTCCGAGCTGACAGTTACGGAACTACTACACATTACATTATCTGCTAATCAAGGACATTTCCCCTCAGCTTGATTTCGCTCTAGGTCATACAACGTTGCCGGATGGAGTAATACGTTTGTCTCCTGTAGACTGTTTACTCCCGTTAGTATTTGTTTTGACAGAAGTAAAATTAATCGCTCACCCAACCTACACAAAGATTAACTTTAATTGATTATGAAAAGGATAATTGTTCGTTTAGGAAAATATTATACTGTTAGACCTAAGTACTGATTGTTATTTTTGTAATTAATTGGTAGCCTACTGTTCGGATAAAACAAATATTTTTTTATTTCTAATTTTTTCTAATAATAATTTTAAAATTAAATTTTTAAAATTTAAAAACAGGTATTTTTACTTTCTTTTGTTCTATGTGAATATAGCCTATAGGAAGGAGAGTATCGTTTTCATGTTGATTTTTTTAAACGAGTTTTCACGGGCTATATATAAGTTTTCAGGCCCCCTGCAGCCAAAGAACATGTTTTCAGCGATTGGTCTTTGAATGTGTGTGTGAACAAAATATCTAAAGAACGTAATAACGTACGAAGTTGAAACTTGGAATTTAAGTTACATACTACTAAAGGGGGCCCGACACGACCATTTTCATCAAAATCGGTCAACCGGAAGTAGCAGTTTCTCGTAAAATTTTTCACGCTTTTGCAGTTTTCTCAAAACCGGTCCCTACGATATTTTTATTAATTGCCTCATTTACCACATTTTTATGCTTTACAAGATAGCGTAAGCGCCATGTCTGCTGACATTCTTGGGGAAACTATAAACTAAATTTACTATTTATATATTATTAGCTGTATTTAGTTTTACTATGTTAGCGGTAATGTCATTTACTACATAATGCTATGTAAAAATTTACTAATGTATAATGTAGGCAGTAGTGTAATTTACTATTTTTGCGGTATTTAGTTTTGTTTCATTTATTATCGTAGGTCTACTAGGTTTTTAATTGTTAGTTTCAGTTTATAGATTGTAATCGCTGTGTCTGTTTTTCATAATATGTACGTGTACCATTTCTTGTTAAATGGTAAATATTTATTGTCTGTAATAGGTATTAAATGTGGAATGATTATTGTTTTTAATTTGGTTAATTAATGTTTGTTATTTGGAGAGATATTGATTTATGTTGTTAAATTAAAAACGTGATGCAGATATTTAAAAAAAATCCCTTTGCACTAAAACGACCAGTATAAAATTATGAAAAATATTCGTTCTTGATGATTCGATAATTTTTCTGGGTAAACATAATGAAAACTTAATTTTTTTCATTAAAGTAATTTTTTTACGTAACTTTGCTATTCTGCTATTTCTTGTATTTTTTACTGGTATTTACGAGTACTTTTGCATTGCGCATCGCTTCATCAAGTTAAAAATACATAAAACTTAAAAATTGTATGAAGAAAAATTATTCATAAATGGCAATTGGAACTAAAATTTATTTGCTATAGATAACTTTTACTTATGCAGTAGACCCTCTGTTAATCGACTTCTGTTATCCGACTCTCCGGGTTAACCGATGAACCCCCTGCCGACCACTAAAACTCCGGTTTTGTTTTTTAAGGTAAAAAAGTTTTTTAATTCATGAGCTGATGTAAACTATTTCTCTTATGATTTTGTACGATACTTACATTACTGTATTAATCTAATTAGGGCCTAAATTAGTTAAGTACAATAGTAGTAGACCAACATGCGAAGGAAAGATTTTTATAAACTCTGACGTTTTACATTTGAAAAAGCGGACAGATTACACAGCGTGCTGTGGCCAAACAAACAAAAATTACAAGTTATGTTAAACAAAAGTAATCCACTGAATCCTTTAACTTTGTTATGTTATTTGTGTAGTACCTATACTTTATTACATAGTTAGTTTATTTTCGTATCAGCATTTTTTGTGTGTAAATCGTGTGCGTGTACAGTACAGTGTAAATAATAACAAGAGTAGGGGTAATGTTTTACAAAAATCATAGAAAAAATTATTTATTTAAACATTATTTACAAATTATTTAATATTACATTATTTAAACATTAGACAAATACCTCTTCCGTTAAACTGAGCTTTTCACTTGACCGACTACCCGTCGGTCAGCACTAAGTCGGTTAACAGAGGACCTACTGTGGTAGATTTTAACCAGTAATCATTATTAAATTGTGTTAATTCTTTTATTAAATTATCACTACATATTGATGTTTCTATTTCAATTTTCTCCGAAGTTTGAATTTTGTATTTCTTGTAAATTGTTTCCAAAAGTTATGTGTTTTAATATAAAAAATGTATCGTTATTTATTTGAATGTGTTATGTATTATTATATTTTTGTTTAACATATTTTATACGCTTGTAAATATTCTTAAAATCATTTTTAAAAGGACCTAGATATTATCCTGATGTAAAAATTATCACAATCTTCTGAATCACATTTTGATCTTATAAACACCTGGTTCTTCATATAAACTAAATTTACTATTTATTATTAGCTGTATTTAGTTTTACTATGTTAGCGGTAATGTCATTTACTACATAATGGTATGTAAAAATTACCTAATGTATAATGTAGGCAGCAGTGCAATTTACTATTTTTGCGGTATTTAGTTTTGTTTCATTTATCATTGTAGGTCTACTAGGTTTTTAAATGTAAGTTTCAGTTTATAGATTGTAATCGCTGTGTCTGTTTTTGATAATATGTACGTGTACCATTTTTTGTTAAATGGTAAATATTTATTGTCTTATAGGTATTAAATGTGGAATGATTATTGTTTTTAATTTGTTTAATTAATGTTTGTTATTTGGAGAGGTATTGATTTATGTTGTTAGTAAACAGGCTGGTTTTAAATTATGGTAAAATGATTTTGTAAATTATTGTAGAGTTAAAAATAAGAAAAAAGTTCATATAAACATAATGTCCGCAAACGCTTCATTTGCGAGTTACAGCTAACGAAAAATTTCGCCCTGATTTCAGTTCCTCTGGTGAAAAACAGTTTTACTGAATTTTTTGGGGGCTAATTTTTGCATCAAATATGGTGGATATAGCCTATATGGAAAATATCACAACCTACATTAAAGTTCAATAGTTCTAGTAGGGCCAACATGCGAAGGACAAGTTTGTATAAAATCTCATTACGACGTTTTACATCTGAAGGAATTGAGCGACTACGCTGTGTGCTGTGGCTAATGAAACAAAAATTACAAGTTGTGTTAAACAAAAGTGATCCATTGAATTTTTTAACTTTTTCATGCTATGAGTATATAGCATTTTACATTGTTACTTTATTTTGATATCAGCATATTTTTTGTGTGTAATTCGTGTGCGTGTATAATAATAACAAGAAATTGTGTTTATTGGATTCGAAATAAAATTAAAACAATTTTTAGGCTATAATGTACTCGTATATAAACTTCAGTTCAAAAACACATCTCGGCATGTTTCCAGCCGTCTGCCGTCTTCAGTGTATATAAATACGGTACATGTAAAATATACGTGAAATAAACACACATTTCAAAGTAAAACACGCATGTCAATGTAACAATGAAATAAGTACAAATCAGCATTATAATTTTACCTATGCAATTACTGCTACATTTTAGAGTTTTAATAGGGGTTATTTTATACAAAAATCATAAAAAAATTAATTAATTAATTTATTTAAACATTCATTAACAAATACCCTTCGGTTGACTACCCGTCGATTAACAGAGGGCTTACTGTAATCAATGTTAACCAGTATAAAATCATTAAATTAGTTATTAGTAATTTAATCATTATTAAATTGTGTTTGTTCGTTTATTAAATTATCATTATTGTTCTTTATCTCAATTTTCTCTAAAGTTTGAATTTTGTATTTGTTGTTTTTTGTTTCCAAAACAGTTAGTGTGTTACTATAGAAAATGTATGGTTATTTATTTGAATGTTTTCTGCATTATTAGATTTCTGTTTACCATATTTTATAAGCTTTTAAATGTTCTTGAAATAATTTTTAAAAGGACCTAGATAATATCTAGGTAATATTATCAACCTGATGTAAAAGTTATTACAATCTTCTGAATCACATTTGATCTTATAAACACATGCTTTTACATAAAAACTAAATTTACTTTTTAGCGGTAGTGTAATTTACTATATTAGCGGTATTTCGTTTTGTTTCATTTATTATCATACTAAGTTTTTAATTGTAAGCTTTAGTTGATGTATTCTAATCGCTGAGTGTGTTCTTGTAATGTGGAGTGATTATTGTTTTCAAATCCACTCACAAAAAATACCACTAAAAATTGTTACAGTCGTCTTAGCAGCATTCAAGTAAAATGTTTATTTTTACAATAGGCTATATCTTTCCCGCTTTCGAGTAGTTTTTTCTAGAAAAAGAGCGCGTTAAACTTTTTTAAGTGAACTGAAATTTTTAAGAGAAGTAAACAAAAAGCGGTATCTGTAGGCCTACATAAAAAGTATAAGTTACAGAAATATTTTTGTAATTAGGAAGAGTATTTTGTTACGCTTGCTAATAAAATGTCACAACATTTAGTTGAACATAAAATAACAAAGAAATAAAATAATTTCTAAAGGAAATAAAATAAAAATTAAAGGAGGCCTAGGTTAAAAATTAGATTTCTTTAAATTAAACGTGTCTTCGTTTTTAAATTCGCAAGAACCAAATTGAATACATGAAAGTTCATTGAATTTTAAAATATAATAATTATTAAAACTTAAATTCTGTACAGATACTAATATTAATTTGTAAATGAAAGTAAGAGTTCCGTTTGATTTTGTATTATTTATGAGAGTAGAATATTTAATATTTTTATTATGAGTTTTTAAGAACCTGTAACCAAATTATACCTAACAATATAAGTTGTAATACAAATATTTTTTAGTAATAATTTAGTAGTAGAGTAAGTAGTCTTAGAATTCGGCAATCTAGTTTTATTTCATATGGTTGACATCATTCGATGTTAGAGTCAGCCTTTTGGCAACACCGGACCACAGATGCTCGCATGCATAACAGCACACGTTGATCTACAGCTCCCTACTACTGCCTTTAAATGCCCCCACTTTTACCTACACAATACTGAGATTATGAGAGCGCACCTAGCGGTAGCAACTGAAATCGCTCGGCGATTTTCTCGTACTTCTGAGGCGCACCCTTAACAATCCTTCATTTATTCTACAACGACCTCATGGTTCTTGGACGACTACCAATAAAGAGAAAGCAGAAATGCTTGCTCAGCACTTGCATAACACATTCCAACCACACAACCTACAACACGAAGATCATCCGAGCATAGAAAATTTCCTTAATGCTCCTCTGCAACTTAGCCTTCCTCCAAAGCCAGTATCCCCCAGAGAACTCTTTCGAGCACTTCACGACCTGCCATTAGGCAAAGCCTCGGGATATGATCGTATTACTTCAATACTTTTGCGCCACCTTCCTAGAAAATCCACCATACACTTAACTCACATCTGCAATTCCATTCTCCGAGTCGCTCACTTCCCTATTCAGTGAAAGTACTCTATCGTAATTCTCTTCTTGAAACCAGATAAACCACCTCACCAACTAACTTCTTACAGGCCAATTCGAATTCGCTTACTCTCTATTCTCTCCAAACTATTTGAGAAACTTCTTATACCACGCCTTGTACCGTTTATCGATGTTTCAAACACATTTACTGATCTTCAGTTTGGATTTCGTTCAACTCGTTCCACACTTCAGCAATTTCACCGACTTATTGATATAATCTCTTCAGCTCTTTAAAACAGACAATATTGTTCAGCCGTGTTTCTTGTTGTATCTCAAGCCTTTGGTCGGGTGTGGCATGATGGACTCCTATACAAATTAAAACTAATACTTCCAGATAGCCTGTATCTAGTAATAAAATCGTTTCTAGTGGAACGTTACTTCAGAGTTAAACAAGGTGACGAACTTTCTGAAATGTATGAAGTCAATGCTGGGGTACCGCAAGGAAGCGTACTTGCACCAATGCTGTTTTCTGTAAGCACCAATGACTTACCAAATTGTATCCATGCAACTATGGCTATGTTTGCTGATGATATGGCAGTTCTTGCGGTTGATGCCGATCCTGTAATTGCAACTCAAAAGACACAAAACCATTTACACCAGATATGGGTTAAACTATGGAAAATTAAAATTAATGAAAACAATCGCAGCAAATGACGTTTCCTCTTAGACGACAAAACTGAAAAACCATTTGCATTAATAATATTCCGTTATCTTTCACTACTCAAACACGCTACTTAGGCTTACACATTGACAGAAAACTTACATGCAACGCACATGTTACACACACACACGCCACAAACTCAAAAGACGCTTCTATCAACTGAAACGCTTACTCGATATACGTTCTAAATTAAACATGTCACAAAAATTAACAATCTACAAGACAGTCTTAAGAACAATCAGGACATATGAAGTTAAACTTTCGGGATCTGCTAAACCTTTTCACACGAAACTTATACCAGCGATCCAGAACAAGATTCTAAAAACGATAACGCAATACCCTTTTTACATCACAAACTCGATGTTGCACAAAGACTTACAAATCCCATACGTAATTGTTGTCGCGAAACAACTATACAAGACGATGCATGACAAATTTGAATTACATGAAAACCCTTTCATACAAAACATGTACACTAAGGCGATACCGGATTTTCAGCGCAGACGTTTGAAGCGCCTCTGGCCAAGAGATCTTCTTGGCCAACTGTAGGACTGCGGTGATGACTGCACGCTACTTCAAGTAAATCAAGTTTTGGAACATTAGCTTCACATGTAGAAATTGTTGTATTAATTTAATAATAGATACTAAATATCAATTGAAAGTGTTAAAAAATATTGTCTATCCAAAAAAATATTGTTTTTCATTACTGTTAGTCGCAAAAATTTACCATCGTTGCATTCTTTGAAAATAACTATGTGTCACAACGTTCGCTGTGGCACGCACCGATCAATGCATCATTTCTAACTTGGTAAATTTTTGTGGCATCGCCGTCACCAAGGAAATGATATGCTTCAACAAATCCTACAATATACAGTCGCCTATTGGCATCCAGAATAATGTTAAGGAGTGTATTGTCTGTTTTTCTTTGAACATTTTAAAGCACTCTTGACACTAAACCGAAATGATCCAAAATTGGGTTATGTAACTCCAAAACGTCTGTCAAACGTCACTTTACCGGCTGACGGTTGTACTTTTATTTAAATTTTGGTAGAAAAATCCGGGCGTGTCCACTCAAAGCTTTGCTGTTTGTATTTGTGCTGGAGTTCAAACGCTTTTTACCATCTTGTTTCATCATACTCATATAAATTTCCGCCTAATTTCATGTTCGGATAGCAAAAGTCTCAGTGATGAGGCTTTCATCACTGATATTGGTCATGGAGCGTGCACGTTTCAGGTGGAGCTTTTTTTTCAAATAAACAATCAAAAGTCTCATTGTCATTATTTTAATGAAACTTTTTTTCTCAATGCATGTTTTGTGTCTCGTTAGTTACTGTACGTCCCACGTAGTAAGTAAAATAAATAGAGAAGTTCAGAGTGCTAAATGCAAAAAAACTGCTGAAGTCCTTCGTAAATCAACTAATTTAAACTCAACAATATGTAACATCTGCTTTCAGATTGTTACGTTTTGTTTTGGTTTTGTTGGCGTTCGCTAGTTGTTTTGGTTGCCGATAACTCGAATCTACTGGCGACGTTAATTAACTCACCGTCCGGTGGTGCGCTCTACCGCTTTTACTGCTAACTACGTTTCGCCCTCTCGTCGAGCTACTCCATTTGCATGACAAGACACTCTCGGTTGAATTGTCGTTGAGTTCAGTTCGGTTAATATGTAGTAATTTTTATTACGTGTATTTTAAATTTACAACTTTTGAATAAAGTTATTTCTTCTTGCCCATTTAAACATGGTAAGTAATTTGTTTTATTTTAGTATTCCGAGAGCTGGAAATTTATCACGGGTTGCATAAAATTATATTTTTGTACTAAGGAAACTACGTTGCAACTGGACTTGCAATTTCTTGACTACTAGATTCGATTTTGGTCTATGTAAAACTAATTTTGACTTATGATAAATTTATTGTATTTGATGTAAAGTTTTGTAATTGGTAAATTGTATTCTTCTTCAAATAGTAATAGCTTATTTTAATTGTCTAGTTTTCTTTTAAATTTTATAATTGTCTATCTATTGCAACTCGTATTAAGTTTCTATCTTTAAATTCATAACTTATTATATTTTGTTCATTTACATTGCATTATTTATGCGTTAGTGCTTTTGCTTGAGATCGACGCTTATTTCTTAATATTAACACTAGCTCGATCTTTTCTTCAGGGTTTAAATCCGGGAACGGGAATTGCCGTTCAATAATCTTACTATATCTATAATCCGTACATGGGGTTCAACTCCTGAGAATGACAAATTTTCACCTCGCCAGCATTCCGGAATTGATGTTCAATGTTTCTTGACAATTCCTTTCGTGGAGTTATTTGGAGTCCAATTTGGATGAGAATTTCATCGGAGATCTTGCATTGATTGTTGCATACGTCTGTAGTGCTTCAAAAAAATAAGTGTTAACTACAAAAGGGTATGTTTTATTATTTTATCTATTATGAGAGGAGTGCATCCATCTACTTAAGGTGTTTTCAAAGTGATAACCGATGCCTTTTGGGGAAAAGATCACGCCAGAAATTGGTATCCATCTCGTTAACTTCTTGTTTTAGACAGGAAAATTAGTGAATTCAAAGTGACCTGCTTGAAAGGTTTTCCTGTTAATTCTTTTGCTAATCTGAGCAATCAGGAACATTGTTCTGTAAAATTTAATTATTTCCATTTGCATAAAATTTTTAATAATTATTCTAATTTTTTTTACACTTTATTAAAAGGGTTGAATTTGAATTTGTGTAATTTTCTAAATTTAAAATTCTAAAGATAAAATTTAACATTTCATTTCATAATTTTTTTTTATTATTCTTGTTTTACACCTTATCGAAAAGGTTGATTATGAATTTAGTTTTTTTATTTAAAATTCTAAAAGTAATTATGATAAAATATGTATATTGAAAAGAAAGCTGCTAGCATGCTAAACAAAAAGATAAGTTTAAATTCAAAGTAATTTGGCCGTATTTTTTTGATGTTCAGTTATTCATTTAATGAATATATTTTTAATTTTTTTTGTTTTACTTAAGATTTATAAAATTTACCTCACGAAGTACATTTTTAGATCTGATATTGTATTAAACCATCCAACTATTTAAGGTTGGGTAACTTTGTACAATTTTGCTGTTCAATATATATATATTTCTTGTTATAAATTTAAATTATTTTAACTACTTACTTCTAGATTTATTTCATTTATGCAGCGAATTACCCGAGTGTTTGTTTTTTGAGCTTCCTTAAATTTTTTTTATGTTTTGTTAACACCCTAGCCAACCTATCGCTTTTGTTTGCCGTATGTGTTGCCGGCAGCGATAAAGAGATAGTTACAAATAAATAGGAATCGGAATGTAATTAGTAACAGGGAATACACAAATATACCAAAAATTGTTAATAGTAATAATGAAGTTATAGAGAATGGTTCAGAAATTAGTAATTATTTTAATAAGTATTATCAGGAAGTAGCTTCAAAGCTTAAACAGCTGATTACGAAAACTGAAGGATATTATGAAGCTACGGGGGTAGAGTTGTAGATCAATTTGTATTTAGCTCAGTTTCACATGAGAAACTAGAATCAGGTATCGATAGCTTAAAAAGTAAGAAAACGGTAGGGTTAGATGGGATCTCAAGTATTATTGTTAAAGAATGTAAACAATTGTTATTAACACCTCTCCTTCATCTAATTAACTTCTCCCTGGAAAGAGGTGTATTTCGAAAAAAACTGAAGGAAGGTAAAATATTGTCTGTGTTTAAGAATGTCAATACCCAATTAGTTAAAAATTACAGGCCCATAAGTATATTAAACACTATTAGCAAAATTTTTGAAAAGGTAGTGTTCATTAGGTTAATCAGTACTATGTAATACATTCAGTACATCTTGTATCTACCAGTAAACATTTAAATACATCATTTAAGAAAATCAATTACTTGTTCAAGAAGACACATCCAAACTTTTCGGAAGTCATTAACTAAATTCAAACAGATGAAAACCAAGAAAACAAACATTTCTTCTACGTTTTAAAATATCTATATTTTGCCTACCGACATATATTCATCTCAACATATGAAATTCATTACAACAAGATCCAACAACGCTGCTGGTCGCATCAAGTTCCAAGTTAGATTTTACCTCCAAAAATGTTAGTATCACATCTCAAAAAATTACAAGATAAACTTAATCACCACAACAAGACATTGGCTATTCCTATACATCTACTCCGAGAGTATTTGAATCTAAAATTAACCACTTGCACCTTCTATTTCAAACAAATTATCATCAAAATTCAAGTTCCGTTGACATCATTAACTACATCATACCAATTATACCAGTATACACCGTTTCCGCTACAATGGTACGACCAGACCTGTTATCTTTCACATGAACCATTCTACATCATCAATTCTACAACCAGGTTACAAATTATTGACAAATTATCAACATCATGCCAAACCAACGATAGATTATGCCTACTATCTCGCCATATCTATACTCCAACGATGCAAACGTCTTGTGTACAACAACTCATCAAGGGAACAGCAATTCCAGAACTTGAAAAATATTGCGCTTTCACCTGCAGACCAACGGTAGCAACATCCATCTTCGAGAAATCACCGGTTGAGTACTTGATAACAAAATGTTGGTGTTAATGTTGGTGTTAGGTAGGATATTTAATATCCTACCTAACACCAACATTAACTGTCCAACAAAAGTCATTCCGCTTACACCTGTCATCATTGGCATAACGCACCTCTCTTTACCATGTAATTGCGAACTTCAACAAGACCAGAATATCCTTATTCATACAAATTTTCCCTGCGATTCAAGATCTCCTGCAGATTGTACACTAAAACTCTTCATTCCACATTCCTGGACACACTTTGCTGCGTTACCTTTTTTACACCTGCTGGACTACTATCTACTCATCACAAACAACTTATCTCATATTATCCTCAACAAAAATTGGAATATTTCCTTTCCTGTCATCCAACAGGTTGACCCCTCGCCTTCTAACATGAACAAACCAATCCAGACACCTAATCCTTGGAGTGCTATGATTGATCAAAATATATTGTTCACTCTACAATTTATTTATGGTTAACTATTTTAACATGTTTAAATATTTATATCATTTGTACTATGACTATACGTAAAACTCAGAATGTTCAAGGAATTTCTCCTACAGTTACTATTTGTACATTACGGTAGAATCAAAAACAATTATTTTAAAATCTTTTCATAACATTAGGAATAAAACACAAATATGTGCGTTACCATGGGTTACCCATGTAAAGATTACTTGACCATTTCCTTGCAGTAAAGAATTAAAAATTTTTTTTTGCCTTTCTCTTACGTTTCATATTACTTTCTTCTTATTTAGTTTTTCTTTCTTCGTCCATCTCCACCTGCCCAAAGTTTCAAACAAAACAAAAAAAAAATTATTTTATTTTTTTTCCCCAACGGAACGGCGTGTAATATTTTCCAAAAAGAAATTAATTCCGTTTTCTCTTTGTAAAATATTAAAATCCGTCTCCCTTATTTTATTTTTATTCAAGTACATTTTTTTTCAGATCTTTCATTAATAGTTTTTCATAATCTTTTTTTAGGCTTTACATTTACGTTTTATTCCATTCGTTTCACGTAGGCTGGCATTTGGAATGTCATGATTCCACATTTTATCACGTACGTCCGTCCGTTTCTCCCCTCCCTCCGCGCAGTGCTTCTTATCCTGACTTCCGTTAGAAGGGTCCCCACGTGTATTTCACTCTTTCTGTTTGTTTAACTTCTCTCTGAGTTTTCGCTTTTGCATTCTCCTCTGGGAGAGGGAATTTCTCCGCTTTTTCCGTTTGCCGTGTTGTATGTTTGTCTCACGCTAACGTCCGTTGGAGTAACAACTTCTTTCAGGTAACTTATTTCCTCCATTATGATTCGTTTCAAATTTGTAAAATTTAAACGCATTAACTAATTTGGCAATAAATTATTGGTGGTAACGCTATGTAATAATTAAAAAATATATATATAATATATATAAATATAGGCTATATATTTTTTCTTCTCATGTAAATTTCATGTACACATGTGGGGATTATGTACGCATGTACACGTGTCTCTCAATTTTACATCTTTTAGGGTTTCAAGTTTCACCCAAATTTTGGTCCGAATTTTTTTTTTAAATTAAAATATTTCTTTTTTTAATAATCCTTTTTTTCCGTAAATTTCCCCCATTTATATATTTTTCTTCCGTCTTGAATTAAGTTCAGCGTGACCATCTTATATTTTTTAATACCTTCGCTTTGGTTCGAACCTGCTTGTGTCCATAAAATTTTTCCTTCGTGTCGCACATTTTAACGAGAAAAAAACCATTCTTTGTTTAAAAATCTTTAATGTTTCCCTACTAAAAAATGTGCCAAGCCTAATTACAATTCTCTTTCAGTTAGTTTTCCCTCCTACACATGTGTACAATTTTTCTCTAACAAAAAAAATGTTTATTGTAATATAAAATTTTCGTTATTTCGGTTTTTTTTTATTCTAACTAAATAAATTTGTTATCTATTTATGGTTACGTATATAAGTTGTGGCGTTGAGTCCCATGAAGTTTTTTTTATTTCTATTCATTTCACTTAAGTAAATGTTTTTTGTTTCATGACTAAACATTTTTTTTATTAAGTTTCTTTTTATATCTCATATGGAGGGTTTTCATTACTGAGGTTTCTCCATTTCTTTTTTTTTAATTTACCATTTTGGAATCTCTGTTGTCTATTATGCTAATAGAGTTTTTCCTTTTACTCAGTTTAAGCCTGACTGGGGCTTAATTCAGTCAAAAATTTTCTTAAATTTTTTTTATGCCTCTGTCTGAAGACTAATAGTTATGTGATTTTTTAAAGTAAAAAACAAAGTTATATTTTTTTAAATTTTCTCAATACTTTAGTTTTTTCCACATTCAGTTATTTTACTAGTTTCCTATTATTAAAAGTAATTTTTTTTAAATTTTCTATTTCTTTCATCGCAAAGTTTTTTTTCCATACTTTTCTTTTCCAGTATTTTCTTTAGATATTCTATTTTTATTTAAAAATGAAATTTAATTTTGTATTTTGAAAATTCATTTTTTTTGGAAATTGTTTATTTTTTTAAAACCTTATCTTTATCGTCTAGAAAGAAAAACTGCGTAACTATCGGCTTTCAGACAGATAAAAATTAATTTTGTTGGTATTAAAAATATGTTTTGTTCATATTATATAGATAATTATTTTAAGTTTAATTTGGTATTTTCTTTATATGATAAATTATAAGTAACTAAAATACACTAAAATTCTTGGTTTCCAAATATATCTCTCGCACTCAGAAAAGAGAATTTAAATTTTCTTGGTTTTTTTTTGTATTGTAGTCATTATTCAGTCATTTATTTATTTTTAGTTTTTATTTTTAAATGAATTTTTTTGTATACATAAGTTTTTGTTTGACATATTTCTTCAATATGTTTTGGAATAAATTAGTTTGTTTTAAGTCCATTTACTGTGTCAGATTGTAAATTTTTTTTTGTTTCTCGAACCGGCATAGATTTTCTTCAAATCTTGTCTCCGCTGTACTAAAAGCGAGATTTTGACCATCATCTGGGCTACGTTATTTGAATCACTGGGTTGCCACATTCCTGAATCCAATTTCAGTTCCTGATTCGAAATGTGGATGGTGGATGCCCCAATTTTTTTTTAAGTTCCAGTGTTGGTGGGTGGGCCGTTTTTTCCCTTTTATTTATTTTTTGTCGATGAAGTGGGCCACCCTTGGGATTCTCCCGGTGGGGAATTACAATAGTGTTCATCCACTCCGAAATCTGGTGAAGGAAAATACTGTCTACGCCACAAGGCGTTGCAATTGCATATTTTTTAAAATTTTTTTTCTAATAAAATTGGTGGTGTCGTTTAGACACATAAACCGCTTACAGATAGGGTTCTCAAGTATTATTGTTTAAGAATGAAAACAATTTTTATTAACACCTCTCTTTCATCTAATTAACTTCTCCCTAGAAAGAGGTGTATTTCGAAAAAAACTGAAGGAAGGTAAAATATTGCCTGTGTTTAAGAATGTCAATACCCAATTAGTTAAAAATTACAGGCCCATAAGTATATTAAACACTATTAGCAAAATTTTTGAAAAGGTAGTGTTCATTAGGTTAATCAGTTTTTTGACTGAAAACCTTATCATCTCAAAAGATCAGCATGGTTTCCAAAAGGGTAGGTCAACCAAAACTGCTATTGTCTCAGTTTTTGAGCAGATGGTTGATATATTGGATGCAGGAGAGAAGCCCTTAACTGTGTTTTTAGATCTCAGTAAAGCTTTCGACTGTGTTGATCATGAAGTCTTGTTGAAAATGTTAGAGTCATTAGGTATAAGGGACGTAGAACTTAAAAGGTTTCAGTCTTATCTGGTAGGTAGAGTATAGTGCGTAGAAATAACTAGAGTAGTTAGGGGGAAACTTATAAAAATTTTGTCTGAAAAGCTTGATGTCAAAGCTGGTGTTCCACAGGGTTAAATTTTAGGTCCCATTTTGTTTTTGTTGTATATAAATAGATTACCAGAAATCTTACCAACGGTAGAGCTTTATTGTTTGCTGATAATACTTCAATGAATCTGTAATCCAATTTCTGAATGAATTAATGTTAACAGTTAATTGGAAAAAGTGTCAGTTCTTACAGATCAAAAACAAACACAATGAATGGGAATACAGAGAAGTGGATGTCTTTATACAAAATAATATTCTAGATCATGTGCAAACATGGTAATTTCTAGGAGCGTCACTTGAAAGGACCCTATCGTGAGATTATTACACCGATCAAATTTGTGGTAAAATATCATCTTGGGTATTTGCATTAAAACAAATTGCCAGATTAAATGATAAAAAATTGCTTATAGCAGCTTATCATGGTTTAATTTTATCTCATATCAGGTATGCCATATTAGTATGGGGTAATTCATCAAAGGAAAGAGTTTTTAAAATAGAGAAAAAGCTATTAGGTGTATGATGGCAGTCAACCACCTTACCTCATGCAGATCACTATTAAAAAGTTGTAATTGCTCACAGTTCTTTCTTTGTACATTTTTGAAGTGATAATGTACGTAAAGAAAAATATCTTTTTACAGAATTTAGATTTTCACAACCACTACACAAGAAACAGAATCGATTAATATGTTACTAATAACAAAACTAATATTGTTTGAACAAAAACCAACTTATGGACGTAGAAAATACATCAATAATTTGGCTCAAGGTTTAAAAAGTTGTGACAATTTAAGTCATTTTAAAAAAAAAGCTAAAACAATATTTGATTGATGAAACATTTTACATGTGCACGAATTCCTTTCTAAATAGTTTTGGTTGAAAGGTATTTAACTTTTAATTAAACAAATATTGTGTATAATTTGATACAAAAGGGTTCTTGACAAGCCTACTACTGAGTTAAGCAGTAGCAGGAAAAAATCATTGGTAAGTGATGAATTTATCATTGTGTTTGATATTTTTATTTTTCATTTTGTGTGATATTTGATTCAATGGGATTCATGACAAGCCTACTGAAGTAAGCAGTGGCAAACACAATTTTTTGGTGGTAAGTGATGAATTTATCTTAAGTGATAAATTTTCAAATTATCAGTTTTATCTTGACATGTCCTATACTCCCTTTGGAGTCTCCTGGATGGAAAAAAATTATTCGGCACAAGGAAAACATGGGAAGGAAAACAGGCGGTTACAGGAATTTAGTTAAACGACAAAATTTCATAACACAAAACTGGAATAATAAAATATTATATTTATTTACGTTACTGACGTTGCAGAAAAGTATAAGGTCTCATACGTTTATTGGAACTAGTTCATGAGGAAACAAGTATAAATCAAACGGCAATTATACATGAACATTGTTACATCAATGGATATGATGCGTCCAATGCAATTCCGCACATATTCTTTCCACGTATTATTCTTATGTAACCCTTTTCGCCAAAAGTTTCTGCCCAAGAGTTCTTAACGATCCAAAATTTTGTTCCATTTTCTTCGCCATACCCTACAACTGCTACTCCATGATTTAGGATATCTTTACATTCAGGATCATCAAATATACCTGCAACAGAGTAGCAAAAAAATTTTACGAACAAAACGTAAACATTCTCTTCATTACCTCCCTTACTCTATGTATAGCCCTATATACAAGGAAGGAAAGTAGTGTTTTCATGTCGATTTTTAGAAATCGAGTTTTCACCGGAAATACACGTTTCAGGTACTTGAATAATAATTTTTGCATTGTGTTTGTGTGTGATCAAAATATTCTAAGTACGGAATATAATAAAAAGTTGAATTTGGGACTTAAGTTTAGCACCCCTACTTGGAAACTCGATGCAAACATGTAAACCAAAATTGGCCAACCGAAAGTACTATTTATTTATACGTTTATTTGAGCAGTTATTAACATTTTCGCGAGTCTCTTAAAAACGCCTCGCAAAATCTTCGCTAATATTGCCACATTTACTACATTATATGTTCTCTACAAGGAAGGGTAAGTGCCACGTCTGCTGAAATACTTGGGGAGGCTGTACTACAAGGTAATAAAGTTTTTTTTTAAATTTCGGTGTTGGTATCCATTAAAGGACAAAAGAACTAAGGTTGTAGAATATTGAAATAACTACCACTTTTATTCGAAGAAGTTTCTTGCAGAGCTTAGTCAACATTAATTAGTGATGTTCCGTTTGTTTTTAGGTTTTACAGAGCTTGATTTTAATTTTGCGTCGTTCACTTACTATTCGAGTTAAGTTATGTTGTTCATTTTTCATTGTTTAGTAATGATGAAACATATGGGCTACAATGTTCATTATTTACATAGCTATAATAAGGTCGTATAGCCTGATTTTCGTAACAAGAGCACTGGGCAAAACGTGCGTCTGCATAAGTATAGTCTTGTATGTATTGCAATAGTGCAGCGTATGTAATCGGTCAAAATTTTGAAAGTGTCACTTTTTGCAGATTGATTTGTCCCGAAGCAAATTCTTGAGATTTTTTGGATTTTTTTGTAAGTAATACATTCGTTGTATTATAAAAAACTTGTTTTTAAAAGGACTCGTCAAAATATTCAATCAGTTAATTTTAATGATTTGTTGAAATATTTTATAAGCCACGGTACTGACCTACTATCCACGGTACTGGCTTTCACACGGTATTGATATGAAATCCATCGTATTTACATTGCCACAATAATGACAATATTTTCAATTTATCAAGTACTTCATTCATTCTCACCCAACAGAACCATAAAGGACGTTTCGACAAAACAAAAAACAAAAATTTTGTAAAAATCTATTATTATATTTGTATATAATAATATTCTAAAACGAAACTAATTGTTACAAACTTAAGAACTTATTCTGATTTTTAATCTAACCAATAACTAATTTTGAAATGCCAAAAAATTGAAATGTTTTTAAATAATCGCGTAAAAAACTCATGCTTTCATTTTCACATAACAATTTTCTCATGTGCACTTTTGGGCGTAGAGTTCACTTACAGGTAGGTCTACTTGAACAGGGATGAAGTTACTTGATCAGGGTTAGTTTTATCTTGAAATCCTCAATGAAAATCGGTAAAAAATTTTCTTACCTTGGAAAAATAGTTTCGGTTACGGAACTATCTGAAGAATTTGTGTTTTCTTAATAAAAAAATCCTTTTCTCTGTAAGAAGAGAAGTCATCTGCTGTAAATAGATCAGTTGTCAACACTTTTTAAGATATATCACTTTCACATCATCCACATTGACTGGTTTAACAATAGCAATACGTAGGCATTTTCCTGGATGTTTTGAACCTACTTCTTCTTTTGCAATCACAAGACTGTACGACCCAACAGTAAGTAAAGATACTTCATGATTTTCCAATTTTTAACGTGCTTTTTGTTCCACAACTTCTTCACTGCCACTAAACACATCGCTAAATTGTAATCTTCTACTTCCATCAGAAGTACTGGATATTGGCCCAAGTTCCTGATGTTTGGAAATATTTGAATCATCTTCTTCAATGAAAGCGATTTTACCTAGACCACAGTGGGAACATTTATCGTTGTACTCTGGGTCAGAACAAGACATACTCCGAAACCATATTGTTTGAATTCCTGATCTTACTAGCAAATGGTGCACTTTTAAAGTTCCTTTAAATAGTAAATCCTTACCCTTTTGAATTTCATCGTTAAATTTTGCAATGTCCTCTTTTGGAATTAGTTATCTGTCAGTTAAACTGTAAAAGCTTTCCCAAATAACAGTCTTCTAACCACTTTTGAATTACTTTTCCGAAACTCAGGCGTTATCTTCGATATTTTTTACCCTAGTCCTTGGCGTTGCGGTTCATCATTTCCCTCTGTATTTTTTTCTGACGCTGACAACGTTTCTTGTATTTTGGTAATTGTTTTTTAACGATTTATTTTCTTTTCTTAAGGCTTGTTTTTCTTTATACCGCTTAATTCTATTTCTGTTACGACGTCTTCTGTCTGATACATGATAAAGGTTTTCAGGTTGTTCATCGAAAATTGGAGGACTACTATCTTTTAATAATTTCTTCTCCCTTTCCACATTCTTCATCCTTAGTCTAGACAAACTTTTTTGTTCCTTCCATTTTTTTCTAACTTTACGCTGTGTATTTCTACGTTACCAACAGATTAACGTTTTTTATGTAGTTTTTGTTTTAAATATTTTTCATAGTCCTTCCTCTTCTGTTATTGTTTTTTAGCAGGGTCATACCTAATCTTCTTTCTCCTTTATCTTTCTTGCTCTCTCTTCTTACTTAATTTTTCCTCATCGCAAACCTTCTTCTTCTTTGCCATGTCTGAAGTTACCTCGAATAGAATAATAAACTGAAAATTTCTTTTATTTCCTATTTCAGTGGTTCCCAAACTATATGCTTAACATATAGTCCTTGAGTTAGAATGACATGCCGCTTGTATTACTTGAAACCATAATTATGGTACACAACAAAATAGGAATATTTAAATTTAGGCTGCTACTTACAGTATAATAATACGTTCATAAATGTTTTTATTAATACAACAACTGCTACTGTTTTATTATATCTCATTATTGTCATTTTTTAATCTCTGTAAAATAGGAAAAATTTATTTGTGTGAAGGAAAAATTACGTTTGGTTAAAAAAAAACATTTTACTGACTGAATTCTAATTTAAAAAAATTCAAAATGAGGTACGCTTTATCTCAACGAATTGCTCCATACCCTAATATATTTTATAAAACTACAAAATTTCATGAAAGTAGTTAAAACCGTTTTAAATATTAAAAATGCGACAACTAACGTTCTATTTTATTTTGTTAATATTATATTTGTTAATATAGATTACTAGGGCACAGAACAGAAACATTGAACAAAATATAATAAACATTTTACTTCAGCGACTGTACTTTTGACCCAAACAACATTATGTCCGTACCGTGGCTTATTTTTCAGTACAGTGGCATGTAATTTCCATGGTACTGACACCCACGGTACTGACATTTTTCAGGTTATGTTGTAATTACGGCTCTCAATGTTAAAACAAACAATTAGAAAGTGAACTACATATCAATATTCTTATAATACTTAATAAAATCAAAGTAATATAAATTTAACATAACTGACAGCAAAGTTATATGGTACACGGTACTGACGATACCAAAGGTTTTTTACGTATTTCGAACATAAAATCTTAAAATATATCAATATAAACACGAACTGAATTTTAACAAAATGGCTAAATGAACTCCGACAATAAAATAGGCGAGAGTCATTGTACGATACGGTCCACCGGTTGATAGATAAGCGCACAATTCAAATTTTTCATTACCCCACGGTACGGATTGAATAACTTCTGGGACATTGTTCAAAACGCAAAAATTCAAATATCTTAGTATTAATCTTAATTTTTTATAATATAAAATGTAATAAGTAGTAAGGAAAGTAGATATAAATTAAAAAGTGAATGAATTAATGTAGGTAAATAAAAATTTTTAATATGAAAGTGCCAATGCCGGTATCGGGACAGCCACAGTACTGACATTCCATTCATATTTTGCAAGATTTTTCTATTAAACTTTTTTATTTTACTGGAGGTTAAAAATATAAAGACAACAAAATATTATGTTTGATTACCGCAGAAGAAAGCTGCATATTTCTTGCAATTTTTGTTGTTATACCTACGGGACATCAAAGTGACACTTTCAAAATTTTGACCCAATCAACAATGGAACAGCATGCCTACATAATACAAAAGGTTTTGACAATTTTCAACAGCATTCTGACTGTACATCTTACTGTTGGTTAGAGGGGTACGCGGGGTCGAAATCAAGTATGCGCATGCGTAGTCCTGCGCTCATAGCAATTGGTTTGAGCTTTATGCGTACCTATTACATATTGTTCAACTCTCCGTTTAAAAAATCTAGTGCCTTATTCACTTCCTCCACTGTCTTTCCCCGTTTAATTTATGCTTTTATTTTTCACTTTTTAAAGAGACAAAAACAAAAAAATCTACTTATTTAATTTGATTTACTTTAACTAGGTATTATGGTAATTCGGGTTTAACTTACCTTTTTCGTAAAGAGCGAATTTCTTGTTAACTTCAACAGCAACCGATATAGGACCAATTTTAGCTACGGCTTCTTGCAGTGCTTTTTCATTTTTATCTACATTTTTATAACCATCACATGTTGCACCTATTCCTTCTTTGGTGAAATTACAGGGCCGCTCCTATCATCAAATCGAAAGGAAAGATATATTATTTAAGAAGATGATTAGTAATGTTGTGTCATATAATATTTTTCATTTCTACATTGCGAGTGATCTGTAAAATGGCCAATAGTAACAACCTGTTGTTACTTGCATTAAATGTATAATATTAAAAATTTAATTTGCAATCTGTTACTCAAAATTTTCAGTTTTGATATATATGTATATTCTTTAATGTAATAATGAAGGTGTATTTTTTCCTACGCAGAGCGAAGAGCTACATCCTGAATACATTATCCATTACTGAATACAATGAATCTACAGCAGAAAGCAATAAACATTCCAATGTAGAAAAAAACCGGTTCGTAGACACGGACAGCTGAATGAATGTATATTATAGGTATCACGAGTGCGATATTTTAATTTTTTTAATTTAATTATTTAAAGTCGCATCAACACCTTGAAAATCTGCGACTACGGTGTGTTATGGAACGTTGGGTTGTGACTTGTTATAATTTCCAGACCCTAGCTAGAAATGGAACCCGGGACTTCTGCGTGGTAGGCCAGCGCGCTACCACTATGCTACGGAGGCGGCCAGTGCAATTTTTGTGCCATGGGGCTATATGTGACTTTATCTCAGGCAATACCCTTGGCCATCGAATGTTGTGTCATTGAGAACTTCAAAGAAGTGACACGTTTAGAAATATAATCATTCTTTTATACAGTCAAAAAGTTCTAAAGGCATTAAATTTCTAGTACAAGCAAATATGCGAGTGCTTATAGAACGTCATGGAAATGGAATACAACATGGTAACCTCTGTGTGGGTACCAGTTCACAGAAAGTTTGCCGGTAAGTGTCAACATTCACAGATTGATGCATGACTAAGGTCTTTACGTAGGTTTATCGGATTTGAATCAACTTTGGGGTCAGTAAATCCGTGACATGTCTTTGATTGGATCAGAAATTTACACTCGTCTAACTGGAATCGAAGCGCAGCAGCACATTTACGGGAACCGTAAAATACCTTAATCGAAGACTCAAACTGTGTTTTATGACGAATAATATTTTTAAAAACAATGGTACCTACGCTTTTCTGAGGGACTCGAGATGAATCTTAATGATATATTTTTATTTTGTTACATTAACAACATTTCATTCTGTTATCAGCTTTTTGTAATATTGTAATTGCTTACTAATTTAAATAAAAATATCAATGAATATTCTGGCATAATATTCTAGTATTATAAACCCTACAATCAAATTTAATAATAGAAGAAAAAGTTTATTCTTCAAAACACTACATATCATTCAATTGTTTTTGGACCCTTGAGGAAGGACGGTCAGTGACACAAGACCTCTGCTTGAGGATAACTTTTTTTTTACAAGTCTGTTTAAAGTACTAATTGTACCCCACCATTGAAGCCCACATGTTCACATGGGTTTTAAAAGGGGTTTATATAAAATAATTTTTGAATCGTTTGACAAAGGTGAGTATTTACCAGTTAACCAGTGTAGTTTACGTACTGTCAGCTGAAGGTGTTTTTTTTAATTATTATGTGATGTTTCCATGTGAGGCGACGATTTAAATATAGTCCCACGTAGTTTACTGCTGTGTTTTCTGGTAGTGTAATATTGTTAACGTTGCCAGTCATTTTATCGTAGTGTAAAATGTGTTATGTGTTAATTTGTTTTCAGTAACTTTCGTTCTCCATTTTATTTACCATTTTTCAAAAGATGTAAGGAATTCTTGTAGGAATTGTGCCGCAATAGTTGGGTCTCCATGGATAGCGAGAATGGTTGTGTCGTGTGTAAAGGTCGCTATGATCGGTTTTGGAGTTAGCGGTGAGTCAGATGTGAACAATCGATATAAAAACGGACCGAGAACACTTCATTGTAGTACACCTGATTTAATATCAGGTAGGTAAGAATAATGGTTTCGAAATGTTACTTGAATATAACTAAGATCTAATACGACTGCATTTACAAATAGACAGGATTCAGTAAAAGTACTTCAATTTAAAATAATAAACCAACGTGTTAGAATAAAATTGCGAGGCTAGATTCTATAAATCAATGAATTGTTGGTGAAACTAATATGTAATGTAGAGTAGTGGGATAATTTAAAATTCTTTTTGCGCATTGCAGAGCTCTAGAAGGCTCGTCAGACATCTTCCTAGCTGGTAGAAATAACTGGATTGGTTCTGAGAACGTATATCTTAATTGTACAATTTAACTTTTTCTGCATAGAACCATGCAACACAATCATATATGCAAATAATTTAACAAGACACTACTTACCTCTGGTTTGTACGGATACGATTCTTCTGTATCAATACCTTTGTTATTTTTGACATACGTAAAACAGTTAGTCATTAAACCTCCACCGCATCCATTGTTACCTTCCAATTTTGAACAATCAACTAAGTTACTTTCACTCAATGAAACTAACTTTTTATGCTTGATTGCATGCTGGCCTTCCAAGGCACAAACCTTAAGTGAAGTAAAAATAAATTTGTTAAATCAAAAGAATTAGTTAAGGTTGTTTTATAAATGGCTTAATTAAAAACTACAAAACAGTTTGTTTTGAGAGCTGTAGTACAGGATTTAAACCATAAATGATACTTTATGTTAATTTTTGTTAATACTATTATTACTGACTACAGCACAGATAAAAGAAAGATTGCTTTTTCATTAGGTACTATAACTGAAAAATACAAAATCAATTGTTCAAGGTTAACTCATAAGAGTAATTGATTTTTCGATTCAATAGATGTTATATACGCTGTTTAGAAAATGTTCCAAAAGTCCAAGTACGTCTTAATTTTTGGAATGTAAGGAATATTTCAATAACTTTTTTTGATGAATCAAACACTGTTGTCCTCTATCTTGAATGTAACGTTATTTTTGTAAGTACGATGGTGGTTATAGACACATCTTTTCAATGCAAAATTTTAAGACAATGTGAATGGCGAAATCCGCACATCGATATCTCAATGGCTTAAAGGATATTTTCTTTTATTTACACTTAAGCGACACCTTTCAATGTCATTGGACAACACCTTTTCGAATATGCCGCAAAGCAAGCTTGTCCTGTTAACAGCTACGTCAATTTATGGTTGGTATCACCGTATTTTCCTCTTTTTTTACACCTCTACATTAGGAATAAACCATTTGTCCACTCCCTGCTCTCTCTTCACTCCATCTCCTTTGCCACTTGCAGAATAACTGCCTCCATTATTCTTCGTTATCAAAACCAGCTTGCCGGTCTTCATTTTCTGACGCCACTACATCCTAAGTAAGTTTCTCCGAAATCACCAGGGCTGCCGCTGTAAATATTGTTCTATAGGTATTACATATTTTCAGTTCCAATTTTTGTAACTGAAATTTGATTTAATTCATTGCATTCATCAAATGTAGTGAGGTTTCTGCCCTCCAACTGGTAAAAATGTCACTCGAGTTCTCATAATTGCTGTCAAGAATTCTGCTTTAGACTGAGAAAAATTCGAAACTGTTGAAACAAACCTAATTATTAAAGTCAATTATGAGCGAGAATTCTTCAGTGAATTGTTGCTTATACAATGTTACAGAGCCCATTTTAGCCAACGGGCTTACATGAATACTTTTTAAAATACATAAGTTTGAACGTAACGTTGTTTTAGCATATAAAATAAACATAATATAATATACTTATTCCTTATATAAATGAGGAAATTGGAGTTGAACAGGTTAAACACATTAAATCTTTTACTCGTTTAAAAACAGACCGAGTTTAATGCTGCTGCAACTAGTCTGTCAAAAGCAATAAACTTATCTTCACTAGTGAGAGATTGTATTGGGAATACAGTCTCCTCGTACATACGTAACTGTTAAACAGCAGGATTGATTTGACTACTTACAGCACTGAATGCATAACATGATCCACATGCTCCTTGATTTTTAACTCTCGTAACGACACCTTTTGTTCTCCAGTCAACTTCTTCAGGCAGATTATCGTCATCAGATTCAAAAAAAACTGGAACATTTGGATCTCGTGGTTCAGGTTTCAGCGTGCACATGACCTGTTTTATTTCTTCAATACTCTAGAGAACAATGTTCAACTATTAATTTCAACAGTAAATTGTTTACAAAGAAACCCAACTTAGGCACCGAATGATGCAATATACAGTTCATAACAAATTCCTATGTAAATAATTTTTGTTTAAACTTAAACACAAAGAAATATTGATGTGAATTCTAAAGCAACCTATGTAGCCTATGATTGGATAATGTTAGAAGATGTTTATTTATTAAAATTAAAAACATGTAAGATGGCAAATGTTTAGTTTAAGTAACCGATGTCACAAGGATCGAGGAAATTTTGATGTAACTCTGTAAAAAGGAAACAAATGAATTTTCAAGTTTCACTGTCGTAAACAAAAACGTAAATTACTTCCCATTAAGTGTTATAACAAAATATAAATTCAATTTTTAAAATAATGTCCATAGGATGATGGCAGTTTGAACGTTTGTATTCCTGGAAGCAAAAGCTGGGAGTGTGCATAGTACTTTAAAACATTTCCAAAGTATTTGCAACTACTTCTATTTGAATCTTCGTTTTCAACTCAAGGATTGTCGTAGGGTCGTGCACTATTTACTTTGCTTTTGAGGTAGCTCCACAAGAAAAAGAGATAAAGAGAAAAAAGGAAAAGCAAGGGTCAATCATGCGTAGTGTTGAAACACACACCAAACTGTAACCATTCGGTTGTGCAATGGTCGTTTATGGAGTTAACAAGAGCTTTAAGGTGTTCATTCCTAGGATTCTGTTTTTTCACACACCTACTGAGATGAAAACGAACTTCATCCGACCTGAAAACATCGACAACAAAATCGAGGTCGTCATGAATTCATCTTTTCTATAATTTTTCGTAGAAATATCGGTATTTGGTCGAATTTTTGTAGAAATGTAGCGTCACATAGTGCAATGGTTTTATTTCCTGTATAGTTTAAATTTTGTAGGGTTAAAACTTCAAATTATTGCAGAGTTCTGGGCGGACGGTTGTTCGGTTTAGGTTCAATTCTGGCCGTGTTTCCTTGCTAATCGTCGTGCGCTCCTTACAACTGAGGCTTGAACTGATTTATTGCTTTCTGGGGTCCATTTAGTATGATGTCAAGTGGTTTCTTATTTTAGAGCGGAACTTTTCTTCTCGAAATTCATAACCCATGTATCGATGTCGTGGTAAGTTGAAACGCTGGCATGACGTCCTAAATTGTAATGACGATGGAATCCTCTTTTAGAAGCAGTCGCACTGTTACCATTCTTATAAAATGACGTCAATATTACTGTATTATTAATATTACGTCAATAATACTGTCAATATTACATACATTTACTTTACAAAATACACCTAATAATATACATTAACTACAAAGAGAAAATAAAATAAATAAAATAAAATAAATCAATTTACTACTGTATTCACTTATGACATGACCTAGAGGCCTTCTGCCCGGTTGAAGACACTAAAACAAAAACCGCTATATTAAAACATATAAGTAAATTTTAACCTCTTTTTATTAATTTATTAATATTAAAAAAAACTCAACTGATTATTTTTTATTAATAGGTAAGCCTTATTACCCACACCACGGAGCCCCCCACCCTGTATTCACAAAGGAGAAATGCACACCTTGTAAACCAAAATTTATTAATCTTTACTAAAAAGAAAATAGTAACTACTTTCAATAATTAAATTCTGTGACCAGATATTTTCTATATTTGATTGCAGCCCTCACGTTTCCTACTAGACTGTACCAATTTTCACCGTTTAAGAAGCTCACCACCCTTCCCTCTTTAAGAGTTGTAGCCCCCAACCATACCAATCTAATATCTTTCAAAACAAGACACCTACCGATAAAATGGTATATGTCTTCTACCTCAGGGGCATTGCACATCGAGCATAATTTTGCATCCCCCTCCCTACCTGGACTATCATTAAGACCCAACACCTCTACTCTTGTTCTAAATATAGTACTGATAAAACGCCCATCATAAATTCATCAGCTATGTATGTTGTTTCCCCCAAATCCCACTCAAGTTTACCATACCTACTATGCCTTGCCCTTTCCATCCATCTACCTCTCGTGGACTCCTTCATACTAACCATAATATTTTCTAACTGCAATGGCCAATTGTCACATCCCTCAATATTATCCTGTAGCTCACAATTGTACTTTGCTGCCAAATTTAGCCATGTCTTGAACCACCCAACTTTATACTTAATTACCAGCCTTGCCAATTTAAGACGCAGCCTGCTCCCCGGCATCCTTAAAACTTTCATAATATAACTAAAATGTATTTTTAAAACATACTGTCTTATCAAATCCACCCCAGTGTCCAAGTAAATTGCATAACTCGGAGTCTACCTTGGTAACCAAAAGATCCTCTTTAAAATATACCACTGAAACTGTTCCATCTCTTCCACTCCTTCACATCCCCAGACCCGTATGCTATTACTGCCCTACTGACTGAATTAAAAATCTCCCACTTACTAGATACTGAGACTTCAGTATCTAGTGTGTGTTATTCCACACATTATTCAGAGCGAATTTAGCAGTCGTGGTTCTTTCCTTAAAATGCGCAGAAAGTGATAATAAAGGTTTAAGTGTTATCCCTAAATATTTATAGTTATTTACGACTTCTATTGGCGTTTGACCAAATGTCCATTTTTCCCTCTTCCCCAATTTCCTTCCTCTTCTAAAAACCATTACTTTTGATTTGTCCAAATTGACTTCGAGATTCCATTTAACACAATACAACACTAGCTTGTTAATCATACCTTGCAGTGCTTCTGGATCCGATGCCAACAGCACCAAGTCATCTGCATACAACAATAATCTAACGAATACCTCATTAATTTTTATCCCTCCTCCCAATTCATCATACAAATCATTTATAAACAAAGAAAATAACAGTGACGATAGCAGACACCCTTGCTTGACTCCTGCAACTGTTTCAAAACTCTCTGTTAACCCTCCACTACACCAAACATACGACTCGGTATCAGTGTACAAACCTTTCAATATACTTATAAATTTACTACTTAACCCCAATAAATACAATTTATAGAAAAGCGCATGCCGACTCACATGGTCAAACGCTTCTCTAAAATCTACAAAGAAAAGATACAATTTTTTACCTCTCTCCTTCAAGCTGAGATTAATCGTACGTAGCTAAATGTAATATAGAAGCTGCGAAAAGTAACCGGATTTTACGTAAGCTGTTTTCGCGATTCGTTATATTTAAAGTTTCTTTATTAACAACACTAAATACAGTATGTAGGAGGGCACGAAATATTTATTATTTGGTAGGCATTATGTGAGCAAAAAACCACAACAGACAAACTGAATTCTAATGAAAAATTGAGAGTAAGAAAGTTGTGAACTTTTTTATAAGTCTCCTATCATCGCTGTATTTTCTCACATTCTGATAAATTTTTATGTTTTCAATTATAATATATTTTACTTCATTTTTTAGTAGGCCTGCTGAAAAGAAGAAAGTGAAAGAAGTTACCACGTAACTTTGACTTACCATATCAGCGAATTTATTGATCCCAAGAGTGTAAGATACTAATTTGTTATTGTAATTTTCATTATGTGCTTCAATTTCTTTCAGATTCTCTACGAATATCTGCTTTCTGAATGATTCAACTTCTGGAGTTTCATATGTTTTATTATACGTCACCTATAAAATAACAAAGCTTGCAACATATATAATGTTCCACAAATATTTCAACATAGTGCAACATATACATAACCAATGAGAATATTTTGTCTTTAATAATCCGGTGCTCTACGCTGCACAATTTTTCAAACAAATAAAACACTTAATATAAACGACACAGAACCAGTACAATCGGGGATACCTCAAGCCAATTTACTTAGTCCACACCTATACCGTAAGTACACATTTGACTTTCCCACGACACAGGTGGAAGGCACCGACCTTACGTACGTTCTAGGTGTTTTTAATGAAACCGAGGCTACATTCCCTTCCTCGTGTTAGGTAGACATCCTCGATGATTTACAACGCCGCAATGTGCCCATCTACCTCTGGCAATTGTGCAGTAATGTTTGTCTAACCGCAAGGCCTGTTTTGTTTTCAACCTCCAGTCGGTGAAGAAGCCGATTACACGGGGATACCCGCAAGGCTCTGTACTAAGAGCGCTAATTTAGATATAAATGTGTTCTCTTGGCATAGGGAGATACCTATCACCGAGTCGGTCACGGTCCTGGCAAGTCCAAGCTTGGTCGCAGCCACAACTGGAGGAACGTTGCAGATAGGTTATGGCCTGTATTTGAGAAATGGGTAGATAATCACTATTATTTTTAGTATCAGTATTTCCAGAACGACGTCTATGCTTCTGAAGAATACTGCAATAATATAATTCAGTCGGAACCCTGTAGTTCATTTTAATTGGGCCAGTCTTAGCAGTGTTAGAGGTCATAACCACCAGGGCGTTCTGCCTGACGATAAGTTGCTGCTTAGTAATCACGTCACGCAGGTTGTGGCGGACGCGGCTGGGACAATGCATAAACTGTGGCAAATTGCTCGAAATGCGTAAGGGTCTGTATTTGGGCAGCCTCAGCACGATTTATTAAGAATTTTCCGAGAGCATGGTGACTTTTATGGCGGCCGTATGGGCTAACCGTCTAGACAACACATGCTCCGATGAGGCTACTACCGTAGCGGGAAAGGCTCTCCGGGCGGATTTTAATGCGAGTGTGCGGACTACAATGTCGGAATTGCCAAGGGGGCAGGAAACCGTGATCTTCAGGGAGAGGTTTCGGGTCCAGATCTTTCTTGGTCGGACTGGAACAAATTTTTTATACTATTATTTTCTGGAAATGCCTTTATGTAATATTTGTTTTTATGCAGCTTGTTTACTTTAATTTTTTTATTCTAAACTTAACTTTTTTATGACAACGTTGTAGCTTTAAGGCTTAGGGGAAAATTGGCCCATCACTGCATGTGAGAGTTTGCACCGCGAGGTAGCTCTCCGGCGTGGGAGTTTCTTGATGAGGTAGCGATGTTCTACTGTCGTCATTTAGTTTGATAAGGACGCTGTCCTAGAACCACGACAATGGTACCGTGTTCTTTACAATAAATTTCTCTGCTGGAAACATATCACATCAATGAGAAAAGAAATTTGTAAGAAATTAAACTATTTCCCTTACGTGTCGGAAATACATTAAAATGTCAGAAGGACGTTGAGAATACCGAAAAAACTTAATGAATCCAACAAAATTTGGACAGCTAATTACGGACTTCAGGGCTTCCATGAAGAGCTATAACATAACACAGCGGGGACAGAAGAATAGAGAAAAGCCTACAGTTAGAGAGTGCTGAGAATGTGGGCTCGAAAGAGAGCTTCCAGAAACAAAAAATTCATATCACTTCACTTCTTCTAAAGTCGGCCCGATATGAGGAGAAAACTGGAACAGTTTACTCCGCCGTCTTTTATTTACCTTAAACAGTTTTGATAGAACTGTTGAGGCGTAATCAAAACTCATTGACGCAATGCATCGATAACTGACGGACGTATTTCTTGAACAAATCCTTGGAGAATTATTTTTTGCGTTCTTTAAACTAATAAACCTTCCTAAGTTTATTGTAAAGTTTTGAGTACGATCGATCAAATTGATGTAGTTGCATTATCCAAAGATGTATGATGTAAGCGTGTCAAGTTTTTTGAAAAGTTTACTGGCGGCTTTATGTCTTAGTAACGAATTTTATAATAAAAGAGTAAAAGAGTTAAAAAACAAAGAAAAATACAAACTTTGAATTTTTTCCAATGTGCATCATGTACGCTTACAGAGACAACTGCAGATATGACAAACGAAACTGCAAGAATGGCAATAACGTTCTTGACAATACCCATTGTGAATTTCAAGCTTCAACCGGGAAATCCTTATTCAAAAATATAGAACCTGAAATAGAACAAACGGTATTTAGAAACAACAATTACTTGTTCATGTGAATAGCACGCAATTACCACCAGCCAAATATTATTAGCCAGCCAAATACAACCTTCTTTTCTGTTCCAATTAGCCAAAAAGATCAACCTTCTCCCTTGGCTTTTATCTAATGATTCCATGTCACAGACCTGTTTTAATTTTCTCTTGCCTTGGATGTTTATGAAGGAAAGGAACGTATTGTTGTCATGACAATTTTTGATTTAAGCTTACTTGTTTGTGTCTGAATGAAAATAAATATCTCAATAATCGAATAGCATACGAAATTAAAATTTGGACATAAGCTAAGGTTGTGCCCTTTATATGCATTTTACGGCAAAAGTCTTTACCCTCCTCTATAATACCTGTATAAAATTCCAGTGTTATACACTCATTTATTTTACATTCATATATGTCATAATGAATATCCACATTCATGCCACTGACCCACATAAATTCAACCCATAAGGAGGGTTCGGAGAGTGAAAATGATCAAGATTTTTGCCTTGGTTGTCGGTGGAAAGCCTCCAAAAGTTGCCAATTTACGGTACTTAGGGGGCAAAGGTGGGTCGCCCTAAAATTTTCAACTTCTTTAAAGTTGCGTCGTAGCGCAAAGATCATTGGGATCTTTTTTCGTCTTAATAACCAAAACCCGGCTTGCAGAGGTCGAAAAATGGGCGATTTTGGATGTGCCAAAAACCAAAAAAATCACAGCAATCGGGGCGCATTGTTTAGCAAAACCGGTTGGGTTGTCCATTAGGCATATAGTTCAAACGCCAAGAAAAAATGCGAATTCATACGTAAACCGGTCCAGGTAACGCGGTGGGACGTAGAAATTTTCAAGTCCTTCACAGTGCGTCATAACTGAAAATTGCATAAAACCTTTTTTGCCCCCACCAAAACTGCTTCAAGATGATTTATATAATGTTGCCTTTAACCCACCTTTTCTCTGAGAAAACTAAAAAAAAAACAAATTTGGGTTTTTTGGGGCTTCAGTTTTCAGGTTTTATATGTTTACACTGTTAAAACGGTGTTCTGGGAAAAATTTATTTTCCAGCTTGTTACACTTACTCCCGGCATTACGCATCATTTTTTAAATTTCTCGTCTGGTTTACTATCATCATCCAACAATACTGAAATTTTTAAATTTCCAGATTGCAAAAAATCCTTTAACGGTGCGTTATTCAACATTCAAAATTACATAAAAATGTGGAAACCCGTAATTTCAGGTTGCAACTGTTCATGAATGGTGAGAGGAAAGTAATGGTTATCTCCTAACGGTGCATCATAGTGAGAAAGCGTACAAACAGTGTGTAAACAGGTGAGCGCACACATACGAAAATTTATTACCATATTTCTATCTGCCTAAACCCATTGGCAGCCGTACTTCACTTAAACGCAACTAAAACCATATAAGCGCGGGCGCTGCGCGCCTTCACATTAATTGGTTTTCATCCACTTAACCCCACTGATGCACGACACGAAGCGGCGCAAAACGTCACTGGAGTTGCGTGTATATAATTAAAGTTGTAGAAAGAAAAAAATGTACAACTTTTTGCTACAAAACATTTGCTACAACAACGCTTTACGTTAGCTTCATTAGCGATTTTCTGTATTTTGCTCATTTAAATCGGTCATTTTAGCCGATCAGTTTTGGCAGCCTACAGGGAGCTTACTGGGTCCTTTTTTGTATACGTTATGCACGAGTGATCTACCGGTTAGTGAAGAAGCGATTATTGGTACAGTTTGCTGACGCCACAGTCATACTGGCGTCAGGAAATTCGGTCGAGGATTCTTGACAAAAACTACAGTGAGCTGTAACTGCATTTAGGAAGTGGACCAAAAATTGGAAGATCTGTGGACCAAAAATGGAACATTACCAAAAGACAAGTCAATCAAATTCCCATAACTATCAATGGCATTTCAGTAACTTTTGCCAACATAGCAAAGTATCTTGGGATGACCTTGTATGCAAAGCTGAGGTGAAAGGAATATGTTAGGAAGAAAAAGGGAGTACTACTACAATAAATATAGAAAGATGTATTGGCTGCTCGGTAGGACCTCTGAACTATCAATCTTCAATTAATTGCTTCTATACAAGCAAGTGCTAAAACCGGTATGTGGCCGGAAGATCTATAGCTGCACAAAAGCAAGCAATATAAATTCTATCCATAAGTTCGAAAAATAGAGTGATCAGAAACATTGTCAACGCTCCGTGTTATGCCCGCAACAGCGACATCCATTGTGACTTGCAAGGTAACACAGTACTAGAAGAAGTGAGTAAGTGTGCCTAGAAACCTGAAGAAGATCGACTGTACGATCACGTCAACGTTGAAGATCTTCTACTGTTGTATAATAGTTAGGCGACTGGAAAGGACATAGCCTGTAGATTTAGTGTATTAAGGAAATATATATTAAAATGACTATTAAACTATTATTAAGAGTAAATTAGATTTAAGTCATGTATATATATTATAGGTTACTAGAACTAATGGTGAGCTATAATTAATATTATGATACTTTTAAGTTATACAGTTATACGTATATAAGGTTATGCACGGTATTGAGTTAATGTTTACATTAACAATGAGATTAAGTAAGAGATTGCAGAATTTAAGACGATTAGTGAACACCGTGTAAGTGTCAATATAAAATACCTGCTAGCACCAGTGCGTGCTACATAGTTATTTACGAGGGGTGGGGATAATATCGCTAAAGAATACTGTTCGTTAGTTTTAAGTAACTAGTTGCAGTTAATCTAAAATATATATAATAAATAAAAAAAAATTGTAAAAATGGTACTTTTTTAGCGATTACGGAATCTAACGGCATCTTAGTATGCATGTTACGATAAAAGTGCATACATTATTAAAGTAATAGGAAATTAATAAACCTACAATTTTTTCTGAAGTATTTTTTCTACAGAGCCTACTTTCTCGTCATATAATGATCTTTTAAATTTGATGCATTACGTATGGTGTATTTCATTTAGTCTTTTTCACTCATATTGAACTAACTTGTTTTGATTTTACAATGTTTATTCATGATTATGCATCGGTCATATTATCATTATACTTGTATACAATTTTGCTAGAGAAAATGATGCGATTGTTGCAAACAGATTTATTTTTGTTTGGTTGAGTTTAATTTAAGCTTTAAATTTGTAACCAAGATTAAATATGTAATTTACCCAGTCTAATAAATTGTAATTTATTATTCTGCTAATAAATGGTTGTTATAAGTCTAAAAGAAGTTCATTTATTAAACATTGCAATGGAATCCCGAAAGAACCTAGAGGAAAATCCATATTTTTTTTGTGTATTATATTTTATAACGGGAATATCTAGGTAAAAATGAAAATAAGTTTAGATAATATTTACCTGGTTTTCTGAACAGGTTATGTTCAGAACTTGTGATGAAGTGGAGATCTAAGGCATTATTTTCTGTTTATATAACCGAAATTATGCGCAAAACCTCTCACAATATCTTTTAATAAATGTCAATTTTATTGCACCAGTTATTTAAAATGTATGATTATTTTGGAAGTTGACGTACATTTCTATTTGTTAGCATAAAAATTTATTAAATTTTATGGCACTATCATTAATTATATCAAATTTTAAGATCACAACGTGTAGTTAAAAATAAAATATAAAATAAATCAAGTCAAGAGCCACACACGTTTTGTGATAAGAAATTTGATTTATGATAGGAAAGGTGAGCATTATGACCATTATTGAAACAATTTTTGACAAAATACCAAGGTCTATGCGTTACCGAGTTCTAAGTGCTCGCCTATTATCATGTGGTCTTGGGTTCGAATCCCACTCAGGGATGGTATATTTTCATACGTTACAAAAATGATTTCTTCGTTTCGTTAGCTTCACTATCTACCTGACCTTCACCTTCAGCATTAGCAGTAATTGCAAAACAGTGAGACTTTAAAAAAACCAAGCTCTATTAAAACTGCTAGATTTATTTATCAACTACATTAAAAGGTTGTAGATTTTCCTGCTTCTTCGTTAGAAATTAAATACTTTAGTGGAATTTTTTTCGCTGTCAATCAAGCTTTTGATCAAGTATTGATTGAAGGATTATTATTAAAAATTCGCTTTAAGCCTCTTACTTACCCTCTCATTAAGTTAATTTCAGACGAAGCGATGTTTTTGCGTATCTCAACGTAATGCAACGTCTGCTTATTACAAAAATCTTACAAGCGTTTCACAGGAATCTATCCTTGCACCTCTCTTTTTTTAATATTTGCACATCTGACATGCCAACTTCCAGAATAACAATAAATACGTAGATTATACTGCTATTTTAACAGCTTTAAAAAATTGCAGACGGATTACTAAAACTTTAAAATTCTACGTAAACATTCTTGATACTTGGTTGATAATCTGCGTATAAAGATAATTGATAGAAAGAGAACACAGAGTACTTTTACGCTGATAAGAAAACCTTGTCCCTCTGTTTTTTTTTTTGCGTGGCCAACCACTTCCGCAAACAGATTCAATTTAATACCTCGGCCTGTAACATCGACAGACGCTTGACCGAGAAGAGACATTTTTAAAAAGAAGGTAGACTCTGTATAAGAAACGAAAACTACAATTTTTCTTGATAAAACTTGTGACTGGCACTTCACTTAAAAATAACAGTGTATAACTCTTTTCTGAAACCAACTAGAACTTATGGTGGCTGAATTGACGCGCAGCAAAGCATTCTCCACTACAAAGAATTCAACGTTTTAGTCCAGTTTACCTCTAAGTTACTTATTACATATTGTTCAACGATTAACGAGTTCCGTACATCAACGACACAACCAATCACAGGAAAAGGAAAATCAATTCAAAAAATACGATTAATTCAATCAATTCAAATAATACAAGAAAAGGAAATTTGAGAATCAATTGTCAGTCGGAGACAATTAACTATTTGAATGGGTATCATCAAAACCATCAGTCATAGGAAACTTCAACGGTTTCCGTTAAAATGGCTTCGTACGCTAGTTAAGCTCTATTTTTTGTTTGTCGAATTACACACTTTACTCGGACCTAAAAATCTTATTTATTAATGATGCCATACACAAAATGTATTAATGCTTTAAATTAAATTTAAATAGCAACTCCAACCCAGTCATTTGCGAACGAAGTTCGCTAACTCAGCAGAAGGAGTATCAGAAACTTGGGTTAACTTCATTAAATTCAGTTCAAATTTAATAACGCTTAATAAAAACAAATACTTAATAAAAATATAAAAAATTAAACTTCCTTTTATTAATTAAATAATCTTAATGATCTAAATTATGAAAAGGGAAAACTTTGGTAATTAATGCTGCGGGAGTCTTACTAATGAATGCAGTCCTCTTTTAACGTCTAACGCCATTAAAATATATACGCGCACGCACACACACACACACACATACGTTCGCGCGCGCGCGTACACGCACACACACACACACATACACACACACACACATACACACACACACACACACACACACACACACACACACACACACACACACACACACACACACACACACACACACATATATATATATATAAATATTGTAAGTAAACGTACTTATGTGATATTTTTTGTATAACGAGTGTTTTATTAAGGACGCAACCCCGATTATGAGAAGATAGAAGTACCTAATACATCAGTAAATTTTCTGTCCCCCAATCGGTATGTTGGCATGCGGTTACTTCATGCGGAAGTATCTGAAGAATATATTGTATATATATATATATATATATGTACTACTATCATTTTCGCGTCCATACATTGACAATTTCCTAACAATCTGGAGTCCGAGTGCAATTTGGCGTCCGTATACGGACGCCAAATTGTAATCCTTAATAAAAACTTAATAAAAATTTATTGTGACATGGTTTTCGGACGTAATTTTTTTAAACTAAAGTACATAGTTTCGGGCAACTATATTTATTTTTTGAGAATTTTATTGTTACTCAGAGAGACACAAAAAAATAAATAAATTTTGGTACCGGATGCGAAATGGCGGTGTTTTGAAACTATTTTATACACCGTACCTTGGAGAGTTTCTCACCAGAGTGCTCTCGCTACGCCCCTATGTAAAAATATACGTATATTATGTATATTCTTACAAGGACGTCAGTTTCACATCTGCTATCAATTTCGCGTCCACCGGTTAAGAAAATAGACAAAACAAGTTATAAATAAATATTGTGTTGTGTTAAGAAAAAAAGTTTAAAAGAATAATAAAAACAAATTTTTATTAATCATCGAATTACAATTCTTTCAAAACTCACAATCTAATTTACTAAACATTCAAATAAATATTATTCGGCAAATTATTTGATATAAGTAATACAATTAAATTAAAAATAATTATATATTTTTTGATAGAATTAAAAAACTCTCTTTTCCGATAGACGATTTTTTGGGTTGACAAACTATCCTGGAAGGAAACCGGTGCTGCGCATAGTAGTGTCAGGATTAAATTATTGTTATGGCTGGCAGGATATCTTTCTAAACGCATTGTATACACAACGTATATTATACGCAATTTTGAAGAGTTGTTCTCCGCCGTGCTGTCGCCTTCCATACATGAGTCCATCGCACGCCGCTTTGGTTTCTTTTTTCAAATTAGGCATAAACCTACTGTCAACGAATCCATGAACAAATCCTTTAGTAATTTGTTTACGTCGTTCGTTTAGTAACCAACGGGTTGGTCTAGTCTAGAAGAAAAGTCGTCGCCGCAAGTCAGCTGTTTAGCTGACTTTTCGACAGCTTTTCTGACAGCTGATTTTCGGAGATGGAGGTTCCTAGTTTAAATCCTAGTATATAGTATAATTGGTTCTTTTATACGAATTTGAATACTAGACAGTGGTTACCAATGTACTTTGATGGTTGGGGGTCAATTAACCATACTCTCTCAGGAATGGTCGGCCTGGGTATGTACGAGACTACAGCTCATTTAAACGTCATACATATCATTGGGTCATGGGGTTGCTTATTGTTCTCAATCGAACAAATTGCAACCTACACGCATTAGGGATAAAACAAAACAAAAATTTGTTTAAGAATTTTTAACATGTTATTTCACGCTTTTTTTAACATTACACCACCTGACAATTGTCAATAAAATATTTCCTTATTACGTTACGATGTGTAAAAAGAATGCGCATTTTGCTGTTTGCCCACTCTCACTGCAAAATGGTTCAAGTACACTTCCATAATGCTATTTCGTATCATGTAATATGTCGCCCCAATTACTAGGTTTAGCAGTTTTACAGTAAGTAAATAAAACATTAAAGAGAAAAAACTTTTTCTAAAATATAAAAAATGAAAAATGGACTAGGAGTAGATTATTATTAGCCTTGTTTTTTGCTTAAAAACAATGCGATAAAAATTTAAACTAAGAAATTCGGGAAATAGCAAACTTTACTAGACAGACCTGAACCAAGTAGGCATATTTTAATATTTATTCTGGACCGATTTTCTTTCATTATAAAATTCTGGACAGAGATTACAGATTTCAGAAAAAAAATGTTAAGGGTAGAATAAAGTACACCCATTCAGTTTTTTCCTTTTTCTCTTACAACATCTGAACAAACGACATTTTTTTTAAATAGCCGGAAAAAACAAGGGCCATGGATTTAGACAAAAAAGTTTAAATATTAATGAGTGGGTGACCTAAAGTGAAGTTTGTACCATCCAGTTCACCTCGATTTTCTCGCGAGTATGAGCTTAACAATCGTAATATTTATGGAACGTTCCGAAACAGCAGAACGACTCTCGATAGGGATAACGATAAAGTTTAAATTGAATTTCTTAGAGTATCGCCACCATTCCTAAGTTTTTCACGATTTTTTCGCTGATTTCGGCAGACCAAACAAAACAATTTACAGAACAATCCAGAACAAATGAGAGCTATCATTTAAAGTAAAAACCAAAAAGTATTGAATGCATGGGCTTATACTTGCCACTCCAAATTTTTCTTTGATTTTCTAGCATATTTGAACGGGACAAACGAAATTTTCGCGAAATGATCCGGAACAAACGAAGGGCTGTCAATCTATGTAAAAAACTTTAAAATATTGAGTCGAGGGGGATTAGTGACAGTAGCACCACCCAGTTCTTCTCGATTTCTCGCTTACTTGAAAGGAACTAAAAAAATATTTTGCGAGACCATCCGAAACAAACGAAGGTCTGTCCCTGAAGTCCAAAAAAAATTTAAAAAGTTGAGCGGGGGGAGGCCAGTGTGAAGTTAGCCCCTCCCGGCGTTTTTTCACTTATTTGGACGGAACAAACAAAAAATTTTCCGGAATAATCCGGTAAAAACGTAGACCGATCAATTTTACAAGTTAATTTTTGAAATTTTTGTATGGGGCCAACTTTGCAGTCCTGGTTTGAACTTCTACAGGTTTAGCTAAGTAAAACAAGGAGTGGGGTGGTTTACAATTGCCTTCCTCGCCGAGTTGAAAAGCTTATCAATATGCCAGGCCGTCTAAAAAGCACCTATTTTCCACCCTGCAAATGACACACCTCACGTTATTCACCACAGGGTCTGGCTGCATAATGAAATTCATTGCGCTCAGAGGAGATATAACTCTGACAAGTATCTTTTACACTTGTACCTCTTCTGTTCTTAAATACTTCAGTCATATGTTTGGCTTACCATGTGATAAAAACAAAACTAAATTTTTTTTAGTCCTGAAACAAGCAAATCGAGTGCAAATAATTTAACACTCCACCTGCCTGTTATGTGCAACCCCTTACAGTACTATTATTTTATTAATAGCAGTTGCCTCTGAAAATCAAAACATGCATTTTATTCGTCACTTGGGCGAGTAAATTTAAATCGATAATTCAAAGGATACCCACATCGAGAAAATGTTTCCAAACGGCGAAAATATTTTTACAAAAGATAATAAATTGATAAGAGAGTAGATTAGTCGATTTTTTTAAAGTAAATTCAGTACACTCGCAAATGTCCAACACGAGTCCTGAAAGTGTAGGTCAACAGAGTCTGTAATTTCCCGATACTGAAGAAGCTTACTGAAATTAATCATTAGCAAAAACAAACCCCTGTTATTTATTTTTTGATTTTTGTAAAGCTTTTGACCGTGTCCCGTATGATTTGCCCATTAAAAAATTGAGGTGTATGGTATTAGAGGGACATCAGAGGGTCGAATTGCCATCCAATCATTGCAAAGTTAAAACAAAATATACATAAAATTTTATACAAGTTAAAAGGGGAGTTCAACGAGTTAGAATTTTAAGACCCTTGCTATTTTTAATTTTTGTTAACGATCTCGCTGAATTTCTTGGCTCCTTCAATGATATATTATTTGCTGATGATACGATAATATCTTTCGAAGATGAAAACTATGAACAAGGTTTAAAACTAACGAAGCTTGAAGTAACGTTATAGACTGGATGCAATAAATAATCTAGTTCTCAACTCAGATAAAACTGTGGCCAAATGCTTCACTGGTCGTAAGGAAATAAGTAACCAAAGTAAGGATATCTCCATTAATGACAATATATCAAAATCTTTTGTAACAGGTAAGTTACATAATTTTTAGAATTAATATTAGGTAGCAAACTATCCTGGGACAGGTGTATTAAGGAACGTATCTGCTATATAATCAAATCCTACTGCTACGCCCTAAAACGCTTAAAAATAAGGTACTTAGCGTACCAATACTTTTGAGTATTTATCATGTTTACAAATTCTGATGGATTTGTTTTTAATTTAGTCACACTTAAACTTATTCAAATGTATGTTTAAAAAATCAAATAATGTTCAAATTATTCCGTCATATAATTACTTTTTATCTGGTTTTTTGTTAAATATAATGATTAAAATTTTTAATGATCAACTATCAAGTTAACTTATGAATATGGACACTGTTTACTATTAAGAATTCGTTTCTAATCAGTTGGTCCTAGCATATTTTTTGGCTGTCTTGGTCAAGGTTTCACATAGTTTTTCTTGGCCTCTCCAAATGAATGCCTTGTCTGTCTCCTTTTTGTCTTCTGTGCAATAGTATAACCTTCCAGTTCCTTATACCAAGCATTTTGACTTGTCAAAAATTATGTACATTATTTTACGTAACAATAAGGTTTATTTATTTCATTATTTGTAATATTGATTCCTAGATTGGGTGGTTGGTTGACGATGTAAATAAAGTACTAGAAACCAAAAAAAATATCAACAAAAAGTGGCCACCATGGCTTTTACAACACTAAATAATTTAAAAGAAAACGCAGAGAAAAATATCAGGGTTTGGAAGACTGACTGAAAGTTGTTTAGCCGAAAAATAATCTTGGAAATGGCCGGTTAAAGGATAAACTTCAACGTGTACAAAACAGCTGGATACGAGAATTATTAGTGTAATGTATAATTTGTTGAAGATCAAAGATTACCATTACTTGAGGAACAAGAATAAAAATACAAACTATGACTAAGCCGGACTGCATTTCAAAAGTTGTAGAAATTTTACTGGCCATCGTACTTTTGTATAATTTATAAAATCATTTTGATTCAGTCACTAAAACATGGAAATATAAACCTAGAGAGAAGCGAGGCTTGGGAAGACCTAAAAAGAGATGAATACTGGAACAGGCCATTGAGCCTAATCCTAAGCCTAAGCCTAATCATCAGATGATGATGATGAAATCATTTGAACACCGAAAAGACAATGGGTGAATGGTACTCCATTTGAATATTGAACAAATTATGTCGCTTTACAATTACATAATTTTGTCAACTAAGTAAATATTTTAATTGCATTGTCTACTAATTGGTCATATTATAGTAATTACAGTCGAACCTCCCTGATTCGAATCTGATGGAACCGGCTGATTTCGATTTACAGAGGTAAAACATTGAAACAAAAAATGTACTTAAAAATTGCGTTTTAATAAAATTCATGTAATTCCATAAAATATTAAATTACAAAAGTCAAAATTATTAATAGACCACCAATTTGATTGAGGAAAGTTTTTTACAAATATTATTTTACTTGTGTTGTTTAGGTCATCAGCCGAAAGGCTGGTTTGAACTTGTAGAGGTTTTACTAAGTAAAACGAGAAGTGAGGTGGCCTTCCTCACTGAACGGAAAAGTACGCGTATCAGCATGCAGGGCCCTTTGCAAAGCACATGTTTTCCCCTCTGTAAATGATACCTTTACTTCATTCACCACAGGGTTTACTTAATACTGTGATTAAGAATTAAGGGCATGTTTTGGTATTACAAGCTCTATTAGTACTCAAAAGCAAAAGATTATTCTACTTATAAGAACGATATGAAAAATTATTGAAAAAACGACATAAAAAACAGAGTAAAATAAAATCGGGATACGCGTAAACAGTACAACTATACCTACAAACAAAAAGTTAGGTCAGCCTACAGAAAATGAAAAATAAATTGGGTACCGAAAATTGTAGAAATTTTAACGAGTAAAATATTGCTTAATCTGAATAAATACAGCTACGGTATTTTTTACCCTGTTTGTACGAAAATCATACACCAAAGAAGGAAAGACTGCATTACTAATTTAGCCTAACTAATTTTTTTTTTTTGCTTTCGTCTGGTTTACTCTGACTTAAATATTAACTGAATTTTCAATATTTCCTGATGCGTATTGAAGCTTTGAACTACGCTTGTTATGCCCTTATTTGGTCGTAAGGTTTTGTGACAATAATGTTTTGTAAGAAGTGTAATTGTTTGTGTTTCTGCTTGGTTTCTTCTAACTCAAAAGTTAACTGCATTTTCAGTTTTTTATAAAGCTTTTTGTAGTTTTGTACTACGCTTACTGTGTCCTTATTGTCGTGATTTAAAGCATGCTTCATTAAAAATCGTGTACAATGTGTAAATTGGAAATTTTGTACTTATTTTATTAATAATGTATAAAAAAATGTATTGTTACAATATATATGACCACGAAACTCTCGAAAATTTTCGAATAGGGAGGTAATTTAATTCATATTAAGGACGATTTTTGAAGGGGATAGCATACAATTATATTCGATTTAGGGAGGATTTCGAATGAGGAGGTTTGACTGTATTTGTAACAATTAGGATATTTTAAATAATTAACTCTAACAAATAAAAAATATACTTTCTTTAATTATTCTGGTTTTACATTGATTTAAAATAAGTACCTATTTAAAATACATGTCAAAATAATAAACAACAAATAATAAATTATTTTGATGACTGGATTGGATTCCGTCCGAGAACGAATTGTTTTTTTTTATACGATGGTCTTGTGTGGAGAAGTACTAGGGTGAGATGTGAATATCTAACTACAATCATTACAACACGTAGAAGTGGCAAATGCTACAGTACACGTGCCGGTACGACATGGCAACATCGTTTACACTGTTGCAGGCTATAAGTCATAATAGCGGGAACGATGCCGGACGCGAAATTGTCGGTAATTTGTACGAACGCGAAATTGTCGGTAATTCGAAAGGAGTCTGAATTGATAGCACAGTGAATAAAATTCAAAAATGCTCAATTTTCAATATCAGGACAAACCAATACCAAAACTCAGGGTGTAAGTGTAACAAATACCCTATATACTCTCATCAAAGTTGAATATACTCTTCAAATAAGCGATGTGCGAAATGCACACTTTTTGAAAAGACGCGGAATTGTTAGCGGGATGTATATATATATATATATAATTACAGGGTGTCTCACGAGTAACCCGACAAACGTCTAAGGTGGTTTTCTTTCATCAAAATAATGAAAAAAGTTTATATAAACATGGTTTCGGAAACGCTTCGTTTGCGAGTTACGGCTAGCGAAAGATGTCGCCATGGGTTCAGAACACACGCCTAAATAAAGTCATCCTAGAGGTCTAGGAGCCCAATTTTAAGAGTAGATTTGACGGTTTCTTATGTATTTCGACCCGAAAAATTGAATAAATAAGTTCCAGAACCATATCTCTAGTAGTTTTAGTAATATCCAAAAAAAGGACAAATCTGTGCATAAAATAACGCTTTTTCAGGTTTGAAGAACAATTGTGTTAATTGGCTCATAAATGTGTAAATTTTTTAGCAAAAATTGTATAGATTTTAATTCTGAAGAGAATGATTTAAATTAGGCCAATAATAAACAAACACAAAGTTTAAAAAATTTATATTTAATTAAATCAACACATACGAAAAATAAGACAGAAAATGCAATATCTTTTTAATTAACGTTCTTCGTTAACACAAAACATTTTACCGTAATTGCTGAATCTTTTAAATCAATATCTATACCTTACAAATGGCGTTCAAAATGATTTCCTTGGTCATTTGTGCACAATCTAGCGCGTTTAATGAAACAACGTGTAGGCTTTCTGATACCATCTCGGTTGTTCATAAGTAGTTCACACGCGTTTAAAGTTCGGTTCAATAATTCTTCTTTGGAATTAACTGGTTCTGGGTATACAACCCAAGTATACAATCTTCATAATACAATCTTGTTCTGCGTATACAATCTTGGTAATAATCCAAGGGATTTAAATCAGGGGACCTAGGAGGCCAATTAATTGGTCCTCCTCGACCAATTCATCTGCGCGGAAAACTTATCTGCAAATGCTCTCTAACATTTTGTGAATAATGTGCTGGTGCGCCATCATGATGGAATATCATTTTGATATCTTCGTTCAAGTGGTACATCTTCAAGTAGAACTGGTAGTTGATTCTCTAAAAAGTCTTTATACACAAGACCTGTAAGGCGTTTTTTTTTAAAAAAATGGGCCAATTACACCACACCATACATTTATAAAAAATCAAATTTAAAATTTGACTCTACAACTGCAAATTTAGAATTCCGTATCTTGTAAACAACGATTCGTCCGTGAATAAAATACAATTTACATTATATCGATTTTCTGACACCCATCGACAAAATTGTAATCTTAATGCACTGTCACCTGGATGAAGATTTTTAACTTTTTGTAAATTATATGGGTAAAAGTTGCTTATAATTATATACTAAAAGAGTTATTTACCTCATCAGTAAATTGAGATGTAGAGGAATAGTCAGACTACGTCTACGAAATGTCAATATCATGCTGCCGCTTCGAACCCTAAGTGATGTGTTTTTGTGAAGTGTAGTTTTTTTGATCGAATTAGACATACTAGCAGGAATGTTGTTCCTACAATTACATGAAATCCATGAAATCCAGTTGTTATAAAAAAAGTTGCTCCGTAGACTGAGTCTGCAATTCTGAAGGGTGATTCTGAATATTCTCATTTTTGTAGAATTGTGAAGTAAAATCCTAGTAGTACTGTGATTAAAATGGATTTATTAGATCTTTTGTATTTTCTTGATAAGATTCTTTGGTGTGCTCATGTAACTGTAGCACCTGATGAAAGTAGGATGATGGTATTTAATAGTGGGATTTCTATGGGGTTAAAGGGTTTAATAGATTTGGGGGGTCAGTTTATTCCGATTTCGATTGAGGGAGATAGTCTGGAGTGGAAAAATCCTCAGAAGAATGATAGGAAAAATATTACTTCTGATGTAATAAATAGGATTATGCCTAGTTTAAGTCCTTTTGCCTTTGGGCATGGACCCAACCATGCTCATTAACCCGCCTCATGGGGAATCAGAGCTCTCTTCTCTGATACCCACATGAGGAATTCTTGCCTGGCGCGTCCAAGTCGCGGGGGTGGGCACCTCTCACTCCAGTAGGCCGGAGTGAATAGGTGGCCAAGTTCAGGTAGGGACCCAGTTCTGTGGGGTATAACACGGACAACCGAGTGATTGCCGGTATAAGCAATCTCCCACTTATTGGCCAACGGCTTCGGGCGGATGAGCTAGTAAGTGGCAAGGGCACTCTTTTGTCCAGAGGCTGGGAAATCGGCCTCGAAGGCGGAGGAGCCAAGGAATTTTCAACGGCATAAGGATGCAGAAGGCAAGGAGAAACCACTGCATTAAAGATCCTAATGGATATCTCTAGTACAATCATCATGGCTGTGCAAAAACAAATGATTTCTGGTACTGATCATGGACGGAAACCAAGATCCGGCAGGAGAGGTATATCTCAAGACAGCAGGGCCTCTCAGGTCGTTATCCAGCGAAATCCCTGTGTCAAAGATTCAACCAATACTACAATAAATATTGGTACATGGAATGTTAGAAGTATGTATGAGCCTGGAAAAATGCACAACGTCATACAGGAGATGCAAAGGTTAAGCATCGATATCTTGGGCATCAGTGATACAAGGTGGTTGGGTGCAGGCAGCTTCTCGACGAGCAATGGTATGATCTATTTCTCGGGAAATGAAGATGCGCAGCATAGATATGGCGTGGCAGTTGTCGTTTCAAAAAGAATGATGCAGTCTGTCATTAATTTTTCACCAATATCGGATAGAGTCCTACTTTTGCAGATGCACATTAAAACTGCAAAACTTAATATTATACAGATATATGCACCTACTGCAGAAAAATCAGTTGAGGAGACTGAGCAGTTTTATGAACAACTCAATCAAGTTCTAAAGTCTATAAAGCCAAGCGACGTCACACTCATTCTTGGAGATTTCAACGCTAAAATTGGGAAAGGAAAGAGTGAAAAATATGTGGGAGACTATGGCCTCGGATCAAGAAATGACAGAGGAGACAGAATGTTACAGTTCTGCCAAGAAAAGGACATGATAGTCTCAAACACTTTTTATGAGCTACCCAAGCGGAGACTGTACACTTGGACATCTCCTCAACACACTAGTCAGAAGACAGTTAGGAATCAGATAGACTATATTTTGGTAAATCAGCGTTACAGAAACTCAATAAGATCAGTTAAGGCTTATCCGGGCGCAGATGTATTTTCAGATCATAATCCCCTGATAGCGCGAGTACACATTAAATTCAAAAAACCTTCACAAAGAGTAAGAATGGAACGGATGGATACCAGCCGCTTACAAGATCCAAAAATTAAAGCAGATCTAAAACGACATATCAATGACAACTTGCGATTGCTGTCTACAAGGACACAGAATACGCATGTGGAAGACAAGTGGCAAGAGTTAAAAGAGGCCATAATAAAACCTGCCCAGAGTTTGCTCACCAGAGAAAAACAGAAAAACAAGAAGGGACATGAGTGGATAACGGAAAAAATCTTGGGACTCATGGAGGAGCGCAGACGGTGTAGGACAAAATGCAGACTAAGGTATAAGGAGTTACATAAACAAATCAGAAATGAAATAAGGACAGCTAAGGAAGCTTTTTATGAGGGAAAGTGCGAGGAAATTGAAGAACTGCAGCTAAAACATGACACTTTTAACTTACATAAAAAAGTAAAGGAATTGGCGGGCATACGGAGGTGGAAGCATCCCAATCCATTATACAACGCAAATGGAGAAATAATAACTGATTTACGGCAAAAGCTCATGATTTGGAGAGATTATGTGGAAGAACTGTTCGACGATGAAAGACAAGAACATGATATGGATAGCACACAAGGCGATGAAGGACCATAAATAGCTAAGGAAGAAGTACTATACGCTATAAAAACAATGAAGAATGGTAAGGCACCTGGTCCGGACTGGCTTACATCGGAACTTCTCAAGCTTGTGGAAGGTGATTCAGTGAACACTCTGGTTGACCTTTGTAATTACATCTACAAAACAGGAGAAATACCAAAGGAATGGCTCCTGTCAACCTTTGTCCCTATACCAAGGAAGGCAAACGCAAAACAATGCACGGACTATCGCACAATAAGCCTAATGGGACACACATTAAAAGTACTTCTCAAAGTGATTCACGCAAGAATTCACAGAAAACTAGACGTGGATATTGGTGCTACTCAGTTCGGATTTCGGAACGGACTTGGAACAAGGGAAGCACTATTTGCGCTTAACGTCATGTGCCAGAGATGTCTAGATGTGAATCAAAATATATATATGTGCTTTATTGACTATAATAAGGCATTTGATAAAGTACGTCATGATCATCTAATGAGACTGCTGGTGGAGAAAGGATTGGATAGGAGGGACATCAGGGTTATTTCCAAGATTTACTATAATCAAAGAGCGAATATTCGAATAGAGCAAGAGACAACGGAGGAAATCGAGATTAAGAGAGGCGTAAGACAGGGATGTATACTCTCACCAATCCTGTTCAACCTATATTCAGAAGATATCATGAACAGAGCACTGTCAGAGCAAGATATAGGTATTAGAATAAATGGCACTCCAATAAACAACTTAAGGTATGCTGATGACACGGTTATAATGGCAGAAACTCCAGAAGATCTTCAGATACTAATTAACAGAATAGTAGAATCCAGTGAAGAATACGGACTAACACTTAACATCAACAAAACAAAAATAATGGTGGTATCTAAATCACCACGAACCTTTCCTGACATAACTATACATGGTCAAAAAGTTGAAAGGGTGAGAAAGTATAACTACCTAGGAACTGTTATCGACGAACATAATGATAGTTCTGAAGAAATCAGGATCAGAGTGGAAAAAGCTAGAGTCACATTTACTAAAATGAAAAGGGTGTTCTGTGGAAGAGATCTAAGCCTTGAGCTTAAAATTCGCCTTTTGAGATGCTACGTGCTCTCAGTTCTTTTCTATGGAATGGAGGCGTGGACATTGAAAAAGATCGATACCAAGAGGGTAGAGGCATTCGAAATGTGGATGTATCGTAGGATACTGAGAGTATCGTGGACAGAGAGAGTGACTAACGTGGAGGTTTTGAGAAGGATGCAAAAGGAGAAAGAATTGATACTAACGATTAAGAAGCGCAAATTGCAGTATTTGGGACATGTTGTGGGGGAGATAAATACCAGTTGTTGCAACTTATTATCCAGGGAAAAATAATTGGCACAAGATCCATAGGCAGAAGAAGGAATTCATGGTTGAAGAACTTAAGAGAATGGTTCAATTGCAACAACTGCCAACTGTTTAGATCTGCAGTATCAAGAATACGCATAGCTTTGATGATAGCCAAACTTCGGAACGAAGACGGCACCTAAAGAAGAAGAAGTCCTTTTATTACTATTGTTGTGTGAGCTCCTTGAAAGGTTGATTCTCGTGTAATGTCTCGTCATCAACAGTATGAACATAATGTAGTTCCTAGTAATCCTACAAATATATTATTTGTTTTTGTAAAGTCATGAAACTGCTCCTAATAGTATTGTAAAGATGTTCATAGAGGTTAAGATTGGTCATGGTCTTTTTGTTACTTAGTGCAATGGGTGATTTTGTTTCATAAGGAATTTCTCTTGAGTATAATGTGATTAATGTTGAGAATACGTTGGCCTGAATAATTGAAATTGCTGATTCAAACATTGTTAGCGTGATTTTGATTGGGAATGTTAAAATTGTTGAGTTAATGTCACTTAAATTCCTAATAAGGTTATTAGAAGATGACCTGCAATTATATTAGCGGTCAGTCGTACTGAAAGCGAAATTGGTCGAATTAAGTTTCCGGTTGTTTCGATAATGATTATTATGGGTATGATAATGTAAGGGGTACCTGTAGGTAAAAGGTGCATGAATTTTTGAATTTGTATGGTTGATTCATCCGTAAATTATTAATATGATTCATGTGGGGATGGCTATAGACATTGATACTGAAAGGTGGCTAGTTGATGTAAAGATATAGGGGAATAATCCTATTAAATTGTTAACTATGATTATAATGAAAATTGATCTTGAAATTAAGATTATTTCTTTATGGTGTGTAACATTATTGAATTCTTCTGTGATTTTATTTTCTAACCTATTATTTTTTTAATTATGGTTAATCGTGAATTTTTAATTCAAAAGTTTATTGGTAGAATAATTAAGACTGAGATTATTGAGATTCAGTTTATTTGAAATTTAATTGTTGAGGGGTCATATGGTGAAAATAAACCAGTGATCATTTTCAGTTCATTCTTTTTTTTATTATTTTTCTCTTTGGTTGATTGTTTAGGTGTTAAAATTGTTCTGAAGAATAAGTTTGTTGAAATTGTAATTGTCATTTGGGTGATTAAAATTAATATGGGTGTTAGCGCCAGTCTATCCCGGGTTAGTTCAAACTGTTTTCCCCGCTAATCACAATTGTTCCTGCCTTTGTTTCCGCGTGACATCACTAATCACGTCATCCGTTATCCCTACTCCTTTCTGCATATCCGGCATCCTTATACACACTCTTGTATCAGCTTTCGTGATGAATGGGAGCGTTCCTGCCTCCTGCGCTTAGCGCGTGGCTTGGGTGTCGATTCCCTGCCATTCTTCGTTTACAATCAGTTTGTTTCGTTACTCGTCGGTTTACTATGAACCTAAACTGTTCGTTATTCTTGCTTTGTGTGAATTATATTCAATTGCTCATGTGTTTTGTATTGTGAACTGTCGTAGTTTGTATATTGCAAGGTTACCAGTGTTTCTCCACGTGCGTACCTACAAGTTTCAAGTCGTTTTCTGGATTCCAGGTAAGAACGTTTTTCATTTATTACGAATAGTTGTTCAAGTGTGTCTCTCCCTATGTCTTTGTCCTATCAATTATGTCCGCTACCTTTCGTTATTTTGTTCCTCCTTTTATTAATTCATTTCGTTTATTCTCTAAGTCGTTTTAGCTGTGGTTGGCAGCTGCTTAAAACTAACCTGGTCCTCCGAATTCAGTTAATTAATCGTCTACTAATTACTGTAGAATTATTCAGTTTAAATTCGTTTTATTGTCTTTTATTCAGCGCCTTACAAACGCTAACAATTTTGGTCCGTTCCGGGCATTGGATATGTATCAGTGATTTTGGCTACAGTCAATTATATATATTGTCGCCGACCGGGGCCGACGACACGTGGCAGAACCTTACTTGTGAGTTTGGTGGCCCTGAAAAGGGCCGTTTGATTGGTTGGGGGTCCTGAAAAGGACCGTTGTAGTTGGAAGTTTGGTGGCCCTGAAAAGGGCCGTTGAAGGTGGCCGGACGCGGCGAGCTGGCGTGTGTAGTGCGGTGTCCGAAGGGTGACGGCTCGGCTACCGGATTCAGGCCTAGCCTTCCCTCAGCGGCAGTTGGGTCCCCACTGCAGCGTGACAGTGGTGGCCCCCAGAGCCCCGCAGTGTCGGGTCGGCGTAGGCCGTCGGCCGATAGCGCGGCCGAGGCGGTTCCCTCCGGGCCTGCGCTAACCTCCGTCTTCACAGTGGTGTCGGCTGACCGGTGCGGGAATGTGGCGTCCGCCACCGGTAGCGTCGTCCAGGGATGGCTTCGTCCGGGCTCGGCTGGGCTGTTCATCTTCTTCTTCTTCTTGATTCTTCTCTGCTGGAAAGCTGGCTTGAGAATCAGCTCCGCGGACCGATACCGTTGTTTAAATACCTTCCACGCGAGTCCCCTTCCAGGTGGAGGGGAAACACTCCTTACTGCGTGTCGGCAGCGCTAGTCACGGCCGGTTCTGGAACCGTATGCATATCGCTGATAATGGTGGGAGCCGCTGGCGACAACTCCCCCCCGTCTAGGCGTCTGCATACGGTTGCAGGAGGTTCAGCGGGGTCTTGCTCCGGGGCGTTCGGTGTATCAGCTGTTGGTGGAGCAGCCTTCATTCTGGAGAGATGGACCTTAAGCCGGCTACCATTCTTGTCGACTTCGTATACCTGTCCTTTATTCTGCAACGCCTTGAATGGTCCCTCCCAAGGTGCCTCGAATCCGGCGTATCGTCCATGTCCACTCGGTCCAGCGTGTCGCCTAACAAACACCCAGTCGTTTTCCTGAAAGACTGGTGCCATTCCTCGTTCTTCCCCGAACTTCTTTTGTTGATACCTCCTCTGCCGTTCCGCCGCCTCTTGTTCTCTTTGTTCGACTGGCGGTGTAAACTCCTCGGCATTTGGGTGGAGCCAATCTCCCGGTCTCTTCAACTTCCTCCCTGTGAGCAGCACGCTCGGTGGCATACCGGTTGCTGCATTTGCTCGGTTCCGCAGGGCGAATAGCACGCGTGGAATACTCAGGTCCCAAGTTAAATGTTCGAAATCTTGCTCAAGGGCTATTCGCAGCGTTTTTTTAATCTCTTCATTGCGTCGTTCCGTCGGGTTCGCTCTGGGATGGTAGACGGGAGCGGTCCAATGCGTAATGTTTCGCTGCCGGCACAACTTCTTCCACAGCCGGCTTGTCAGTGCGGTGCCGTTGTCAGTCAAAAGGACAGCAGGATACCCCCAGCGGCAGAAGACTTCCTCTTCCAGGCAGTCGAAGATGGTTTTTGTGTCTGCGCGTGGGACGGGCTTTGCTTCGACCCACCTAGAAAACAAATCGGTAACCACTACCAGAAACCTGTTTCCTCGCTTGGTCTCCGGGTACGGGCCCATGATGTCAACGGCCACGTGCTTCCAGCATGTTGTTGGCTTTCTCACTCGTTGATGGTCTGACGCAGGGTTTGGTCCTCGTTTATAGCGGGAACAAGTTCGGCACTCTCTGATGTATTTCCGTACGTCCATAGCTACTCCTGACCAGTCGTAATCCTGGCCTATCGCTCGTCGAGTCTCCTCTGCTCCGGGGTGCCCTGCTTCTGGGGCATCGTGGTAATGGCGTATGACGGTAAGACGGCTGCTAGGCGGAACGTATACGCCAGGCGGTCGCACGTGAGGGCCAGTACTGCGTCGAGTTGTCCATATGAGGCCGTCGTCATCCACTCGGAGATTCTCGTCAGCTGCGGACCCAGGAGTTTGCCGTATTTGTCGGCAGAAGGGGTCAGCGTTCTGTGCCTCCTTTACCTGCTGGAAGAGAGGAGCCGCGGTGATTTCTTGGAGTCGAGGTTGTGGGACGATGACTTCGTTGGTTGTACGACTCTTCTCCTCCGGGTGCAGCCGGTTCTCATCCTGCAACTCTTCGGTGCTTTCTTCTGCCGGATCCCGGGACAGCAAGTCTGGTAATTCATTTTCTCGCCCAGGACAGTGCTCAAGTTCGAACTTAAAGCTCTGAACCAACAAGGCCCAGCGGGCGTATTTTGTCTTCTGCCCGGTTGCCTGTTTGAGCCAAGTTAGTGCTTTGTTGTCCGTTCTCAGGATGAAATGGCGATCCTCGAGATACGGCCGATAGCGTTTTATCGCCCACACCAAAGCGAGGCACTCCAATTCATTCGAATGGTACTTCTTTTCCGCATCGCGCAATTTTGCACTAGCGTAAGAGATGATCCTCCGTTCTCCGCTTTCGGTCAGTTGATACAGCACGGCACCTATTCCCTTCTGGCTGGCGTCAGTTTGCAACACCATTGGAAGTTCTGGATCTGGCCTGGATAACTGCAGTGGTTGATTGAACGCCTGGCGAATCTTCTCGAAGGCTTGCTGAGCGCCTTCCGTCCATTTCCAACTCCTTCCTCGCAATAGATCTGTCAATGGCTCGGATATTTCTGCAAAACGAGGAATGTATTCCCGTAACCAGTTGCATGTGCCCAAAAACTTCTGTAGTTCTTTCTTGCAGCTCGGTGCCTTGTGGTTGACGATGGCTTGCAGGTGCTGCGTCTGCGGTATATTGCCGGCGGGGGTGATCTCATGCCCCAAATAAGAAACCTGGTCCCGGCCAAATTGGCACTTTTCCAGGGAACAGGTCAAGTGGTGCATCTGAAGTCGTTCCAGTACGAGGTCGAGATGGCGGAGATGATCGTCCCAGTTTTCCGAATAGACGACGATATCGTCCAGATACACCAGGCAGCAGTGACGAAGGAGACCGGTGAGGACGTCTTGCATTAGTCGCTGGAACGTGCTGGGTGCATTTTTTAGGCCAAACGGCATGACACGAAATTGATATCGGCCGCCATCTGGAACTGAGAAAGCCGTAAAATGCTTGGCCGACTCCTCCATCGGAATTTGCCAATAACCACTCTTCAGATCGATGGTGGAGAAGATTCGAGCGCTGCCCAGGTCTTTAATGGTCTCATGGATGAGTGGCAGCTGCGAGTCTACATCCTCGGTGAGTTCGTTCAATCGCCTAAAGTCGACACAAAAGCGAGGGGTAGAATCTTTCTTCTTCGCGATGACGATTGGCGAGTTGTAGGGCGATGTCGTGGGTTCTATTACGTCCTGTTTCAGCATTTCTTCGACTTGATCCCTTATGATTCGTTTCTTCTCTTCGCTGTACCTGTACATCGGCAGCCGAAATGGTTTGCTTCCTTCTTTTAGTTTAATTTCGTGCACCATGGACCGTGTTACTCGAAGAGGGTCGCTGGAGAATACTACTTTATGTCGCTTTAGAATGGCCTCTAATTCTTCCTGCACTGCCACGGGAGCTGCATTTGTCAAGGCGGTCCAGTCAATCACCGTACTCTCAGATTCGAGCCTATCATGCCAGAAGATCGTCTTGCGGTTCTCGCAACCCAAGTGTAAGCAGCCACGGCTGTAGTCAAGTACGGCCTGATGTTTCTTTAGCCAGTCGTGTCCCAGGATCACTTCTTCTCGGAGCCCTGGTACTAGAAGAAACTTCGTGGTTATTCTCATACCTCCGCATAAGATTTCCGTTTCAACCTCTTCGGTAGCCTGGCAAGTAGTACTGTTGAGCGCTAGATCGATGCTGGTAGTTTGCTGTGTTCTTTTTCCTTCCATGGGCAATAAGTCTGCTCATGCGAAGCTCAAGTTGGCCGCTGAGTCAATCGCTGCTCTTACAAGTTGTCCCGCAACTTGTACAGTAATTCTCGGGATGTCAGAGCCTAGTTGGTTGAGGGCCCCGGTCGATTGCTTGCCCGGGGCCCCTGGTCGTTTCCCTGCTTCGCCTTAAGGACCGGACAATCCCGGTGGAAGTGCCGTTCTGGACAGTAGTGGCACCAAGGGGCGAGACTACTTTTCCGTCGAGCCGATTTGTCTTCCATGGTCGCTCCTGTCGAGCCGCCTACTGGATTCAGCGAGCCCTGCCTAGGATCGCTGTGGCCTTCTAGCTTCTCTTTCTGCTTGAGTGTTGTCCGCATCTCCATTTCGTCCGCTTCAGCTAACATTGCTCGGTCGAGCAGTTCCTCGAAATCTTGAACGGGCGCTGCTCGTAGTTGCATTCGTATTTGTGGCCTAAGTTGCTCCACAAGCATTGGCAAAAACTCAGACATGCTACCGGGAGCAAGCCGACGTAAGAGTCTAGTCTTCTGCACCAGAAATAACTCTACGGACTCGTTCGGGCCTTGCTTCCTACCGTAGAGTTCGGACCATAATTTTGTGGTGGTCTGTAGCCCGCAATAGTTGTGTCGCAATCGGCTGACAAATTCGGGCCAATCAAGTTGTAGACCGTGGAATCGTTTGAACCACGTTGCTGCTTCTCCTCGTAGTTGTTTCTCGGCAAATTCGACCCACTGTTCCTCTGGAATCCTCTGTTCTACTAATTGTGCCTGTATCCGGTTTAAAAACCGATCTGGATCTTCATGTGGTAGGCCGGTGAAGGTGGCGGTGAGCATGGCAGGTATAGCTGAGCGAATGGCCATTACTATGCGGTCTATGTCGGTGGGCGCCGTGTATGCAGTGTTGCCGACTGGCATGTAGCCGGTAGTATCATGGCTGGGTCCAGAAACTTCTGAACGATCAGGGCCCCACGTTGGGCGCCACTTGTCGCCGACCGGGGCCGACGACACGTGGCAGAACCTTACTTGTGAGTTTGGTGGCCCTGAAAAGGGCCGTTTGATTGGTTGGGGGTCCTGAAAAGGACCGTTGTAGTTGGAAGTTTGGTGGCCCTGAAAAGTGCCGTTGAAGGTGGCCGGACGCGGCGAGCTGGCGTGTGTAGTGCGGTGTCCGAAGGGTGACGGCTCGGCTACCGGATTCAGGCCTAGCCTTCCCTCAGCGGCAGTTGGGTCCCCACTGCAGCGTGACAGTGGTGGCCCCCAGAGCCCCGCAGTGTCGGGTCGGCGTAGGCCGTCGGCCGATAGCGCGGCCGAGGCGGTTCCCTCCGGGCCTGCGCTAACCTCCGTCTTCACAGTGGTGTCGGCTGACCGGTGCGGGAATGTGGCGTCCGCCACCGGTAGCGTCGTCCAGGGATGGCTTCGTCCGGGCTCGGCTGGGCTGTTCATCTTCTTCTTCTTCTTGATTCTTCTCTGCTGGAAAGCTGGCTTGAGAATCAGCTCCGCGGACCGATACCGTTGTTTAAATACCTTCCACGCGAGTCCCCTTCCAGGTGGAGGGGAAACACTCCTTACTGCGTGTCGGCAGCGCTAGTCACGGCCGGTTCTGGAACCGTATGCATATCGCTGATAATGGTGGGAGCCGCTGGCGACAATATACTGTTTTATTATTTCATTAAATTCGTTAATTACACATTGTGTAATCATCTACGGTTATTGTGTTAACAGTGGATGTGTCTGCCTGTTGCGTATATGTTGGTTGCGTCCTGTTTAAAAATATGTACTGCGCGTTTTGTGACGTCACATTCTTCGCTTCAGTTTTATATTAGCTGCCGTTCAAGAGTTTGTAACGGTAGCCATTTTCTTGTCTTTATCAAGTCACGGCGGTCTATTGCGCAGACTCGCTCTTCCCACACCCTCGTTACACGATCAACCAGTTTCATTTACAGACTGATTCTCTCGCTGTGTGCTTCTTCATAACCTTCAATGTTAAATCGTTACACTGACCTAATTACTGTCAGTTACTGTTTGTTTACCTTTCTCAATTTGTGTTTGTTTATTAATTCACTTATATTTATTCGTTTATTTTCGTCAACATGGACGATTATAATTCATTAATTAAAAAACGTGACGTGATCAATAACCATTTAAATCGTTTTGATCTGTTTCTCAAATCTGATGTCGAAATAACTCAAGTAAAATTACGTCTAGAAAAATTCATTGACCTCTGGTCTGACTTTGAATTGATTCAAACCAAACTTGAATTACTTAAACCTGATAACAACTTCGAAGTCGAGCGCACTAATTTTGAAAACAAATATTTTCAATTAATCGGTTCTGCGCAACAACTAATTCAATCGCTAGATAACACTGTGATTATTTCAAGTCAACACAAAACCAATAATTCGCCATTGGTCCAATTACCTAATATTCGTTTACCGTCCTATGATGGTGATATAACAAAATTCCAGAATTTCATAAGTCTATTCAATGATTTAATCCATCACAATTCTGATTTGTCTCAAGTGCAAAAATTACACTACCTACGATGCTCTTTAAATAACGAACCGCTTCGCTTAATTGAGCATTTACCATTGTCTGCTGATAATTACTTATTGGCATATAATTTAATACTCGACCGTTATTCAAATCCACGCAGAATTGCAAATGTACATTTAAATCAAGTTTTTAATTTCATCAAATCTGATTCTCCTAACTATCAATCGTTAAAACATTTCTTAAACGTTCATGAATCTGCTATCGGTGCTTTGCGAATACTCAATATTAATCTGCTCGAGTATCTTTTATTTGAAATCGCTTATTCAAATCTAGATCCTGTCACTAAACTCAGTTTCGAGGATCAAAATCCTGCGTCTTCCGTGCCTTCGTACGAAGCTTTGATCTCGTTTGTTACTGCTAAAATGCATTCTTGTGAATTAGTTAATCCTTCTCAATCTATCGATAATGTTCGTTCTCCGTATTCAAGTAGTTCTAACCTCGATAAACCGGACTCATCATTTCCGGCATCCGCTAATCGCCGTACTGTACAAAATAATCGTAATTCAACATCGCCGCCTACTCGTTCTGACAACATACCTTCGTTTTTCGTCAAATCAAACTCAATTAAATGTCTTTCGTGCGAATCTAACCTGCACTCAATTCAAAACTGTAGTGAATTTCTTTCGCAAACCGTGGATAATCGCTACAAAATTATCTCTCGGCTTAAACTGTGTTTTGCCTGTTTCGGCCATCATGATCGTCGCAACTGCAACTCAACTAAACATTGTCGTATCTGTCATTCTAAATCTCATAATACGCTGTTACATGTTGACCGTAACGCTCAACCGTCGAATTCATCTGCCTCTTCCGTTGTTAAATCGCATAATTCGCTAATCGCTAATTCGCCTCCACTCATCGAGCGCCCAGTCAACAATTCTCAATCTCCCGAGTGTCTACTTGCTAATTCTTCGCCGTCGATTCATGCTACTGCTATCGCAACTCCGCCAATTAATTCCTGCGCTACCTGCTCTGCTAATAAGCCGGTAACTACTAGAACTGCGTCTTCGTCAACTGTCGCTGAAAAATCTACCGATTATTCTCTCTCTTGTCGGCTTGATGGCCAAACCGCGCTGTTAGGCACTGCTATTGTTCACGCTGTCAATTCATCCGGTAAAATTGTTCCACTTCGCGCTGTCATTGACAATGGCTCTCAATCAAGCCTTTTAACCTACAACGCTTCTCGTTCGCTTCAACTCGACATAGCGCCTACTACTAAACGCCTACAAGGTATTTCATCTCAAGTTACCTCCGTTAAAGGTACTACTAACTTAACAATTCTGTCGCCGCAAAATTCTAATTTTCGCCTACCGCTTCAGGCTACTGTTATTCAAAAAATATCAGACCGCCTGCCTGCTTCTCGAATTCACAAGTCCGTCGGTGAACAGTTTTCTCAACATCTGCTAGCTGACTTTCGCTTTCGCAGCCCAAATCCAGTAGATCTACTGCTTGGTGCTGACTACTTTTCCGAAATATTAGATTTTAGTAAAACGCCTCTAATAAAAGGCGCTCCATCCGCTTTATCAACTGTATTTGGTTACGTGGTATTCGGCAGATTGCCCGACATCCAGCCACCTAGTTCTGTAACAAATAACGATTCGTTTTTATCATACGTTTTCCCTGATAACGCTGAATTCTCGTCGCCTGCTACTACTGTTAATCTCGTATCGCCTATTGTTGAAAATCGCACGTCAACTACAAATTCGATTTCGCCTCCAATTCTCGCCGTCAATCATCAAACTATCGTCCCTGCTATTTCAAAAATTGAACTCAGTGCTACTGTAAACCCCGAGCTCAATAATTCTATCATTTCTACTGTTAATTTGCCTAATTGCCTTCTTGTTTCGCCTGCATCCGACAACGATTCTTTTCGCCCTACTGTTTTAACAAATCGTCTTCGTACAACTTCAGTCTCTCCGCCTTCAAATCGATTCGCCGCTTCATCCGAGATCATCGCTGTTGATTCTCGTCTCGCTTCGCCTACTGACTCCGCCAGTATCTCGACCGATTTTGCTGCTGGTACTTCGTCCATTCGTCGCTTCAAGTCTACGCCTCGCTTCAAGTCTACGCTGAAGGCTCCCTCCGAGTTGTCTTCAACTAATTCCTCGTCAAATCGCTTCTCGTCGTCTCTCGCACACTCTGTTAACCAACCGCTGCAAATCGCTTCGCTAAAGGGCAATCGGCCCTCCTCAGTCGCTTCATTCTCTGCTAACGCTCTTCGCGCGCCTTGTTCCCCTCTTGGCGGGCGGGGCCCCAATCGTCGTACACAATTTTCACAACCGGTGAATAATTGTAATTTCAATTCTCGTTTTTCGTTCAACGCCTGGTGTAATCTTCGCAAATCTTGCACGTCGCCTCAACCTCAATCACGGATTCACTCTCCACTAGTTAGTGAAGTTCGCCGTACCGCAATTCAGAATTCTTGTCGCTTTTGTTCGCCTACTCGCCAGTTCGTCTTGCAACCCGCTTACCAGTTAGCTCCGCCTTTGGGCAACTAACTTTTCTCCGTCGTTTCACTTCGTTTCCCGCTTAACTTTATCTACCTTCGTTTTCACCTCTTCGTTTGTTTTCTTCGTTCGTCGTTTTCTTCGTCTCTTCGTCGCTTCTGGTTGTCAACCCTTGTTGGCAATCACATCAAGATCGTTCCGTTACTCGTTGGCTTCCGCGCAAGCCGTGGAAGATGCTCCGTTCGTCGTTGGCCGGGCAAACCCGTGCGTTTGTCACGCCACATCAAGATGTGTCCGTTCTTCACCTCGTTCGTTTCTACGTCTTCAATCGTCGTCGATGCTTCGCTCATCGTTTTGCTACGTTTTCCGCTCCCTGTTGCTTCAGGGCGGGCGGCTTCGTTCTTCGTCTTCTTCCTGCGTTTTCCGCTCCCTGTTGCTTCAGGGCGGGCGGCTTCGTTCTTCGATCAGTTCTTTGTAAATCGCTTGCTTCGATTTAGGCGGGCGGTATGTTAGCGCCAGTCTATCCCGGGTTAGTTCAAACTGTTTTCCCCGCTAATCACAATTGTTCCTGCCTTTGTTTCCGCGTGACATCACTAATCACGTCATCCGTTATCCCTACTCCTTTCTGCATATCCGGCATCCTTATACACACTCTTGTATCAGCTTTCGTGATGAATGGGAGCGTTCCTGCCTCCTGCGCTTAGCGCGTGGCTTGGGTGTCGATTCCCTGCCATTCTTAGTTTACAATCAGTTTGTTTCGTTACTCGTCGGTTTACTATGAACCTAAACTGTTCGTTATTCTTGCTTTGTGTGAATTATATTCAATTGCTCATGTGTTTTGTATTGTGAACTGTCGTAGTTTGTTTATTGCAAGGTTACCAGTGTTTCTCCACGTGCGTACCTACAAGTTTCAAGTCGTTTTCTGGATTCCAGGTAAGAACGTTTTTCATTTATTACGAATAGTTGTTCAAGTGTGTCTCTCCCTATGTCTTTGTCCTATCAATTATGTCCGCTACCTTTCGTTATTTTGTTCCTCCTTTTATTAATTCATTTCGTTTATTCTCTAAGTCGTTTTAGCTGTGGTTGGCAGCTGCTTAAAACTAACCTGGTCCTCCGAATTCAGTTAATTAATCGTCTACTAATTACTGTAGAATTATTCAGTTTAAATTCGTTTTATTGTCTTTTATTCAGCGCCTTACAAACGCTAACAATGGGTGTTCATATTACTGGTGATATCTGTGGAATCAAGGGGTATAATTTCATATCTATTATTTGACAAATAATAATTTTAGTTTAAACTAACTCCTTCCATTAAGAGTATTTTAATACTATATTTTGGTTTAAGAGACCATTACTTTTGATTCAGTCACTTAATGTTAAGTTAGTCATTTAATAAATGATTTTATGTTAATTCTTTCAATCACGATTGGTATAAATCTATGGTTTGTGCCACAAATTTCGGAGCATTGACCGAAAAATAGCCCGGGTTTATTTATTGTGAATCTGATTTGATTTAATCGTCCTGGAACTGCGTCTATTTTTACCCCAATGGATAGAATTGTTCATGAATGGATTACATCTGATGATGAAATAATTATTCGCACTTGGGTGAGGAAGGGTAAAGGTACTCGGTTATCTACATCCAGCAATCGAAATTCGTTTGGAGAAAGATCTTGCTTTATATATGATTCAAATTCTATTTTTTTTCTGTCTGAATATTCGTATCTTCAGTATCATTGATGTCCAATTGTTTTGATGGTGATTAATGGATTAATAATTTCTTATATTAGGTAAAAGATTTTTAATGATGGGATTGCAATAAATACTAGGATAATTGCGGGTATAATAGTTCAAATGATTTCTGTTGGTTGATTTTCTGTTAGGTTTCGGTTTGATAATTTATTGATTATGATTGAGTGTATCATGAATATGACGATTGATGTAATTGAAATAAGGATTACTATTGTGTGGTCGTGAAAGAAAATTAGGTGTTCCATGATAGGTCTAGCTCTATTAAGTGAATTTATTTTCATTCATGATGTGATTTCCAAGGAAATTTTGTTTATGAATGAATTTTAAATTCATGGCACTTTTCTGCCACTCTTAGAATTTAAAAATTATTGGTAATTCATTAAATGAGTGTTCTGGTGGGGGTGTTATTGAATTTCATTCGATTGTAGATGAAGTATTTTTTTGAAAATTACTATTCGTTTAAATATCAGGGTTTCTCAGATGATAAATATAAAAATGGCAATGCTGACAACTGAAATTATTGATCCTAGCGATGAAATTGAATTTCATGTTATAAAGGTGTCAGGATAATCTGAATATCGTCGTGGTATTCCTGCTAGCCCTAAGAAGTGTTGTGGAAAAAATGTAAGGTTTACTCCGATAAATATGGTTGAAAACTGAATTTTTAATCATTTTTTATTTATGGATGTTCCTGTTATCAGAGGAAATCAGTGAATAATTCTTGCTATGATTGCAAATACTGCTCCTATTGACAAGACGTAATGGAAGTGTGCTACTACATAGTATGTATCTTGAAGAATAATGTCAATTGAGGAGTTGGCAAGGACCACTCCTGTTAATCCTCCTATGGTGAATAGGAAGACAAACCCTATAGATCAGATTATTTGAGGTGACTTTTTGTTTGTTGATCCCTGTATAGTTGCGATTCATCTAAAAATTTTAATTTCAGTTGGCACGGCGATAATTATTGTTGCTGATGTAAAATATGCTCGGGTATCATAATCTATTCCTACAGTGAATATGTGGTGGGCTCATACAATAAATCCTAAAAGTCCAATTGAAATTATTGCGTAAATTATTCCTAGATGTCCAAAGGTTATTGGTTTACCTCTTTCGTTTATAATAATGTGTGAAATCAATCCAAATCCAGGTAGGATTAAAATGTACACTTCTGGATGTCCAAAGAATCAGAATAGGTGTTGGTAAAGAATTGGATCACCTCCTCCTGCGGGGTCAAAGAATGTTGTGTTAATATTTTGGTCGGTTATTAGTATAGTGATTGCACCAGCTAATACTGGTAATGAAAGAAGTAGGAGGACTGCAGTAATTAATACTGATCAGCAGAATAGAGGAGTTATTTCTAGTGTTATTCTTTATGGTCGTATATTTATAATTGTTGAGATGAAGTTGATTGCCCCTATGATTGAACTGACACCTGCGATGTGAAGGGAAAAAATAGTTAAGTCTACTAAAGGTCCTGTATGAGCAATTTGTCTTGATAGTGGTGGGTAAACAGTTCATCCTGTCCCTGATCCTGTTCCTGATAGGGATCTAATAATAAGTAGTGTGATTGATGGGGATAAAAGCCAGAAACTTATGTTATTTATTCGTGGGAATGCTATGTCAGGGGCCCCAATTATAAGAGGTACAAGTCAATTTCCAAATCAACCAATTATGATAGGTATTACTATAAAGAAAATTATGATGAAAGCGTGAGAGGTTAGAATTGTATTGTAAATTTGGTCGTTTTTAATTATTGAACCGGGTTGGGTTAATTCTATTCGAATAATTATTCTTATTATTGTGCCTAATAGGCTCGCTCAAAGACCGAAGATAAAATATAGGGTGCCAATGTCCCTATGATTCGTTGAGAATAGCCATTTTTTCATGAATGAGATGGCTGAGATTTAGGTGGTAAATTGTAAATTTATTTAGAGTGTGTTACTTCTCATTAGGTTGGGTCTTGTATTCAGTTATGATTTTAAATTCCAAATTTAAAGGTGCTTTTTTGGGCTAAGGCTTATATTCATTATATTTTTAACTTTGAAGGTTGATAGTTTTTTAACTTAAATCCTTAATTTAATTTAAGGATTATAACGGCTATAATACCTGACATGTTGATTGCGATGTATTTGATTATTTCTGTTGACTTTAGATTGGTTTTTTTGTTAGTAAATATTTGTGTCATTGTTAGGTAAAGTAGTTTTATGTATATAAATGTTGATATTATTGATGATAAAATTATTATTGTGTGTAGAATTATTGATTTTTCTAAAATTGATTGTAGGATTATTCATTTAGGGAAAAGTCCTAATAGTGGTGGTATACCTCTGATTGAGAGTATTGTTAGTAGGATATTAATTTTTTGTGGATTTGATAAAAACTAGATTTGGTTAGTAAATATCAAAATTTTTTTTAATTGTATTTGTTATACAGGTTATTAGAATAAAATATGTTATGAAAAAGTAAAGTGATTGAAATTTTGATACCTTTGTTGATGAGATCATTCATGATGAATTGGAGATTGACGAGTATGCCATTATTTTTTTTGTTGAGGTTTGCTTGATTCCTACTATTGGTCTAAATATTAATGAAATACATATTGTGACACTTATTGCTAAGGTCCGTTTCGGGATCTAGGTTATTAAATAATTAATACGCTAAAGTTTACAAATTACAAATATTTATTAGACTAAAAGATTACAAAATAATGATTAAACTAATTATAATTAAATAACACAATAAATTATTTAATGATTCACTTAAGCTAGTTAAACAATAAATAACTTACAACTTACTTAGCCTACTTACAATCACTTTTATAGATTACACTAACATACAACAAAACTGAATTCACAAAACTACACATTAACAACTTTACAATACACACACACAACAAAGAAACGGTATAATAATCTTGCACGGATACGATACTCGGATTTATAACCTGTAATACACACCCGTCACTCTTCGGCAAAGATCACACGAATACTGACTGACCGCCTCGGGGCGGGTCTCTTTTTATACCTACTCATTCATAAAGATTTTTCCAGAACAATTTAGAGAAATCTACTCAATACAAAAATAACTCTTTATTAATGAATGCTAGAAAAATCCCTTTTGTTAACAAGTCAACTATTGTAAATAGAAAACGTAAACAACTTTATAAAAATACCCTTTTTTATAACACACAATACCCTTATGAATGAATAGACACTTTTATGGTTACAATCTGTCATTTACAAAACTGATCTATTGTGTATTGTTATTTCTGTCTTTATTACTCCCTCTTGTTGTTACTATTACCATTCATTAACTATCTTTACAAATGGAATTCTCGAAGATTCGTGAGCAATCCCGTCATTTCTCGATCTTGTCACATTGCCCCTTTCTTAAGGCTGCTCGTCCCGAGTAGCCCCTAAGTACGGTGCCAATCGATCGAGATGAACTACCATTTTCTTGGTCCCTGGGCGTCGCTGTACTCGGTAGACCACGTCGTTGATGCGATCGAGGACAGCATACGGGCCTTCCCATTGATTTTCCAGCTTAGGGCACCTTCCTTTCTTCCTTCTCGGTCTGTAGAGCCATACACGGTCACCAGGTTGAAATCCCGCGGAGTTAGCCATCAAGTCGTATCTTGCCTTCATTCGATCACTTGCTACTTGCAGATGTCGCCGTGCATACTCGTGGATTTCGTGGATACTTGCTACCAATTCCGCGGTGTACTGTTGCGCTGGTTGTTCCTTGTCAGGCGGGGCGCCGAACAGCAGATCACAGGGCAACCGTAGTTCACGGCCGAACATCATCTTGGCGGGTGTCAAGCCGGTTGTTTCATGTATCGCCGCTCTGTAGGCCATCAAGAAAAGAGGAAGCTTCTGGTCCCAGTCTCGTTGATTTTTGGAGACTACCTTGCGCAGATGTTCTTCAACTGTCTTGATGTAGCGCTCAACCATTCCATCCGACTGCGGGTGTAATGCTGTTGTCCTTGTCTTGTGGACGCCCAATCGTTCCAGTACTTCTTGAAGTAGCTGCGATTCGAAGTTCCGCCCTTGATCACTGTGTAGCTCTCTCGGTACTCCGAATCGGGAGAACAGCTCGTTCACTAAGGTTTCCGCCACCGTAGCCGCCTCTTGGTTTGGGATGGCGTATACTTCCGGCCACTTAGTGAAGTAATCCATGGTCACTAATAGATACTTGTTTCCGCCGTCTGTCACGGGAAACGGACCAGCAATGTCAATGGCGATGCGCTCGAACGGAGCTCCCACATTGTACTGCCGCATTTGTCCTTTACTTCGAGTCCGCGGCCCTCGACTAGCCGCGCAGGTGTCACACAACTTGCAGAAATTCTCGACGTCGTCCCGTAAGTGGAGCCAGTAGTAGCGCTGACGAATTTTCTCCATAGTCTTCTTGACGCCGAGGTGTCCGCCTGAAGTGCCACCGTGTAGTTCTGACATAACGTCCTTGGTCTTTGTGCGTGGAAGTACTAGCTGCGGGACGCGCTTACTGCCATCTACTGACTGCCACTCTCTGTACAGCAAGCCGTCCCTCACGGAGAATGAGTCCCACTGCGCCCAGTAGCTTTTATATTCCGGGCTTCTCAAGCTGATATCTTCCCACGATGGTCGTTGGCCTGACTCCTTCTCGTTGATCAGGGGTCCTATGTCCGGGTCCTGCCGCTGTTCCTCGCGAAGATCGTCGTCGCTCCAGCCATCTGCCGCCACCGTCGTAATTATCCGTACCTCAGCCTCGTCACCTCGCTGCTCGATCTTCAGACAGTGCTTACAGTCCTGAGCACACGGCCTTCTTGACAAGGCGTCCGCGTTCGAGTGTTTTTTCCCAGGGCGATGCTCGGCTTTGTAGCTGTACTCCTGCAAACGCTCGACCCAGCGCGCGGTTTGACCTTCCAAGTTCTTGAAGTTCAGAAGCCATGTCAGTGCCGAATGATCGGTCCGAAGTGTGAACTCCCTCCCGTACAGATATTTCCGGAAGTGTTCAATCGTCTTGACGACCGCTAACAGCTCACGTCTCGTCACGCAGTAGTTTCTCTCCGGTCGCGACAGAGTTCTGCTAAAATAGCCGATAACCTTCTCTTCGCCTCCTTGGACTTGAGAGAGTACACCACCGATTCCGACGTTGCTGGCATCCGTGTCGACGATGAAACGGTCTTCTGAGTTCGGGTAGCTCAGGATTGGCGCGGAGCATAGTTTTTCTTTCAGCCGCTTAAAAGACTCTTCTTCTTCTCGTCCCCACTGATAGTTCTTCTTGTCCTCCGTCAGGCGTGTCAAAGGCTTCGCAATGTTGGAGAAGCCTTGAATAAACCGGCGGTAGTACGCGCACAGTCCTAGGAAACTTCGAACATCATGCTTGTTTTGTGGTGTAGGCCACTCCTTTACGGCTTTCAGTTTGTCGGGGTCTGCGGCGACGCCTGCTGCTGATACGATATGGCCCAGGTACTGTACTTCTCGCCGAAACAGATTACATTTCTTCGGATTCAACTTCAACCCGACGCCTCGCAGCCGCTGGAACACTTTCCTTAGATTCTGCAGGTGTTCTTCTTCTGTGCGTCCTAGCACAATGATGTCGTCTAAATAGACGAGGCAGGATTCAAACGTCAATCCTCGTAGAACTGACTCCATCAACCTCTCGAAAGTGGCCGGCGCGTTGCATAGTCCAAACGGCATCACTGTGAACTGCCAAAGGCCTCGTCCAGTCGAGAACGCAGTCTTCTCTTTGTCTTCAGGATGAACCGCAACCTGCCAGTATCCACTTTTCAAGTCGAGTGTAGAGAACCATTTCGCTCCTTCAAGAGTGTCTAGTGTATCGTCGATCCGAGGAAGAGGAAAGCAGTCTTTCTTGGTTACATCATTTAACTTCCTGTAGTCCACGCAGAATCGTAACTCGCCGTTCTTCTTCTTTACTAACACTACAGGTGATGACCAAGGGCTGTCGGACTCTTCGATGACGCCTTGCCTTCTCATGTCTTCCACCATCTTATCAACCTCTCCCTGTTTTGCTAGCGGTAGTCGTCTCGGCGGCTGGCGTATCGGTTGAGCATCTCCAGTGTCGATTCGATGGTACACTTGATTAGTACGGCCGTATCCTTCTTCTTCCGTCGCGAATATGTCTTGGAAGTCCCTGATTAGGTTGTCAAGTCCCTTCCGTGTATTATCGCTGAGCTCCACGCCGGCTGCCGCCGTCAGTTGCTGTAGTTCCGGGTTCTTCCGACGCCTTCCCTGATTTAGCGCTCTTGGCGGTTCAGATGTCCAAGTTACTGGTTCGCAATTACCAAGAACAGTTCCCTTCGGTAGTACCTTATCTGAGGAATCCAAATTCGCTACCCGGACGGAGATCGTCTTGCTGTTCGGTACTACAGCTCGCCCGATGATCACTCCTTCCTTTCCGGTGATTTCACCAGCTTCCGTAACGCCGCTGTTGGTGCCCAGATTATTCGACAGTGTGGCCGTTACAATCTTCTCGCATCGGGCAGGTATCACTTCGTCCGCCTTTAGTAGAACTTCAGCATTGCTGGGCTTGAGGCGAGGACTCCATAACGCTACTTCGCACCGCCCCATCTTCAGCAAGTGGCGTCCGATATCTACTGCAGCGTCGTGCGATCTCAGTATGTCAAGCCCTAATATGAATTCGTCCACGATGTCGGCGACAAACACCCAGGCTTGTAGTTTGTAACACCCGAGTGTTATATTAACTAAGGCTTCGTCCTTAATAGGCAGTGTGCTGCCCGAAGCGGTCTGCACGGCGTACTTCTGGTTTACTTTCCTTCTCTTGCAGCGGGTCGCCTTGTCCGGCCGAATTACTGAAATAGAAGCCCCCGTGTCTACGGTAATAGAGCATGGCCTGTTATTTAATAATCCGTCGGCGATGAGGCTGTCTGACCCTCCTCGTACGGTGGCTAGACTGAAGATGGCTGGAGGGGAAGAGATCTTCGGCGCCGGCGGTCCCCTCTTTACGCCGGCGTTTCGTCGTTTCCCTGGTCGGATGTCGGCTTATTCTCTCCGCAGTTCCTTCTAAAGTGGCCTGGCTTTCCACATTGCCAGCACAGCTGCTTTTCGCTGGTCGGTGTCCGTCGATGGTTTTGACTCGGTGTGCTTCGGTTAGGCCGGGCTTCAAATCTATTTGAGCCGTTGTATTCGTCGGCAGTCACCCTCCGTACTTTTGCTGGTGTATCTGTAGATGCGGTGACAGCTTCTATACGCAGGGCCTGAGTGAGAGCCTCACTGAGTGTCTTATGGCCCTGTAGAATAAGGTGTTTCTTCATTTCGGCGTCTCGAACCCCATTGCCGAAACACTGCGCCGCTTCTTCCCGGATAAACCCGACAGGCTGTTCTGGAAAAGCCTTCTGCGCGAGTTGTTCAATATCCAGGGCGAATTCTTGCAGGGTTTCGCCCGGCTTCTGTCTTCGTCCCCGTAACTCGCACTTGTAGATGGCCGCCAAGTTATGCTCGCCGTATCGCCCTTCTAGTGCTGCGACAATTTCTTCGTACCCTGCGGTCGCCGGTACGGCGCGTAGAACTTCCGCTGCCTGGCCTTGTAGCGAAGTCATTAGCACTGTAGTTTTCTCTGCCGGTGACCATGTGTTGAAGTCGGCCGCTGCCTCGAACTGTCGTCGAAAGACTTGCCACGAAGAACTTCCGTCAAATTTCGGCGCTTTCACACTAATTCCGCGCCCGGACGATGTACTGTCGGCGTGAATTACCGAGCCGTGATTTTCACTTGATTTCACAGTTTTAATAATGTCCTTAAACCTAATGTCTATAGCCTTATCTACTTCTTCTAACCTAGATTCTACAAATTCTACCACGGTTTTCCTCACTTCTTTAACATTTTCTTCTAACTTAAATTCTACTGAATCTACCCTATTATTTAAACTGTCTACATTATCCCTAATTTTTCCTAACTCTACTTTTAATTCTGCCTTTATCTCATCATTACCTGATTTTAATTCATCTTTAATTGCCTGTATTTTGTTATTGGTTTCCTCATTTCCATCTTTAATTGCCTGTACGTTATTATTGGTTTTTTCGTTACTTGCCTTAATCTCATTTAACATTTCCATTAATAAAGTCATGTCTACAGAACTCGCCATTTTGACTAACAATTATTTACAATTAATTACGAAAAAAAAGTAGTAACTTGTACAGACACAAAACTTAATTACAGAAAGCAAAATAGAACTATTTTATGAAACAGTTTTCCAAGTAATGATAAGAGTTTTTACAAAACTTTATAAACTTACTACATACACAAAACTTTAAACGCTAAATTTAGAAAAACACAACACTAATTTACTTTATAATAATTTTAAAACACTTAACTGAATTGAGATTTTACTTAAAATTATCCAAAAACACTAGATCCCGCACTTCTGACACCAATGTGACACTTATTGCTAAGGTCCGTTTCGGGATCTAGGTTATTAAATAATTAATACGCTAAAGTTTACAAATTACAAATATTTATTAGACTAAAAGATTACAAAATAATGATTAAACTAATTATAATTAAATAACACAATAAATTATTTAATGATTCACTTAAGCTAGTTAAACAATAAATAACTTACAACTTACTTAGCCTACTTACAATCACTTTTATAGATTACACTAACATACAACAAAACTGAATTCACAAAACTACACATTAACAACTTTACAATACACACACACAACAAAGAAACGGTATAATAATCTTGCACGGATACGATACTCGGATGTATAACCTGTAATACACACCCGTCACTCTTCGGCAAAGATCACACGAATACTGACTGACCGCCTCGGGGCGGGTCTCTTTTTATACCTACTCATTCATAAAGATTTTTCCAGAACAATTTAGAGAAATCTACTCAATACAAAAATAACTCTTTATTAATGAATGCTAGAAAAATCCCTTTTGTTAACAAGTCAACTATTGTAAATAGAAAACGTAAACAACTTTATAAAAATACCCTTTTTTATAACACACAATACCCTTATGAATGAATAGACACTTTTATGGGTACAATCTGTCATTTACAAAACTGATCTATTGTGTATTGTTATTTCTGTCTTTATTACTCCCTCTTGTTGTTACTATTACCATTCATTAACTATCTTTACAAATGGAATTCTCGAAGATTCGTGAGCAATCCCGTCATTTCTCGATCTTGTCACAATATTATTGGTGCAATTAATCTAAGGTCTAGAATTTGTCTTATAATAGTTGGTACAATTTTTTGCCATGTTGTTAGTCACAAGCATGAATTTCATGATAAGTTTATTATTAGGCTTGGCATTCATAGGTGGAATGGCATTATTCCTGTTTTTATTATTATTCTTGTTAGTAAGATTACTCTTGATCTTAAGATGGTTTCTGTAATTGATGAAATCAAAATTGACAGGATTATTATTGATGATGATGTTCTTTGGATAATTAAGTATTTCATTGTCTGGTCATTAATTTTCTTGCTTTTACTTATTAGGGGTATGAATGCAATAAAATTAATTTCTATGGTTATTAATGAGAATAAAATGTTGTTTGATGTTATTAGCATGATTGTTCTTATAATTGTTATTAGGATCATTATGATTTTTGTTAAATTTATTTTAATTAAAAAGAGAATATTTTTTTCATTAATAAGGTATGAACCCACTAGCTTATATTTAGCTTATCTTTTTTTTTAAAAAATGCTTATAATGTGACGTATGATGCATAGAGAATTTTGATTTCTTTTGTCTTAGTTTAATTCTAAGCTTTATAGTAAGAGTGATTTTACACATTTTTTAATACATCAAAATAATTTTTTTTTCAGACATCTTACTGGTATTTCAATAATTTGTAGATACATTGGTACTTTTTGCTTGCTGTTGTGGTTAAAAATTTTTTTTTTGCCTTTTTTTGGATTTTTTTTGCCTTTTTTTGGATTTTTTTTGGCCTTTTTTTATTTTTTTGCCTTTTTTGGATTTTTTTTAACATTCAGATCTGTGTCAATTGGTTACTTCAGGTTAATAAAATATTTAATTATAATAAATATCTTATTTAATGCATTATACTTGAAAAAAATAACGTAAATATTAATAATATATCTTTTAAAGTTAAGATTATTTTATTTAAACTATTGATCTATAATATATTAGTTATATACATAATAATAAGAGATATAATTAAATTTATTTAAAATAAAGTATTTAATTTAAAATATAGTCATTAAAATTTTGTTTTCCCTACACTATGTCCAAGTGAAATAATTTAATGTCAGAGGAATTAAGTGTTAAATTTAGGAGTAAGTTAGAAATAGCTTGAAATATCATGTATTAAAATAAATACATAAATACAAAATTAAAAGAGATTATTAAAACACTGAAAATAAATAAATAATTTCACCATAATATAATAAATTTAAAAAAATGTAGGCTGGCTAATACAAAAAATATGAAGAATGATCACTTATCAATGCAAGATTCTCTGTTTTAATCAAATAAATGACTAATTTTTTAGTTTATTTAAAGTTACACCAACATCTTGGTTATTAGCAACTATTTTGGGTTAATGAATGGTGGGTTTGAATGCGTAGTAATTTTCTAGACTCAATACGGGACAACTAGACCACGCAAGCGGCCTATATATTTCTACAAGAATTGTTTTACGAGCATTCATTTAATATTGCGTCAACAGCGAGATTATTGGCGACCACCGTAAAAGAAATGCATCATTACACTAAGGTTACATTGGTTAAATAAAATTTAAAAAAAATAAACAATACAAAATACAAAACAAAACAGTACAAAACATAAAAGAAACTTTTACAAAAAAGTGATATTAACACAATATCCAAAGTATTTTTAATTATTTAAAAAATTGATTTTTATTTCACTCAAAAGTTTAGTTAGTAATATTATCCAACACAATTATGAAAAATCTTCATTTTTCTCCAGTAGACAATCTTCTGCATTATTTTCTAATTGGAATTATTTGTAAAACGCGTGACATTCTGTTGGTAAGAAACCAGGAAGAGATATTTATGATGTCAATATATTTTTTTACTAATATAGGTCCAGGATTATCTGTTATTACCTATTTTTATTTCCTCAGGTATTTCAATGTTATCCTTTCTTGTGCTCCTTCCACAATAACTTCAACAAAGTAATTTTCCTCAAAAGGGTTCACTTTGTAAAGGTATCCAATTTTTTCTTGGCTAACTTGTAGACAAACACTACGGATTATTAAAACTGGCTGCTTAAAAACATCAAATTTTCGAAAAATAAAATTGGAAATACGATTGTAGAGCCATTGTTTTGCCATCATTCCTTGGAGTACTTAGTTTTTTACAAAACTTCAAGTGCAATTTATACAAGCCTGTAAGAGACAAATCTGGGACTGAAAATGACTCTTTTAGTTTTTTCTAGCGAGTAGTGACTCTCGTACGTTGGTGTTAAAGAGATGTGCTGAATATTATTATTTATAACTTCCTACAGGGTTTTGGTTCTAGGCGTAGGTCTATTCCTTCCACATTGGTCTGACTGAATTATTCACTAGGTTCTTCTTTCCTAAATTTGGCTGTCTTTTCAGAGTTAGATGTTTTATGGGTGTTTAAGAACGTGGTTTTTCATAATCTTACTTCAGTTCCATGAATTCTTAATTGTATATTAAAGTATTTGTTCTCTCTTTTATCTCACCTTTGCTATGTTTCTTTCGTTTTGTTTCACCTGTATGCATGATCGAATGAACTGTTGTTTTACATCGTAATCTTTCTAACCATCCCAATACATATCAAAAATAATTTTTCTGTAATTCAAAACATTTCATTCGGGAATGGTAAGGTAGTTTCACGACTCTTGCACAACCTTTTCTTTTTGCTTATGGAACTTTGCTCTGATAGAAGTCTCTTTCTTCGTGGTTGCATTTCAATTTTTCTGGATCTCTTTGCCGTTTTCTACCTTCTTGCTTGATGTTAGCTTTGTTCACTACCGTATAAGAGATTTTCTTTATTTATCTCCTTTGTCTCTACATTTACGTCTTTAATAATTTCAGGTTCCTTCTGTCATTACTCATAAATTAGCGTTTATTATGTGGTTCTGATGAAGAAACACTTGCCTGTAACATAACCTTCATCTGCTGACGTGTCATCTGTCTCGCTACCACTACTACGTAAAAATAAGTCTTGATGCAATAAAATTATTTTATATTGTCCTCCAGTTTGAAAACTATTGTCTACATAAATAGAGCAATTGACTTCTCCAGTTGAATTAGGTATGTCGTTATTAATGGCTACTGCAGTACCTTCTTACCTTCACTACATCACCATTACCAGCACTACCATTGCTGGTTGCAGTACCTTCTTTGATTAGTCTGTAAATGAGTTGGGCGATTGGTAAAAAAACTGATTGATACTCATGTTTGTAATAACAAATTCTGTTAAATAGGATTTTAAAAACAAAACGAAGAACTGAGGCGTGCGTGAGCCATGCTGTAGTAGCTGAGTCTAACTATCGGAGTCTGAAGAACTGCGCGAATGTAATGCACTAAAACGTTTATTTTTTTGTAAGAATGAAGATATAAGTGGATATGGTGTTGTACAGTTCCATACTTTTTCAGAAATCTAGAACACCATGTGCATATAGTACTATATACCACAAACGAAAGAACCACATAGTGTAGTTTTAAGAAGCCTTATTTCTGTTGTTATTAGGATTTTAACATAGTTCAGTATACCACTGGAAAGAGCAGAAAAACTTACATAACATAGAGTTAAAAACTCAATTTCGATACAAATTGACATAGTGTAGTATACCTCCGACACACAGATTTAGTAATTTAAACACACTTGTAAAAAAAGTTATCCTCAAGCAGAGGTCTTGTGTCACTGAGCATCCTTCCTCAAAGGTCCAAAAACAAATGAATAAGATGAAGTGTTTTGAAGAATAAACTTTTTCTTCTATTATTTATTTCGATTGTAGGGTTTATAATACTAAAATGTTATGGCAGAATATTCATTGATATTTTTATTTAAGTTAAAAAGCACTTACAATATTACAAAAAGCTGATAACGGAATAAAATGTTGTTAATGAAACAAAATAAAAATATATCATTAAGATTCATCTCGAGTCCCTCAGAAAAGCGTACCATTTTTTAAAAAATATATAATTCGTCATTACCCGCAGTCTTCGATTATGGTATTTTACGGTTCCGTAAATGTGCTGCTGCGCTTCGATTCCAGTTAGCCGAGTGTAAATTTCTGATCCACTCAAAGACATGTCCCTGATTTACTGACCCCAGAGTTGATTCAAATCCAATAACCCTACGTAAAGACCTAAGTCATGCATCAATCTGTGAATGTTGACACTTACCGTCAAACTTTCTGTGAACTGGTACCCACACAGAGGTTACCATGTTGTATTCCATTTCCATGACGTTCTATAAGCACTCGCATATTTCCTTGTACTAGCAATTTCATACCTTTAGAACTTTTTGACTGTATAAAAGAATGATTATATTTCCATACTTGTCACTTCTTTGAAGTTCTCAATGACACAACATTCGATGGCCAAGGGTATTGCCTGAGATAAAGTCACATATAGCCCCATGGCACAAAAATTGCACTGGCCGCCTCCGTAGCATAGTGGTAGCGCGCTGGCCTACCACGCAGAAGTCCCGGGTTCCATTTCTAGCTAGGGTCTGGAAATTATAACAAGTCACAACCCAACGTTCCATAACACACCGTAGTCGCAGATTTTCAAGGTGTTGATGCGACTTTAAATAATTAAATTAAAAAAATTAAAATATCGCACTCGTGATACCTATAATATACATTCATTTAGCTGTCCGTGTCTACGAACCGGTTTTTTTCTACATTGGAATGTTTATTGCTTTCTGCTGTAGATTCATTGTATTCAGTAATGGATAATGTATTCAGGATGTAGCTCTTCGCTCTGCGTAGGAAAAAATACACCTTCATTATTACATTAAAGAATATACATATATATCAAAACTGAAAATTTTGAGTAACAGATTGCAAATTAAATTTTTAATATTATACATTTAATGCAAGTAACAACAGGTTGTTACTATTGGCCATTTTACAGATCACTCGCAATGTAGAAATGAAAAATATTATATGACACAACATTACTAATCATCTTCTTAAATAATATATCTTTCCTTTCGTTTTGATGATAGGAGCGGCCCTGTAATTTCACCAAAGAAGGAATAGGTGCAACATGTGATGGTTATAAAAATGTAGATAAAAATGAAAAAGCACTGCAAGAAGCCGTAGCTAAAATTGGTCCTATATCGGTTGCTGTTCAAGTTACTCCGAAATTCGCTTTTTACGAAAAAGGTAAGTAAAACCCGAATTACCATAATACCTAGTTAAAGTAAATCAAATTAAATAAGTAGATTTGTTTATTTTTGTCTCTTTAAAAACGTGAAAAATAAAATCATAAATTAAACGGGATAAGACAGTGGAGGAAGTGAATAAGGCATTAGATTTTTTAAACGGAGAGTTGAACAATACGTAATAGGTACGCATAAAGCCCAAACCAATTGCTATGAGCGCAGGACTATTCATTCGCATACTTGATTTCGACCCCGCGTACCCCTCTAACCAACAGTAAGATGTACAGTCAGAATGCTGTTGAAAATTGTCAAAACCTTTTGTATTATGTAGGCATGCTGTTCCATTGTTGATTACATACGCTGCACTATTGCAGTACATACAAGACTATACCAATGCAGACGCACGTTTTTCCCAGTGCTCTCCTTACGAAAATCAGGCTATACGACCTTATTATAGCAATGTAAACAATGAACATTATAACCCATATGTTTCATCATTAGTAAATAATGTAAAATGAACTACATAACTTAACTCGAATAGTAAGTGAATGACGCAAAATTAAAATCAAGTTCTGTAAAACCTAAAAACAAACGGAACATCACTAATTGATGCTAAACTAAGCTCTGCAAGAAACTTCTTCGAATAAAAGTGGTAGGTATTTCAATATTCGACAACCATAGTTCTTTTGCCTTTAATGGATACCAACACCGCAATTTATATTTTATAGAATATTTTGATCACACACAAACACATTGCAAAAATTATTATTCAAGTACCAGAAAAGTGTATTTCCGGTGAAAACTCGATTTCTAAAAATCGACATGAAAACACTACTTTCCTTCCCTGTATATAGGGCTATACATAGAGTAAGGGAGGTAATGAAGAGAATGTTTACTTGTTGTTCATAAAATGTTTTTATTACTCTGTTGCAGGTATATTTGACGATCCTGAATGTAAAACTTACATAAATCATGGAGTAGCAGTTGTAGGGTATGGCGAAGAAAATGGAACAAAATTTTGGATCGTTAAGAACTCTTGGTCAGAAAATTTTGTCGAAAAGGGTTACATAAGAATAATACGTGGAAAGAATATGTGCGGAATTGCATTGTACGCATCATATCCATTGATGTAATAATGTTCATGTATAATTGCCGTTTGATTTTTATGCTTGTTTCCTCATGAACTAGTTCTAGTAAACGTATGAGACCTTATACTTTTCTGCAACGTCAGTAACGTAAATAAATATATTACATTATTCCAGTTTTGTGTTATAAAATTTTGTCGTTTAACTACAGTCCTGTAACCGCCAATTTTTCTTCCCATGTTTTCCTTGTGCCGTATAATTTTTTTTTTGCATCCAGGAGACTCCAAAGGGAGCATAGGACATGTCAAGATAAAACTGATAAACTGAAAGTTTATCACCAAAGATAAATTCATCACTTACCACCAAAAAAAAATTGTTTGCCACTGCTTACTTCAGTAGGCTTGTTATGAATCCCATTGAATCATATATCACACAAAATGAAAAATAAAAATGCCAAACACAATGATAAATTCATCACTTACCAATGATTTTTTCCTGCTACTGCTTAACTCAGTAGGCTTGTCTTGAACCCCTTTGTATCACATTATACACAATATTTCAATATTTGTTTAATTAGAAGTTAAATACTTTTCAACCAAAACTATTTAGAAAGGAATTCGAGCACACTGTAAAATGTTTCATCAATCAAATATTGTTTTAGCTTTTTTTTGAAATGTTTTAAATTATAACAACTTTTTAAACCTTGAGGCAATTTATAGATGTATTTTCTACCTCCATAAATTGGTTCTTTTTCAAACAATTTAGTGTTGTAATTAGTAACATGATAATCGATTCTGTTTCTTGTGTAGTGGTTGTGAAAATCTAAATTCTGTAAAAAGGTATTTTTCTTTACGTACATTATCACTTCAAAAATGTACAAAGAAGGAACTGTGAGCAATTACAGCATTTTAAATAGTGATCTGCATGAGGTAAGGTGGTTGACTCCCATCATACACCTAATAGCTTTTTTCTCTATTTTAAAAACTCTTTCCTTTGATAAATAACCCCATACTAATATGGCATACCTGATATGAGATAAAATTAAACCATGATAAGCTGCTATAAGCAATTTTTTATCATTTAATCTGGCAATTTGTTTTAATGCAAATACCCCAGATGATATTTTACCACAAATTTGATCGGTGTAATAATCCCACGATAGGGTCCTATCAAGTGACGCTCCTAGAAATTCCCATGTTTGCACATGATCTAGGATATTATTTTGTATAAAGACATCCCCTTCTCGGTGTTCCCATTCATTGTGTTTGTTTTTGAACTGTAAGAACTGACACTTTTTCCAATTAACTGTTAACATTAATTCATTCAGAAATTGGATTACAGATTCATTGCTAGTATGTGTATTCACTTCAAGACTATCTACCAGTAAATTTTAGTTTATGATTGAAGTATCATCAGCAAACAATAAAGCTCTACCGTTGGTAAGATTTCTGGTAATCTATTTATATACAACAAAAACGGGACCTAAACTTGAACCCTGTGGAACACCAGCTTTGACATCAAGCTTTTCAGACAAAATTTTTATAAGTTTCCCCCTAACTACTCTAGTTATTTCTACGCCCTATACTCTACCTACCAGATAGGACTGAAACCTTTTAAGTTCTACGTCCCTTATACCTAACGACTCTAACATTTTCAACAAGACTTCATGATCAACACAGTCGAAAGCTTTACTGAGATCTAAAAACACAGTTAAGGCCTTCTCTCCTGCATCCAATATATCAACCATCTGCTCAAAAACTGAGACAATAGCAGTTTTGGTTGACTTACCCTTTTGGAAACCATGCTGATCTTTTGAGATGACAAGGTTTTCAGTCAAAAAACTGATTAACCTAATGAACACTACCTTTTCAAAAATTTTGCTAATAGTGTTTAATATACTTATGGGCCTGTAATTTTTAACTAATTGGGTATTGACATTCTTAAACACAGACAATATTTTACCTTCCTTCAGTTTTTTTCGAAATACACCTCTTTCCAGGGAGAAGTTAATTAGATGAAGGAGAGGTGTTAATAACAATTGTTTACATTCTTTAACAATAATACTTGAGATCCCATCTAACCTTACCGTTTTCTTACTTTTTAAGCTATCGATACCTGATTCTAGTTTCTCATGTGAAACTGAGCTAAATACAAATTGATCTACAACTCTACCCCCGTAGCTTCATAATATCCTTCAGTTTTCGTAATCAGCTGTTAAAGCTTTGAAGCTACTTCCTGATAATACTTATTAAAATAATTACTAATTTCTGAACCATTCTCTATAACTTCATTATTACTATTAACAATTTTTGGTATATTTGTGTATTCCCTGTTACTAATTACATTCCGATTCTTATTTATTTGTAACTATCTCTTTATCGCTGCCGGCAACACATACGGCAAACAAAAGCGATAGGTTGGCTAGGGTGTTAACAAAACATAAAAAAAATTTAAGGAAGCTCAAAAAACAAACACTCGGGTAATTCGCTGCATAAATGAAATAAATCTAGAAGTAAGCAGTAAAAATAATTTAATTTTATTACAAGAAATATATATATAGGCTATATTGAACAGCAAAATTGTACAAAGTTACCCAACCTTAAATAGTTGGAAGGTTTAATACAATATCAGATCTAAAAATGTACTTCGTGAGGTAAATTTTATAAATCTTAAGTAAAACAATAAAAATTAAAAATATATTCATTAAATGAATAACTGAACATCAAAAAAAATACGGCCAAATTACTTTGAATTTAAACTTATCTTTTTGTTTAGCATGCTAGCAGCTTTCTTTTCAATATACATATTTTATCATAATTACTTTTAGAATTTTAAATAAAAAAACTAAATTCATAATCAACCTTTTCAATAAGGTGTAAAACAAAAATAATAATAATAAAATATGAAATGAAATGTTAAATTTTATCTTTAGAATTTTAAATTAAGAAAATTACACAAATTCAAATTCAACCCTTTTAATAAAGTGTAAAAAAAATTAGAATAATTATTGAAAATTTTATGCAAATGGAAATAATTAAATTTTACAGAACAATGTTCCTGATTGCTCAGATTAGCAAAAGAATTAACAGGAAACCCTTTCAAGCAGGTCACTTTGAATTCACTAATTTTCCTGTCTAAAACAAGAAGTTACCGAGATGGATCCCAATTTCTGGCGTGATCTTTTCCCCAAAAGGCATCGGTTATCACTTTGAAAACACCTTAAGTAGATGGATGCACTCCTCTCATAATAGATAAAATAATAAAACATACCCTTTTGTAGTTAACACTTATTTTTTTGAAGCACTACAGACGTATGCAACAATCAATGCAAGATCTCCGATGAAATTCTCATCCAAATTGGACTCCAAATAACTCCACGAAAGGAATTGTCAGGAAACATTGAACATCAATTACGGAATGCTGGCTAGGTGAAAATATGTCATTCCCAGGAGTTGAACCCCATGTACGGATTATAGATATAGTAAGATTATTGAACGGCAATTCCCGTTCCCGGATTTAAACCCTGAAGAAAAGATCGAGCTAGTGTTAATATTAAGAAATAAGCGTCGATCTCAAGCAAAAGCACTAACGCATAAATAATGCAATGTAAATGAACAAAATATAATAAGTTATGAATTTAAAGATAGAAACTTAATACGAGTTGCAATAGATAGACAATTATAAAATTTAAAAGAAAACTAGACAATTAAAATAAGCTATTACTATTTGAAGAAGAATACAATTTACCAATTACAAAACTTTACATCAATTACAATAAATTTATCATAAGTCAAAATTATCATAATTATCAAAATTATCATAAGCCTCTCATCATGGGTTCGAATCCCATTCAGGCACGGCATATTTTCATACGTTACAAAAAAATCATTTCATCTGTCACCGTCTGCATTAGCAAAATTTGCAGAACAGTCGGACGTTAAACCAAAAAAAAAAAAAAAAAAAATAAGTCAAAATTAGTTTTACATAGACCAAAATCGAATCTAGTAGTCAAGAAATTGCAAGTCCAATTGCAACGTAGTTTCCTTAGTACAAAAATATAATTTTATGCAACCCGTGATAAATTTCCAGCTCTCGGAATACTAAAAGAAAACAAATTACTTACCATGTTTAAATGGGCAAGAAGAAATAACTTTATTCAAAAGTTATAAATTTAAAATACACGTAATAAAAATTACTACATATTAACCGAACTGAACTCAACGACAATTCAACCGAGAGTGTCTTGTCATGCAAATGGAGTAGCTCGACGAGAGGGTGAAACGCAGTTAGCAGTAAAAGCGGTAGAGCGCATCACCGGACGGTGAGTTAATTAACGTCGCCAGTAGATTCGAGTTATCGGCAACCAAAACAACTAGCGAACGCCAACAAAAAAAAACAAAACGTAACAATCTGAAAGCAGATGTTACATATTGTTTCACATATTGCTGAGTTTAAATGAGTTGATTTACGAAGGACTTCAGCAGTTTTTTTGCATTTAGCACTCTGAACTTCTCTTTTTATTTTACTTACTACGTGGGACGTACAGTAACTAACGAGACACAAAACATGCATTGAGAAAAAAAGTTTCATTAAAATAATGACAATGAGACTTTTGATTGTTTATTTGAAAAAAAAAGCTCCACCTGAAACGTGCACGCTCCATGACCAATATCAGTGATGAAAGCCTCATCACTGAGACTTTTGCTATCCGAACATGAAATTAGGCGGAAATTTATAAGAGTATGATGAAACAAGATGGTAACAAGCGTTTGAAATCCAGCACAAATACAAACAGCAAAGATTTGAGTGGACACGCCCGGATTTTTCTACCAAAATTTAAATAAAAGTACAACCGTCAGCCGGTAAAGTGACGTTTGACAGACGTTTTGGAGTCATATAACCCAATTTTGGATCATTTCGGTTAAGTGTCAAGAGTGCTTTAAAATGTTCAAAGAAAAACATACAATACACTCCTTAACATTATTCTGGATGCCAATAGGCGACTGTATATTGTAGGATTTGTTGAAGCATATCATTTCCTTGGTGACGACGATGCCACAAAAATTTACCAATTTAGGAATGATGCATTGATCGGTGCGTGCCACAGCGAACGTTGTGACACATAGTTATTTTCAAAGAATGCAACGATGGTAAATTTTTGCGACTAACAGTAATGAAAAACAATATTTTTTGGATAGACAATATTTTTTATCACTTTCAATTGATATTTAGTATCTATTATTAAATTAATACAACAATTTCTACATGTGAAGCTAATGTTCCAAAACTTGATTTACTTGAAGTAGCGTGCAGTCATCACCGCAGTCCTACAGTTGGCCAAGAAGATCTCTTGGCCAGAGGCGCTTCAAACGTCTGCGCTGAAAATCCGGTATCGCCCTAGTGTACATGTTTTGTATGAAAAGGTTTTCATGTAATTCAAATTTGTCATGCATCGTCTTGCATAGTTGTTTCGCGACAACAATTACGTATGGGATTTGTAAGTCTTTGTGCAACATCGAGTTTGTGATGTAAAAGGGGTATTGCGTTATCGTTTTTAGAATCTTGTTCTGGATCACTGGTATAAGTTTCGTGTGAAAAGGTTTAGCAGATCCCGAAAGTTTAACTTCATATGTCCTGATTGTTCTTAAGACTGTCTTGTAGATTGTTAATTTTTGTGACATGTTTAATTTAGAACGTCTATCGAGTAAGCGTTTCAGTTGATAGAAGCGTCTTTTGAATTTGTGGCGTGTGTGTGTGTAACATGTGCGTTGCATGTAAGTTTTCTGTCAATGTGTAAGCCTAAGTAGCGTGTTTGAGTAGTGAAAGATAACGGAATATTATTAATGCAAATGGTTTTGCAGTTTTGTCGTCTAAGAGGAATCGTCATTTGCTGCGATTTGTTTTCATTAATTTTAATTTTCCATAGTTTAACCCATATCTGGTGTAAATGGTTTTGTGTCTTTTAAGTTGCAATTGCAGGATCGGCATCAACCGCAAGAACTGCCATATCATCAGCAAACATAGCCATAGTTGCATGGATACAATTTGGTAAGTCATTGGTGCTTACAGAAAACAGCATTGGTGCAAGTACGCTTCCTTGCGGTACCCCAGCATTGACTTCGTACATTTCAGAAAGTTCGTCACCTTGTTTAACTCTGAAGTAACGTTCCACTAGAAACGATTTTATTACTAGATACAGGCTATCTAGAAGTATTAGTTTCAATTTGTATAGGAGTCCATCATGCCACACCCGACCAAAGGCTTGAGATACAACAAGAAACACGGCTGAACAATATTGTCTATTTTAAAGAGCTGAAAAGATTATATCAATAAGTCGGTGACATTGCTGAAGTGTGGAATAAGATGAACGAAATCCGAACTGAAGATCAGGAAATGTGTTTGAAACATCGATAAACGGTACAAGGCGTGGTATAAGAAGTTTCTCAAATAGTTTGGAGAGAATAGAGAATAAGCTAATTGGCCTGTAAGAACTTAGTTGGTGAGGTGGTTTGTCTGGTTTCAAGAAGAGAATTACGATAGAGTACTTTCACTGAATAGGGAAGTGAGCGACTCGGAGAATGGAATTGCAGATGTGAGTTAAGAGTATGGTGGATTTTCTAGGAAGGTGGCGCAAAAGTATTGAAGTAATACGATCATATCCCGAGGCTTTGCCTAATGGCAGGTCGTGAAGTGCTCGAAAGAGTTCCCTGGGGGATACTGGCTTTGGGGGAAGGCTAAGTTGCAGAGGAGCATTAAGGAAATTTTCTATGCTCGGATGATCTTCGTGTTGTAGGTTGTGTGGTTGGAATGTGTTATGCAAGTGCTGAGCAAGCATTTCTGCTTTCTCTTTATTGGTAGTCGTCTAAGAACCATGAGGTCGTTGTAGAATAAATGAAGGATTGTTATAGTTAAGAATTTGTCTTGTCTTGTACCAAAGTGTTTTGTTTTGAGTAGAGAGTGTAGAGAGTATTTGTTCCCTCCATAAAGAAAATTGTACATTTGGTACAAGTTGGTTCGTCCGCGAATGTTAATAAATAGTAATATATTAGTAAAAATGGTAAACAGTTGTAAGGTAATTAGTGACAACAAATCCACACGCTCATATGAAACAGCCCTTTATGCAATCTAAAAAGTTCTAAAATAATTATAATAAACACACAAGCTCATTGATTGTTAGATCAATTAATTATGAGTTTTAGTATACAGTAAGTGATATTTATGCGTTAAAAACAGATATTTTTGACTGTATATATGTACTTCCAAACTTGAAAAATGCTGTGATCATCTTAAATAAATTGAAAAACAACATTTTTAAAGCTCTTTATATCTACTGCAGCGTCGTGCGATCTCAGTAAGTCAAGCCCTAATATGAATTCATCCAAGATGTCAGCGACAAACACCCAGGCTTGTTGTTTGTAACACCCGAGTATTATATTAACTAAGGCTTCGTCCTTAATAGGGCAGTAGCTACCCGAAGCGGTCTGCATGGCGTACTTCTGGTTTACCTATCTTCACTTGCAGCGGGTCGCCTTATCCGGCCGGATTACTTAAATAGAGACCCCCGTGTCCACAGTAAAGAAGCATGGCCTGTAATTTAATAATCCGTCGGCAATGAGGCTTAAATATCCTTTTATAACTAACCCATTTGTTACTTTGTCACTTTATTATCTACTTTTTAACATTTTATGAATGAAGTACTAGAAATTTTCTCGAACCATACTCTTCTTCGATATTGTCACAATATTCTATAAGTTATTAGGTGAATTATTGTTGTGCTATTAGTGCGGACGCCAAAAAAGCTTGTTGGTGTAGCTGCTCGAACAGTTCGGATTCAGTCGGTAGATTTCCTGTCTTAGGACCGAACTGCCTATTAAATCACAGGCGCTGAATAATGTAAATTATCATTTATTAGCGAAGTCAAAAACATTCAATTGTAAACATTGTATACAACAGTTAACGCCTATCACATGTATGTCATACAATACATTACAGACTAATGTTTGCAGGTTAGCTAATATTATTTTCTCTCCACGTTTTGCTTGTGCAGAATAAATTTATTTTACTAACTAAAAGGGACGAACAGTAACTAACGAGACTGAAAAACATGTGTAGAGAAAGAAAGTTTCATTAAAATAATGACAATAAGTTTTTCGTTTGTTTATTTGAAAAATGCCAGCTCCACGTGAAACGTGCACGCTCCATGACCAATATCAGTGATGAGACTTTTGTTATCCGAACATGAAATTTGATGGAAATTTACTAAAGTATGTTGAAACAGGATTGTAAAAAGCGTTTCAACTCCAGCACAAATACAAACAGCAATGCCTTGAGTGGACACGCCCGGATTTTTCTACCCATATATAAATAAAAGTCCGCCCGTCAGGCGGTAAAGTGACGTTTGACAGACTTTTTGGAGTCACAAGACCTAACTTTAGATCATTTCGTTTAAGTGTCAATAGTGTTTGAAAATTTTCTTTAGAAACACGGATAATACACCCCTTACCTTTATTCTGGACGCCAATAGACGACTGTATATTGTAGGATTTATTGAAGCAGTCATTTCCTTGGTGAATACGACGCCATAAAAATTTACAAAGTTATGATAAATTCGGCCTTAGTATCTATTAAACGACAAAAGTGTATAAATCAAAGTTATAGAAAACTAAAAAATCTGGTGTGAAACACTCACACAACTTTCTCTTGCCAGTGCAAATAATTAACAATAAACCTAACATTAGTAATAAAACACAAGAAATAAACAAAAGACAACAAACCCTCAATAAACATAACCTAATTTTAATCACGAGTGAAAGACGCAAAATGAAAATCAACCTCAGTTTGGCTTAGAAATACGGAAAATCACTCTTTCTCTCTAAACTAGGCTCTGTAGAGAAAAATGCTCTAAATAAAAGTTGTAGATCTTTTAATTTCCTATAAGTTTAATTATATACACTTTTGTCGTAAAATGCATACTAAAGCCGATATGTTAAAAAAATCGATTTTTCACACGTTTTCGTGAGAAAAAATCAGAAAATCGCTGATTACTGCTAAACTAAGCGTTTTACAAAAACATTTGTGAAATAAAAGTTGTAGGTTTTTAAATTCTCTACAACTGTAATTAAACAAATGTTCGCTAAATTGCATTTTAAAGCCGTAATCTTAAAAAAAGTATGTTTTTACGTGAAAACAGCCTCATCCAGAATTTCAACAAACATGCCGCCTACCCTATCTTGTAAAGAATAAAAATTTTAGTAATTAAGGCGATTTAAAAAAAAATCGTTGGACCAGTTTTTGAGAAAATTGCAAAAAGTGAAATTTATACGAATAAACTACTACTTCCGGTTGACCGATTTTGATGAAAATGTTCGTGTCGGGTCCGGTAGTGGTATGTAACTTAAGTTTTAAGTTTCAAGTTCGTACGATGTTCCGTTCTTGAGATATTTTGTATACACACACACAGACACACAGACACACACACACACACACACACACACACACACACACACAGACCAATCGCTAAAAACATGTTTTTTGGGTTCAGGGGGTCTGAAAACATATAGATCCGGTGAAAACTCGATTTCTTAAAATCGACATGAAAACAATACTTTCCTTCCTATATATTCATATAGGCAAGAGAAAGTGAAAATGCGGTGGCGTGTGTTGAATAAGGATAGTAAACTGCGATGAATGAGATATTTTAAATAGGAGTTCTAAGAAACAAAATTTAGAAGAAAAGTAGTTATTTTGAGTTTGTCTACAATGTTCCAGAGTAACGGCAAAGGATCTTGAATGTTTCGGAAACTATTAGACTTTAGCGCCTCTGTGATAGGAAGTCATCACCTGAATCGTGAATGGCAGAGTACGGCCGTTCGAAATAGTGTCTGAATTTTTACATTTGACATGATCTCAAAAAATCTACTACATGATTTTAACTATTTCAAATATCAATTTTATTTGAAAACATCACTGGATTCAGCAAAAAATTGTACATAAGTAAGACATGTATCTGACAAACACAAAGAAAGTAAATAGGCCTACTAATAGAAATACACTAATTGAATAATATTATAACTCAAATTTTAACCAACTTTAATTGCAATTTTCCGAAAACAAGTATTTTTTAAAATTCATTTTAAGAACTCTGTAACTTAGAACTCTTGTTTGTCATATATCTCTTTGTTGGATTTATACTACATAATTATGACTTGTTGAATATATCTTACGATTAACAGTGTCAATTTCAAAAATATTAGAATGAGTAGCGTGATTCACCGCCCAATCTCCGTTAATCCAGAGGTAAGATGGCCGCCGTGTAGTATTTCTTTATTTATCATATGTTCAATTTGAAATTGTAAAGTTTGATAACAAAATTTGTCTATACTCCACCGTAACTAAAACAGATGTGTTTTATTATTATTGTTAATTTATTTATTTAAAGTCGCATCAACTGCTTGGTCATTGGCGACTACGGTGGATTGTGTAACATTTACTGTTGGTAACGTGCTCGCCTCTCATCATACGTTACAAAATATCATTTCATCCTTCACCGTCTGCATTAGCAGTAATTGCAGAACAGTCGGACGTTAAACCAAAAAAAAAAAAAAAATTACTGTGGGATTTGACACGTGAAAATTTCCAAACCCCGGCCGGGAATCGAACCCAGGACCTCGGCGTGGCAGGCCAATGCGCTAACCGCTACGCTACGGAGGCGGCCAGATGTGTTTTAGTAACCGAGAAAAATATTCGTTGTTTTTCTTCTTGACATGTATTCAATTAATTAAATATCTGAGTAAAATTATTTGTTAAGACTTAAGTATTTAATATTTTTAATATTAATAAAATAATATTTGCTAACAAAATTTACATAAACAAATTTATAATTAATTTTGAGTTTTAATGTACCACTTATAACTTGCAACAATTGGGCCTGAACATGTGTATTCTATTTCCGATAAACATTCGATTTTGAAATTCCGACATGGAAACGTGTAAGATTGCAGCCAATTTTTTTTTTAATTTACGACAAAATTATATAGACCTATATGGTCAACATTATAGAAAAAAAAATTTAACTTATATTTCTTTTCGTTTTTTAAAGTCTATACAGTGATTGATTTTCATTTAGCGTCATTCACTGATGATAAAAATTTGGTTATGTTTTGAATTTTTAACTTTGTTTACTAAATATAAAATATATTTTGAATTTTCATTATTTTGATTGGCTAAAGAAAATAGTGTGAGTGTTTCACACCCAAATTTTGATACAATGCAATGACTAAACCAATAAAAATTTAAAAATCTGAAAGAAACTAGAAAAAAAGTTTGAGATGAATTCAATTTACTTCAATTCCTTTCTTCCAATCAACTTCAACCTCATCTCCAATGGAGTGATGTTGAAGTTAATTGGGAAAAAAATCTCAAAATATCAGAGGCAACCAGTATAGGAAAGGAATAGAGAAACTAGCAAAACTCACTGATGGAAATTAGGTAGCCTACTTATATTTACCTTATTTATATTAGGTACTACTTAATTTGATGAAAATGGTTTTTTTTTTTAGATTTTTACTTCCCTTAGCATTATTTCAATTACTAATGCAATTTTTGAACGGTACAGGGGAAGAAGAGGATGTCAAAAGAAATTAAACATTTGTAACACCATCAGGTAGCAGCTGTTTACGAACTGTAAAATGCAGTATTCGTAGCGACCAATAAGTAGTACAGTCATGAAATAAACTAATAAAGATTTTCTATAGGCCTACAGGCAAAGGAAAAGGAATGTCCATGCATCACAGGGTAAGGAAGAGGATAGTCATAGTGTCACCGATGATAAGTACCCTTGTTTGCTTCTATTCCCGCCTGTTTTCTATTTACCTAACAGTTGGTGAGCCTTAGGAACCAAGTGTTTTTGATGTGGCCGTTACTCGGCCAATATGAAATGTGGGGCGTGCAGCGGGTACAATCCCCTCCTCGTCTCATAGAATTTTACTATCAGTCTGTTCCAAATTGAAATTGAATGTAAGAGATTACCTCCAACGAGTGACATTCGCACAAAGTTTGCGTGCTCTTTTTGAACAGAATGAAAACATGTTGGTGGCGAGACCCATTTCCACCTAAATGGGGCCGTCAGCAGACAAAATAGTCTGTATCGGGCTGGGAAAAATCCGCGACAATTTTACAAATAACCACTGCATAACCCCAAAGTACGGGTTGGTGCGCTATAGAAAATTCGGCGTCATTGGACAATACTTTTTTTTTAAGAAATTGGGTTACCGTTACAGTAGCGTCTGAGCGTTACATTAATATGGTCAACACTTTTCTCATTTACGAATTACTAAGAAAACGTTTAGTACATGAACATTAATGGTTTCAACAAGATGGGGATACGGCACACACCACCAGAGCAACCATGGCTGTTCTTTGCAAACTGTTTCTTAAACATCTCATATCAAGATTTGGCGACGTTTCATGGCATCCATGGTCAGCTGACCTGTCCACATATGATTTATTTCGATGGAGATACCTTAAGTCACGTATCTACGAGGGCAAGCCTTTGTCGCCGAATGCCCTATCAATATTAGCGCCTGCAGACAGTCCCACTATCTGCCTGCCGCGCGGAGCGCTAGGAATTATGCAAATACAAGGAATTAAAAATAACATTACTAACTTGGGCTAGAAATGTAACATGATATGTACGAGTGCCAGCAGTCAATGAACGGAGCTTTAATTGTTGGACTTAAGATTAAAAATTTCATCATTCCCTTTTTATTAGTATTATTATTTAAAACTTTTTTTTTGTTATTTTTTTTATTATAATCTTTTTTGCTGTTTGCTATACTCCATTTTTTAATACCGCTTTTGTAATTCATGGTAATATTTTGATGCTATTTTATTTTCATTTTGTATTCATTTTTTACCTATTCCTTAATAACTCAATTATATTTAAGAACTATGATTTTATATGTATTAGATATATTATTTTTGCAATTTATTAGTATTTTTATAAGGTAAGCAGGCTTTTTATATTGTAACTTCTACTTTTAATTTTATTGTTAACAATCTGTGTTATTGAATTTTTGTATTTTTAATTTTATTGTTTATTTTGTGAATTTACTTTTGTATATTTCTGTCGACAGACCCAGGTCTGACGGAAATTATCTTTGTAGAAAACGAAAATAAAATGAATTGAATTAATATAACAATAATATAATATAATTATACTATATAAAAATTATATTTCGGGATATATATATATATATATATATATATATATATACATATATATATGTGTCCTTATTGTCGTGATTTTAACGCATGCTTCATTAGAAATCGTGTACAATGTGTAAATTGGAAATTTTGTAATTAATTTATTAATAATGTATAAAAAAATGTATCGATACAATATATATGACCACGAAACTCTCGAAAATTTTCGAATAGGGAGGTAATTTAATTTTTAAGCGTTTTAGGGCGTAGCAGTAGAATTTGATTAAATAGCAGACACGTTCCTTAATACGCCTGTCCTAGGATAGTTTGCTACCTAATATTAATTCTAAAAATTTAGTAACTTACCTGTTACAAAAGATTTTGATATATTGTCATTAATGGAGATATTTTTACTTTGGTTACTTATTTCCTTACGACCAGTGAAGCATTTGGCCACAGTTTTATCTGAGTTGAGAACTAGCTTACTTCAAGCTTCTTTAGTTTTAAACCTTGTTCATAGTTTTCATCTTCGAGAGATATTGTCGTATCATCAGCAAATAATATAACATTGAAGGAGGCAAGAAAATTACCGAGATCGTTAATAAAAATTAGAAATACGAGGGTCTTTAAATTCTAACTCGTTGAACTCCCCTTTTAACTTGTATAAAATTTCATATTTAGGTATTTTGTTTTCACTTTGCAATGATTGGATGGCAATTCGACCCTCTAATACAATACACCTCAATTTTTTTATGGGTAAATCATACGGGACACGGTCAAAAGCTTTACAAAAATCAAAAAAAATCAAAAAGCTTCTTCAGTATCGGGAAATTACAGTCTCTGTTGACCTATACTTTCAGAACTCGTGTTGGACATTTGCGAGTGTACTGAATTTACTTTCAAAAAATCGACTAATCTACTCTCTTATCAATTTATTATCTTTTGTAAAAAAAATTTCGCCGTTTTGTAAACATTTTCTCGATGTGGGTATCCTTTGAATTATCGAATTAAATTTACTCGCCCAAGTGACGAATAAAATGCATGTTCTGATTGTCAGTGGCAACTGCCTTTAATAAAATAATAGTACTGTAAGGGGTTGCACATAACAGGCAGGTGGAGTGTTAAATTTTTTGGACTCGATTTGCTTGTTCCAGGACTAAAAAAATTTAGTTCTGTTTTTATCACATGGTAAGCCAAACATATGACTGAAGTATTTAAGAACAGAAGAGGTACAAGTGTAAAAGATACTTGTCAGAGTTATATCTCCTCTGAGCGTAATGAATTTCAATATGCAGCCAGACCCTGTGGTGAATAACGTGAGGTATGTCATTTGCAGGGTGGAAAATAGGTGCTTTTCAGACGGCCTGGCATACTGATAAGCATATTTTTCAACTCGGCGAGGAAGGCAATTGTAAACCATCTCATTCCTTGTTTTACTTAGCTAAACCTGTAGAAGTTTAAACCAGGACTGTAAAGTTGGCCCTTACACAAAAATTTCAAAAATTAACTTGTAAAATTGATCGGTCTACGTTTCTACCGGATTATTCCGGAAAGTTTTTTGTTTGTTTCGTCCAAATAAGTGAAAAAACGCCGAGAGGGGCTAACTTCACACTGGCCTCCCCCCGCTCAACTTAAAAAATATTTTTTGGACTTCATGGATAGACAGACCTTCGTTCGTTTCGGATGGTCTCGCAAACCAGTTACTCGTCCCGCCAAACAAGATAATGTAACTGTACGAGTGCCTACAACTGACGTTCGCTCATTCCCTCCACTTCCAATCAGGATCACACATCTAACCACATCACGTCATCTACGGCTCAACCATCGAATCGGGACGCTCCACTACAAGTTTAATCGGACAATCAACATCAAATCTCTTACTCTCAGGTAGCCAAATCAAACTCACCAGCCACGCTTCAAACTTCATATCGAGATAATTCATCAACCCACATAGAAAACACCATTAATCCACCATCAGACATTGCTACACAATTAACCACATTTATTACAGATATATAATCCATGTTTACTCCTTCGTTTACTTTAATGACGCAGCTACTTCAGGTTTTAATTTCACAAAATGCCAGACAATAATGTGACATGTAATTCCTTGACCATATTACTATGGAATGCAAATGGGGTCCATCGACATTTGGCAGAATTAGAATACGTATTACATGAAAAAAGAATAGACATTTGCCTTCTCTCCGAAACTCACCTAACCTTTGGCTCACGTTTTTTTATCAAAGGGTTTACAGTCTACCGGACTGAACATCCTGCCAACCGAAGTCAGGGCGGTACTGCTATACTTATCAGATCGTCTATTCGTCAAAATTTTTATCCGCTACAAGAACCTACAATTTACCTTCAGGCGATTGCAGCCACAATTTTCTTAAAATCGATAGAAATTAATGTAGTGGTGGTCTACGTCCCCCCAAGATTTTCCATATCGAAAGAAACTTTTGAAAACTTCTTCTCAACCCTAGGACCACACTTCATAGCCGGAGGAGATTTCAACGCAAAGAATACAATCTGGGGCTCGAGAATTACAAATCCACGTGGTAGAACGTTACTGAAATGCATCGATGATAAAAAATATAAAATTGCAACATCCAGAAAACCAACTTATTGGCCGACTTCCGTAACTAAACTCCCGGACTTATTAGACATTTTTCTTCTAAATGGGCTAACTTCAATCAAATATACGGTAGCGGACTGCAGTGATTTGTCGTCTGATCATTCAGCTGTACTTTTTTCTTTGAGCTCTGAACCAATCCCTGTCCAAAAACGACCGTCATTAGCGAGTGGACTTATGAACTGGTCATATTTTCGGTCATATTTAGAAAATCATACGAATCTACGTCTTCCACTGAAGTCGCCATCTGACATTGATGAGGGAGCGGAAAATCTTCAAGCCTTAATTTAATCTGCAGCTACGTTGTCTTGTACTTGTAAGACGACATCGAAGCTTGGACCAATGTATCCATTGTACAATGTATCCAATGTACAATGTACAATGTATCCATTGTATCCATTGTACAATGTACAATGTATTTGTACAATGTATTTGTGCATTGTACATTGTACAATGTATCCATTGTACATCAGACAAATGATACGGGAAAAAAGAAGGTTAAGAAGAATTTGGCAAAGGTCTCGTCTTCCTGAAGACAAAATTATTTTTAATAGATTAGCCAACAGATTAAAAAAGGAAATAATAAAAATAAATTGTGAAGTTACTGAAAATAAACTTAGGAATCTATCAACCATCGACGGAACGCTTTGGAGAGCCACTAAACGCGTTACTGGACATATTTCTTTAAACTCATTACTACGCAAGGCAGACAATTCTTGGGCAAACAAGGAGGAAGAAAAAGCGGAATTATTTTCTGAACATCTTTGCAACGTTTTTAAACCCTTCGATGAAGATATCAATGCTGGAAAAGAGGCAAAAGTAGAGGATTATCTTACCAGTCCAGTGCCCTTGTCTATTCCACCCAAGAGAATCAAATTAATTGAAGTGGAAAAAGTAATAGGTATTCTTCCGTCAAAAAAGTCACCTGGTCATGACTTGATCACATCTGAAATTTTAAAAGAATTACCCAAGAAAACCTTAATATTCATCACACAAGTGTTCAATGGAATCTTACGAACATGTCATTATCCAACTCTATGGAAACTATCTGAAGTGGTTCTATTTGCAAAACCAGGGAAACCGTCTCATTTACCTTCATCATACCGGCCAATAAGTCTCCTTCCGGTTATTTCTAAAGTTTTTGAGCGGCTGCTTTTAAATCGATTGACAGTAATCCTTGAGAGGAAGAAAGTTATCCCACTCCATCAGTTCGGTTTTAGGAGGGAGCACTCAACAGTGCAACAACTGCACAGAGTCGTGGATAAAATATCAGCAGGATTAGAAGAAAAAAAGTTCACCTCGGCTGTATTTCTTGATGTGACAGCTGCCTTTGATAAAGTCTGGCATGACGGATTACTTTTAAAACTTAAGAAAATTTTACCGTATTCGTACTATTTTATATTTAAATCGTTTTTTGAAGATAGGTACTTCTTAGTCCGACAAGGGAGTAAGTATTCAGACATGAAAAGCATAAAAGCCGGAGTAACACAAGGTTCTATTTTGTCACCTACTCTATATTCGATCTACACTTCTGACTTTCCTTGTACACAAAACACCTCTGTAGCGACGTTTGCGGATGATACAGCCATTTTATTACAAGATCTTTCCATACAAACGGCCACTCAAAATTTACAACATCACCTAAATTTAGTAGACAACTGGCTGAAGGACTGGAAAATGAAGGTGAATCCGGCGAAGTCTGTTCACATTACATTCACTCTAAATAAACAACCGGTGCCGTCGCTGTTCTTAAATAATGCACCTATCCCAAAAAATTCTACTGTTCGCTATCTTGGACTTCATTTTGATCAACGCACGACCTGGAAACACCACATTAAGACAAAACGACTTCAACTGAACTTACGTTTGAAACAACTGTACAGGTTTGTTCACACTAAATCACCCATACGTCTCAAACAGAAATTATTACTCTACAATTCTCTCTTAAAACCTATCTGTAACGTGCTCGCCTCTCATCATGCGGTCCTGGGTTCGAATCCCACTCAGGCACGGCATATTTTCATATGTTACCAAAAAAATAATTTCAGCCTCATTACAAACAGTTACACCCCAACGTCGTCGCTAATGACCTTGTAGTTTATGCGACGTTAAATAAAAAAAAAACCTATCTGGATGTACGGTATTCAAATTTTTGGTTGCGCAAAGCTGAGTAATTTAAAAACTATTCAAGCATTCCAGTCTAATTTCTCCGTATAATTACCGGTTCACCATACTATGTCTCAAATTACACAATTGACTACGATTTAAAAACACCATTCATTTGCGACATCGTCAAAAATAGTTATACTAAATTCTACTCAAAATTACCAATCCATAATAATCCACTTATCTGTGATATGGCAAATCCAACAGGCTTCATTAGAAGATTAAAAAGAAGATGGAGCAGAGATCTTCTTTAATTCTTTCTGCATGTTTATGTTGGAAAAAAATAATAAAATAATGTGAAATATTTGTAATTTTTGTTTTGTTTTAAATGTTTTATTACTCCTGATACTAACTTTTCTGTGACAAAATGAACTTTTTTGTTTTTTTTCTTTTCATACTTTTGTATATTATTTATGTTTATTGTTATTCCAAATTTAACATTGCTGAATGTTGAATTTTATTTCCTGTCTGTTCTTGTCTGTAATTTAATATCGATGTTTTCTCATCTTTTGGTTGTTCTGTATAGTACAGTTAAAGATTCAAAATAAAGGATAAAAAAAACTAGTAATAAAAACACTTGTATTAATCACTGAAATATAATTCTTTCAAAACTCATAATCTAATTTACTAAACATTCGAATAATTTTTATTCTGCAAATTATTGGATATAACCAATATAAATAAATTAAATTAAATTATTTTATTTAATAATTTTTTATTGAATTAAAAAACTCTCTATTCCGATAGACGATTTTTTAAGTTGACTAACTATCCTGGAAGGAAACCGGCTGGCAGATTTATTTCTAAACACATTGTATAAACGAGGTCATTTTAAAGAGGTTTCCAGTTGTTCTGTCGCCTTCCATCCATGAGTTCATCGCACGCCGCTTTGGTTGTTTTTTTCGAATTAGGCATAACCAACCATTAACGATTCCATGAACAACACCTTTCGTTATTTGTTTAGTACCCACCAGGTTGGTCTAAACGTAAAGTCGTCGCCGCCAGTCAGTTATTATTTTTAACAGCTGATTTTCGGAGATCAAGGTTCGAAGTTTAAATCCTAGTAAAGTTAGTTCTTTTATACGGATCTGAATACTAGACAGTGGTTACCGAAGTACTTTGATGGTGGGGGTTCAAGGAATCATACTGTTTTAGGAATGGTCGGGCTTGGTCTGTACGAGAATACACCTCATTTACACGTCATACATATTCTCATATCATTGGGTCAAGGGGTTGCTTATTGTTCTGAATTGAAAAGATTGTAACCTACACAAATTAGGGATAAAACAAAACAAAAATTTGTTTGTTTTTTTAACATTTTATTTCATTTTCGTTTAAACATTACACCGCCTGACAATCGTCAATCAAATATTTCCTGATTACGAAATGGAAAAAGAATTGCATTTTGCTTTTTGCCCACTCTCTGTGCAAAGTGATTCTAGTGCACTTTTGTAATGCTATTTCATATCATGTAACTAAGTGTCGCCTCAATTACTAGTTTTAGCAGTTTTACAGTAAATAAAACATTAGAGAGAAAAACTTTTTCTAAAACATAAAAAATAAAAAATGGACAAACAGTATATTATGTAACAGTATAATTCTTGTACGCTTATTAAAAATGCGATAAAAAATTAAACTAAGAAATTAGAGAAATAGCAAAATTTACAAGACAGACCTGAACCAAGGAGGCCTATTTTAATATTTATTTTGCACCGATTTTGTTTCTTTTTAAAATTCTGGACAGAGTTTACAGATTTACGAGAGAAAAAATTTTAAAGGTAGAATAAAGTACACCCATCCAGTTTTACTTCCTTTTCTCGCTTACACAATCTGAACAAACCACATTTTTTTTTACCAAAATACCGGAAAAACGAAAGGCCATCGATTTAGGCAAAAAAGTTTAAATATTAATGAGTGGGGGGACCAAGAGTGAAGTTAGTACCATCCAGTTTACCTCGATTTTCTCGTGAGTATGAGCTAAAAAATCGTAATTTTTATGGAACGTTTCGAAACAAGTGCAGGACTCTTGATAAGTGTAACGATAAAGTTTAAATTGAATTTCTTAGCGCATGCCACCATTCCTAAGTTTTTCACGATTTTCACGCTAATTTCGCCAGACCAAACAAAACATTTTACAGAACAATCCAGACAAAATGAGAGTTATTATTTAAAGTGAAAACACTAAAGTATTGAATGCATGGGCGTATACTTACCACTCCAAAATTTTCTCTGATTTTCTCGCGTATTTGAACAGAAAAAACGAAAAGTTTTGCAGAATGATCCGGAACAAACAAAGTGCTCTCAATCTATGTAAAAAACTTAAAATGTTGAGTAGAGGGGTTAGTGGGAAGTTAGCACCATCCAGTTCTTCTTGATTTTCTTGCTTATTTAAGAGGAACTGACAAAATATTTTGCGAAACCATCCGAGGTCTATCCATGAAGAGCAAAATAATTTAAAAAAATTGAGCGGGGGGAGGCCAGTGTGAAGTTAGCCCCTCCCGACGTTTTTCTCACTTATTTGGGCGGAACAAACCAAACATTTTTCGGAAAAATCCGGTAGAAACGTACAACAATCGATTGTACTAGTTTTTCTTTTAATTTTTGTATGGGGTACAACTTTACAGTCCTGGTTTGAACTTCTAGATGTTTAACTAAGTAAAACATGGAGTGAGGTGGTTTACGATTGCCGTCCTCACCGATTTAAAAATTTGCTTATCAGCATGCCATGCCCTACGAAAAGCACCTATTTTTCACCCTGCAAATGACACACCTCACGTTATTCACCACAGGGTCTGGCTGCATAATGAAATTCATTACTCTCAAAGGAGATAACTCTGACAAGTATCTTTCACACTTGTACCTTTTCTGTTCTTAAATACCTCAGTCATATGTTTGGCTTGTCATGTGATAAAAACAGAACTAAAAAAATTTAGTTCTGTTTTTGAATGGAACAAGCAAATCGAGTGCAAATAATTTAATACTCCACCTGTCTGTTATGTGCAACTTCTTACAGTACTATTATTTTATTTATTAAAGACAGTTGCCACTGACAATCAGAACATGCATTTTCTTCGTCACTTAGGCGAGTAAATTTAAATCTATAAAATAAAGGATATCCACACCGAGAAAATTTTTACAAAACTGCGATAATTTTTTTACAAATGATAGTAAATTGATAAGAGAGTAGATAAGTCGATTTTCAAAGTAAATTCAGTACACTCGCAAATGTCCAACACTGGTTCCGAAAGTGTAGGTCAACAGAGACTGTAATTTCCTGATACTGAAGAAACCTAATGAAATTAATCGATAGCAAAAAAATCCCATGTTATTTATTTTTTTATTTATGTAAAGCTTTTGACCTTGTACCGTACGATTTACCCATAAAAGAAATTGAGGTGTATGGTATTAGAGGGGCAGCCATTGATTGGATCATATCTTATCTCAGTGACAAAGAACAATCCGTCGAATTGTCATCCAATCACAGCAAAGTTAAAACAAAATACAGATTTAATTTTTTACAAGTTAAAAGTGGAATTCAACGAGATAGCATTTTAGGACCCTTGCTATTTCTAATTTTTATTAACGATCTCGCTGATTCTCTTGCCCCCTTCATTGTTATATTATTTGCTGATGATGTGAAAATATCTCTCGAAGATGAAAACTGTGAACAAAGTTTAAGACTAAAGAAGCTTGAAGTAAGCTTGTAGACTGGATGCAAAAAATAATCTAGTTCTCAACTCAGATAAAACTGTGGCCAAGTGCTTCACTGGTCGTAAGGAAATAAGTAACCAAACTAAGAATATCTCCATTAATGACAATACCGTATATCAAAATCTTCTGTAACAAGTAAGTTACAAATTTTTTTAGAATTAATGTTAGGTAGCAAACTATTCTAGAACAGGCGTATTAAAGAACTTGTCTACTATAAAATCAAATCCTACTGCTACGCCCTAAAACGCTTAAAATAAGGTACTGAGCGTACCAATACCTTTGAGTATTTATTATGCTTGCAAATTCTCACATTTAAAATACAACGTTACGTTTTGGGGATCTCCGAGTAAAACAGGTGCTGCCTTCTCTATGCAGAAACGGGCTGTTAGGGCCATCTTAGATAGCTAACGACATGATTCTGACAACCTTTTTTTAAAAAAATTAGCCTATGTATTAACGTTCTCATGCATTTAAATTTTTAATGAGAGTGCATTATTTCAGAAGTGGGATGAGCATTTATTCTTGAAAAATAAAGCTTTCCATTTGTACCCGATAAGACACAAAAATTATTTTAGTATTATCCAACACAGTACTACCGGATACGAAAAAGCACCGTTTATGTCTCCGTCAAAATTTATAACAACCTACCGAATCATTTGGAAGATGTTTCGTTTCAGTTTTAAAATTAAACACAGTTTGTACTAGAAAATTTTTTTATAATATCCAAGAATTTTTTAGTATCCACTGTAATCAATTTATGAAAAACAGGATTTAACTGCGTCGTCCGAGTGTACATGTTTATAGTAAGTTTTTGGTAATTCTTAACGCCATAGAAATGTTATAATAGTATGATAGTAATAATTTTTTAAATAATTATATGTAATTATATATATATTTTCTTTTTTTATGTTTGTTTCCATTGATTGGTTTTTTATAATTCTTTGTTATTTCATGCGTAGGCTTAATGTTTAGTTTCGGTTACTTACCGTATTTATTCTAGTACCTCCTCACACTTTTTTCGTGGGTTAGAGAAGAAATAACTACCGTACGGGAGTTACTCGAACGCGGTAATTTATTCCGTGATTTTAGTACCAATTTATGTAGAAGTGGGTACTGAAACGGTTAAAAAAACCAAATTCAAGATAGCAGTGGGGAGATGTAACGATGTACGCATTAATAACCCTTTCAAAACTGCATTAAAATAAACAATACACTAAATGTATGGCAGAAGAAAATTACGTTTTCACAGCTCCTTGTAAGAATCAATCCCCAGATATTTTAATTTGTTTGGTTTACCGTCCGACTGTTCTGCAATTACTGCTAATGCAGATTGTGATGGAGAAAATTATTTTTTGTAACGTATGAAAATATGCCGTGATAATGTTCAGCATTATAATTGACCAAAAACAGATAAAAATTAATTATATGACGGAACAATTTGAACATTATTAGATACTTTTACACATAGATTTGAATAAGTTTAACTGTGACTAAATTTAAAATGAATTCCACAAATAGAAAAAACACCTGATAATACTCGAGGAACCTCGGCCCTCGAATTACCCCCAACACCACGATTTTATGGACCGAAAAAAAATTACTCATGTATCACCTAGTATGATGCAAAAAAACAACAAGACACCTGATGCTGAATACGAAGTATTTATTCAGTCTTGTTTAAGTTACAATAATAATTACGTAATTAGTATTACAATAATACATTAACAAGTTTCTATTCATTTAAGAATAGGTAGGGCGTAGATATAATGTCAGCATATACAGCTTAGAGAATCGGATACTCGATTCTGTAAAACAAAAGGAAGATACCATCTTAAAAATATTGTTTCAACAGGCGTATAGATAGGCTTACCTATTTTAGTATGATAGTTTTTTATTGATTAGCTTTTTTAAATTATAAGGAGTAAGCGTTTAGTAGCGCTACTTATTACATGTTATTCCGGACTTTCATCACATTCATCGTCTGTAGAAGAGTTGGCCTCCACGTTGCTCTGCCAAAGGTGATCGAGTCTGTTAGATATTCTGCATTTTTAAAAACTCTTCTGCGCTAATTCGCTGGAAATTCCGTTCCAAGCAGCTTTTATCCAAACGAAAATTTGGTAAAAGATCAGCCGGCCGCATTGGCGTATTTGGTAACGTGCTCGCCTCTCATCATGCGGTCATGGGTTCGAATCCTATTAGGGCACGGCATATTTTCATAAGTTATAAAAAAAATAATTTTATCCATCACCGTCTGCAAACTCATTCAAATGTATGTGTAAAAGTATAAAATAATGTTTAAATTGTTCCGTCATATGATTATTTTTTATCTGTTTTTTTTGTCAATTATAATGCTGAACATTTAATGAACAACTATGAAGTTGGATTATGAATATGGCTACTGTACACTATTAAGAATTCGTTTGTAATCAGTTAGTCCTAGCATTGAGTTTGGCTGTCCTGGTCAAGGTTTTCGCACAGTTTTTCTTGGACTCTCCAAGTGAATGCCTTGTCTCCTTTTTGTCTTCTTTGCAATAGTGTAACCATCCAGTTCCTTATCCCAAGCATTTTGACTTATCATATATAATGCACATTATTTTACGCGACAATAAGGTTGTTGCATGGGTGAATGGTACTCCATTTGAATACTGAACAAAATATGTCGCTTCACAATAATTACATAATGTTTATTTCATGATTTTCAATAATGATTCCCAGATTGTGTGGTTAGTTGTAAATAAAACACTAAAAACCGAAAGGATTTCAACAAAAAGTGCCCACCATGGCTTTTATAACACTAAATAATTTAAAAGAAAACGCAGAGAAAAATATCAGGGTTTGGAAGACTATGACTGAAAGTTTTTTAGACGAAAAATAAACTTGGAAATGGCCTGATAAAGGATAAACTTCAACGTGTACAAAACAGCTGGATACGAGAAGAAGTATTAATGTAATGTAGGCCTATCTGTTGAAAATCAAAGATTCCCATTACTTGAGGAGCAAGAATAAAAATAAAAACTATGGCTGGACCGGACTGCATTTCAAAGGTTGTAGAAATTTTACTAGCCATCGTACTTTTCTAAAATTAATAAAATCATTTTGATTCAGTAAATAAAACATGGAAATATAAACCTAGTGAGAAGCGAGGCTTGGGAAGACCTAAAAAGAGATGGATAACGGAACAGGCCATTGAGCCTAATCCTTAACAGATGATGATAAAAAATCATTTTGAACACGGAAAAGACAATGGGTGAATGGTACTCCATTTGAATACTGAACAAAATATGTCGCTTCACAATAATTACATAATTTTGTCAACTTAAGTAAATATTTTAATTGCATTGTCTACTAATTGATCATATTGTAGTAATTGCAGTCGAACCTCCCTAATTCGAATCTGATGGAACCGGCAGGTTTCGATTTACAGAGGTAAAATATTGAAACTGAAAAATGTACTTAAAAATTGCACGTTTTAATAAATATTCATATAATTCCATAAAATATTAAATTACAAGAGTCAAAATTACTAATAGACCACCAATTTGATTGAGGAAAGTTAAACTACAAATATTTTTTACCTTGTGTTGTTTAGGTGATGAGCCGAAAGGCTGGTTTGAATCTGTAGAGGTTTTACTAAGTAAAACGAGGAGTGAGGTGGTTTACGAATGCCTTCCTCACTGAGTGGAAAGGTACACTTAAAAGCAAGCAGGGCCCTCTGAAAAGCAAATACTTTCCACTCTGCAGATGACAGCTTCACTTCAGTCACCACAGAGTTTTTTACTTATATTATTTTTTACTTTTTTTTTAATACTGTGATTAAGAATTAAATGGAATGTGTTGGTATTACAAGCTCTATTAGTACTCAAAAGCAAAAGAATAGTCTACTTATAAGAACGATATGACAAATTTTTGAAAAAACGACATAAAAAAGTGTAAAATAAAATCAGGATACGTGTAAACAGTACACTCTACCAACAAACGAAAGTTAGGTCAGCCTACAGAACACGAAAAATAAATTAGGTACGGTACCGAAAATTTTAGAAATTTCAACGAAGTAAAACTTGCTCAATGTAAATGATTACTACGGTATTTTTTAACCAATTTGTACGAATATCATACACCAAAGAAGGAAGACTGCATGACTAATTTAGCTTAACTAATTTTTTGTGCTTTCGTCTGATTTCTTCTGACTTAAAAATTAACTGAATTTTCAATTTCCTGATGCGTATTGTAGCTTTGTTTTACACTTGCTATATCCTTATTTGGTCGTAAGGTTTTGTGACAATAATGTTTTGTAAAAAGAGTAATTGTTTGTGTTTTCGTCTGGTTTCTTCTGACTTAAAAATTAACTGCATTTTTCAATTTTTTATTTTTAAAGCGTTTTGTAATTTTGTAGTACGCTTGCTATGTCCTCATTCGTCGTGATTTTAACGCATGCTTCATTAGAAATCGTGTACAATGTGTAAATTGTAAATTTTGTAATTATTTTATTAATAATGTATAAAAAAATGTATTGATACAATATAAATGACCACGAAACTCTCGTAATTCTTCGAATAGGGAGGTAATTTAATTCATATATTAAGGAGGATTTTTCAAGGGGATAGCATAAAATTATATTCGATTTAGGGAGGATTTCGAATGAGGAGGTTTGACTGTATTCGTAACAATTAGGATATTTTGAAAAACTTTAACAAATAATAAATATACTTTTTTTAATTATTTTGGTTTTACATTGATTTAAAATAAGTACCTATTTAAAAAAAAATTTCAAAATAATTGGCGGCATATAATAATAATTTTAATGAATGGATTGGATTCCGTCCGAGAAGGCGTTTGTTTTCATACAATGTTCTTGTGTGGAGAAGTAGGCCTACTAGGGTGAGATGTGAATATCTAACTACAATCACTAGTACAACACGTAGAAGTGGCAAATGCTACCGTACACGTGCCGGTACGACATGACAACATCGTTTACACTGTTGCAGGCTACAAAATCATAATAGCGGGAACGATGCCGGACGCGAAATTGTCGGTAATTTGTACGGACGCGAAATGACACCAGTTCGAAAGGAGTCTGAATTGATAGCACCGTGAATAAAATTAAAAAAAATCGCAATTTTCAATATCTGGACAAACCCATACAAAAACTCAGGGTGTAAGTGTAACAAATACCCTATTTACTCTCATCAAAGGACGCGGAATTGTTAGCGGTATATATATATATATATATATACACATCCCGCTAACGATTCCGCGTCCTTTCAAAAAGCGTGCATTTCGCACATCGCTTATTTGAAGAGTATATTCAACTTTGATGAGAGTATATAGGGTATTTGTTACACATACACCCTGAGTTTTGGTATTGGTTTGTCCTGATATTGAAAATTGAGCATTTTTGAATTTTATTCACTGTGCTATCAATTCAGACTCCTTTCGAATTACCGACAATTTCGCGTCCGTACAAATTACAGACAATTCGCGTCCGGCATCGTTCCCGCTATTATGACTTATAGCCTGCAACAGTGTAAACAATGTTGCCATGTCGTACCGGCACGTGTACTGTAGCATTTGCCACTTCTACGTGTTGTACTGATTGTAGTCAGATATTTACATCTCACCCTAGTACTTCTCCACACAAGACAATCGTATGAAAACAATTCGTTCTCGGACGGATTCCAATCCAGTCATGAAAATAATTTATTATTTTTTGCCTATTATTTTGAAATGTATTTTAAATGGTACTTATTTTAAATCAATGGAAAACCAGAATAATTAAAGAAAGTATATTTTTTATTTGTTAAAGTTAATTATTTAAAATATCCTAAGTGTTACAAATACAGTCAAACCTCCTCATTCGAAATCCTCCCTAAATCAAATATAATTGTATGCTATCCCCTTCAAAAATCCTCCTTAATATGAATTAAATTACACCTCTTATTCGAAAATTTTCGAGAGTTACGTGGTCATAAGTATATATTGTATCAATACATTTTTTTATACATTATTAATAAAATAATTACAAAATTTCCAATTTACACATTGTACACGATTTGTAATGAAGGATGCGTTAACATCACGACAATAAGGAAAGAGTAAGCGTAGTACAAAACTACAAAAAGTTTTAGAAGAAGCTGAAAATACAGTTAATTTTTAAGTTAGAAGAAACCAGGCAGAAACACAAACAATTACACGTCTTACAAAACATTATTGTCACAAAACCTAACGACCAAATAAGGACATAGCAAGCGTAGTTCAAAGCTACAATACGCATCAGGAAATATTGAAAATTCAGTTAATTTTTAAGTCTGAAGAAACCAGACGAAAGCAACAAAAAAATTATTAGTTAGGCTAAATTGGTAATGCAGTCATTCCTTCTTTGGTGTATGATTTTCGTACAAACTGGGTAAAAAATACCGTAGCTGTATTCATTCACACTAAGCAATATTTTACTCGTTAAAATTTCTAATATTTTCGGTACCTAATTTATTTTTCATTTTCTGTAGGCTGACCTAACTTTTCGTTTGTAGGTATAGTTGTACTGTTTACGCGTATTCCGATTTTATTTTACTCTGTTTTTTATGTCGTTTTTTCAATAATTTGTCATATCGTTCTTATAAGTAGACTATTCTTTTGCTTTTGAGTACCAATAGAGCTTGTAATACCAACACATTCCCTTAATTCTTAATCACAGTATTAAGTAAACCCGTGGTGAATTAAGTGAAGGTGTCATTTTCAGAGGGGAAAATATGTGCTTTGCAAAGGGCCCTGCATGCTGATAAGCGTACTTTTCCGTTCAGTGAGGAAGATAACTGTAAACCACCTCACTGCTCGTTTTACTTAGTAAAACCTCTACAGGTTCAAATCAGCCTTTCGGCTGATGACCTAAACAACACAAGTAAAATAATATTTGTAAAAAACGTTCCTCAAAAAAATTGGTGGTCTATTAATAATTTTGACTTTTGTAATTTAATATTTTATGGAATTACATGAATTTTATTAAAACGTGCAATTTTTAAGTACATTTTTTGTTTCAATATTTTACCTCTATAAATCGAAATCAGCCGGTTCCATCAGATTCGAATCAGGGAGGTTCGACTGTAATTACTATAATATGATCAATTAGTAGACAATGCAATTAAAATATTTACTTTTGTGACAAAATTATTTAATTGTAAAGCGATATAATTTGTTCAATATTCAAATGGAGTACCATTCACCCATTTTCTTTTCGGTGTTCAAATGATTTCATCATCATCATCATCTGTTAAGAATTAGGCTCAATGGCCGTTTAAAGTATCCATCTCTTTTTAGGTCTTCCCAAGCCTCGCTTCTCTCTAGGTTTATATTTACATGTTTTAGTGACTGAATCAAAATGATTTTATGAATTATACAAAAGTACGATGGCCAGTAAAATTTCTACGAGCTTTAAAATGCAGTCCGATCCAGGCATAGTTTGTATTTTTATTCTTGTTCCTCAAAGTAATGGTAATCTTTGATCTTCAACAACGTATACATTACGTTAATAAATCAGCTGTTTTGTACACGTTGAAGTTTATCCTTTAACAGGCTATTTCAAAGATTATTTTTTGGCTAAACAACTTTCAGTCATAGTCTTCCAAACCCTGATATTTTTCTCTGCGTTTTCTTTTAAATTATTTAGTGTTATAAAAGCCATGGTGGCCACTTTTTGTTGATATTCTTTTGGTTTCTAGTACTTTATTTACATCGTCAACCAACCACCCAATCTGCGAATCGTTATTACAAATAATGAAATAAATAAACCTTATTGTTACGTAAAATAATCTGCATTATTTTTGACAAGTCAAAATGCTTGGGATAAGGAACTGGAAGGTTATACTATTGCACAGAAGACAAAAAGGAGACAGACAAGGCATTCACTTGGAGAGGCCAAGAAAAACTATGTCAAACATTGACCAAGACAGCCATACAATATGCTTGGACCAATTGATTACAAACGAATTCTTAATAAATAGTGTACAGTGTTCATATTCATCATTCAACTTGATAGTTGTTCATTAAAAATGTTCATCATTATAATTAACAAAAAACCAGATAAAAAGTAATTATACGACGGAATAATTTGAACATTATTTGATTCTTTAAACATACATTTGAATAAGTTTAAGTGTGACTAAATTAAAAACAAATCACACAAACAGACAAAACACCTTATATACTCTAGTAACCCCCGCCTTCGAATAAGCCACGCACCACGATTTTATGGACCGAAAATCGAAAAACATAACTTATGTAGACTATTTCCTAATATGATACAAAAAACAACGAGACACCCGATGTCTTCAAATATGAAGTATTGATTACAACCATTTAAAAAAAGGTTTTTTAAAAAAAGACGTAACGTTGTATTTTAAATGTGAGAATTTGTAAACATGATAAATACTCAAAGGTATTGGTACGCTAAGTACCTTATATTTAAGCGTTTTATGGCGTAGCAGTATGATTTGATTATATAGCAGACACGTTCCTTAATACGCCTGTCCTAGGATAGTTTGCTACCAAATATTAATTCTAAAAATTTACTAACTTACCTGTTACAAAATATTTTGATATATTGTCATTAATGGAGATATTCTTACTTTGGTTACTAATTTCCTTACGACCAGTGAAGCATTTGGCCACAGTTTTATCTGAGTTGAGAATTAGATTATTTTTTGCATCCGGTCTACAACCTTCCTTCAAGCTTTTTTAGTTTTAAACCTTGTTCATAGTTTTCATCTTCGAGAGATATTGTCGTATCAGCAACAAATAATATAACATTGAAGGAGGCAAGAAAATCAGGGAGATCGTTAATAAAAATTAGAAATATGAGGGTCTTTAAATTCTAACTCGTTGAACTCCCCTTTTAACTTGTATAAAATTTCATATTTAGGTTTTGTTTTCACTTTGCAATGATTGGATGGCAATTCGACCCTCTAATACAATACACCTCAATTTTTTTATGGGTAAATCATACGGGACACGGTCAAAAGCTTTACAAAAATCAAAAAATAAATAACATCGGTTTGTTTTTGCTAACGATTAATTTCAATAAGCTTCTTCAGTATCGGGAAATTACAGCCTCTGTTGACCTACACTTTCAGAACTCGTGTTGGACATTTGCGAGTGTACTGAATTTACTTTTAAAAAATCGACTAATCTACTCTCTTATCAATTTATTATCTTTTGTAAAAAAAATTTCGCCGTTTTGTAAACATTTTCTCGATGTGGGTATCTTTTAAATTATCGATTTATTTTACTCGCCCAAGTGACGAATAAGATGCATGTTCAGATTGTCAGTGGCAACTGCCTTTAATAAAATAATAGTACTGTAAGGGGTTGCACATAACAGGCAGGTGGAGTGTTAAATTATTTGCACTCGATTTGCTTGTTCCAGGACTAAAAAAAATTTAGTTCTGTTTTTATCACATGGTAAGCCAAACATATGACTGAAGTATTTAAGAACAGAAGAGGTACAAGTGTAAAAGATACTTGTCAGAATTATATCTCTTTTGAGCGTAATGAATTTCATTATGCAGCCAGACCCTGTGGTGAATAACGTGAGGTGTGTCATTTGCAGGGTGGAAAATAAGATAAGCATATTTTTCAACTCGGCGAGGAAGGCAATTGTAAACTACCTCACTCCATGTTTTATTTTGCTAAACCTGTAGAAGTTCAAACCAGGACTGTAAAGTTGGCCCCCATACAAAAATTTCAAAAATTAACTTGTAAAATTGACCGGTCTACGTTTCTACCGGATTATTCCGGAAATTTTTTTTGTTTGTTCCGTCCAAATAAGTGAAAAAACGCCGGGAGGGGCTAACTTCACACTGGCCTAACCCCGCTCAACTTTTTAAATTTTTTTTGGACTTCAGGGATATACCTTCGTTTGTTTCGGATGGTCTCGCAAAATATTTTGTTAGTTCCTTTCAAGTAAGCGAGAAATGGAGAAGAACTGGGTGGTGCTAATTTCACACTCATCCCCCTCTACTCAATATTTTAAAGTTTTTACATAGATTGACAGCCCTTCGTTTGTTCCGGATCATTTCGCGAAAATTTCGTTTTCCCCGTTCAAATATGCGAGAAAATAAAAGAAAACTTTGGAGTGGCAAGTATAAGCCCATGCATTCAATACTTCTTGGTTTTTACTTTAAATGATAGCTCTCATTTGTTCTGGATTGTTCTGTAAATCGTTTGTTTGGTCTGCCGAAATCAGCGAAAAAATTGTGAAAAACTTAGAAATGGTGGCGATACGCTAAGAAATTCAATTTAAACGTTATCGTTATCCCTATCGAGAGTCGTTCTGCTTTTTCGGAACGTTCAATATATATTACGATTGTTAAACTCATTGTTCAGTATTGCAATAAGTTCTAATACTCGAATTATTCGCGCGCGGAGGATTCGAACTTCGAAAATGGTCTTCCAACTGCGCCTCACTTCTCGAACGTTTTCCGGACAGTTTTCTGGAATCATCGCTTGATTTTTCGCACGACTCATCTATAAAAATCCTGGGTCTTCAATGGTCTCCCGCTCATGACGCCTACACGTATCAGGTTGCCACCTTTAGCGGTACACCCACCAAACGATCCGTGCTTTCATATCTCGCTCGCATTTTTGATCCCATGGGTTTTCTCACCCCTACAACGTTTTGGATCAAAACTCTCATCATAACTCTGTGGAACAACGACTTCGCGTGGGACGATCCTTTACCTCCAGGACTCGTCAATCAGTGGCTTTCATTTGCAGACAAAATGCCATGTCTCAAATCACTCTCATTACCTCGACAAGTAACGACTCACGGAGCTACTTACCGCATATTAGGGTTCTGTGACGCCTCCGAAAAGGGCTACGCCGCCTGCGTTTATCTTCACGTTCAATATCTCAACACTGTCAACGTTCATTTGCTAAAAGCCAAAAGCCGTGTTTCTCCCTCCAAAACGATCGTTACGATACCACGCTTGGAACTGTGCGCTGCACTATTATTGGCACGCCTTTTCGCCTCTATTTCTGACTTCGCAAAGTCGCTCAACGTTTGCGAAACACGACTACACTCCGATGCTACTATTGTTCTCTCATGGCTCAAAACGCCTCCGCACTTGTTAAAAATTTACATCTCCAATCGAGTTTTACGCATTCTTCAGCAAACCACCGCGGAAATGTGGTCTCACATCCCAACTAGTGAAAACGCCGCTGACATCGCCTCTCGAGGTTGCGCTCCAGACTGTCTTCTAAACAGCGACATCTGATGGCACGGACCTTCTCGATATCTTACCATCGCATCCGCCTGGCCTGCCGTCAGCACGCCTCAGCTTCCGAACGATCAGCTCGACTTACGTCCAACGCAAATCACGCTCGTCGCCAATTTAAAAGCCGAATTGGACGACCAACTACTAACGAGATTTTCCAACTACAACCGAATGCTTCGAGTCATCGCCTACATGTTTCGTTTCTTCAAATGTCTTCAAAGCAAAACAAATGAATTCGAATCGTTTCTCACCGCATCTGAGTTAAATCACGCTAAACTCACCCCGCGGGACCTTCGCTTCCTGCGCTGTTCTTCTGTGCCTTGCCGGCTTTCTTGTCCGCAACGTGCGATCTTGTATCGCACGGAATACTCGTACATCCTCTTGCCTTGTCTAATGGCAACTCAACGTTTTCTCAACGCCTTCGTCGCCGCGCAGCGTCTTCTACCATTCTTCTTCTTGTTCGGCGCACACTGTGCTGCGCTCGCTTCTCAACGCCTCCGGCAGCTATTGCTCGTCCGAATCAACGCCTCAACGGAGTTTTCCATGCCTTCTCGTGTGTGGATTCTCATTGCATCTCATCAACGCTCAGGGCCTCAAGCTGCCCTCGCCATGGATCAGTCTGTGAATTGATTCATATTCGCCTCGTCTCGTCTCGTCTCATCTCGTCAACGCTCAGGGCCTCAAGCTGCCTTCGCCATGGATCAGTTTGTGAATTGATTCATATTCGCCTCGTCTCGTCTCGTCCCATCTCGTCAACGCTCAAGGCCTCAAGCTGCCTTCACCATGGATCAGTCTGTGAATTGGTTCATATTCGTCTCGTTTCGTCTCGCCGTCTTCTACACTCTTTTCAACGTTTCACTTGAGGTTCTTCCTGTTTGAAGACTTCGAGTTTCTCTTCACCACCATCGTTTTTCCGTCGTGACTGCTTTCAAGCCCTCGCTTGTGAGCACAGCAAAATTTCCGTTTTTCTCGTGGGGCTCCCGTGTGAGTCCGCTGAAGATGTTCCTCTCTTCTGGGCCGCTTCTGTCCGCGCACTGGAGACGCCACCTCAAGATGTTCCGTTCTGCGCTTCTCATCGTCGCCTCGTCTTTGCTTCTGCTTCTTCAGCTTTGTCTACGATCTCTACGTCTTGTCCTAGCTCTCCTGCCTTTGGTGGGCGGAGATCTCTTCAATCGTCAGTTGGTTACTTTCGTCTTCTCGTCTCGCTTAAAAATCCTCTCCGCATTTTTAGGTGGGCGGGATGTTCAGTATTGCAATAAGTTCAAATACACCGCGCCGTCGATCATTCTAGAATAGGATCTTCCCGCTCGTTTAAATCCCTAATATTGATTCTGCATTGATTACAGTAGTATAGAAAAGAGAGTACTAGGAAGACCTTGACCTTTGACCTGGCGGTTTTAGAGTGACCTTGACCTTTGACCTCAAAGAAAAAATAATAAAAAAAAAATTTAAAAAAAAAATTTATAAAAAAATAAAAAAAATAAAAATTGAAACAAAAAAAAAATCCCGCCAAAAAATATTTTAATTTGGCAAAGTTCCAAACGCGATTTTCTCCGCAACCGCTGAACCGATTTTGATGGTTTTGGTGTCCACGTGACCGGGAGATCGAGATCTACAAGATATGCCTTAATCCGTAGCCGTATCCCCGATAGAACCTGATATCGCTTGTAACAAGTGACCTGTCGGTCGGATCAATGAGGTTTAGGTACCCGCAGGATCCGGAAATTCCGTAGAACGCGTTACGTCCGGTTTCGACCGTTAGGTTCTTTCGGGATCCGAAATATGTAAATTTAGGAAACTTCGTTTTGGAACACCCTATGCTTTGTTGTATTTGCATTGACGTCATCCGTTTTTTATCTATGCACGCGCCAGACCATTGATTGGGATGATGCAACTTGTTTATTGCAAATTTAAATTTACAGTTAATTTTGACAATGACGCATGTTGTTTGTTACGAGTCACGTTGCATGCGCGTGCCTTTCATTGACGTCATAAATAAAGAAACTGCAGATTCAGCGTTTCCATTGTATTTGAATAGATCACATGTATTAGCATAGGGAAATCGCCTGTATAAAAGCCCTTAGGTGCTTTCGGGATCCGAATAATCAGTAATTTTGGTAATTTCGTTTTGGAACATCTTATGCTTTGTTTTATTTGCATTGACGTCATTCGTTTTTTATCTATGCACGCGCCAGACTATTAATTGGGATGATGAAATCTGTTTATTTGCAACTCTATTCTTTTAATTTTGACAATGACGCATGTTGTTTGTTACGAGTCACGTTGCATGCGCGTGCCTTTCATTGACGTCATAAATAAAGAAACTGCAGATTCAGCGTTTCCATTGTATTTGAATAGATCACATGTATTAGCATAGGGAAATCGCATGTATAAAAGCCCGCGGTTTTTCCCATCGAATCATACCATCAGTAGCAACTGCGTCTGATATTTCTCCCGACAACTCTACCTGTCAGCTCTTCGAGTTTATTGAAAGGTGAGACACCTCATACTTTAATAAATTTTATAAATATAAACTTAGAATATTTTCATTATATATAAACATAGAATTTTTTAATAAAATATAAACTTAGTGATGAGCATACAGTCGAACCGCTGAGGGAGACCTCCAGACTGCTCGATGAGCTGCTGGGAGCACCCAAAATATGCCGATGATAGACCTAGCGGACGATGACCGGGCGGAAGTACCGGTCAAGCGGTACAACCAACGGCACAACCAGCGATGCAAGCGGAAGTAAAAAATCATACGTCAAATTGCGACGAATCCGCTAAAAAATGACGTATGCACATTCCGTCGTATTATTAGTATCAGTATTATATTTATATATTAATAATAGAATAAATGTATTAAACTGTTTATCATTGTTTTCATTTCAAAGTACCATACTTTTCCCGTTAAACTAAAACATATGGTTTTGCAGGAAATATGGAAAGGCAAGCCAAGCGAATCAGATTGGAACAAGCTGCAGGGTCTGGCAGTACTCATGTCTTGGAAAATGCGTTCAGATGCAACCTCCGAACGTATTACTACAAGAACGACAACAGCATCTTCAAGGACGTAACGGTGCTCCTGACACACCTGAGGGAAGAAATGAAGTCGTCGCTCAGCGAGACGGTGCGCTCCTTAGATTCGTTCAAGTTCAACATCCTAGTGGAGTGTACTTACGAGAAGGCGATGACAGGAGAGGTGCAAGACGTAGGGTTCAAGACTGCCAACACCTGCGTCTTTCCCGAGTCGGATATGGGAGCGCTCGTAGACATGTGCGTCCAAAAACTTGTAGATGAGGAAGCAGAGTTTTTAGGGAAGGGTAGTGGATGGTCTTTGATGTCGGTGGATGACGTTCTCCTCAGAATCAACCGGTATAGACCGCTCCGAGGCTCATCTTACCTACCTCTTCCGCCGTTCTTAAAGAACCGCAAAGCGGTTATCAACGTCCAGAACCGAGACAATAGGTGTTTCAAGTGGGCTATTCTGTGTAAACACGTGTCAGGTCCTAACAGGGAAAGAATCGATAGACGTTACGACGCCTTGCTTAGCAAGAACGATTTCAGCATGGTAGAGTTCCCCACACCCATGAACCAAGTAAAGGCCTTCGCCAAGGCCAACGGAGTGTCTGTAAACGTGTACGGGATAGCCGACCAAGAGGTAATAGAACCTCTAGTCGTCGCTGATGTTGAAAAGGACGATCACTTCGATCTCCTCCTGGTCGCAGAGGGTGACGCTCAGCATTATTGCCTCATCAGCAATTTTAATCGACTCATCAGGTCACAGCTGACGAAACATGAACACAAAATCGACGTATGCAAGCGGTGTTTCACTTTCTATAACGACGACCCTAAGGGTAGGGAGAAGATGGTGACCCACCGCGAGTACTGTATAGAGAACTCCCCATGCAGTTTCACGATGCCCAAACCTAATGATGACACTCCTCCGATGATGAAATTCGAAAACCACAATCACGTATTCCCCGTCCCAACGTACGAACCGCCCCGAGGCTCGTCTTACCTACCTCTTCCGCCGTTCGTAAAGAACCGCAAAGCGGTTATCAACGTCCAGAACCAAGATGAAAGGTGTTTCAAGTAGGCTATCCTGTGCAAACATGTGACAGGTCCTCACAGGGAAAAAATCGATAGACGTTACGACGCCCTGCTTAGCAAGTACGATTTCAGCATGGTAGAGTTCCCCACACCCATGAACCAAGTAAAGGCCTTCACCAAGGCCAACGGGGTGTCGGTGAACGTGTATGGGATAGCAGATAAAGAGGTAATAGAACCTCTAGTCGTATCAGATGTTGAAAAGGACGTCCATTTCGACCTTCTTCTAGTTAAAAATGGCGATGTTCAGCATTATTGTTTCATCAATAATTTTAGTCGGTTAATCAGTCCACTGCTGACAAAACATAATGGTCAAATCGATGTATGCAAGAGGTGTTTCACCTCTTTTTCCTGCTTTTCCGTCAGCCAGTAAAGCCGCGTATTGTATCCACGAGTTTTATTCTTCAGGTACGGCTGTACTTAGAGTCTGAACCATTGTAATTTAGTTATAAACGTTTTGATTTCAGAATATATGTATTAAACTTATTTTCAAAACGTGTCATCATTTCAACACCTTTACACCTGTAGATATAAGTTTTGCTAAAGCCGAAGGCTTTCTCGGTCGTGAAGCGAAAGCGCAGCACGACGACAGGATCCCTTCGGGAATCGGAACTCGACTTCCCGCTTCAGGTATTTCAGATACTTGCAGAGGTTTAGGTTACAAGAAATAAAAGACAGATTCATAAAAGAATAAAACATTTATTGTTACGTTATGATGAGGGTGAGAATGAATACAATAATGGCGGTGCGATAATAATACAATGAACTATAAACTAGTAATACTGATGTGACGGTGGTCGGATACAGTAAACTCGTCGACATGTGCTAGAAGGAGACTAACCTATAATTTCTTGGAGCTTCTGCGGAATGTTCCTATGTCCGTATGCTAGGGTGCGGATGGCATCTACGGCGACGCGCTTATCATCGTAGTTGCACAGCGCAAGCTTGCTCGTCAATACAGTGCTGACTACATGCTTGCGGGATTGAAACAGCTTCATGTCCCTGTACAACCACAACGAGGGATCTTCGAGACACTTTCTGTAGTCGTCGAACGTGATGTCTTTGCGGACCACGTTCTTTTTGACGCCTTTAGCCTTCTTCTTGACAATACCCTCGCCAGTCCTGAAAGTGTAGAGTTTCGCTCTCATCCCTATAAACTCTGCGATGGGGATGCCGTTGCACTCGTCATTGAACTTGCCGAGCACTTTTTTATTGGTGGCGGAATGGCACGGGTGTGTCGGGGGGTAGTCGGAGGTGTCGAAGAAGGCCTTGAATTCTGGGTCCCGCATGTCGCTGTAAAAGTCTGGAGTCTCGATGTCGTAGAAGAAGCTGTCTGTATCCATGTACAGGAGGTCGATTTTCGACCCGTACCTCTTCTTCATGACATCGTAATGAAATGAATACATTAAGGTCTTACTGGAGTCCAAGACCGTAGCGCCCACGTAAATGGGCTTGTCCAGATGAATGGAGGTCTTGGACATCTCGACAGCGCAGAGCGCCTCATCGTAAATGATCCTGTCTTTGAAGGAGGGCTTGGCGACCAGCTTCATTAACCTCTTCGAGCTGCTAACCAGCTCCAGATTCATGCGTTTACGGACGTTCTCCATGCACTTGCCGAAGACGGCATTGTTCAGCAGTTTGAAGAAGTCCTTCTTGAAGGCATTGCGGGCCGACTGCCTGTTAAGGGTGTTGAGGTCTATGTAGGGTTTGAGCCATGCAGACTGCCGGAACTGCAGAACCCTGTGTACTTTGGTGACTTTTAGTCCGTGCGCGATAGCCTGCTTAAGGAGAGCGTAGTGGCAAACGTACCTGGTCTTGTTTTGCAGGGTGGTCAGGAGTTTGGGATTTTTTAACCCCAAACGTTTTTAAAAAGAAATTACCAAAATTACTGATTATTCGGTTCCCGAAAGCACCTAAGGGCTTTTATACAGGCGATTTCCCTATGCTAATACATGTGATCTATTCAAATACAATGGAAACGCTGAATCTGCAGTTTCTTTATTTATGACGTCAATGAAAGGCACGCGCATGCAACGTGACTCGTAACAAACAACATGCGTCATTGTCAAAATTAACTGTAAATTTAAATTTACAATAAACAAGTTGCATCATCCCAATCAATCGTCTGGCACGTGCATAGATAAAAAACGGATGACGTCAATGCAAATAAAACAAAGCATAGGGTGTTCCAAAACGAAGTTTCCTTAATTTATATATTTCGGATCCCGAAAAAACCTAACGGTCGAAACCGGACGTAACGCGTTCTACGGAATTTCCGGATCCTGCGGGTACCTAAACCTCATTGATCCGACCGACAGGTCACGTGTTACAAGCGATCTCAGGTTCTATCGGGGATACGGCTACGGATTAAGGCATATCTTGCAGATCTCGATCTCCCGGTCACGTGGACACCAAAAACATCAAAATCGGTTCAGCAGTTGCGGGGCAAATCGAGTTTGGAACTTTGCCAAATTAAAATATTTTTTGGCGGGATTTTTGTATTTATTTTTTAATTTTTTTTTTTCAATTTTTTTTTTAATTTTTTTTTTTAATTTTTTTAGTTTTTTTTTATTTTTTTATATTTTTTTTGAGGTCAAAGGTCAAGGTCACTCTAAAACCGCCAGGCAAAGGTCAAGGTCTTCCTAGTACTCTCTTTTCTATACTACTGATTACCTCACTAATTAGTTCTACGCATGTGTGATCCTCGCTCACGTGGCTCGCTCTCCGCCAATAGCAAAATTCCACTAATTTCTGGCTCTCACTTCGCCATTGTTCCTTCCTTCCTGATTCTCTCACTGAAAGTCAAACCTTCCGAACGGGTCGGTCGTGTAGCGCACCACGGTCTCAACGGACGCTATCAGCCCGCTTGTGCTGGCGTCATTTTCATGTAACGCATTGGACATTCCAATACCATGTTGCTGTTAATACTTTAATTACGGCCCCTAATAACGAGCTATGCAGTGTAAAACGCGCGTGCAATTAATCAACGAACTATTCATGTTGAATTTCATTCAGCTGATTACCGGACCTTGTGAAATTTGTCTTACTCCGTGTTGTGAACCTGTAAACCGTAATCCTAACTGCAATTACTCAAGTGTTAGCAGTGCTTTATTTCTATTGTTAACGTGCCTTTTGTGACTTGTTTATTGTGTGAAATCTGTACAGATCTTATCAAACGTTTTAGTGTCTTCGTACAACGTCGCTACCGAGCCGAAGCATCCTGGGAAACCTACGCACTCAAAATCGAGTAAGTACTGCTAAAATTATCACTAATTGCAGTTTTATCCCATGTGTATGTTCCTATCCAATATCCAAAATTACCTATTCACTAACGAGCAAAGCATTACGCCTAATGTGCGCGTCGAAGCCACATCGCGTCTTTTGATTCCTGGTTTTATTAGATCCAACCGCCTTAACGAAATTAAGCAGAATGTAGGAATCATACAAAAATTTGATTACCGCATCGCACAAGTGGTCCTAAGCCGGGATGGATATTTACATTAATAATTTCAAAATACAGTCCATTAACGATAATTATCAGTTTAACTTTAGTAACGAGGGGTTCATCATAAGTAAAATAGTACATTGCATTGAAAAAACAAATGTTGTAAATGCAATTAAACTATAACTGTTGATCTAACTTTGCCGTAAAATCATATTTTGTATGGCAGTAGTTAATTACAGCAATTCTTTTATTTAAAATAAAACGTGTTTACGCATTTCATTGTCTGTGTGTTTAAAACTAACATTAGTTAAAACGCATTTCATTCATACATAACGTCATTTCTTTGTGTGTGTCTATGTGCGCGCGTGTTAGAAGTAACGCCAAGCCATCACGCAAACAGGTTCAGATCGCTCTTCTTCTAACAACGATTGTGAAAGGCCAGTCGGCCATTTTCTCGTTTCAATTTAGGATGGGGTTCGCCACGGCAACAAGCCTCACACCGCGCGCACGCAATCATTACCAAACCAGACTGCACCTAAACCAGATCAATTGTTCAGTCTGTTTAACGACATCGTTTCAAATAACATTAGCGATTTTTCCAGCAGTGGAATTTATTCATTCAACTACATAAACATTTTCGAACGAACTTACAATAAAATGAAAACGTTTAATTCACGGCAGTATCTAATTTCAATAATCCGAATGAATCTCAAGCCAACGTTGTTAATCCGAACCTTTCGTCAACCGATTTCAATAATCCGAACTCATCAAACGAATTTTCGATTTTCCGAACCACAGGGTGTTTCAAAACCCATTACACCATTTCAACTCAAATTAAACGACATAATTTATATATTTCAAATATTTACAAATTATTACATTCAAAATGGATCCGGACTCGGGCGTATCAACCATTGACCCGGTCTCAAATCCGCTTTTTGTGCAAGCTCGTACTATCGAACGTGAATTTGACAACATGATCAGTGTTCAATCCAGAATCAAGTTACCGGCCGTCGCAAACGCATCCTTTCACACTGATGCAAACCGATTGCGCGGCGAATTTGACACAATTTTAAATCGTCTGGTTCAGCAATTAAACGATAATTACACGGCGGACAGCGAAAAGTCCATCGCGAACTTGCAAAACGACATCATTAACAAATATTATAAAATTCTCGCGCATAACTCACCTTGCAGTAACGATTCGAGCAAAACTGCCTCAGATAGCACTCCCATACAATTGCCCAAAATTAGGCTTCCAATTTTTAGCGGAAAACTGGACGAATATCCTAACTTTATCTCGCTTTTTAACGTCCTTGTTCATAGCAATTCGCAATTAACTCCAGTTCAAAAACTGCATTTTTTGCGCACCAGTCTTCGTGACGAACCGCTTAAATTAATTTTTCATCTGCCAATAACAGCAGAAAATTACAATCTTGCGTACAATTTGTTAAACGAACGTTTCGCTAATCCACGCCGCCTTGCATATCTACACCTATCGCAGATACTCAATTATACGGTACCCAGCGAATTCAATCACGAACAGTTCAAGGAATTTCTCAGCGTGCACGAATCTGCAATTTCTGCCCTAAAATTGCTCAATATCGACTTAACCGATTTCTTGTTATTTAGCATAACTTACCGCAATCTTAGCCTATCTGTGCAACAATCATTTGAATCTACAATCAACTCAACGGAAATCCCTTCATATTCTCAATTGGTAACGTACATTGCCTCTCGCATGCGCGCTACGGAGTTAACATCTGTTTCTCCTAACCATACAACGGCGCATACGCCAACCCGGCCAGTCATGCGCAAATCTGCGTCGCCTAAGTTGTCTTTGTCGAAACGTCACGCCTTGCTGGTCGAATCACACGGCATCGAGCCAAAGGATCCGGAAACACCTAGTTGCCATTTTTGCGATTCCAACGCGCATAATATTTTCACCTGTACTGATTTTCTATTACTGTCGCTCGATGAACGGTGTTAACGCCAGTATTACCCGGGTTAATTCAAATTGTTTTCTCCCGCTAATCATAATTGTTCCTGCTTGATTGTTTCCGCGTGACATCACTAATCACGTCATCCTTTATCCCTACTCCTTCCTTGCATATCCGGCATCCTTATACACACTCTTGTTTCAGCTTTCGTGGTGAATGGAAGCGTATCTACCATCGTCGCGCAAAGCCTGGCGTTATGACGCTACCCCGCTGCCTGCTTTGCATTCTCGTTTCGTATTCGCCTTTCGTTTCGCTCGTCATCAACTCAAGTCGTTAGTTACTATTATGTGTGTGAATTATCATTATTCAATTGCTATATTTGTATTGTGAACTGTTACGTTTTGCTTGTGATGTTATCAGTGCTTCACCACGTGCGTGCCTACAAGTCTCAAGTCGTTTTCTGGATTCAAGGTAAGAGCGCCTTTCATTTATTATGAATAGTTGATCAAGTGTGTGCCTTCCTATGTTTTTGTCCTGCCAATTATGTCCCCTACCTTTCGTTATTTCGTTCAATTATCTATTAATTCATTTCGTTTATTATCTAAGTCGTTTTAGCTGTGGCTGGCAGCTGCTTAAAACTAGCCTGGTCCTCCGAGTTCAATTAATTAATCGTCTACTAATTACGGTAGAATTATTCATTTTAAATTCGCTTTATTGTACTTATTCAGCGCCCTTACAAGCGCTAACATTTTGGTCCGTTCCGGGCATTGGATATGTATCAGTAATTATGGCTACAGTCAATTATATATATACTGTTTTATTATTTCATTAAATTCGTTAATTACATATTGTGTAATTGTATATGTTCATTGTGTTGGGCTTGCCTGTTTCGCGCGGTTGGCTGTACCGTGTTGTAGGGAACAGCAACGCTATTTCTATTCGTGACGTCACACACATACGCTTCGCTCTGTTCGGTAGCTTCAAGCTATTCACAATTCTCAACGGTCGCCATTTTCTCTTGTCTTCATCAAGTCAATACGTTCTACTGCGCAGACTCGCTCTCCGCACATTCTCTTTCCACAGTCAACTGGTTTCACTTACAAACTGATTCTCGTACTGTGTACTTCGTTGTCATAACCTTCAATGTTAAATCGTTATACTGACCTAATTATAGTCAGTTACTGTTTGTTTACCCTTTTCAACTTGTGTCTGTTTATTAATTCATTTATATTTATTCGTTTATTTTTGTCAACATGGACGATTATAAATCATTAATTAAAAAACGTGACGTGATCAATAATCATTTAAATCGTTTTGATCTATTTCTTAAATCTGACGTCGAAATAACTCAAGTAAAATTACGCCTAGAAAAATTCATCGACCTTTGGTCTGACTTTGAATTAATTCAAACCAAACTTGAATTACTTCAACCTGATAACAATTTCGAAATCGAGCGCACTAATTTTGAAAACAAATATTTTCAATTAATCGGTTCTGCACAACAACTAATTCAATCGCTAGATAAAACTGTGATTATTTCAAGTCAACATAAAACCTATAATTCGCCATTGGTTCAATTACCTAATATTCGTCTACCGTCTTACGATGGCGATATAACCAAATTCCAGAATTTCATAAGTCTATTCAATGATTTAATCCATAACAACTCTGATTTATCTCATGTTCAAAAACTGCATTACTTAAGGTGCTCTTTAACTAGCGAGCCGCTTCGCTTAATTGAGCATTTACCATTGTCAGCTGATAATTACTTATTGGCATATAATTTAATACTCGACCGTTATTCAAACCCACGTAGAATTGCAAATGTACATTTAAGTCAAGTTTTTAATTTCATCAAATCTGATTCTCCTAACTATCAATCGTTGAAACATTTCTTAAACGTTCACGAATCTGCTATCGGCGCTTTGCGAATACTCGATATTAATCTGCTCGAGTATCTTTTGTTTGAAATCGCTTATTCTAATCTGGACCCCGTTACTAAACAGAGTTTTGAGGATCAAAATTCTGCATCTTCCGTTCCTTCGTACGAAGCTTTGATCTCGTTTGTTACTGCTAAAATGCATTCTTGTGAATTAGTTAATCCTTCTCAATCTATCGATAATGTTCGTTCTCCGTATTCAAGTAGTTCTAGCCTCGATAAACCGGACTCATCATATCCGGCATCCGCTAATCGCCGTTTTGTTCAAAATAATCGTAATTCAACCTCGCCGTCTGCTAACTCTGACAATATACCTTCGTTTTTAGTTAAATCAAACTCAATTAAATGTCTTTCGTGCGAATCTAACCTTCATTCAATTCAAAACTGTAGTGAATTTCTTTCGCAAACCGTTGATAATCGCTACAAAATTATTTCTCGGCTTAAACTGTGTTTTGCCTGTTTCGGCCATCATGATCGTCGCAACTGCAACTCAACTAAACATTGTCGTATCTGTCATTCTAAATCTCATAATACGCTGTTACATTTTGACCGTAACGTTCAACCGTCGAATTCATCTGCCTCTTCCGTTGTTAAATCGCATAATTCGCTAATCGCTAATTCGCCTCAACTCATCGAGCACCCAGTCGATAATTCTCAATCTCCCGGGTGTCTACTTGCCAATTCTTCGCCTTCGCTTCGAGCTACTGCTATCGCAGCTCCGCCAATTGGTTCCTGCGCTGCCTGCTCTGCTAATAGGCCGGTAACTACTAGAAATTCGTCTTCGTCAACTATTACTGAAAAATCTACCGATTATTCGCTTTCTTGTCGGCTTGATGGCCAAACCGCGCTGTTAGGCACTGCTATAGTTCACGCTGTTAATTCTTCCGGTAAAATTGTTCCACTTCGCGCTGTAATTGACAATGGTTCTCAATCAAGTCTTTTAACCTATAGCGCCGCTCGTTCACTTCAACTCGATATAGCGCCTACTACTAAACGCCTACAAGGTATTTCATCTCAAGTTACTTCCGTTAAAGGTACTACTAACCTTACAATTATGTCGCCGCAAAATTCTAATTTTCGCCTACCGCTTCAGGCTACTGTTATTCAAAAAATATCAGACCGACTGCCTGCTTCTCGAATTCACAAATCCGTCGGTGAACAGTTTTCTCAACATCTGCTAGCCGACTTTCGCTTTCGCAGCCCAAATCCAGTAGATCTACTGCTTGGTGCTGACTACTTTTCCGAAATATTAGATTTTAGTAAAACGCCTCTAATAAAAGGCGCTCCATCCGCTTTATCAACTGTATTTGGTTACGTGGTATTCGGCAAATTGCCCGACATCCAACCACCTAATTCTGTAACAATTAACGATTCGCTTTTAACATATGTTTTCCCTGATAACGCTGAATCCTCGTCGATTACTACTGCTGCTAGTTTCACATCGCCTATTGTTGAAAACCGACCGTCAAATACAAATTCGATTTCGCCTCAAATTCTCGCCGCTAATCATCAAGCTATCGTCCCTGCTATTTCAAAAATTGAACTCGGTGCTACTGTAAACCCCGAGATCAATAAATCTACCGCTTCTACTGTTAATTCGACTAATTGTTTCCTTGTTTCGCCTGCATCTGACAACGATTCTTTTCGCCCTACTGTTTTAACGAATCGTCTTCGTAAAACTTCAGTCTCTTCGCCTTCAAATCGATTCGCCGCTTCATCCGAGATCATCGCTGTTGATTCTCGTCTCGCTTCTTCTACTGACTCCGCCAGTATCTCGACCGATTTTGCTGCTGGTACTTCGTCCATTCGTCGCTTCAAGTCTACGCCTCGCTTCAAGTCTGCGCTGAAGGCTCCCTCCGAGTTGTCTTCAATTAATTCCTCGTCAAATCGCTTCTCGTCGTCTCTCGCACACTCTGTTGACAAACCGCTGCAAATCGCTTCGCTAAAGGGCAATCGGCCCTCCTCAGTCGTTTCATGCTCCGCTAACGCTCTTCGCGCGCCTTATGCCCCTCTTGGCGGGCGGCGCTCCAATCGTCGCAAACAATATTCGCAGCCGGTGAATAATTGTAATTTCAATTCTCGTTTTTCGTTCAACGCCTGGTGTAATCTTCGTCAATCTCGCACGTCGCCTCAACCTCAATCACGGATTCACTCTCAACAAGTTAGTGAAGTTCGCCGTACCGCAATTCAGAATTCTTGTCGCTTTTGTTCGCCTACCCGCCAGTTCGTTTCGCAACCCGCTTACCAGTTAGCTTCGCCTTTGGGCAACTAACTTTTCTCCGTTGTTTCACTTCGTTTCCCGCTTAACTTCATCTACCTTCGTTTCGCCTCTTCGTTTGTTTTCTTCGTTCATCGTTTTCTTCGTCTCTCTTCTTCTTCGTCGCTTCTGGTTGTCAACCCTTGTTGGCAATCACATCAAGATCGTTCCGTTGCTCGTTGGCTTCCGCGCAAGCCGTGGAAGATGCTCCGTTCGTCGTTGGCCGGGCAAACCCGTGCGTTTGGCACGCCACATCAAGATGTGTCCGTTCTTTCTCGTTCGTTTCTACGTCTTCAACCGTTGTCGATGCTTCGCTCATCGTTTTCCTGCGTTTTCCGCTCCCTGTTGCTTCAGGGCGGGCGGCTTCGTTCTTCGTCTTCTTCCTACGTTCTCCGCTCCCTGTTGTTTCAGGGCGGGCGGCTTCGTTCTTCGTCTTCTTCCTGCGTTTTCCGCTCCCTGTTGCGTCAGGGCGGGCGGCTTCGTTCTTCGTCTTCTTCCTGCGTTTTCCGCTCCCTGTTGCTTCAGGGCGCCCCTGTTTGCTCCCGCTAATCATAATTGTTCCTGCTTGATTGTTTCCGCGTGACATCACTAATCACGTCATCCTTTATCCCTACTCCTTCCTTGCATATCCGGCATCCTTATACACACTCTTGTTTCAGCTTTCGTGATGAATGGAAGCGTATCTACCATCGTCGCGCAAAGCCTGGCGTTATGACGCTACCCCGCTGCCTGCTTTGCATTCTCGTTTCGTATTCGCCTTTCGTTTCGCTCGTCATCAACTCAAGTCGTTAGTTACTATTATGTGTGTGAATTATCATTATTCAATTGCTATATTTGTATTGTGAACTGTTACGTTTTGCTTGTGATGTTATCAGTGCTTCACCACGTGCGTGCCTACAAGTCTCAAGTCGTTTTCTGGATTCAAGGTAAGAGCGCCTTTCATTTATTATGAATAGTTGATCAAGTGTGTGCCTTCCTATGTTTTTGTCCTGCCAATTATGTCCCCTACCTTTCGTTATTTCGTTCAATTATCTATTAATTCATTTCGTTTATTCTCTAAGTCGTTTTAGCTGTGGCTGGCAGCTGCTTAAAACTAGCCTGGTCCTCCGAGTTCAATTAATTAATCGTCTACTAATTACGGTAGAATTATTCATTTTAAATTCGCTTTATTGTACTTATTCAGCGCCCTTACAAGCGCTAACAAATGGTATCAAGCGATTTCGAACTCACGACGTTGTTTTGCTTGCTTTGGCAAACACAACCGCAGCAGCTGCAGATCCAAACGCTCTTGCAAAACCTGTGGAGCTAGAGAACATCACACTCTCCTTCATCGAGAACGAGTACCCGCTTCATCTAAACGATCGTCCGACTTCAATGAACGTCGCAGCTCAACATTCAGCACACGTCGTACTTCTGACAGCGCAGCGAATCGTCTTCCTGCCAGTCGACATCCACTAACGCAAACGAGCAACTCATCCTACGGAGCCACCAATCAACATTTTTCAAATCAACGATCAAACGCTCAGCCATCTTCTTTGTCGCCGATGCGGGACCCTTCACCTGCATCCGCCCCAATTGTTGACAACTCGGACCGTACTACCCTCGCTTGTCAAACTGGCAACACCGCTATAATACTTGGCACTGCACTCCAGCTCGTGCAAAACGAATCCAGAGATTACGTGAAGCTCCGAGCCGTTTTAGATTCCGGTTATGAGACCTGCCTAATAACGGAACGCGCCGCCAAGTCCATTAACGCTGTTATAACCCCCAGTCGTCAAAATCTGGTGGGAATAACTTCCACTTCAACGCCCATCAAGGGAACAACTCAAATAAACGTGGCATCGCTAATCAGCAACAATTTTGAAACGTCAATCTCTGCGCTGGTGGTAAATAAAATCACTAATAATTTACCTACCACTCGTATCTCGCACTCGGTGGCACAACAGTTCGCCAACAAGCAATTAGCCGACCCCGAATTTTATCATCTGGCCCCAATCGACTTGCTATTGGGCGCCAGTGTTTTCGCTGACATCGTATCTAACGAAGCGCACTCTTTCCTACCGATAACGCCCTCCGCCTTGTTAACAGTCAGGTGGGTTTTATTTGGGCAAGTTCCAATTCATTCAACGTCTAGTCACGCTCATCAATCGAATTCGCTCTTCACTCAAGTTTCCGATGTTCAATCCAATCTTCAACGTTTCTGGGAGTCTGAAGAATTATCCGATCTTCCAGTCCCGCATCCAGATAACGACTTCTGCGAAAATTTGTATAAAACAACCACAACTCGAGACCATCAAGGCCGATACACCGTAGCCTTGCCATTTCGAACTAACCACGCTCCACTAACGTCCATCCGTTCCATCGTAGCACGATCAGCTCTAAATTTCGCATCACGAGTTTCAACTCAACCCGCATTGTCCGAAAAATATTACAATTTCATGCTCGAATACCTCAATTTGAAACATATGTCACTCGCATCCTCGCCGTCTGCCTACATCATTCTGCACCACGGAGTCTTCAAAACTTCCGACCCCAACGGAAAAATACGAGTAGTTTTCAACGCATCATTCCCAGATTCTTCTGGTAATACGCTAAACGACGTCCTATTACCGGGACCTAAGCGTAATCAGGAAATATTTGATTGACAATTGTCAGGTGGTGTAATGTAAAAAAAAGCGCGAAATAACAATTCTGAAACAATTTTTTTTTATTTTATCCCTAATGCGTGTAGTTTGCAATTTGTTCGATTGAGAACAATAAGAAACCCCATGAACCAATGATATGTATGACGTAAATGAGCTGTAGTCTCGTACATACCCAGGCCGACCATTCCTGAGAGTGTATGGTTAATTGACCCCCAACCATCAAAGTACATTAGTAACCACTGTCTAGTATTCAAATTCGTATAAAAGAACCAATTATACTATATACTAGGATTTAAACTAGGAACCTCCGTCTCCGAAAATTAGCTGTCAGAAAAGGTGTCGAAAAGTCAGCTAAACTGCTGACTTGCGGCGACGACTTTTCTTCTAGACTAGACCAACCCGTTGTTACTAAACGAACGACGTAAACAAATTACTAAAGGGTTTGTTCATGGATTCGTTGATAGTGGGTTTATGCCTAATTTGAAAAAAGAAACCAAAGCGGTGTGCGATGGACTCATGTATGGAAGGCGACAGAACGGCGTAGAACAACTCTTCAAAATTGCGTATAATATACGTTGTGTATACAATGCGTTTAGAAAGGTATCCTGCCAGCCATAACAATAATGTAATTTTGACACTACTATGCGCAGCACCGGTTTCCTTCCAGGATAGTTAGTCAACCCAAAAAATCGTCTATCGGAAAAGAGAGTTTTTTAATTCTATCAAAAAATATATAATTATTTTTAATGTAATTATATTACTTATATCAAATAATTTGCGAATAATATTTATTTGAATGTTTCGTAAATTAGATTGTGAGTTTTGAAAGATTGTAATTCGATGATTAATAAAAATTTGTTTTTATTATTCTTTTAAACTTTTTTTCTTAACACTATACAATATATATTTATAACTTGTTTTGTATATTTTCTTACCGGTGGACGCGAAATTGATAGCAGATGTGAAACTGACGTCCTTGTAAGAATATACATGATACACGTATAATTTTACATAGGGGCGTAGCGAAGGCACTCTGGTGAGAAACTATCCAAGGTACGGTGTATAAAATAGTTTCAAAACACCGCAATTTCGCATCCGGTACCAAATTTTTTTTTGTGTCTCTGAGTAACAATAAAATTCTCAAAAAATAAATATAGTTACCCGAAACTATGTACTTTTGTTTAAAAAAAATTACGTCCGAAAACCATGTTACAATAAATTTTCATTAAGTTTTTGTTAAGGATTATAATTTGGCGTCCGTATACGGACGCCAAATTGCACTCGGACTCCAGATTGTTAGGGAAATGTCAATGTACGGATGCGAAATTGATAGTAGAACATATATAATATATATATATAGATTTAAGGGCATAAATAGCCTCGAATTTGTTCACCTTTTCACACACTGAATAAAAATTTGAAATCTTGGCACTAATTTTTGATAAACGTTACAAATGTCATTTTCTCTTTTAAATTTCATTCACATTTTTAAGTCAGGATTTTGTTAACCCAAATTTGCTATTTATCCTTTTTCTAATTTATAACCAGTTAGTTTTGAGTTATGTTAGTTTTGAGTCTGATGTCTGTTTCTAAATGTATCATTATTTGTTTTTTCTCTCGACGAAACAGTTTTGTGACAAGCTGCGACTTCAGGGTTTATTTATGTATCTAATTATATTATGGGATGTCAATTAATTTATTAAATTCTGGAGTGATTCAGTTCAATTACTTCATTGTAATTTTAAATCACTAATAAGTTTAGTTTTAAGATTATATTTTAAGTTTTTTCTAATGTGTAGGCCCGCTCCACTATCTGAATTTTTCTTAGTCTGTTTATTTTCATTCTTTATTTTCAAGTTGATGTCAATTTACACTTCGATATGCATTTTTCCCCCACTCTTACTAACACCATTAAAAATTTATTTCTTACCGTTATCATTAATCAATTTCATTTTTTCCATTAAGTATCAGGTTTTTCCCAACTTAATTTACCTTCCATCTTTTCAACTTCTCAGTTCATCAAGTTATCCTCGTATTTTCATAATTTCCCTTGTTTTTTGGTCATTCTTGAAGGACTTCAGTTGGTATTTTGAATTTTTTATTTCCGTTTAGCCTTCAGGAAATTTCAGTACACCTTCGTTTCAGTCTTTTTCAAGTTGTTTGACTTGTTTCAAAGCACTTTGAATTTTTTATTTATTTAGTTTTCTTCCATGTGTCTTCATACTTTTCAATGCGCCTGTGACGCCTAATTGTTTTTCAGTTCGTATTGAGGGGTAGCTTCCTTCGATCCCTTCCTTTTTCCTCCCTTCTTTTCAATGTCTTCCATTTGCCCTACCTCGATTGAGTACAAAGCCCTATTCTTTGCCTACCTTCTCGGGTTGGGTTCCGAGAAGCGGGGTGCTTAACCCACTGGGTAGGACTTTCTACGCAATCCAGATTGTATGTGCTGTATGGATGAAAATGAATGTTGGCTGACTGATTGTATGTATACGTGTATGTTTGTGGAAGTATGTATCAGGGGGCAAGTCGCTGCGCATTTTTCCTGCTATTATTTTTTTCCCATCCAAATTTCCCGACGTGTGTCCGATTTTTCTTGTTTTTGGTTATTCCTTACTCCTATCCTCTACCCATTTTTTTTTGTCCGGAGTTAATCTTCTAAAGATTTCTGAGACACTATTTTTCCAAAAACTCAGTCAATCTCAAATTTTTTTTTCCATTCACGTTCGATGCAAATTTTAGATTCCCTGTACTATCCCGGTAAAGTTTCCAACCATTACGAGGTATTACTTGTTGAATTTTCCTTCATCTTTTCATTTATTAGGTTGTTATAATTCCAATCCGTCCTTGTTCCCTATTTTAAGTAAAGTTTACTTTTTATTTACAATAGCTCGCAATTCTATCATTTCATTTTACCATTAGCTTATACCAAATTCCTTAGATTTAAGCCTCTTTTTTTTGTTCCGATAATTGCTATACCAAGATTTTTTTTTTATTTATTTGTTGCAGCGTTTATACCCTCTCTAAGTATAACGCTTGATTTAAAATAATTCCTACATTAAGTTTAAGAATTGCTGTTGTTTAATACCGAGATTTTAGTTTTTAAGCATTATACTATAATTTTGTCATTAGGTTTATCCGTCCAGATTTAATTACTCTTTCACTCTTTCACAAGTGCTGAGAGGTCCAACTCTTGTGTCTTCACAAGACGGAACTCAGCGCCTTCTGTCAAATAGATTTTAGTTGTTTGACTGTAACGTCCATGCCTTGCCAAGCATGACGTTCTATTACGTGCAATACTTAAATACTCTGAACTGAACTTTTATCTACTAGCATAAAATAGTAGCCTACAAAATATATGGTATAAATACTCATTCTAGGTTAGGACTCCCTTAAAACAATTTATTTCCTTTTAGGTTAAGGATCCCTTTAATTGATTCCCCACTTACAAATTATTTAACTTCAGTCAAATAGTTCTTAGAGTGGTATAAATTGTACCCAGTCATGTGCAATATTTTACTCTAAAAAATAAAATTACTCAAAAAAATTTTGCGAGCGATTTTCTTTGCTTAAGTTTTTGTTCTTTGTAATTTGAGTATTACAATGAAATATCTCCTAAATACAATTAACTCTGAGTTCATGCAAACAATTATTGCATAACTTATTTTATCTTTGTTTACTTAGAGTTTTTTAAACTGTCAACAGATCGAGAAATAAACAGGCACGACTCGTAATCCAGAGACTTCAGCATACATTGCTGAACGATCCCATCGGATGACCTGACCAGGCCTACGCATTACCCAGACAATACCGCAGGGAGGACACCGTTTCTCCAACACCTTCATCTGATTCCAGAGTTCATCTCGTATTCATCTTCAGGTTTTCAAATAACAACTATATAATGCACGATTACAACATCAATTAAAACTCATTTCAGTTCCTACTAAATACAAAATCTACTCAAAATAATTATTTAACCATAAAGATCTAATTAAGCAAAAAAACTTTCAAATTTCTAGTCAAAAAGTTGTGACTTTCTGTTTTTCTCATTCTTTATTATTTTTAACAGAAACAGAGTATATTTAACGATTAAAATATAATATTAAAAATCAAATTATATTAAAAAATATAATATTATATTAAAAATGTCCATAATAGATTATATCCACTAGTCACCATATTATTATATAAGCAGTTTTTTTAATAATTCAGCACCTTAATAATATTTCAGTCATTTTCTTTCTCAATCATATTTTAAGTTAAATTCTCACCTGCGTTAGATTAATTATATATTATTAAGATTATTTTAGCTATATGTTAAGTTTCATTTAAGTTTAATTATATTTAATATTTTCACACCACCCAACAATTTAATGAAATTATTCAAAACTTTAGCTTCCGCATTTACCATAAATTATCTTTCATTTTCGTACTTTTCTTTCCTGCACCTAAAATGCTCAAGTATTCTCTTTCATACAAATAATTTGTCTTAAGATAATATTGTTCAAAATATTCTAATGTTCTTCAAAAACAAAATACAACCTCATTCGAACTTTAATATTTAATAAAATTTTAAGATCACTATATTTCACTCATAATATAATTTTGTAGTTAAACTAAAATTTTCATTGTTCTAGAATTGTATTACTAACAATTTAAATTTAATAGCTTCATTTTAAAAACAAATTCATTACTTGTAAAATAGCATTTCCTTCCGAATCTGACTTCAAATCATACAATCTCCTAATCATGCCTCCCTTATTACTTCAGTTATTTCCCGTCATCTTTTCATCTTGTTTTATCCATACGGTTTACCCGACCCCTGTACATGTTTTCCATGGTATTTACCTAACACCACTGTCCGATACGATAACTTACGAATCATCCATTCCTTTAATTTACTCTATTCCTGTGTCCAATCCAAGTTCCCTTCCAAATCCCGATGTCACATTCCCATTCTGTCCTTTCCAACAAGACAATTCCTCATCCTGCCATTTACAAACTCCTGAATTATCCCTTCCAGTCAATTTCATTCAATTCCTTTCCAAATTACTCAACCAAACTAATATCACCTAATCGACAGAAGATCAAACATGCCGTCGTACAAATCAGTGTCAAATACCAACTATGCTTCAAAATTCACACAATGCTACAACCAAAATTCTTTTTCACAACAATACTCATCAAACTGAGTCTACACGATCCAGGCGTACTTTAGAATTTATTGGCAATTTTCTGAATTGGTGTTGTTCAATCGCCACTGTACACGAATTACATGCAATAGAAAATAACGAACAATTTCTCAAGCAACATCTAAATGGTCTACGAGGAATACTTCACTCTGATCATCAACATCTTGTATCTACCAGTAAACATTTAAATACATCATTTAACCTTTTAACTACTGAGTTTTTTAAAGGAAATAAAGCTTGCACAGATTAGGTATTTTCATTACACTTCATACCATGATGAAGCTACATTTCATGGTTTGTCTTGAATTTTTAGTTTTTAGATTTAGTTTTCAGTAGTTTTAGTTTTTAATTTTTTCATGTTTTTTGTAATTTTTAGTTTTATGCGTTTGTTACAAAATAAGTTGTAATTTGAAATCTGCAATAATGTAACATCTTTTGGCCAAAGGCAGTTGACAGTGACAGAATTGTGTTCTATAGTCAAAGTCAATTCCTGCAAAATTTTTGTTTGTTATCATCATTATCATTCTTCTTCGTCAGATTCTATTGTTATTGGATATTCACTTAATTCTTTCGTCTGTGTGCATTTTAGAAAAAAATCAGAACAAAAATAAAAAACACCATCTTTTTGTTTAGTTATATAGTTTGGTAAAGAAACATTCTCTAATTCGTTATTTCCAATTTCAATTGGTCCAGATTTTATATAATTATAGAGTATTAACTCATTTTAAAGCCAATAGAATGTGGAACATAAGTAGTACTTCTGAAAAATTTGAACATGAGTTTACATCACAGTTGGTTCTAGCCTTTGCATGTAACTGCCGTCGCATATACAAGACAACAGTACTCAAAGGGTTAAGAAAATCAATGACTTGTTCAAGAAGACACATCCAAACTTTTCGGAAGTCATTAACTAAATTCAAACAGATGAAAACCAAGAAAACAAACATTTCTTCTACGTTTTAAAATATCATCTATATTTTGCCTACCGACATATATTCATCTCAACATATGAAATTCATTACAACAAGATCCAACAACGCTGCTCGTCGCATCAAGTTCCAAGTTAGATTTTACCTCCAAAAATGTTAGTATCACATCTCAAAAAATTACAGGATAAACTTAATCACCACAACAAGACATTGGCTATTCCTATACATCTACTCCGAGAGTATTTGAATCTAAAATTAACCACTTGCACCTTCTATTTCAAACAAATTATCATCAAAATTCAAGTTCCGTTGACATCATTAACTACATCATACCAATTATACCAGTATACACCGTTTCCGCTACAATGGTACGACCAGACCTGTTGTCTTTCACATGAACCATTCTACATCATCAATTCTACAACCACGTTACAAATTATTGACAAATTATCAACATCATGCCAAACCAACGATAGATTATGCCTACTACCTCGCCATATCTATACTCCAACGATGCAAACGTCTTGTGTACAACAACTCATCAAGGGAACAGCAATTCCAGAACTTGAAAAATATTGCGCTTTCACCTGCAGACCAACGGTAGCAACATCCATCTTCGAGAAATCACCGGTTGAGTACTTGATAACAAATATCCTACCTAACACCAACATTAACTGTCCAACAAAAGTCATTCCGCTTACACCTGTCAACATTGGCATAACGCACCTCTCTTTACCATGTAATTGCGAACTTCAACAAGACCAGAATATCCTTATTCATACAAATTTTCCCTGCGATTCAAGGTCTCCTGCAGATTGTACACTAAAACACTTCATTCCACATTCCTGGACACACTTTGCTGCGTTACCTTTTTTACACCTGCTGGACTACTATCTACTCATCACAAACAACTTATCTCATATTATCCTCAACAAAAATTGGAATATTTCCTTTCCTGTCATCCAACAGGTTGACCCCTCGCCTTCTAACATGAATAAACCAATCCAGACACCTAATCCTTGGAGTGCTATGATTGATCAAAATATATTGTTCACTCTACAATTTATTTATGGTTAACTATTTTAACATGTTTAAATATTTATATCATTTGTACTATGACTATACGTAAAACTCAGAATGTTCAAGGAATTTCTCCTACAGTTACTATTTGTACATTACGGTAGAATCAAAAACAATTATTTTAAAATCTTTTCATAACATTAGGAATAAAACACAAATATGTGCGTTACCATGGGTTACCCATGTAAAGATTACTTGACCATTTCCTTGCAGTAAAGAATTAAAAATTTTTTTTTGCCTTTCTCTTACGTTTGATATTTCTTTCTTCTTATTTAGTTTTTCTTTCTTCGTCCATCTCCACCTGCCCAAAGTTTCAAACAAAACAAAAAAAAAATTATTTTATTTTTTTTCCCCAACGGAACGGCGTGTAATATTTTCCAAAAAGAAATTAATTCCGTTTTCTCTTTGTAAAATATTAAAATCCGTCTCCCTTATTTTATTTTTATTCAAGTACATTTTTTTTCAGAACTTTCATTAATAGTTTTTCATAATCTTTTTTTAGGCTTTACATTTACGTTTCATTCCATTCGTTTCACGTAGGCTGGCATTTGGAATGTCATGATTCCACATTTTATCACGTACGTCCGTCCGTTTCTCCCCCCCGCTGCGCAGTGCTTCTTATCCTGACTTCCGTTAGAAGGGTCCCCACTTGTATTTCACTCTTTCTGTTTGTTTAACTTCTCTCTGAGTTTTCGCTTTTGCATTCTCCTCTGGGAGAGGGAATTTCTCCGCTTTTTCCGTTTGCCGTGTTGTATGTTTGTCTCACGCTAACGTCCGTTGGAGTAACAACTTCTTTCAGGTAACTTTTTTCCTCCATTATGATTCGTTTCAAATTTGTAAAATTTAAACGCATTAACTAATTTGGCAATAAATTATTGGTGGTAACGCTATGTAATAATTAAAAAATATATATATAATATATATAAATATAGGCTATATATTATTTCTTCTCATGTAAATTTCATGTACACATGTGGGGATTATGTACGCATGTACACGTGTCACTCAATTTTACATCTTTTAGGGTTTCAAGTTTAACCCAAATTTTGGTCCGAATTTTTTTTTTAAATTAAAATATTTCTTTTTTTTAATAATCCTTTTTTTCCGTAAATTTCCCCCATTTATATATTTTTCTTCCGTCTTGAATTAAGTTCAGCGTGACCATCTTATATTTTTTAATACCTTCGCTTTGGTTCGAACCTGCTTGTGTCCATAAAATTTTTCCTTCGTGTCGCACATTTTAACGAGAAAAAAACCATTCTTTGTTTAAAAATCTTTAATGTTTCCCTACTAAAAAATGTACCAAGCCTAATTACAATTCTCTTTCAGTTAGTTTTCCCTCCCACACATGTGTACAATTTTTCTCTAACAAAAAAAATGTTTATTGTAATATAAAATTTTCGTTATTTCGGTTTTTTTTATTCTAACTAAATAAATTTGTTATCTATTTATGGTTACGTATATAAGTTGTGGCGTTGAGTCCCATGAAGTTTTTTTTTATTTCTATTCATTTCACTTAAGTAAATGTTTTTTGTTTCATGACTAAACATTTTTTTTATTAAGTTTTTTTTATATCTCATATGGAGGGTTTTCATTACTGAGGTTTCTCCATTTCATTTTTTTTTAATTTACCATTTTGGAATCTCTGTTGTCTATTATGCTAATAGAGTTTTTCCTTTTACTCAGTTTAAGCCTGACTGGGGCTTAATTCAGTCAAAACTTTTCTTAATTTTTTTTTATGCCTCTGTCTGAAGACTAATAGTTATGTGATTTTTTAAAGTAAAAAACACAGTTATATTTTTTTAAATATTCTCAATACTTTAGTTTTTTCCACATTCAGTTATTTTACTAGTTTTCCTATTATTAAAAGTAATTTTTTTTTAATTTTCTATTTCTTTGATCGCAAAGTTTTTTCCATACTTTTCTTTTCCAGTATTTTCTTTATATATTCTTTTTTATATAAAAATAAAATTGTATTTTGAAAATTCATTTTTTTTGCAAATTGTTTATTTTCTTAAAACCTTATCTTTATCGTCTAGAAAGAAAAACTGCGTAACTAACGGCTTTCAGACAGATAAAAATTAATTTTGTTGGTATTAAAAATATGTTTTGTTCATATTATATAGATAATTATTTTAAGTTTAATTTGGTATTTTCTTTATAAGATAAATTATAAGTAACTAAAATACACTAAAATTCTTGATTTCTAAATATATCTCTCGCACTCAGAAAAGAGAATTTAAATTTTCTTGTTTTTTTTTGTATTGTAGTCATTATTCAGTCATTTATTTATGTTTAGTTTTTATTTGTAAATGAATTTTTTTGTATACATAAGTTTTTGTTTGACATATTTCTTCAATATGTTTTCGAATAAATTAGTTTGTTTTAAGTCCATTTACTGTGTCAGATTGTAAATTTTTTTTGTTTCTCGAACCGGCATAGATTTTCTTCAAATCTTGTCTCCGCTGTACTAAAAGCGAGGTTTTGACCATCATCTGAGCTACGTTATTTGAATCACTGGGTTGCCACATTCCTGAATCCAATTTCAGTTCCTGATTCGAAATGTGGATGGTGGATGCCCCAATTTTTTTTTTAAGTTCCAGTGTTGGTGGGTGGGCCGTTTTTTCCCTTTTATTTATTTTTTTGTCGATGAAATGGGCCACCCTTGGGATTCTCCCGGTGGGGAATTACAATAGTGTTCATCCACTCCGAAATCTGGTGAAGGGAAAATACTGTCTACGCCACAAGGCGTTGCAATTGCATATTTTTTAAAAAAAATTTCTAATAAAATTGGTGGTGTCGTTTAGACACATAAACCGCTTACAGATAGGGTTCTCAAGTATTATTGTTTAAGAATGAAAACAATTTTTATTAACACCTCTCTTTCATCTAATTAACTTCTCCCTAGAAAGAGGTGTATTTCGAAAAAAACTGAAGGAAGATAAAATATTGCCTGTGTTTAAGAATGTCAATACCCAATTAGTTAAAAATTACAGGCCCATAAGTATATTAAACACTATTAGCAAAATTTTTGAAAAGGTAGTGTTCATTAGGTTAATCAGTTTTTTGACTGAAAACCTTATCATCTCAAAAGATCAGCATGGTTTCCAAAAGGGTAAGTCAACCAAAACTGCTATTGTCTCAGTTTTTGAGCAGATGGTTGATATATTGGATGCAGGAGAGAAGCCCTTAACTGTGTTTCTAGATCTCAGTAAAGCTTTCGACTGTGTTGATCATGAAGTCTTGTTGAAAATGTTAGAGTCATTAGGTATAAGGAACGTAGAACTTAAAAGGTTCCAGTCTTATCTGGTAGGTAGAGTATAGTGCGTAGAAATAACTAGAGTAGTTAGGGGGAAACTTATAAACATTTTGTCTGGAAAGCTTGATGTCAAAGCTGGTGTTCCACAGGGTTCAATTTTAGGTCCCATTTTGTTTTTGTTGTATATAAATAGATTACCAGAAATCTTACCAACGGTAGAGCTTTATTGTTTGCTGATAATACTTCAATGAATCTGTAATCCAATTTCTGAATGAATTAATGTTAACAGTTAACTGGAAAAAGTGTCAGTTCTTACAGATCAAAAACAAACACAATGAATGGGAACACAGAGAAGTGGATGTCTTTATACAAAATAATATTCTAGATCATGTGCAAACATGGTAATTTCTAGGAGCGTCACTTGAAAGGACCCTATCGTGGGATTATTACACCGATCAAATTTGTGGTAAAATATCATCTGGGGTATTTGCATTAAAACAAATTGCCAGATTAAATGATAAAAAATTGCTTATAGCAGCTTATCATGGTTTAATTTTATCTCATATCAGGTATGCCATATTAGTATGGGGTAATTCATCAAAGGAAAGAGTTTTTAAAATAGAGAAAAAGCTATTAGGTGTATGATGGGAGTCAACCACCTTACCTCATGCAGATCACTATTAAAAAGTTTTAATTGCTCACAGTTCTTTCTTTGTACATTTTTGAAGTGATAATGTACGTAAAGAAAAATATCTTTTTACAGAATTTAGATGTTCACAACCACTACACAAGAAACAGAATCGATTAATATGTTACTAATAACAACACTAATATTGTTTGAACAAAAACCGACTTATGGACGTAGAAAATACATCAATAATTTGGCTCAAGGTTAAAAAAGTTGTAACAATTTAAGTCATTTTAAAAAAAAAAGCTAAAACAATATTTGATTGATGAAACATTTTACATGTGCACGAATTCCTTTCTAAATAGTTTTGGTTGAAAGGTATTTAACTTTTAATTAAACAAATATTGTGTATAATTTGATACAAAAGGGTTCTTGACAAGCCTACTACTGAGTTAAGCAGTAGCAGGAAAAAATCATTGGTAAGTGATGAATTTATCATTGTGTTTGATATTTTTATTTTTCATTTTGTGTGATATTTGATTCAATGGGATTCATGACAAGCCTACTGAAGTAAGCAGTAGCAAACACAATTTTTTGGTGGTAAGTGATGAATTTATCTTAAGTGATAAATTTTCAAATTATCAGTTTTATCTTGACATGTCCTATACTCCCTTTGGAGTCTCCTGGATGGAAAAAAATTATTCGGCACAAGGAAAACATGGGAAGAAAAACTGGCGGTTACAGGAATTTAGTTAAACGACAAAATTTCATAACACAAAACTGGAATAATTAAATATTATATTTATTTACGTTACTGACGTTGCAGAAAAGTATAAGTCTCATACGTTTATTGGAACTAGTTCATGAGGAAACAAGTATAAATCAAACGGCAATTATACATGAACATTGTTACATCAATGGATATGATGCGTACAATGTAATTCCGCACATATTCTTTCCACGTATTATTCTCATGTAACCCTTTTCGCCCCAAGTTTCTGCCCAAGAGTTCTTAACGATCCAAAATTTTGTTCCATTTTCTTCGCCATACCCTACAACTGCTACTCCATGATTTACTTTAGTTTTACATTCAGGATCATCAAATATACCTGCAACAGAGTAATAAAAAAATTTTACGAACAACACGTAAACATTCTCTTCATTACCTCCCTTACTCTATGTATAGCCCTATATACAGGGAAGGAAAGTAGTGGTTTCATGTCGATTTTTAGAAATCGAGTTTTCACCGGAAATACACGTTTCAGGTACTTGAATAATAATTTTTGCAATGTGTTTGTGTGTGATAAAAATATTCTAAGTACGGAATATAATAAAAAGTTGAATTTGGGACTTAATTTTAGCACCCCTACTTGGAAACTCGATGCAAACATGTAAACCAAAATTGGCCAACCGAAAGTACTATTTATTTATACGTTTATTTGAGCAGTTATTAACATTTTCGCGAGTCTCTTAAAAACGCCTCGCAAAATCTTCGCTAATATTGCCACATTTACTACATTATATGTTCTCTACAAGGAAGGGTAAGTGCCACGTCTGCTGAAATACTTGGGGAGGCTGTACTACAAGGTAATAAAGTTTTTTTTTTAAATTTCGGTGTTGGTATCCTTTAAAGGACAAAAGAACTAAGGTTGTAGAATATTGAAATACCTACCACTTTTATTCCAAGAAGTTTCTTGCAGAGCTTAGTTTAGCATCAATTAGTGATGTTCCGTTTGTTTTTAGGTTTTACAGAACTTGATTTTAATTTTGCGTCATTCACTTACTATTCGAGTTAAGTTATGTAGTTCATTTTTCATTGTTTAGTAATGATGAAACATATGGGCTACAATGTTCATTATTTACATTGCTATAATAAGGTCGTATAGCCTGATTTTCGTAACAAGAGCACTGGGCAAAACGTGCGTCTGCATAAGTATAGTCTTGTATGTACTGCAATAGTGCAGCGTATGTAATCGGTCAAAATTTTGAAAGTGTCACTTTTTGCAGATTGATTTGTCCCGAAGCAAATTCTTGAGATTTTTTGGATTTTTTTGTAAGTAATACATTCGTTGTATTATAAAAAACTTGTTTTTAAAAGGACTCGTCAAAATATTCAATCAGTGAATTTTAATGATTTGTTGAAATATTTTATAAGCCACGGTACTGACCTACTATCCACGGTACTGGCTTTCACACGGTATTGATATGAAATCCATTGTATTTACATTGCCACAATAATGACAATATTTTCAATTTATCAAGTACTTCATTCATTCTCACCCAACAGAACCATACGTTTCGACAAAACAAAAAACAAAAATTTTGTAAAAATCTATTACTATATTTGTATATAATAATATTCTAAAACGAAACTAATTGTTACAAACTTAAGAACTTATTCTGATTTTTAATCTAACCAATAACTAATTTTGAAATGCCAAAAAATTGAAATGTTTTTAAATAATCGCGTAAAAAACTCATGCTTTCATTTTCACATAACAATTTTCTCATGTGCACTTTTGGGCGTAGAGTTCACTTACAGGTAGGTCTACTTGAGCAGGGATGAAGTTACTTGATCAGGGTTAGTTTTCTCTTGAAATGCTCAATGAAAATCGGTAAAAAGTTTTCTTACCTTGGAAAAATAGTTTCGGTTACGGAAGTATCTGAAGAATTTGTGTTTTCTTAATAAAAAAATCCTTTTCTCTGTAAGAAGAGAAGTCATCTGCTGTAAATAGATCAGTTGTCAACACTTTTTAAGATATATCACTTTCACATCATCCACATTGACTGGTTTAACAATAGCAATACGTAGGCATTTTCCTGGATGTTTTGAACCTACTTCTTCTTTTGCAATCACAAGACTGTACGACCCAACAGTAAGTAAAGATACTTCATGATTTTCCAATTTTTAACGTGCTTTTTGTTCCACAACTTCTTCACTGCCACTAAACACATCGCTAAATTGTAATCTTCTACTTCCATCAGAAGTACTGGGTATTGGCCCAAGTTCCTGATGTTTGGAAATATTTGAATCATCTTCTTCAATGAAAGCGATTTTACCTAGACCACAGTGGGAACATTTATCGTTGTACTCTGGGTCAGAACAAGACATACTCCGAAACCATATTGTTTGAATTCCTGATCTTACTAGCAAATGGTGCACTTTTAAAGTTCCTTTAAATAGTAAATCCTTACCCTTTTGAATTTCATCGTTAAATTTTGCAATGTCCTCTTTTGGAATTAGTTATCTGTCAGTTAAACTGTAAAAGCTTTCCCAAATAACAGTCTTCTAACCACTTTTGAATTACTTTTCCGAAACTCAGGCGTTATCTTCGATATTTTTTACCCTAGTCCTTGGCGTTGCGGTTTCATCATTTCCCTCTGTATTTTCTGTTTTTTTTTCCGACGCTGACAACGTTTCTTGTATTTTGGTAATTGTTTTTTAACGATTTATTTTCTTTTCTTAAGCTTGTTTTTCTTTATACCGCTTAATTCTATTTCTGTTACGACGTCTTCTGTCTGATACATGTTAAAGGTTTTCAGGTTGTTCATCGAAAATTGGAGGACTACTATCTTTTAATAATTTCTTCTCCCTTTCCACATTCTTCATCCTTAGTCTATACAAACTTTTTTGTTCCTTCCATTTTTTTCTAACTTTACGCTGTGTATTTCTACGTTACCAACAGACTAACGTTTTTTTTGTAGTTTTTGTTTTAAATATTTTTCATAGTCCTTCCTCTTCTGTTATTGTTTTTTAGCAGGGTCATACCTAATCTTCTTTCTCCTTTATCTTTCTTGCTCCCTCTTCTTACTTAATTTTTCCTCATCGCAAACCTTCTTCTTCTTTGCCATGTCTGAAGTTACCTCGAATAGAATAATAAACTGAAAATTTCTTTTATTTCCTATTTCAGTGGTTCCCAAACTATATGCTTAACATATAGTCCTTGAGTTAGAATGACATGCCGCTTGTATTACTTGAAACCATAATTATGGTACACAACAAAATAGGAATATTTAAATTTAGGCTGCTACTTACAGTATAATAATACGTTCATAAATGTTTTTATTAATACAACAACTGCTACTGTTTTATTATATCTCATTATTGTAATTTTTTAATCTCTGTAAAATAGGAAAAATTTATTTGTGTGAAGGAAAAATTACGTTTGGTTAAAAAAAAACATTTTACTGACTGAATTCTAATTTAAAAAAATTCAAAATGAGGTACGCTTTATCTCAACGAATTGCTCATACCCTAATATATTTTATAAAACTACAAAATTTCATGAAAGTAGTTAAAACCGTTTTAAATATTAAAAATGCGACAACTAACGTTCTATTTTATTTTGTTAATATTATATTTGTTAATATAGATTACTAGGGCACAGAACAGAAACATTGAACAAAATATAATAAACATTTTACTTCAGCGACTGTACTTTTGACCCAAACAACATTATGTCCGTACCGTGGCTTATTTTCAGTACAGTGGCATGTAATTTCCATGGTACTGACACCCACGGTACTGACATTTTTCAGGTTATGTTGTAATTACGGCTCTCAATGTTAAAACAAACAATTAGAAAGTGAACTACATATCAATATTCTTATAATACTTAATAAAATCAAAGTAATATAAATTTAACATAACTGACAGCAAAGTTATATGGTACACGGTACTGACGATACCAAAGGTTTTTTACGTACTTCGAACATAAAATCGTTAAAAAATATCAATATAAACACGAACTGAATTTTAACAAAATGGCTAAATGAACTCCGACAATAAAATAGGCGAGAGTCATTGTACGATACGGTCCACCGGTTGATAGATAAGCGCACAATTCAAATTTTTCATTACCCCACGGTACGGATTGAATAACTTCTGGGACATTGTTCAAAACGCAAAAATTCAAATATCTTAGTATTAATCTTAATTTTTTATGATATAAAATGTAATAAGTAGTAAGGAAAGTAGATATAAATTAAAAAGTGAATGAATTAATGTAGGTAAATAAAAATTTTTAATATGAAAGTGCCAATGCCGGTATCGGGACAGCCACAGTACTGACATTCCATTCATATTTTGCAAGATTTTTCTATTAAACTTTTTTATTTTACTGGAGGTTAAAAATATAAAGACAACAAAATATTATGTTTGATCACCTCAGAAGAAAGCTGCATATTTCTTGCAATTTTTGTTGTTATACCTACGGGATATCAAAGTGACACTTTCAAAATTTTGACCCAATCAACAATGGAACAGCATGCCTACATAATACAATAGGTTTTGACAATTTTCAACAGCATTCTGACTGTACATCTTACTGTTGGTTAGAGGGGTACGCGGGGTCGAAATCAAGTATGCGCATGCGTAGTCCTGCGCTCATAGCAATTGGTTTGGGCTTTATGCGTACCTATTACATATTGTTCAACTCTCCGTTTAAAAAATCTAGTGCCTTATTCACTTCCTCCACTGTCTTTCTCCGTTTAATTTATGCTTTTATTTTTCACTTTTTAAAGTGACAAAAACAAAAAAAATCTACTTATTTAATTTGATTTACTTTAACTAGGTATTATGGTAATTCGGGTTTTACTTACCTTTTTCGTAATAATAGAATTTCTTACTAACTTCAACAGCAACCGATATAGGACCAATTTTAGCTACGGCTTCTTGCAGTGCTTTTTCATTTTTATCTACATTTTTATAACCATCACATGTTGCACCTATTCCTTCTTTGGTGAAATTACAGGGCCGATCCTATCATCAAAACGAAAGGAAAGATATATTATTTAAGAAGATGATTAGTTATGTTGTGTCATTTAATATTTTTCATTTTTTACATTGCTAGTGATCTGTAAAATGGCCAATAGTAACAACCTGTTGTTACTTGCATTAGATGTATAACATTAAAAATTTAATTTGCAAGCTGTTACTCAAAATTTTCAGTTTTGACATATATGTATATTCTTTAATGTAACAATGAAGGTGTATTTTTGCCTACGCAGAGCGAAGAGCTACATCCTGAATACAACATCCTTTACTGAATACATGGAATTTACAGCGGAAAGCAATATACATTCCAATTTAGATAAAATGCCGGTTCGTAGACACGGACAGCTGAATGAATGTATGTTATAGGTATCACCAGTGCGATATTTTAATTTTTTTAATTTAATTATTTAAAGTTGTATCAACACCTTGAAAATCTGCGACTACGACGTGTTATGGAACGTTGGGTTGTGACTTGTTATAATTTCCAGACACTAGCTAAAAATGGAACCCGGGACTTCTGCGTAGTAGGCCAGCGCGCTACCACTATGCTACGGAGGCTGCCAGTGCAATTTTTGTGCCATGGGGCTATATGTGACTTTATCTCAGGCAATACCCTTGGCCATCGAATGTTGTGTCATTGAGAACTTCAAAGAAGTGACACGTTTGGAAATATAATCATTCTTTTATACAGTCAAAAAGTTCTAAAGGCATTAAATTTCTAGTACAAGCAAATATGCGAGTGCTTATAGAACGTCATGGAAATGGAATACAACATGGTAACCTCTGTGTGGGTACCAGTTCACAGAAAGTTTGCCGGTAAGTGTCAACATTCACAGATTGATGCATGACTAAGGTCTTTACGTAGGTTTATCGGATTTGAATCAACTTTGGGGTCAGTAAATCCGTGACATGTCTTTGATTGGATCAGAAATTTACACTCGTCTAACTGGAATCGAAGCGCAGCAGCACATTTACGGGAACCGTAAAATACCTTAATCGAAGACTCAAACTGTGTTTTATGACGAATAATATTTTTAAAAACAATGGTACCTACGCTTTTCTGAGGGACTCGAGATGAATCTTAATGATATATTTTTATTTTGTTACATTAACAACATTTCATTCTGTTATCAGCTTTTTGTAATATTGTAATTGCTTACTAATTTAAATAAAAATATCAATGAATATTCTGGCATAATATTCTAGTATTATAAACCCTACAATCAAATTTAATAATAGAAGAAAAATTTATTCTTCAAAACACTACATATCATTCAATTGTTTTTGGACTCTTGAGGAAGGACGGTCAGTAACACAAGACCTCTGCTTGAGGATAACCTCTGCTTTTTTTTTTACAAGTCTGTTTAAAGTACTAATTGTACATCACAATTGAAGCCCACATGTTCACATGGGTTTTAAAAGGGGTTTATATAAAATAATTTTTGAATCGTTTGACAAAGGTGAGTATTTACCAGTTAACCAGTGTAGTTTACGTACTGTCAGCTGAAGGTGTTTTTTTTAATTATTATGTGATGTTTCCATGTGAGGCGACGATTTAAATATAGTCCCACGTAGTTTACTGCTGTGTTTTCTGGTAGTGTAATGTTGTTAACGTTGCCAGTCATTTTATCGTAGTGTAAAATGTGTTATGTGTTAATTTGTTTTCAGTAACTTTCGTTCTCCATTTTATTTACCATTTTTCAAAAGATGTAAGGAATTCTTGTAGGAATTGTGCCGCAATAGTTGGGTCTCCATGGATAGCGAGAATGGTTGTGTCGTGTGTAAAGGTCGCTATGATCGGTTTTGGAGTTAGCGGTGAGTCAGATGTGAACAATCGATATAAAAACGGACCGAGAACACTTCATTGTAGTACACCTGATTTAATATCAGGTAGGTAAGAATAATGGTTTCGAAATGTTACTTGAATATAACTAAGATCTAATACGACTGCATTTACAAATAGACAGGATTCAGTAAAAGTACTTCAATTTAAAATAATAAACCAACGTGTTAGAATAAAATTGCGAGGCTAGATTCTATAAATCAATGAATTGTTGGTGAAACTAATATGTAATGTAGAGTAGTAGTGAGATAATTTAAAATTCTTTTTGCGCATTGCAGAGCTCTAGAAGGCTCGTCAGACATCTTCCTAGCTGGTAGAAATAACTGGATTGGTTCTGAGAACGTATATCTTAATTGTACAATTTAACTTTTTCTGCATAGAACCATGCAACACAATCATATATGCAAATAATTTAACAAGACACTACTTACCTCTGGTTTGTACGGATACGATTCTTCTGTATCAATACCTTTGTTATTTTTGACATACGTAAAACAGTTAGTCATTAAACCTCCACCGCATCCACGGTTACCTTCCAATTTTGAACAATCAACTAAGTTACCTTCACTCAATGAAACTAACTTTTTATGCTTGATTGCATGCTGGCCTTCCAAGGCACAAACCTTAAGTGAAGTAAAAATAAATTTGTTAAATCAAAAGAATTAGTTAAGGTTGTTTTATAAATGTCTTAATTAAAAACTACAAAACAGTTTGTTTTGAGAGCTGTAGTACAGGATTTAAACCATAAATGATACTTTATGTTAATTTTTGTTAATACTATTATTACTGACTACAGCACAGATAAAAGAAAGTTTGCTTTTTCATTAGGTACTATAACTGAAAAATACAAAATCAATTGTTCAAGGTTAACTCATAAGAGTAATTGATTTTTCGATTCAATCGATGTTATATACGCTGTTTATAAAATGTTCCAAAAGTCCAAGTACGTCTTAATTTTTGGAATGTAAGGAATATTTCAATAACTTTTTTTGATGAATCAAACACTGTTGTCCTCTATCTTGAATGTAACGTTATTTTTGTAAGTACGATGGTGGTTATAGACACATCTTTTCAATGCAAAATTTTAAGACAATGTGAATGGCGAAATCCGCACATCGATATCTCAATGGCTTAAAGAATATTTTCTTTTATTTACACTTAAGCGACACCTTTCAATGTCATTGGACAACACCTTTTCGAATATGCCGCAAAGCAAGCTTGTCCTGTTAACAGCTACGTCAATTTATGGTTGGTATCACCGTATTTTCCTCTTTTTTTATACCTCTACATTAGGAATAAACCATTTGTCCACTCCCTGCTCTCTCTTCACTCCATCTCCTTTGCCACTTGCAGAATAACGGCCTCCATTATTCTTCGTTATCAACACCAGCTTGCCGGTCTTCATTTTCTGACGCCGCTACATCCTAAGTAAGTTTCTCCGAAATCACCAGGGCTGCCGCTGTAAATATTGTTCTATAGGTATTACATATTTTCAGTTCCAATTTTTGTAACTGAAATTTGATTTAATTCATTGCATTCATCAAATGTAGTGAGGTTTCTGCCCTCCAACTGGTAAAAATGTCACTCGAGTTCTCATAATTGCTGTCAAGAATTCTGCTTTAGACTGTGAAAAATTCGAAACTGTTGAAACAAACCTAAATATTAAAGTCAATTATGAGCGAGAATTCTTCAGTGAATTGTTGCTTATACAATGTTACAGAGCCCATTTTAGCCAACGGGCTTACATGAATACTTTTTAAAATACATAAGTTTGAACGTAACGTTGTTTTAGCATATAAAATAAACATAATATAATATACTTATTCCTTATATAAATGAGGAAATTGGAGTTGAACAGGTTAAACACATTAAATCTTTTACTCGTTTAAAAACAGACCGAGTTTAATGCTGCTGCAACTAGTCTGTCAAAAGCAATAAACTTATCTTCACTAGTGAGAGATTGTATTGGGAATACAGTCTCCTCGTACATACGTAACTGTTAAACAGCAGGATTGATTTGACTACTTACAGCACTGAATGCATAACATGATCCACAATTTCCTTGATATTTAACTCTTGTAACGACACCTTTTGTTCTCCAGTCAACTTCTTCAGGCAGATTATCGTCATCAGATTCAAAAAAAACTGGAACATTTGGATCTCGTGGTTCAGGTTTCAGCGTGCACATGACCTGTTTTATTTCTTCAATACTCTAGAGAACAATGTTCAACTATTAATTTCAACAGTAAATTGTTTACAAAGAAACCCAACTTAGGCACCGAATGATGCAATATACAGTTCATAACAAATTCCTATGTAAATAATTTTTGTTTAAACTTAAATAAACACAAAGAAATATTGATGTGAATTCTAAAGCAACCTGTGTAGCCTATGATTGGATAATGTTAGAAGATGTTTATTTATTAAAATTAAAAACATGTAAGATGGCAAATGTTTAGTTTAAGTAACCGATGTCACAAGGATCGAGGAAATTTTGATGTAACTCTGTAAAAAGAAACAAATGAATTTTCAAGTTTCACTGTCGATAACAAAAACGTAAATTACTTCCCATTAAGTGTTATAACAAAATATAAATTCAATTTTTAAAATAATGTCCATAGGATGATGGCAGTTTGAACGTTTGTATTCCTGGAAGCAAAAGCTGGGGGTGTGCATAGTACTTTAAAACATTTCCAAAGTATTTGCAACTACTTCTATTTGAATCTTCGTTTTCAACTCAAGGATTGTCGTAGGGTCGTGCAGTATTTACTTTGCTTTTGAGGTAGCTCCACAAGAAAAAGAGATAAAGAGAAAAAAGGAAAAACAAGGGTCAATCATGCGTAGTGTTGAAACACACACCAAACTGTAACCATTCGGTTGTGCAATGGTCGTTTATGGAGTTAACAAGAGCTTTAAGGTGTTCATTCCTAGGATTCTGTTTTTTCACACACCTACTGAGATGAAAACGAACTTCATCCGACCTGAAAACATTGACAACAAAATCGAGGTCGTCATGAATTCATCTTTTCTACAATTTTTCGTAGAAATATCGGTATTTGGTCGAATTTTTGTAGAAATGTAGCGTCACATAGTGCAATGGTTTTATTTCCTGTATAGTTTAAATTTTGTAGGGTTAAAACTTCAAATTATTGCAGAGTTCTGGGCGGACGGTTGTTCGGTTTAGGTTCAATTCTGGCCGTGTTTCCTTGCTAATCGTCGTGCGCTCCTTACAACTGAGGCTTGAACTGATTTATTGCTTTCTGGGGTCCATTTAGTATGATGTCAAGTGGTTTCTTATTTAGAGCGGAACTTTTCTTCACGAAATTCATAACCCATGTATCGATGTCGTGGTAAGTTGAAACGCTGGCATGACGTCCTAAATTGTAATGACGATGGAATCCTCTTTTAGAAGCAGTCGCACTGTTACCATTCTTATAAAATGACGTCAATATTACTGTATTATTAATATTACGTCAATAATACTGTCAATATTACATACATTTACTTTACAAAATACACCTAATAATATACATTAACTACAAAGAGAAAATAAAATAAATAAAATAAAAATAAATCAATTTACTACTGTATTCACTTATGACATGACCTAGAGGCCTTCTGCCCGGTTGAAGACACTAAAACAAAAACCGCTATATTAAAACATATAAGTAAATTTTAACCTCTTTTTATTAATTTATTAATATTAAAAAAAACTCAACTGATTATTTTTTATTAATAGGTAAGCCTTAATTACCCACACCACGGAGCCCCCCACCCTGTATTCACAAAGGAGAAATGCACACCTTGTAAAACCAAAATTTATTAATCTTTACTAAAAAGAAAATAGTAACTACTTTCAATAATTAAATTCTGTGACCAGGATATTTTCTATATTTGATTGCAGCCCTCACGTTTCCTACTAGACTGTACCAATTTTCACCGTTTAAGAAGCTCACCACCCTTCCCTCTTTAAGAGTTGTAGCCCCCAACCATACCAATCTAATATCTTTCAAAACAAGACACCTACCGATAAAATGGTATATGTCTTCTACCTCAGGGGCATTGCACATCGAGCATAATTTTGCATCCCCCTCCCTACCTGGACTATCATTAAGACCCAACACCTCTACTCTTGTTCTAAATATAGTACTGATAAAACGCCCATCATAAATTCATCAGCTATGTATGTTGTTTCCCCCAAATCCCACTCAGTTTACCATACCTACTATGCCTTGCCCTTTCCATCCATCTACCTCTCGTGGACTCCTTCATACTAACCATAATATTTTCTAACTGCAATGGCCAATTGTCACATCCCTCAATATTATCCTGTAGCTCACAATTGTACTTTGCCGCCAAATTTAGCCATGTCTTGAACCACCCAACTTTATACTTAATTACCAGCCTTGCCAATTTAAGAGGCAGCCTGCTCCCCGGCATCCTTAAAACTTTCATAATATAACTAAAATGTATTTTTAAAACATACTGTCTTATCAAATCCACCCCAGTGTCCAAGTAAATTGCATAACTCGGAGTCTACCTTGGTAACCAAAAGATCCTCTTTAAAATATACCACTGAAACTTTTCCATCTCTTCCACTCCTTCACATCCCCAGACCCGTATGCTATTACTGCCCTACTGACTGAATTAAAAATCTCCCACTTACTAGATACTGAGACTTCAGTATCTAGTGTGTGTTATTCCACACATTATTCAGAGCGAATTTAGCAGTCGTGGTTCTTTCCTTAAAATGCGCAGAAAGTGATAATAAAGGTTTAAGTGTTATCCCTAAATATTTATAGTTATTTACGACTTCTATTGGCGTTTGACCAAATGTCCATTTTTCCCTCTTCCCCAATTTCCTTCCTCTTCTAAAAACCATTACTTTTGATTTGTCCAAATTGACTTCGAGATTCCATTTAACACAATACAACACTAGCTTGTTAATCATACCTTGCAGTGCTTCTGGATCCGATGCCAACAGCACCAAGTCATCTGCATACAACAATAATCTAACGAATACCTCATTAATTTTTATCCCTCCTCCCAATTCATCATACAAATCATTTATAAACAAAGAAAATAACAGTGACGATAGCAGACACCCTTGCTTGACTCCTGCAACTGTTTCAAAACTCTCTGTTAACCCTCCACTACACCAAACATACGACTCGGTATCAGTGTACAAACCTTTCAATATACTTATAAATTTATACTACTTAACCCCAATAAATACAATTTATAGAAAAGCGCATGCCGACTCACATGGTCAAACGCTGCTCTAAAATCTACAAAGAAAAGATACAATTTTTTACCTCTCTCCTTCAAGCTGAGATTAATCGTACGTAGCTAAATGTAATATAGAAGCTGCGAAAAGTAACCGGATTTTACGTAAGCTGTTTTCGCGATTCGTTATATTTAAAGTTTCTTTATTAACAACACTAAATACAGTATGTAGGAGGGCACGAAATATTTATTATTTGGCAGGCATTATGTGAGCAAAAAACCACAACAGACAAACTGAATTCTAATGAAAAATTGAGAGTAAGAAAGTTGTGAACTTTTTTATAAGTCTCCTATCATCGCTGTATTTTCTCACATTCTGATAAATTTTTATGTTTTCAATTATAATATATTTTACTTCATTTTTTAGTAGGCCTGCTGAAAAGAAGAAAGTGAAAGAAGTTACCACGTAACTTTGACTTACCATATCAGCGAATTTATTGATCCCAAGAGTGTAAGATACTAATTTGTTATTGTAATTTTCATTATGTGCTTCAATTTCTTTCAGATTCTCTACGAATATCTGCTTTCTGAATGATTCAACTTCTGGAGTTTCATATGTTTTATTATACGTCACCTATAAAATAACAAAGCTTGCAACATATATAATGTTCCACAAATATTTCAACATAGTGCAACATATATATAACCAATGAGAATATTTTGTCTTTAATAATCCGGTGCTCTACGCTGCACAATTTTTCAAACAAATAAAACACTTAATATAAACGACACAGACCAGTACAATCGGGGATACCTCAAGCCAATTTACTTAGTCCACACCTATACCGTAAGTACACATTTGACTTTCCCACGACACAGGTGGAAGGCACCGACCTTACGTACGTTCTAGGTGTTTTTAATGAAATCGAGGCTACATTCCCTTCCTCGTGTTAGGTAGACATCCTCGATGATTTACAACGCCGCAATGTGCCCATCTACCTCTGGCAATTGTGCAGTAATGTTTGTCTAACCGCGAGGCCTGTTTTGTTTTCAACCTCCAGTCGGTGAAGAAGCCGGTTACACGGGGATACCCGCAAGGCTCTGTACTAAGAGCACTAATTTAGATATAAATGTGTTCTCTTGGCATAGGGAGATACCTATCACCGAGTCGGTCACGGTCCTGGCAAGTCCAAGCTTGGTCGCAGCCACAACTGGAGGAACGTTGCAGATAGGTTATGGCCTGTATTTGAGAAATGGGTAGATAATCACTATTATTTTTAGTATCAGTATTTCCAGAACGACGTCTATGCTTCTGAAGAATACTGCAATAATATAATTCAGTCGGAACCCTGTAGTTCATTTTAATTGGGCCAGTCTTAGCAGTGTTAGAGGTCATAACCACCAGGGCGTTCTGCCTGACGATAAGTTGCTGCTTAGTAATCACGTCACGCAGGTTGTGGCGGACGCGGCTGGGACAATGCATAAACTGTGACAAATTGCTCGAAATGCGTAAGGGTCTGTATTTGGGCAGCCTCAGCACGATTTATTAAGAATTTTCCGAGAGCATGGTGACTTTTATGGCGGCCGTATGGGCTAACCGTCTAGACAACACATGCTGCGATGAGGCTACTACCGTAGCGGGAAAGGCTCTCCGGGCGGATTTTAATGCGAGTGTGCGGACTACAATGTCGGAATTGCCAAGGGGGCAGGAAACCGTGATCTTCAGGGAGAGGTTTCGGGTCCAGATCTTTCTTGGTTGGACTGGAACAAATTTTTTATACTATTATTTTCTGGAAATGCCTTTATGTAATATTTGTTTTTATGCAGCTTGTTTACTTTAATTTTTTTATTCTAAACTTAACTTTTTTATGACAACGTTGTAGCTTTAAGGCTTAGGGGAAAATTGGCCCATCACTGCATTTGAGAGTTTGCACCGCGAGGTAGCTCTCCGGCGTGGGAGTTTCTTGATGAGGTAGCGATGTTCTACTGTCGTCATTTAGTTTGATGAGGACGCTGTCCTAGAACCACGACAATGGTACCGTGTTCTTTACAATAAATTTCTCTGCTGGAAACATATCACATCAATGAGAAAAGAAATTTGTAAGAAATTAAACTATTTCCCTTACGTGTCGGAAATACATTAAAAAAGCCAGAAGGACGTTGAGAATACCGAAAAAACTTAATGAATCCAACAAAATTTGGACAGCTAATTACGGACTTCAGGGCTTCCATGAAGAGCTATAACATAACACAGCGGGGACAGAAGAATAGAGAAAAGCCTACAGTTAGAGAGTGCTGAGAATGTGGGCTCGAAAGAGAGCTTCCAGAAACAAAAAATTCATATCACTTCACTTCTTCTAAAGTCGGCCCGATATGAGGAGAAAACTGGAACAGTTTACTCCGCCGTCTTTTATTTACCTTAAACAGTTTTGATAGAACTGTTGAGGCGTAATCAAAACTCATTGACGCAATGCATCGATAACTGACGGACGTATTTCTTGAACAAATCCTTGGAGAATTATTTTTTGCGTTCTTTAAACTAATAAACCTTCCTAAGTTTATTATAAAGTTTTGAGTACGATCGATCAAATTGATGTAGTTGCCTTATCCAAAGATGTATGATGTAAGCGTGTCAAGTTTTTTGAAAAGTTTACTGGCGGCTTTATGTCTTAGTAACGAATTTTATAATAAAAGAGTAAAAGAGTTATAAAAACAAAGAAAAATACAAACTTTGAATTTTTTCCAATGTGCATCATGTACGCTTACAGAGACAACTGCAGATATGACAAACGAAACTGCAAGAATGGCAATAACGTTCTTGACAATACCCATTGTGAATTTCAAGATTCAACCGGGAAATCCTTATTCAGAGATATAGAACCTGAAATAGAACAAACGGTATTTAGAAACAACAATTACTTGTTCATGTGAATAGCGCACAATTACCACCAGCCAAATATTATTAGCCAGCCAAATACAACTTTCTTTTCTGTTCCATTTAGCCAAAAAGATCAACCTTCTCCCTTGGCTTTTATCTAATGATTCCATGTCACAGACCTGTTTTAATTTTCTCTTGCCTTGGATGTTTATGAAGGAAAGGAACGTATTGTTGTCATGACAATTTTTGATTTAAGCTTACTTGTTTGTGTCTGAATGAAAATAAATATCTCAATAATCGAATAGCATACGAAATTAAAATTTGGACATAAGCTAAGGTTGTGCCCTTTATATGCATTTTACGGCAAAAGTCTTTACCCTCCTCTATAATACCTGTATAAAATTCCAGTGTTATACACTCATTTATTTTACATTCATATATGTCATAATGAATATCCACATTCATGCCACTGACCCACATAAATTCAACCCATAAGGAGGGTTCGGAGAGTGAAAATGATCAAGATTTTTGCCTTGGTTGTCGGTGGAAAGCCTCCAAAAGTTGCCAATTTACGGTACTTAGGGGGCAAAGGTGGGTCGCCCTAAAATTTTCAACTTCTTTAAAGTTGCGTCGTAGCGCAAAGATCATTGCGATCTTTTTTCGTCTTAATAACCAAAACCCGGCTTGCAGAGGTCGAAAAATGGGCGATTTTGGATGTGCCAAAAACCAAAAAAATCACAGCAATCGGGGCGCATTGTTTAGCAAAACCGGTTGGGTTGTCCATTAGGCATATAGTTCAAACGCCAAGAAAAAATGCGAATTCATACGTAAACCGGTCCAGGTAACGCGGTGGGACGTAGAAATTTTCAAGTCCTTCACAGTGCGTCATAACTGAAAGTTGCATAAAACCTTTTTTGCCCCCACCAAAACTGCTTCAAAATCATTTATATAAAGTTGCCTTTAACCCACCTTTTCTCTGAGAAAACTAAAAAAAAACAAATTTGGGTTTTTTGGGGCTTCAGTTTTCAGGTTTTATATGTTTACACTGTTAAAACGGTGTTCTGGGAAAAATTTATTTTCCAGCTTGTTACACTTACTCCCGGCATTACGCATCATTTTTTAAATTTCTCGTCTGGTTTACTATCATCATCCAACAATACTGAAATTTTTAAATTTCCAGATTGCAAAAAATCCTTTAACGGTGCGTTATTCAACATTCAAAATTACATAAAAATGTGGAAACCCGTAACTTCAGGTTGCAACCGTTCATGAATGGTGAGAGGAAAGTAATGGTTATCTCCTAACGGTGCATCATAGTGAGAAAGCGTACAAACAGTGTGTAAACAGGTGAGCGCACACATACGAAAATTTATTACCATATTTCTATCTGCCTAAACCCATTGGCAGCCGTACTTCACTTAAACGCAACTAAAACCATATAAGCGCGGGCGCTGCGCGCCTTCACATTAATTGGTTTTCATCCACTTAACCCCACTGATGCACGACACGAAGCGGCGCAAAACGTCGCTGGAGTTGCGTGTATATAATTAAAGTTGTAGAAAGAAAAAAATGTACAACTTTTTGCTACAACAACGCTTTACGTTAGCTTCATTAGCGATTTTCTGTATTTTGCTCATTTAAATCGGTCATTTTAGCCGATCAGTTTTGGCAGCCTACAGGGAGCTTACTGGGTCCTTTTTTGTATACGTTATGCACGAGTGATCTACCGGTTAGTGAAGAAGCGATTATTGGTACATTTTGCTGACGCCACAGTCATACTGGCGTCAGGAAATTCGGTCGAGGATTCTTGACAAAAACTACAGTGAGCTGTAACTGCATTTAGGAAGTGGACCAAAAATTGGAAGATCTGTGGACCAAAAATGGAACATTACCAAAAGACAAGTCAATCAAATTCCCATAACTATCAATGGCATTTCAGTAACTTTTGCCAACATAGCAAAGTATCTTGGGATGACCTTGTATGCAAAGCTGAGGTGAAAGGAATATGTTAGGAAGAAAAAGGGGAGTACTACTACAATAAATATAGAAAGATGTATTGGCTGCTCGGTAGGACCTCTGAACTATCAATCTTCAATTAATTGCTTCTATACAAGCAAGTGCTAAAACCGGTATGTGGCCGGAAGATCTATAGCTGCACAAAAGCAAGCAATATAAATTCTATCCATAAGTTCGAAAAATAGAGTGATCAGAAACATTGTCAACGCTCCGTGTTATGCCCGCAACAGCGACATCCATCGTGACTTGCAAGGTAACACAGTACTAGAAGAAGTGAGTAAGTGTGCCTAGAAACCTGAAGAAGATCGACTGTACGATCACGTCAACGTTGAAGATCTTCTACTGTTGTATAATAGTTAGGCGACTGGAAAGGACCTAGCCTGTAGATTTAGTGTATTAAGGAAATATATATTAAAATGCTATTAAACTATTATTAAGAGTAAATTAGATTTAAGTCATGTATATATATTATAGGTTACTAGAACTAATGGTGAGCTATAATTAATATTATGCTACTTTTATGTCATACAGTTATACGTATATAAGGTTATGCACGGTATTGAGTTAATGTTTACATTAACAATGAGATTAAGTAAGAGATTACAGAATTTAATACGATTAGTGAACACCGTGTAAGTGTCAATATAAAATACCTGCTAGCACCAGTGCGTGCTACATAGTTATTTACGAGGGGTGGGGATAATATCGCTAAAGAATACTGTTCGTTAGTTTTAAGTGACTAGTTGCAGTTAATCTAAAATATATATAATAAATAAAAAAAAATTGTAAAAATGGTACTTTTTTAGCGATTACGGAATCTAACGGCATCTTAGTATGCATGTTACGATAAAAGTGCATACATTATTAAAGTAATAGGAAATTAATAAACCTAAAATTTTTTCTGAAGTATTTTTTCTACAGAGCCTACTTTCTCGTCATATAATGATCTTTTAAATTTGATGCATTACGAATGGTGTATTTCATTTAGTCTTTTTCACTCATATTGAAATAACTTGTTTTGATTTTACAATGTTTATTCATGATTATGCATCGGTCATATTTTCACTATACTTGTATACAATTTTGCTAGAGAAAATGATGCGATTGTTGCAAACAGATTTATTTTTGTTTGGTTGAGTTTAATTTAAGCTTTAAATTTGTAACCAAGATTAAATATGTAATTTACCCAGTCTAATAAATTGTAATTTATTATTCTGCTAATAAATGGTTGTTATAAGTCTAAAAGAAGTTCATTTATTAAACATTGCAATGGAATCCCGAAAGAACCTAGAGGAAAATCCATATTTTTTTTGTGTATTATATTTTATAACGGGAATATCTAGGTAAAAATGAAAATAAGTTTAGATAATATTTACCTGGTTTTCTGAACAGGTTATGTTCAGAACTTGTGATGAAGTGGAGATCTAAGGCATTATTTTCTGTTTATATAACCGAAATTATGCGCAAAACCTCTCACAATATCTTTTAATAAATGTCAATTTTATTGCACCAGTTATTTAAAATGTATGATTATTTTGGAAGTTGACGTACATTTCTATTTGTTAGCATAAAAATTTATTAAATTTTATGGCACTATCATTAATTATATCAAATTTTAAGATCAGAACGTGTAGTTAAAAATAAAATATAAAATAAATCAAGTCAAGAGCGACACACGTTTTGTGATAAGAAATTTGATTTATGATAGGAAAGGTGAACATTATGACCATTATTGAAACAATTTTTGACAAAATACCAACGTCTATGCGTTACCGAGTTCTAAGTGCTCGCCTATTATCATGTGGTCTTGGGTTCGAATCCCACTCACGGATGGCATATTTTCATACGTTACAAAAATGATTTCATCGTTTCGTTACCTTCACTATCTACCTGACCTTCACCGTCAGCATTAGCAGTAATTGCAAAACAGTGAGACTTTAAAAAAACCAAGCTCTATTAAAACTGCTAGATTTATTTATCAACTACATTAAAAGGTTGTAGATTTTCCTGCTTCTTCGTTAGTAATTAAATATTTTAGTGGAATTTTTTTCGCTGTCAATCAAGCTTTTGATCAAGTATTGATTGAAGGATTATTATTAAAAATTCGCTTTAAGCCTCTTACTTACCCTCTCATTAAGTTAATTTCAGACAGAGCGATGTTTTTGCGTATTTCAACGTAATGCAACGTCTGCTTATTACAAAAATCTTACAAGAGTTTCACAGGAATCTATCCTTGCACCTCTTTTTTTTAATATTTGCACATCTGACATGCCAACTTCCAGAATAACAATAAATACGTAGATTATACTGCTATTTTAACAGCTTTAAAAATTGCAGACAGATTACTAAAACTTTAAAACTCTACGTAAACATTCTTGATACTTGGTTGATAATCTGCGTATAAAGGTAATTGGTAGAAAGAGAACACAGAGTACTTTTACGCTGATAAGAAAACCTTGTTTCTCTATTTTTTTTGCGTGGCCAACCACTTCCGCAAACAGATTCAATTTAATACCTCGGCCTGTAACATCGACAGACGCTTGACCGGGAAGAGACATTTTTAAAAAGAAGGTAGACTCTGTATAAGAAACGAAAACTACAATTTTTCTTGATAAAACTTGTGACTGGCACTTCACTTAAAAATAACAGTGTATAACTCTTTTCTGAAACCAACTAGAACTTATGGTGGCTGAATTGACGCGCAGCAAAGCATTCTCCACTACAAAGAATTTAACGTTTTAGTCCAGTTTACCTCTAAGTTACTTATTACATATTGTTCAACGATTAACGAGTTCCGTACATCAACGACACAACCAACCACAGGAAAAGGAAATTGAGTATCAATTGTCAGTCGGTGACAATTAACGATTTGAATGGGTATCATCAAAACCATCAGTCATAGGAAACTTCAACGGTTTCCATTAAAATGGCTTCGTACGCTAGTTAAGCTCCATTTTGTCGAATCACACACTTCACTCGGACCTAAAATCCCATTTATTAATGATGTCATACACAAAATGTATAAATGCTTTAAATTACTTTATATAGCAATTCCAACCCATTCATTCGCAAACTAAGTTCGCGAACTCAGCAGGAGGAGTATCAGAAACTTGGGTTAACTTCATTAAATTCAGTTCAAATTTATTAACGCTTAATAAAAACAAATACTTAACAACAATATAAAAAAATTAAACTTCCTATTAATAATTAAATATTCTTAATGATCTAAATTATGAAAAGGCAAACTTTAGTAATTAATGTGGGAGTCCATCTAATGAATGGTGTCCTCCTTTAACGTCTAACGCCATTAAAAAAATATGCATATATATATATATATACATCCCGCTAACAATTCCGCGTCTTTTCAAAAAGCGTGCATTTCGCACATCGCTTATTTGAAGAGTATATTCAACTTTGATGAGAGTATATAGGGTATTTGTTACACTTACACCCTGAGTTTTGGTATTGGTTTGTCCTGATATTGAAAATTGAGCATTTTTGAATTTTATTCACTGTGCTATCAATTCAGACTCCTTTCGAATTACCGACAATTTCGCGTTCGTACAAATTACCGACAATTTCGCGTCCGGCATCGTTCCCGCTATTATGACTTATAGCCTGCAACAGTGTAAACGATGTTGCCATGTCGTACCGGCACGTGTACTGTAGCATTTGCCACTTCTACGTGTTGTAATGATTGTAGTTAGATATTCACATCTCACCCTAGTACTTCTCCACACAAGACCATCGTATGAAAACAATTCGTTCTCGGACGGAATCCAATCCAGTCATCAAAATAATTTATTATTTGTTGTTTATTATTTTGACATGTATTTTAAATAGGTACTTATTTTAAATCAATGTAAAACCAGAATAATTAAAGAAAGTATATTTTTTATTTGTTTGAGTTAATTATTTAAAATATCCTAATTGTTACAAATACAGTCAAACCTCCTCATTCGAAATCCTCCCTAAATCGAATATAATTGTATGCTATCCCCTTCAAAAATCGTCCTTAATATGAATTAAATTACCTCCCTATTCGAAAATTTTCGAGAGTTTCGTGGTCATATATATTGTAACAATACATTTTTTTATACATTATTAATAAAATAATTACAAAATTTCCAATTTACACATTGTACACGATTTTTAATGAAGCATGCGTTAAATCACGACAATAAGGACACAGTAAGCGTAGTACAAAACTACAAAAAGCTTTATAAAAAACTGAAAATGCAGTTAACTTTTGAGTTAGAAGAAACCAAGCAGAAACACAAACAATTACACTTCTTACAAAACATTATTGTCACAAAACCTTACGACCAAATAAGGGCATAACAAGCGTAGTTCAAAGCTTCAATACGCATCAGGAAATATTGAAAATTCAGTTAATATTTAAGTCAGAGGAAACCAGACGAAAGCAAAAAAAAAAAATTAGTTAGGCTAAATTAGTAATGCAGTCTTTCCTTCTTTGGTGTATGATTTTCGTACAAACAGGGTAAAAAATACCGTAGCTGTATTCATTCAGATTAAGCAATATTTTACTCGTTAAAATTTCTACAATTTTCGGTACCCAATTTATTTTTCATTTTCTGTAGGCTGACCTAACTTTTTGTTTGTAGGTATAGTTGTACTGTTTACGCGTATCCCGATTTTATTTTACTCTGTTTTTTATGTCGTTTTTTCAATAATTTTTCATATCGTTCTTATAAGTAGAATAATCTTTTGCTTTTGAGTACTAATAGAGCTTGTAATACCAAAACATGCCCTTAATTCTTAATCACAGTATTAAGTAAACCCTGTGGTGAATGAAGTAAAGGTATCATTTACAGAGGGGAAAACATGTGCTTTGCAAAGGGCCCTGCATGCTGATACGCGTACTTTTCCGTTCAGTGAGGAAGGCCACCTCACTTCTCGTTTTACTTAGTAAAACCTCTACAAGTTCAAACCAGCCTTTCGGCTGATGACCTAAACAACACAAGTAAAATAATATTTGTAAAAAACTTTCCTCAATCAAATTGGTGGTCTATTAATAATTTTGACTTTTGTAATTTAATATTTTATGGAATTACATGAATTTTATTAAAACGCAATTTTTAAGTACATTTTTTGTTTCAATGTTTTACCTCTGTAAATCGAAATCAGCCGGTTCCATCAGATTCGAATCAGGGAGGTTCGACTGTAATTACTATAATATGATCAATTAGTAGACAATGCAATTAAAATATTTACTTAGTTGACAAAATTATGTAATTGTAAAGCGACATAATTTGTTCAATATTCAAATGGAGTACCATTCACCCATTGTCTTTTCGGTGTTCAAATGATTTCATCATCATCATCTGATGATTAGGCTTAGGCTTAGGATTAGGCTCAATGGCCTGTTCCAGTATTCATCTCTTTTTAGGTCTTCCCAAGCCTCGCTTCTCTCTAGGTTTATATTTCCATGTTTTAGTGACTGAATCAAAATGATTTTATAAATTATACAAAAGTACGATGGCCAGTAAAATTTCTACAACTTTTGAAATGCAGTCCGGCTTAGTCATAGTTTGTATTTTTATTCTTGTTCCTCAAGTAATGGTAATCTTTGATCTTCAACAAATTATACATTACACTAATAATTCTCGTATCCAGCTGTTTTGTACACGTTGAAGTTTATCCTTTAACAGGCCATTTCCAAGATTATTTTTCGGCTAAACAACTTTCAGTCAGTCTTCCAAACCCTGATATTTTTCTCTGCGTTTTCTTTTAAATTATTTAGTGTTGTAAAAGCCATGGTGGCCACTTTTTGTTGATATTCTTTTGGTTTCTAGTACTTTATTTACATCGTCAACCAACCACCCAATCTAGGAATCAATATTACAAATAATGAAATAAATAAACCTTATTGTTACGTAAAATAATGTACATAATTTTTGACAAGTCAAAATGCTTGGGATAAGGAACTGGAAGGTTATACTATTGCACAGAAGACAAAAAGGAGACAGACAAGGCATTCATTTGGAGAGGCCAAGAAAAACTATGTGAAACCTTGACCAAGACAGCCAAACAATATGCTAGGACCAACTGATTAGAAACGAATTCTTAATAGTAAACAGTGTCCATATTCATAAGTTAACTTGATAGTTGATCATTAAAAATTTTAATCATTATATTTAACAAAAAACCAGATAAAAAGTAATTATATGACGGAATAATTTGAACATTATTTGATTTTTTAAACATACATTTGAATAAGTTTAAGTGTGACTAAATTAAAAACAAATCCATCAGAATTTGTAAACATGATAAATACTCAAAGGTATTGGTACGCTAAGTACCTTATTTTTAAGCGTTTTAGGGCGTAGCAGTAGGATTTGATTATATAGCAGATACGTTCCTTAATACACCTGTCCCAGGATAGTTTGCTACCTAATATTAATTCTAAAAATTATGTAACTTACCTGTTACAAAAGATTTTGATATATTGTCATTAATGGAGATATCCTTACTTTGGTTACTTATTTCCTTACGACCAGTGAAGCATTTGGCCACAGTTTTATCTGAGTTGAGAACTAGATTATTTATTGCATCCAGTCTATAACCTTACTTCAAGCTTCGTTAGTTTTAAACCTTGTTCATAGTTTTCATCTTCGAAAGATATTATCGTATCATCAGCAAATAATATATCATTGAAGGAGCCAAGAAATTCAGCGAGATCGTTAACAAAAATTAAAAATAGCAAGGGTCTTAAAATTCTAACTCGTTGAACTCCCCTTTTAACTTGTATAAAATTTTATGTATATTTTGTTTTAACTTTGCAATGATTGGATGGCAATTCGACCCTCTGATGTCCCTCTAATACCATACACCTCAATTTTTTAATGGGCAAATCATACGGGACACGGTCAAAAGCTTTACAAAAATCAAAAAATAAATAACAGGGGTTTGTTTTTGCTAATGATTAATTTCAGTAAGCTTCTTCAGTATCGGGAAATTACAGACTCTGTTGACCTACACTTTCAGGACTCGTGTTGGACATTTGCGAGTGTACTGAATTTACTTTAAAAAAATCGACTAATCTACTCTCTTATCAATTTATTATCTTTTGTAAAAATATTTTCGCCGTTTGGAAACATTTTCTCGATGTGGGTATCCTTTGAATTATCGATTTAAATTTACTCGCCCAAGTGACGAATAAAATGCATGTTTTGATTTTCAGAGGCAACTGCCTTTAATAAAATAATAGTACTGTAAGGGGTTGCACATAACAGGCAGGTGGAGTGTTAAATTATTTGCACTCGATTTGCTTGTTTCAGGACTAAAAAAAATTTAGTTTTGTTTTTATCACATGGTAAGCCAAACATATGACTGAAGTATTTAAGAACAGAAGAGGTACAAGTGTAAAAGATACTTGTCAGAGTTATATCTCCTCTGAGCGCAATGAATTTCATTATGCAGCCAGAGCCTGTGGTGAATAACGTGAGGTATTTCATTTGCAGGGTGGAAAATAGGTGCTTTTTAGACGGCCTGGCATATTGATAAGCTTTTCAACTCGGCGAGGAAGGCAATTGTAAACCACCCCACTCCTTGTTTTACTTAGCTAAACCTGTAGAAGTTCAAACCAGGACTGCAAAGTTGGCCCCATACAAAAATTTCAAAAATTAACTTGTAAAATTGATCGGTCTACGTTTCTACCGGATTATTCCGGAAAATTTTTTGTTTGTTCCGTCCAAATAAGTGAAAAAACGCCGGGAGGGGCTAACTTCACACTGGCCTCCCCCCGCTCAACTTTTTAAATTTTTTTTGGACTTCAGGGACAGACCTTCGTTTGTTTCGGATGGTCTCGCAAAATATTTTTTTAGTTCCTTTCAAGTAAGCGAGAAATCGAGAAGAACTGGGTAGTGCTACTGTCACTAATCCCCCTCGACTCAATATTTTAAAGTTTTTTACATAGATTGACAGCCCTTCGTTTGTTCCGGATCATTTCGCGAAAATTTCGTTTGTCCCGTTCAAATATGCTAGAAAATCAAAGAAAAATTTGGAGTGGCAAGTATAAGCCCATGCATTCAATACTTTTTGGTTTTTACTTTAAATGATAGCTCTCATTTGTTCTGGATTGTTCTGTAAATTGTTTTGTTTGGTCTGCCGAAATCAGCGAAAAAATCGTGAAAAACTTAGGAATGGTGGCGATACTCTAAGAAATTCAATTTAAACTTTATCGTTATCCCTATCGAGAGTCGTTCTGCTGTTTCGGAACGTTCCATAAATATTACGATTGTTAAGCTCATACTCGCGAGAAAATCGAGGTGAACTGGATGGTACAAACTTCACTTTAGGTCACCCACTGATTAATATTTAAACTTTTTTGTCTAAATCCATGGCCCTTGTTTTTTCCGGCTATTTAAAAAAAATGTCGTTTGTTCAGATGTTGTAAGAGAAAAAGGAAAAAACTGAATGGGTGTACTTTATTCTACCCTTAACATTTTTTTTCTGAAATCTGTAATCTCTGTCCAGAATTTTATAATGAAAGAAAATCGGTCCAGAATAAATATTAAAATATGCCTACTTGGTTCAGGTCTGTCTAGTAAAGTTTGCTATTTCCCGAATTTCTTAGTTTAATTTTTTATCGCATTGTTTTTAAGCAAAAAACAAGGCTAATAATAATCTACTCCTAGTCCATTTTTCATTTTTTATATTTTAGAAAAAGTTTTTTCTCTTTAATGTTTTATTTACTTACTGTAAAACTGCTAAACCTAGTAATTGGGGCGACATATTACATGATACGAAATAGCATTATGGAAGTGTACTTGAACCATTTTGCAGTGAGAGTGGGCAAACAGCAAAATGCGCATTCTTTTTACACATCGTAAGCGTAATCAGGAAATATTTGATTGACAATTGTCAGGTGGTGTAATGTTAAAAAAAGCGTGAAATAAAATGTTAAAAATTCTTAAACAAATTTTTGTTTTGTTTTATCCCTGATGCGTGTAGGTTGCAATTTGTTCGATTGAGAACAATAAGCAACCCCATGACCCAATGATATGTATGACGTTTAAATGAGCTGTAGTCTCGTACATACCCAGGCCGACCATTCCTGAGAGAGTATGGTTAATTGACCCCCAACCATCAAAGTACATTGGTAACCACTGTCTAGTATTCAAATTCGTATAAAAGAACCAATTATACTATATACTAGGATTTAAACTAGGAACCTCCATCTCCGAAAATCAGCTGTCAGAAAAGCTGTCGAAAAGTCAGCTAAACAGCTGACTTGCGGCGACGACTTTTCTTCTAGACTAGACCAACCCGTTGGTTACTAAACGAACGACGTAAACAAATTACTAAAGGATTTGTTCATGGATTCGTTGACAGTAGGTTTATGCCTAATTTGAAAAAAGAAACCAAAGCGGCGTGCGATGGACTCATGTATGGAAGGCGACAGCACGGCGGAGAACAACTCTTCAAAATTGCGTATAATATACGTTGTGTATACAATGCGTTTAGAAAGATATCCTGCCAGCCATAACAATAATTTAATCCTGACACTACTATGCGCAGCACCGGTTTCCTTCCAGGATAGTTTGTCAACCCAAAAAATCGTCTATCGGAAAAGAGAGTTTTTTAATTCTATCAAAAAATATATAATTATTTTTAATTTAATTGTATTACTTATATCAAATAATTTGCCGAATAATATTTATTTGAATGTTTAGTAAATTAGATTGTGAGTTTTGAAAGAATTGTAATTCGATGATTAATAAAAATTTGTTTTTATTATTCTTTTAAACTTTTTTTCTTAACACAACACAATATTTATTTATAACTTGTTTTGTCTATTTTCTTAACCGGTGGACGCGAAATTGATAGCAGATGTGAAACTGACGTCCTTGTAAGAATATACATAATATACGTATATTTTTACATAGGGGCGTAGCGAGAGCACTCTGGTGAGAAACTCTCCAAGGTACGGTGTATAAAATAGTTTCAAAACACCGCCATTTCGCATCCGGTACCAAAATTTATTTATTTTTTTGTGTCTCTCTGAGTAACAATAAAATTCTCAAAAAATAAATATAGTTGCCCGAAACTATGTACTTTAGTTTAAATAAATTACGTCCGAAAACCATGTCACAATAAATTTTTATTAAGTTTTTATTAAGGATTACAATTTGGCGTCCGTATACGGACGCCAAATTGCACTCGGACTCCAGATTGTTAGGAAATTGTCAATGTATGGACGCGAAAATGATAGTAGTACATATATATATATATATATATGTATTCCCGTTTCTAGGGACGTAGTCCGTCCAGTATAACCTACGTGTAAGTGTGGCTCTCTGTTAGAGAATATCTTATATCTAGCTGCTCCGGAAAATTTACTCATAAAGTTGATCATTTACTTATACACGAAGTTGCAATGGCGGCCATTTTTTCTAGCCTAAAAATATTAAAAGCCCGCGTTTTAGCGCGTGTCTTATGAATAAATGTAGGCAGCAACACTGTGAACGTGTGTCATAGTGACCTTGAATGGGGATTGTTTACGATAGTAAACAAAGAAAAGGACTTCTACAATCTTTCCCCTCTCATGAATACTAACAATGAAACAAACAAAAAGAAAACAAACAAACAAAAATATTATCTTCAGTAGCATACATTTTATTTCAATACATTTATTTAATTTATACATTTTATTTTCTTAATGTAGTGTTTAGTTTAATTTTGATAATTTTGTACGGTTATCATATTAACAAACATAAAATTGTTAATAAGTAATTAGGTAATTAGTTAATATTATTTAACTAACAGTTAATAAATCTACCCTTATTTCCTACATGCGCTACGTCTACAAGATAGGAAAAGCACCATGTTTGCTGAAATTCTTGGGGAGGCTGTAGGCCTACTCTCGTAGAAGAAAATGTTGTTTTTTTGGGTTGCGGCCTCGGTAAACATTCTCGGGCAAAAGTGTATAAATCAAAGTTGTAGAACATTCAAGCACCTACAATTTTTATTTTAAACTTTTTTTTGTAAAACGCTTAGTTTAGCGTCAATTGATGATTTTCTGTTATTTTTTCTTGACAATCAATAAAACAATAGAATTTTTTAAGATTGCGGCCTTAGTACGCATTTTACGACAGAAATGTAATTGAAGTTATAGGATATTAAGAAATCTACAACTTTTATTTAAACAATTTTCTTCTATAGAGCGTAGTTTAGCGTTAATAAGTGATTTTCTGTAAATGTTGCCCATAACAGGCAGATGGAGTGTTAAATTATTTGCACTCGATCTGCTAGTTCCAGGGCTACAATAAATAGCTCTCTCTTATCACATGGTCACCCAATTATATGACTGAATCATTTAAGACAGAAGAGGTACAGGTGTAAAAGACACTAGTCACAGTTATATCCTCTGAAAGTAAAGAAATTCACTGTACAGCCAGACCCGGTGGTGTGAAGTGAAGGTGTCATTTGCAGAGTGGAAAGTAGATGCTTTTCAGAGGGCTTCGAATGCTGATAAGCATACTCTTTCAACTCAGTGAGGAAGGCATGGTAAACGACTACACTCTTCGTTTTACCTAGTAAACCCTCTAAAGGTTCAAGCCAGCCATTTGACTGATGACCTGAATAACAACTGTAAATTTAGCTCATAAAAATCGGTGACAAAAGTTTATTGTTTTAAGATTGCAGCCTTGGTTCGTATTTTCTACAGCAGTATATTTTTCATAGTAATCTAAGTTGTAGGAAAGTAAAAAGCCTACAGCTTATCGTTTAAGCATTTTTTCTCTACAGAGCCTAGTTTAGACACAATTACTGATTTTCCGTATTTTTAAGTTTTACAAGTTATTTTCATTTTGTATTATTCACTTATGATTAAAATTAGGTAAGGCCACCTCCGTAGCGTAGTGGTTAGCCCTACGCTACCTAAATTATTAGTTTGTAATTTAATTTTTTTAAATTTGTTGTTTAAAATAAGTAAGTTCAGTTAGCGTAGAAAATTGTCCTTTACATCACTAGCAGGTTACGTTTCTCTTAAGTTTTCTTCTACATCAACAAAACTAATTCAGTTTTTATGAACAAGGATAAACTTCGTACACACGAAACAATAAAATAGAAGAAATGAATAGGCTAAATGAAATTGTTTTATTTCGAGTAATGTATCAACTTTTATGCTACTAATTTAAAAATAAAAGCTACCGACGAACATTTTTATCGATGTACCGTATGTAATTGTAGTAATGTTGCTTAGCTTCCAAAAATTAATAGTTTTATACAGAAAAAATCTAAAACGTAGTTCCCATACTTATGATTTGTATATATTGATTTTTAGAATAGAAAATAAATTAGATCCTAAAAAATTAAAAAAAATTAAAATACATCTTGTTTCTTGTAAGGTTCTTGGAAGACCTAAGTGAAAAAGGTCCGCTTGGGCGTAATAAATTTGAACTATTCTTCCACAACCTGTCAGCTCAACTCCAAATAAAGTTGTAAATAAACCCAAAAACCTTCACTCCCTACAAAATATCGTAACATTTAAAATTAAAGTTTTCAGTTTATTAGTCAGTTCCCTTCTGTGTCGTGTTGGTGTAATATAGTGTTGTCGGTCGTATAGTGGTGCATGTTTGTCTCGCTATAGGCTCGGTATTCTAATGTTACGAATATTTCCATTTTTTGTATTTTATTACGTTTGATTTATTATGTGTATAAGTGATTTCTAATTTTTGTGAGACCCCCTGCCTCTCTCTAGTTGACAGAGCCAAAGGTTGTCCGATAGTTTTCGCGAGTGTTAGTGAGTTGGACTGGTTAAAATTACTTTCAGAGTTATGATTGGATTAAAGCATACTCTTTCTATGGATACCGAAATCTATTTCCCTTCCCATTCGACGGAAGTGCTACAACCAAGGATTGCTATAAGGTATTTGTGAACTTGTTTAATGGGTTTAGTTTGTGGAACCAACTAAAATTTAGTCATTCTTGGGAGGTTGAAAAATTTACATCTCTTATCACAGTATAGAGATATAACTGAATGATTTACGCTGAAATTGATACCTTCGACACTGGCTTGATTTAATAGAAATGTAATTACTTTTACTAGCTGTATGTCAAGATTTCATTTTACATATATTATTTTCTCGGAAATTCCATTTTCACTGAGCTTCCAAGGTAGAAATGGGTTTTACTGCAGCAACTACACAGATAAAAGATGTTAAGTTTAAACGAAACTTCCGAAACGTTTCGTATTGTTGTAGAACGAAAATGCTGTAAAATTACGGAGGGATCTCTTTGTTCTAAAATTGCAATTCACAGAAAATATGTTTCCCTCTACTTTTCAAATAAAATTACACCAGGAAACCTATTACCCACTATCCGTACAATGGGGCTTCAGGGAATGACTGTATGTACTTCTCAATCGCAATGGATCGCTCCTCGTTCAGAAGTTGTCTTAAATAATACAGCAATTACGGAGTTTGAGAAATCAAACGGCTCCCACGCCGCCGGGGACGTGGAAACTGTTACCAATATTTGTTGTAGCTACTTGAAGTTCACTTCTAAATACAGAAATTATACAGCTACTCATCACTTTTTCCATGATTTTAGTTATGTTAACCAGCTTATGAGCCTCTAATTTTCTGGACAAGTCAGGTCCCCCGGCTTAAATAGAGGTTTGATTTTAGCAGCTTTAACATTTTTTTATACGAATTACGACAGTCTTAAAACAAATATTTATTATGTATGAAAGTGTTACGAAAATATACGAGGCAATCGTTTTAAGTGTTGTATTATCGAGCCCATCTTTGCCTGGACGGCAATTGTTCTGTAAACTATGTGTAACATTTTCAATTTGAGGGACTGGTAAGGCCGAAAAAATCATAAACCGGTTGATTATTATCTTTATCCTGTAGGCCTAATACTGATTAATCCAGATTTTGATTAGGATTTTTATCAGCATTAATTTTACCCACATTAAAGAACGTTAGTGAACGACAGAACGTCACAATTTTGTACTGCAACTTTGCATAGCCTACATACCTGTACCAACGTTAGCCAGAGGTCAACAACCCTCCATCATTGATTGATAAATGGTTCAATACCAATAGGTATTTGTAGTTGATAGTCTCAAAGTTGATTGCAAGTGACTTTCTGTTAACTCTTGCGTAAGAGCTTTAGAAAAAGTACACGAGAAAAAATCTTGCAAATTAAATATTTCTCGCGGTAAGTAATTTTTGTAGAAATTTAATGAAACATTTTAGGTATTAAACAAAATCGTGCAAGTAACACTCAATGTTAGTATCATATTGTTGTTTGGTACAACAATATTGTGCTGGTTTATGCCTTTCGCTATGAAATAGTATTTCGTTTCACTAAATTTAAGAGCAAATTCTTTGAACGGACTGCGGGCCGCAAAAAAGAAAACAAGTCGGGAACCGCGGGTTGTGCGCCCCTAGTTAAAATATTTTAATTAGAAGAGAAACTATTTTCGGTGGAAAGTTAATGATTTTATTAACTTTCCACCGTAAATATTTTGCGTATTTTTGATATTTAAAATATCAGCTGTTTTCAAAAATATTGTTATTTCGGTATCCAGTAAATGATACGGAAATAATTTTTGTACTGACGGTTGTATACTGTTTGTTTAGACAAAACCCAGCTACAAAATATTTCACAATGTTTCTCCATTCAGTCAAAGAAAACCTCACTCAAAGAAAGATATCGAGAAACAAACTTTGGTGCAATCTTTATTATTAATAAGTGTATGAATTTCTGACATAAATTTAAGTAAAGCCAATTCTGTACTAAACTGTATTATAACCAATTCTGTATTAAACGAAAGGTTATTGATAACTTGATTTATTTTCAACAGTCGTGTGCTGTTATAACAGTCAGAGAAGCGTCATTCGTACGTCAGTTTATGAAACGGCTTTGAATCACGGTGTTATAAAGTAACAGCTAACTGGGTGTTATTAAAATAACAGGGTGTTTTTTAGTGACCTGTTATCACGATAATTGGCTCAATCAATAAATATGGATGAGTTTTTTTTACAACTAGAAGCAATGGAAGTTCAGTATGATGTAATAGTATGGACGGAATAGAGGATTTCTGAAGGCTTTTATCCAGAGACAATGGATCGGTATGTAGCGTATTTAACTAAATTAAACCGATTACAAAATGATGGTGTTGTTGTGTATGTAAAGTCTAAATATCGTTTAAAAGTAAAAGAACCAATATACGGCAAGCGAATTGTTTGTGTATGTATTTTATATATTATGAAAAACATATTATTGTCATTGCAGCAGTATATAGATCGTCTTCGTATCATGGTATAGAAGATTTTTTAGCTGACTTAGAAATACTATTTAATTCAACTAGTAAATATTACAATATATTAATCGGTGATCTTAACAACAGTACCTACGCTTCATCACAACAGAGACAATTAAATAATTATGAAAACTTACTAAGCATGTTTTCGGTTTTAGTCATTGTATAACTAGTCCGACACGCGTCAGCGCCTGGCACAATGTCATGATAGATCACATTCTTGTTAATTTTAATAAGGAAATAAAGAGTGTTATTTTTCACAACTCAACAACGGACCATTGCGCTATTTTACTAGGCTTCAAGCACAAAAAAAAATCACAAAAAAAATTATTGTGAAATCTTAAAGAAGTTGTTTTGCTAACTGATATAAAGAGATGCAAATAGTGAGGAAGGCACTGAAAAATACATCATTTTTCGTTTAACTTAGTAAAGCCTCCAGAGGTTCAAACCAACCTTTTATACTATAGACAGTGGTTACCAGTATAATTAAATAGAAGGGATTATATTAATCATTGACTCTCTGAAATGGTTGGCATGCGTCTGTACAAGACTTGGGCTTACTAATACTATGCATTTTAATAACTAATGCATTTTATTTTTTTATGATGAGATTTTATTTTTATACGAGATTTGAATCAACAATGAACAGAAATTAAATCGTGTTTTTTCCAGTTGATTATCTGTCGTCAAAACTATAAATTCTATTCACAAAAAAATTTAAAAAAAACAAATGTTTAATTCTGCGAAAATATTAATTTATAAATTTTAAGAAGAATTATGTGTTTTCATATAGTGTATTATTTATTAATAAAATTTAAATTCTCTACCACATATGTTTTTCATTTATGTATTTAATATCCATTTAATTTATTTTTAGCTTTATAAAATAAATAGATCTGTTTCTTACCACATGGTCAGCCAATTAAATGACTGAATCATTTAACAACAGAAGAGGTAAGTAGGTGTAAAAGACACTAATCAGAGTTATCTCCTCTGAAAATAATGAATTTCATTTTACAGCCAGACCCTGTGGTAAATGAAGTGAAGGTGTTATTTGCAGAGCGGAAAATATATGCTTTTCAGAGGGCCCGGCATGTTGATAAGTATACTTTTTACTCAGTGAGGATGGCAATTGTAAACCACCTGACTTCTCGTTTTTACTTAGTAAAACCTCTAGAGGTTCAAACCAGTCTTTCGGCTGATGACCTAAGGAACACACTTTTGGCGTACAATGCATACTAAGGTCGAAATTTACTAATTTTTATGAAAAAAACAGAAAATTACTAATTACCGCTAAACTAAACGATATACAAAATATCAATCAAAATAAAAGTTGTAGGTTTTTAAATGGTCTGCAACTTTTATTAAATACAGTTTTGCCCTAAAATGCATATTAAGACCACAATCTTATTTTATTATTTTAATTATTTTATTTTTATACACATGTATTAATTTTCTGTAATGTTTTTATGTATTTAAATAAATAAATAAGTAAATATGAATCTTAAAAAACTATGTTTTTTCTACGAGAGCACAGCCTTCTAAAGAATTTCAGCAGACAAGGCGCCTACCCTATCTTGCCCAAGGCACCTATCAAGGCGCCTATCTTGTAGAACATAAAAAAAATCGTAGGAGCAGTTTTTGAGAACATCGCAAAACAGTGAAAAATTACACGAATAAACTACTAGGTACTTCCAGTTGGCTGATTTTGATGAAAATGATCGTATCGGGTCCGGTAGTAGTATCTAAATTAAGTTTCAAGTTCGGACAATGTTCCGTTCTTGAGATATTTTGTTCACACACACACACCCGCGCGCGCACAGACTAATCGATAAAACCATGTTTTTTTGGGTTCAGGGGGTCTGAGAGTTTGTATACCCAGTGAAAACTCGATTTCGAAAAATCAACATGAAAACAGTAACAATACTTTCCTTCCCATGTATCATACAGGCCAAGGATAAGGTAAAAATTTGAAGTTAATATTCATAATTTATTTTCCTTGATGAGCCATTGCTGTGACATGAATAAAGATTATGTATTTGTAACAATAAAGGTTGTAGTTTTTATAAGGAGCCTTGTCGTACATCAATGCAGGCATCAATTATTAATTAAATAATAAGGATATTCTTACAGTTTCTTAGAACTTATTATTTTATTTTTAAACTGTTTTGTTTTAAATTAACGGATAAGTTGTTAGTAGGAAGTAGATCAAAAAATAACAGGAAGGCACTGATTTTTCTTCCGTATTATTTATGGTAATATTTCATGTTGATATAATTTTGATTATTTATTTTAACTTCTTACTAAATGCTGTAGGGATTAAGTAATAGCGGTAACATCGTCGCATGCATGTATATCAAATTACATATTTAGTATGACGTTGACGGTCCTTGTATTATTAACATTAGTAATCCTGAAGTACCGCAGGGCGTTTTCGCACCATCTTAGCCTATTATTTGAATACAATGATATTATAATTTAAATAACCTCCTCGTATGGATCCGTTATTTAACGGATAAATTTATACTTATTTACTTTTTCACTTTGTTTTTGCACACCAAGTAAATATGCATACAATATGATTCAAAACTATACGCAATCTCTTGGGATCTCATTCAATAGCTAAAAATAAGAAAAAAAGTTCATACAAACATATGCTCGAAAACGTTTAGTTAGCGAGTTACGGCTAGCGAAAAATTTCACCTAGAATTCTGTACCCTCGGTGAAGTAAGGCCGTATGAAAATGTTAAAGGTAGTTACAAAGATACAAATACGATTGTTTTTTATGTTTTGTAATCCGAAAAATTGAATAATTTTGGTTCCAGAGCTGTAAATGCAATACTTTCAGAGATATCTTACATAAAACACAAGAATTGGTGCATAGAAATAATACATTTTTGTGTTGGTAAATAAAGATGTATATTATCTTAAATAAATTTGTAGAAAATTTAATTCTGAAAAGATTCATGTGAATTACTCAGGAAAAAAATGAATAATAGATATTAAAATTTCGCTTTATTTAAAATCAAAACAGACGCACGTAAAACGCACATTCTTAACTACATAAAATATTAACTAATAACGGGTGTTATATTAAGGACGCAACCCTGATTATAAGAAGATAGAAGTAATACATCGGTAAATTTTCTGTACCCCAATCGGTATTTTGGCAACAGTGTACTCAAGGCCAACTACGTAAGACAGTTAAAATGTTCTAGTCAAGCATTAGTGTGGTGACAGCAGTCATTTCGTTATATTGTGCCAGAAATGGTTTTTTCCAAGGAAGAACCGGGTGTTTTATTAAGGACGCGACCCTGATTATAAGAAGATAGAAGTAATACAATGTTTTCATTGCAATTTGCTATTCATTTGTAAAATAATAATTTAGATTAATTAATAATATGTAAAGTACGGAAATAAAAATATGCTGTAGATTGTGGCTTTTAACATAGGGTTCCGTTCTTAATAAAACAACCGGTTCTTCCTTGGAAAAAACCATTGCTGACACAATATAACGAAATGACTGCTGTCACCACACTAATGCTAGACTGGAACATTTTAACTGTCTTAGGTAGTTGGCCTTGAGTAAACTGTTGCCAACATACCGATTGGGGGACAAAACATTTACCGATGTATTACTTCTATCTTCTTATAATCAGAGTTGCGTCCTTAATAAAACACCCGTTACTTAGGTTGGGAGTAACAGCTGATCATTTATCAGCTGTTACTCCCAACCTAAATAACGGGTGATTCAAAAAGAGCGCCGGTTTTTAAACGGCTGGTAAATTTTTGTTTATCGGTTGGCAACATTGTTAGACCTCATTTCTATTTCGGAGAACATTCCGATTGACGATTCAGTTGTAGTTTCTCTTGTTCGCAGTGTAGTACTCTCGCAGTCTGTGTCTAACCATGGAGAAGTTTACTATTGCACAACGAGTGTTAATCGTCAAAACATTTTACCAGAGTGGAGAGAGTTATGCGGCTACTGTCAGGCGACTTCGCGGTACTCTAGGACGTAATGAAGCACCGAATGAATCAACAGTTCGCAGGCTCATGAAAAAGTTTTTTGAGACGGGTTCAACAGTCGACCTTAAAAGTTCTGGATGTCGTCGTTCTGGCCGAACTGAGCAGAACGTTGCGTTGGTTCGTGACAGTGTGGCTGTTAGCCCACCAAAATCAATACGTCGCCGTTCTCAACAATTGGGTTTACAATGTTCTTCTGTACGGAGAATTCTTCGGTACGATCTCCAATATCACCCGTATAAAATTCAGTTGCTGCACGAGAAACAATGTTGTTGCTCCGTGAACGGTTCCAGGATCGCATCATTTCTCGTAATTCCTACCATCAATGGCCTCCAAGGTCGTGTGACTTGACACCTTGTGACTTTCATCTTTGGGGTCATCTGAAGTCATTGGTGTATGCCAATAAACCCCGAAACATCAATGACTTGAAGGAGGAAATTCGACGGGTTATCGGGCAAATCGAAGTCGAAACTTGTCGTGCAGTAATATCCAATTTCATGGACAGAGTTGATGCGTGCCAGCGCAGTAGAGGAGGACACATGCATGACATCATTTTTCATACATGAAATCGGAAGGTAAGATGAACTTGTTGATGTATTTATTTTCAGTTTTTCAATAAAATAAATCTCTTAATTTGATATATCAAAACCGGCGCTCTTTTTGAATCACCTATATTAGTTAATATTTTATGCAGTTAAGAATGTGCGCTTTATGAGCGTCTGTTTTGATTTTAAATAAAACGAAATTTCAATATCTATTATTCATTTTTTTTCCTAAGTAATTCACAAGAATCTTTTCAGAATTAAATTTTTTCAAATTTATTTTTAAAAAAATACACCTTTATTTACCATTTACGGAAGTAATCTTACGTTAAACACAAAAATGTATTATTTCTTTGCACCAATTCTTGTGTTTTATGAAAGATATCTCTGAAAGCATTGCATTTACAGCTCTGGAACAAATTTTATTCAATTTTTCGGATTACAAAACATAAGAAACAATCGTATTTGTATCTTTGTAACTACCTTTAACATTTGTATACGGCCTTACTTCACCGAGGGTACCGAGTTCTTGGTGAAATTTTTCGCTAGCCGTAACTCGCTAACTAAGCGTTTTCCGGCATATGTTTATGTACTTTCTTCTTATTTTTAGCTATTAAATAAGATCCCAAGAGATTGGCGTATAGTTTTGAATCACCCGGTATATATACAGGGTGTCTCACGAATAAACCGACATACTTCTAAGGTGGTTTCCTCTCATCAAAATAATGAAAAAAGTTAATATAAACATGGGTTCGGAAACGCTTCGTTAGCAAGTTACGGCTAGCGAAAAATTTCACCCTGGGTTCAGAACATACGCCTAAATAAAGTCATCCTAGAGGTCTAGGAACCCAATTTTATAAGTAGATTTGATGGTTTCTTATGAATTTTGACCCGAAAAAATGAATAAATTAAGTTCCAGAACCATATCACTAGTAGTTTTTGTAATATCCAATGAAAAACGGACAAATTTTTGTATAAAATTACGTTTTTTTATGTTTGAAGAACAATAACTGTGTTAAATGGCAATAAATGTGTAAATTTATTTAGAAAAACTTGTATAAATTTTAATTCTGAAGAGAATGACGTAAAATAGGCCAATAATAAACAAACACAAAGTCTAGAAAAATTTTAAAAAAGGCAAAACTGTTGCAAAAACTGAATCCTAGTTATTGTACAGCCGTCCGACAATAGAGTTGTCGCAGTAACTAATCTGTTATCTTTGGTTTGGGCAGTGTATGTGTATTATTGAATTATTTGTACTTCATCGTGTTTTTTAACGATAAGTTGCCATTCGCATTTTCAAATGAAGAATACGCAGATATTGTTTTCGTCTATAGTTTTGCCAATGAAAATAGTCGGGCAGCTAAACGTGAATATGAAAGACGATTTCCGAATAGAAGAACACCTACTCACGAAACATTTGCATCGGTTTTCAATAACTTATAAACAAATGGATGTTTTCCTACAGTTGCTTGTTCGCGTGAACGTCCTGTAATACAGCTTGTACGCAAACAAGATAATATCATTAACATGATATAGCGCAGTTCTCAACTTAACACTCGCCGACTTTCAAATAGATTAAACATATCTCGTAGTACAGTCTGGAGAACATTGAAAGAAAACAACTTTTATCCATATAATTTACAAAAAGTTAAAAATCTTCATCCAGGTGACAGTGCATTAAGATTACAACTTTGTCGATGGGTGTTAGAAAATCGAAATAATGTAAATTGTATTTTATTCACGGACGAATCGTTGTTAACAAGATACGGAATTTTAAATTTGAAGAATAGTCACCGGTGGTGAACTGAAAATCCGAAAGCAGTTGTAGAGTCAAATTTCAAATTTGATTTTCTATAAATGTATGGTGTGGTGTAATTGGCCCATTTTTTTTGAAAACCGCCTTACAGGTCTTGTGTATAAAGACTTTTTAGAGAATCAACTACCAGTTCTACTTGAAGATGTACCACTTGAACGAAGACATCAAATGATATTCCATCATGATGGCGCACCAGCGCATTATTCACAAAATGTTAGAGAGAGCTTGCAGATAAGTTTTCCGGGCAGATGAATTGGTCGAGGAGGACCAATTAATTGGTCTCCTAGGTCCCCTGATTTAAATCCCTTGGATTATTACCAAGATTGTATACGCAGAACGAGATTGTATTATGAAGATTGTATACCGAGAACCAGTTAATTCCAAAGAAGAATTATTGAACCGAATTTTAAACGCGTGTGAACTACTTAAGAACAACCGAGATGGTATCAGAAAGCCTACACGTTGTTTCATTAAACGCGCTAGATTGTGCACAATCTATTGTGACCAAGGAAATCATTTTGAACGCGATTTGTAGGGTTTAGATATTGATTTAAAAGATTCAGCAATTAGGCTAAAATGTTTTGTGTTTACGAAGAACGTTAATTAAAAGATATTGAATTTTATGTCTAATTTTTCGTATGTGTAGATTTAATTAAACATAAATTTTTCTAAACTTTGTGTTTGTTTATTATTGGCCTATTTTACATCATTCTCTTCAGAATCAAAATCTATACAATTTTTGCTAAATAAATTTACACATTTATGAGCCATTTAACACAGTTATTGTTCTTCAAACCTAAAAATGCGTATTTTTACGCAAAGACTTGTCCTTTTTTCATTGGATATTACTAAAACTACTAGAGATATGGTTCTGGAACCTAATTTATTCATTTTTTCGGGTCGAAATGCATAAGAAACCATCAAATTTACTAATAAAATTGGGTTCCTAGACCTCTAGGATGACTTTATTTAGGCGTGTGTTCTGAACCCATGGCGAAATCTTTCGCTAGCCGTAACTCGCTAACTAAGCGTTTCCGAAACTTTGCTTATATAAACTTTTTTCATTATTTTGATGAGAGAAAACCACCTTAGAAGTTTGTCGGGTTACTCGTGAGACACCATGTATGTATGTATGTGTGTATATATATATATATATATATATATATATATATGTACTACTATCATTTTTGCGTCCGTACATTGACATTTTCCTAACAATCTGGAGTCCGAGTGCAATTTGGCGTCCGTATACGGACGCCAAATTGTAAACCTTAACAAAAACCTAATAAAAATTTATTGTGACATGGTTTTCGGACGTAATTTTTTTAAACTAAAGTACATAGTTTCGGGCAACTATATTTATTTTTTGAGAATTTTATTGTTACTCAGAGAGACACAAAAAAATAAATAAATTTTGGTACCGGATGCGAAATGGCGGTGTTTTGAAACTATTTTATACACCGTACCTTGGAGAGTTTCTCACCAGAGTGCTCTCGCTACGCCCCTATGTAAAAATATACGTATATTATGTATATTCTTACAAGGACGTCAGTTTCACATCTGCTATCAATTTCGCATCCACCGGTTAAGGAAATAGACAAAACAAGTTATAAATAAATATTGTATTGTGTTAAGAAAAAAAGTTTAAAAGAATAATAAAAACAAATTTTTATTAATCATCGAATTACAATTCTTTCAAAACTCACAATCTAATTTACTAAACATTCAAATAAATATTATTCGGCAAATTATTTGATATAAGTAATACAATTAAATTAAAAATAATTATATATTTTTTGATAGAATTAAAAAACTCTCTTTTCCGATAGACGATTTTTTGGGTTGACAAACTATCCTGGAAGGAAACCGGTGCTGCGCATAGTAGTGTCAGGATTAAATTATTGTTATGGCTGGCAGGATATCTTTCTAAACGCATTGTATACACAACGTATATAATACGCAATTTTGAAGAGTTGTTCTCCGCCGTTCTGTCGCCTTCCATACATGAGTCCATCGCACGCCGCTTTGGTTTCTTTTTTTCAAATTAGGCATAAACCCACTATCAACGAATCCATGAACAAATCCTTTAGTAATTTGTTTACGTCGTTCGTTTAGTAACCAACGGGTTGGTCTAGTCTAGAAGAAAAGTCGTCACCGCAAGTCAGCTGTTTAGCTGACTTTTCGACAGCTTTTCTGACAGCTGATTTTCGGAGACGGAGGTTCCTAGTTTAAATCCTAGTTTATATAGTATAATTGGTTCTTTTATACGAATTTGAATACTAGACAGTGGTTACCAATGTACTTTGATGGTTGGGGGTCAATTAACCATACTCTCTCAGGAATGGTCGGCCTGGGTATGTACGAGACTACAGCTCATTTAAACGTCATACATATCATTGGGTCATGGGGTTGCTTATTGTTCTCAATCGAACAAATTGCAACCTACACGCATTAGGGATAAAACAAAACAAAATTTGTTTAAGAATTTTTAAAATGTTATTTCGCGCTTTTTTTAACATTACACCACCTGACAATTGTTAATCAAATATTTCCTGATTACGCTTACGATGTGAAAAAAGAATGCGCATTTTGCTGTTTGCCCACTCTTTCTGCAAAATGATTCTAAGTACACTTCCATAATGCTATTTTATATCATGTAATATGTCGCCCCAATTACTAGTTTTAGCAGTTTTACAGTAGGTAAATAAAACATTAAAGAGAAAAAACTTTTTCTAAAATATAAAAAATGAAAAATGGACTAGGAGTAGATTATTTTTAGCCTTGTTTTTTGCTTAAAAACAATGCGATAAAAAATTAAACTAAGAAATTAGGGAAATAGCAAACTTTACTAGACAGACCTGAACCAAGTAGGCATATTTTAATATTTATTCTGGACCGATTTTCTTTCATTATAAAATTCTGGACAGAGATTACAGATTTCAGAAAAGAAATGTTAAGGGTAGAATAAAGTACACCCATTCAGTTTTTCCTTTTTTTCTCTTACAAAATCTGAACAAACGAAATTTTTTTTATATGCCCGGAAAAACAAGGGCCATCGATTTAGACAAAATAGTTTAAATATTAATGAGTGGGGGGCTTAAAGTGAAGTTTGTACCATCCAGTTCACCTCGATTTTATCGCGAGTATGAGCTTAACAATCGTAATATTTATGGAACGTTCCGAAACAGCAGAACGACTCTCGATAGGGATAACGATAAAGTTTAAATTGAATTTCTTAGCGCATCGCCACCATTCCTAAGTTTTCACGATTTTTTCGCTGATTTCGGCAGACCAAACAAAACAATTTACAGAACAATCCAGAACAAATGAGAGCTATAATTTAAAGTAAAAACCAAAAAGTATTGAATGCATGGGCTTATACTTGCCACTCCAAAGTTTTCTTTGATTTTCTAGAAAATTTGAACGGGAAAAACGAAATTTTTGCGAAATGATCCGGAACAAACGAAGGGCTGTCAATCTATGTAAAAAACTTTAAAATATTGAGTAGAAGGGGATAAGTGTGAAATTAGCACCACCCAGTTCTTCTCGATTTCTCGCTTACTTGAATGGAACTAACAAAATATTTTGCGAGACCATCCGAAACAAACGAAGGTCTATCCCTGAAGTCCAAAAAAAATTTAAAAAGTTGAGCGGGAGGAGGCCAGTGTGAAGTTAGCCCCTCCCGACGTTTTTTCACTTCTTTGGACGGAACAAACAAAAAATTTTCCGGAATAATCCGGTAGAAACGTAGACCGATCAATTTTACAAGTTAATTTTTGAAATTTTTGTATGGGGGCCAACTTTACAGTCCTGGTTTGAACTTCTACAGGTTTAGCTAAGTAAAACAAGGAGTGAGGTGGTTTACAATTGCCTTCCTCGCCGAGTTGAAAAATATGCTTATCAGTATGCCAGGCCGTCTGAAAAGCACCTATTTTCCACCCTGCAAATGACACACCTCACGTTATTCACCACAGGGTCTGGCTGCATAATGAAATTCATTACGCTCAGAGGAGATATTATAACTCTGACAAGTATCTTTTACACTTGTACCTCTTCTGTTCTTAAATACTTCAGTCATATGTTTGGCTTACCATGTGATAAAAACAGAACTAAATTTGTTTTAGTCCTGGAACAAGCAAATCGAGTGCAAATAATTTAACACTCCACCTGCCTGTTATGTGCAACCCCTTACAGTACTATTATTTTATTAAAGGCAGTTGCCACTGACAATCAGAACATGCATTTTATTCCGTCACTTGGGCGAGTAAATTTAAATCGATAATTCAAAGGATACCCAAATCGAGAAAATGCTTACAAAACGGCGAAAATTTTTTTACAAAAGATAATTAATTGATAAGAGAGTAGATAAGTCGATTTTTTTTAAAGTAAATTCAGTACACTCGCAAAAATCCAACACGAGTTCTGAAAGTGTAGGTCAACAGAGACTGTAATTTCCCGATACTGAAGAAGCTTATTGAAATTAATCGTTAGCAAAAACAAACCTATGTTATTTATTTTTTGATTTTTATAAAGCTTTTGACCGTGTCCCGTATGATTTACCCATAAAAAAATTGAGGTGTATGGTATTAGAGGGTCGAATTGCCATCCAATCATTGCAAAGTTAAAACAAAATACATATAAAATTTTATATAAGTTAAAAGGAGAGTTCAACGAGTTAGAATTTTAAGACCCTTGCTATTTCTAATTTTTATTTACGATCTCGCTGATTTTCTTGCCTCCTTCAATGTTATATTATTTGCTGATGATACGACAATATCTCTCGAAGATGAAAACTATGAACAAGGTTTAAAACTAAAGAAGCTTGAAGTAAGGTTGTAGACTGGATGCAAAAAATAATCTAGTTCTCAACTCAGATAAAACTGTGGCCAAATGCTTCACTGGTCGTAAGGAAATAAGTAACCAAAGTAAGAATATCTCCATTAATGACAATATATCAAAATCTTTCGTAACAGGTAAGTTACAAAATTTTTAGAATTAATATTAGGTAGCAAACTATCCTGGGACAGGCGTATTAAGGAACGTGTCTGCTATATAATCAAATCCTACTGCTACGCCCTAAAACGCTTAAAAATAAGGTACTTAGCGTACCAATACCTTTGAGTATTTATCATGTTTACAAATTCTCACATTTAAAATACAACGTTACGTCTTTTTTGTAAAAACCATTTTGTAAATGGTTGTAATCAATACTTCATATTTGAAGACAACGGGTGTCTCGTTGTTTTTTGTATCATATTAGGAAATAGTCTACATACGTTATGTTTTTCGATTTTCGGTCCATAAAATCGTGGTGCGGGGCTTATTCGAAGACGGGGGTTACTCGAGTATATAAGGTGTTTTGTCTATTTGTGGGATTTGTTTTTAATTTAGTCACACTTAAACTTATTCAAATGTATGTTTAAAAAATCAAATAATGTTCAAATTATTCCGTCATATAATTACTTTTTATCTGGTTTTTTGTTAATTATAATGATGAACATTTTTAATGATCAACTATCAAGTTGAACTATGAATATGGACACTGTACACTATTAAGAATTCGTTTGTAATCAATTGGTCCTAGCATATTGTTTGGCTGTCTTGTTCAAGGTTTCACATAGTTTTTCTTGGCCTCTCCAAGTGAATGCCTTGTCTGTCTCCTTTTTGTCTTCTGTGCAATAGTATAACCTTCCAGTTCCTTATCCCAAGCATTTTGACTTGTCAAAAATAATGCACATTATTTTACGTAACAATAAGGTTTATTTATTTCATTATTTGTAATAATGATTCTCAGATTGGGTGGTTTGTTGACGATGTAAATAAAGTACTAACCAAAATAATATCAACAAAAAGTCGCCACCATGGCTTTTATAACACTAAATAATTTAAAAGAAAACGCAGAGAAAAATATCAGGGTTTGGAAGACTATGACTGAAAGTTGTTTAGCCGAAAAATAATCTTGGAAATGGCCTGTTAAATACAAACTATGGCTGAGCCGTACTTTACTGGCCATCGTACTTTTGTATAATTTATAAAATCATTTTGATTCAGTCACTAAAACATGTAAATATAAACCTAGAGAGAAGCGAGGCTTGGGAAGGCCTAAAAAGAGATAGATACTGGAACAGGCCATTGAGCCTAATCCTTAACAGATGATGATGATGAAATCATTTGATCACCGAAAAGACAATGGGTGAATGGTACTCCATTTGAATATTGAACAAATTATGTCGCTTTACAATTACATAATTTGATCAACTAAGTAAATATTTTAATTGCATTGTCTACTAATTGATCATATTATAGTAATTACAGTCGAACCTCCCTGATTCGAATCTGATGGAAACGGCTGATTTCGATTTACAGAGGTAAAATATTGAAACAAAAAATGTACTTAAAAATTGCACGTTTTAATCAAATTCATGTATTCCATAAAATATTAAATTACAAAAGTCAAAATTATTAATAGACCACCAATTTGATTGAAGAAAGGTTTTTACAAATATTATTTTACTTGTGTTGTTTTGGTCATCAGCCGAAAGGCTGGTTTGAAACTGTAGAGGTTTTACTAAGTAAAACGAGAAGTGAGGTTGTTTACAATTACCTTCCTCACTGAATGGAAAAGTACGCTTATCAGCATGCAGGGCCCTTTGCAAAGCACATATTTTCCCCTCTGAAAATGACACCTTCACTTCATTCACCACAGGGTTTACTTAATACTGTGATTAAGAATTAAGGGAATGTGTTGGTATTACAAGCTCTATTAGTACTCAAAAGCAAAAGAATAGTCTACTTATAAGAACGATATGACAAATTATTGAAAAAACTACATAAAAACGGAGTAAAATAAAATCGGGATACGCGTAAACAGTACAACAAACTACAAACGAAAAGTTAGGTCAGCCTACAGAAAATGAAAAATAAATTAGGTACCGAAAATTTTAGAAATTTTAACGAGTAAAATATTGCTTAATGTGAATGAATACAGCTACGGTATTTTTTACCCAGTTTGTACGAAAATCATACACCAAAGAAGGAAAGACTGCATTACTAATTTAGCCTAACTAATTTTTTCTTTTTGCTTTCGTCTGGTTTCCTCTGACTTAAAAATTAACTGAATTTTCAATAATTCCTTATGCGTATTGTAGCTTTGAACTACGCTTGCTATGTCCTTATTTGGTCGTAAGGTTTTGTGACAATAATGTTTTGTAAGAAGTGTAATTGTTTGTGTTTCTGCCTGGTTTCTTCTAACTTAAAAATTAACTGCATTTTCAGTTTTTTCTAAAGCTTTTTGTAGTTTTGTACTACGCTTACTGTGTCCTTATTGTCGTGATTTTAACGCATGCTTCATTATAAATCGTGTACAATGTGTAAATTGGAAATTTTGTAATTATTTTATTAATAATGTATAAAAAAATGTATTGATACAATATATATGACCACAAAACTCTCGAAAATTTTCGAATAGGGAGGTAATTTAATTCATATTAAGGAGGATTTTTGAAGGGGATAGCATACAATTATATTCGATTTAGGGAGGATTTCGAATGAGGAGGTTTGACTGTATTTGTAACAATTAGGATATTTTAAATAATTAACTTTAACAAATAAAAAATATACTTTCTTTAATTATTCTGGTTTTACATTGATTTAAAATAAGTACCTATTTAAAATACATTTCAAAATAATAGGCAACAAATTATAAATTATTTTGATAACTGGATTGGATTCCGTCCGAGAACGAATTGTTTTCATACGATGGTCTTGTGTGGAGAAGTACTAGTGTGAGTTGTGAATATCTAACTACAATCAGTACAACACGTAGAAGTGGCAAATGCTACAGTACACGTGCCGGTACGACATGGCAACATCGTTTACACTGTTGCAGGCTGTAAGTCATAATAGCGGGAACGATGCCGGACGCGAAATTGTCGGTAATTTGTACGGACGCGAAAGTGTCGGTAATTCGAAAGGAGTCTGAATTGGTAGCACAGTGAATAAAATTAAAAAATGCTCAATTTTCAATATCAGGACAAACCAATACCAAAACTCAGGGTGTAAGTGTAACAAATACCCTATATACTCTCATCAAAGTTGAATATACTCTTCAAATAAGCGATGTGCGAAATGCACGCTTTTTGAAAGGACGCGGAATTGTTAGCGGGATGTATATATATATATATATATATATATGTATGTATATTTATGTGTTTATTTTTATATGATGTTAGACGTTAAAGGAGGACACCATTCATTAGTAGAACTCCCGCATTAATTACTAAAGTTAGCCTTTTCATAATTTTGATCATTAACATTATTTAATTAATAATAGGAAAGTTTAATTTTTTTATATTTTTATTAAGTATTGTTTTTATTAAGCGTATTTAAATTTGAACTGATTTTAATGTAGTTAACCCTAGCCTCTGATACTCCTCCTGCTGCGTCCGCGATATGGATTGCCTGGTAAATGGGAAGAACTTAGTTCGCGAATGGCTGGGTTGGAGTTGCTATATAATTTTAATTTAAAGCGTTAATACATTTTGGGTATGTCATCATTAATGAATGGGATTTTTAGGTCCGAGTGAAGTGTGTGATTCGACACACAATAAAAGGAGCTTAACTAGCGTACGAAGCAATTTTAATGGAAACCGTTGAAGTTTCCTATGACTGATGGTTTTGATGATACCCATTCAAATCGTTAATTTTCACTGACTGACAATAATATCATCTTTGAAAATTATTTTCACTTTTTGTTAAATTACGACCCTACAGATTAATTTATTATTGATCTAGTTTAAAAACGAAGAGCATTTTTATTTATAGGATGTTTTTTATCGTTTATACTGTATTATCTATATTTTTAAAGTGTAAAGTAATAATTTAACCACTGACTGGGTGCAGACTTATTGGTAGCTTCATTACAACACATTTTTAAACAAGATGCAATTGTTTGGCAATCAGCTTTAAATGAAAACACAAAATTTGAGCAAAAATGATAAAAGTCTGAATTATGAACGTTTTTAATGCAAAACCGTTTCATTATTGTGTTTAAAAAACCTTACTTATTGAGCAAACTTAATTCTAAACTGCTACACTGTACAACTTATTTTTTAAAATACTTTGAGGCATAATTTATTTATTTATTTAAATTAATTGTCTGCAATAGTCTTTCGACCAATTGTGAAGTTAATAAAGGGCAAAGTTAATAAATATTATGATTTCACAATCGCCCATAACAGGCAGGTGGAGGGTTAAATATTTGCACTCGATCTGCTAGTTCTAGGGCTACAGAAAAGTTCTGTTTCTTATCACGTGGTCAGGCATTTCTATGACTGAACTATTTAAGAACTGAAGAGGTAAAGGTGTAAAAGACGCTAGTCAGGGTTATCTCCTCTGAAAGTTATAAACTTCATTATACAGCAAGACCCTATGGTGACTGAAGCGAACGTGTCATTTGCGGGTGCAAAGTAAATGCTTTTCGGAGAGCCTAGCATGCTGATAAGCATACGCTATTTTTTTACTCAATGAGGAAGGCAATTGTAAACCACCTCACTCCTCGTTTTACTTAGTGAAGCCTCTCAAAGTTTAAACCAGTCTTTCGGCTGATGACCTTAACAACACGTTAAAGTATTAAGGGTAATAAAGATGATGAAGAATGAAAATGGGTTATTGGAATCGAACTCCGGACATCTGCTTAGAAACAATTTATGATGATCACAACACCATCTAGTAGATATCTTGATTCAAATGCAAAGCAGATGATCGTATGTTCAATTCCTGACTACTTTAAAAAATTTTTAAGATATTCAACATCTAATAAGATAACTAAAAAATAAATACATAAAAATAGTGTCTTTATGAAAAAATTCGTATACAACTACTATTGACAGGAAACAAAATTATTTTTAGACTTCAGTATGAATCTGCAGTGGAAAAGAAGAAACACAATATAAAAATAACTGAATGGGTAATACTTAACTCTCAGCTGGTAACCAAATTTACTTTCTCAATCGATGTTACTTGACAACTCAAAGCGTCTGTCTAACTTAACCGACTGCTTGGTGTGGTCCGCAGACTTATAGTAATTTAAAAAAAAAATGCAATCCCAAATACAAACATTGATCCTACCAAATAAATCTGAACTTGAAACATTATTCCAGAGTAAGTAAAACTAGTTCGTTGATAACAACGAAGTTGGAATTTCCATAATATAGGGTAGGACTTTTTTTTGTATTTTGATCATAACAAAAAATTATTTCTGTTTCTTATCACATGATCACAGTCAATTATGTGACTAAACCATTTAAGAACAGAAGAGGTAGAGGTGTAAAAGACACTAATCAGAGTTATCTCATCTGAGAGTAATAAATTTTTACTATGCAGCCAGACTTTGTGGTGAATTAAGTAAAAGTGTTATTTACAGGTTGAAAAGTGAATGCTTTTCGGAGCGCCTAGCATGCTGATAAGCATTCTCTTTCAATTCAGTGAGGAAGGCTCTTGTAAACAACCTCACTCCTCGTTTTTACTTAGTAAAAGATGGAGAGTGTTAAATTAATTGCACTCGATCTGCTGGTCCAAAAATAAATATGTTTCTTATCACATGGTCAGCCAATTAAATGACTATCATTTAAGAACAGAAGAGGGCTAATAACCTGAATAAGTTTCTTTATTATTTAGTAGCTGTCGCATTTGGTTGACGTGCCTGTTCCACAGAAATAAATATAGACCGAAAGAACTGAAACAAAACGAACTGAGAAAACTGAATAAAACCGAAAGAATAACAAAATAAAGGTAGAAAGAAAGAATACTGGAATAAACCAATAAAAAAAAATGGCAATCTAATTCTAACAATTAATTACCAAAATTAATCATTGGCTTCTACAAGGAAAAGAAACAGAATACTGTATCGGTGGAAGAAATGAGGAGAACCTACAGTGAATTTTTGAGGGTGTGAGCTACAAAATAAAGTCCCAGTTCGTAGTCTAATGTGACTACGTGGTCAAAAATTGCCCTTTATAAAAAATATACATACATGAAATTCTAGTTCCACTATAAATTCTGTTTTTATATGTTATGAAGTTGCAAAGAACAGCTGTACAAAGAAAATGAACGTTTAATTAAAACGATTCAAAAAAACAGACTTAAATTTTATGGACACCTGTACAAAATTGATGACAACCGGTTGATAAAACAATTTTTATCAGGTTGACTACCAAGGCAATTTTTGCAATTTTGCTTAAAGAATCCTTACCTATTTTATGGTTTCTTTTGCTTTTTTTAATTGATTTTCTTTAAGTCTAGAGTATTGTAAGGCTTAAATTTTTTGGCGCTGTTTTTTTAGGTGAGAGACTGATTAGGTACTCAAGAGTAAAAAAAACAAATTTACTGTGGAAGACTGATGTACGTCTCACTGAAATTTTACTTGTATTTCTATAAAATATTATATGTTTTTTATAAAAAATTTACTTTGGGCTATTTTTCAATAAAACTACATAAATATCGATGATGTGTCTCTCTAACAAGCAGTTGTTCGGCAATTGGTAAGCTTGAGTACCAGTTGTCTACATAGAGCCAACTTGTCGACCTGAGCCAACTATTGCGATGCAAAAAAAATATTGTAATATGAAAACCATAAAAAATTAAAACATAAAATTATTTTTCATTATTACTAAAACATGATTAATAATGCAATAATAAACTATAATAATAGTCATTATTATGTAATAGTAATAATAAGCTGTCAAGTTTCACCGACTCAGTTTTGACTCGATCGGATCAAGTAAATCACTAACAATGGTTGTAGAAATGTTTTTTGAATTCATTTCTAACAGCTCAGTATAATATGATTCAGTGCAAACGAGCATCCAGACCGTCTCACAATTATACTAAAACAGTATTAAGTGAGAGACGATTAGTCTCTCAAAAGTGAATTTTACAGATCTGGTGAGAGAAGTGTCTCATAGGATTCAACCTGTTATATTACAATATTTTTTGAATCGCAAAAGTTTGCTTAGGTAGATGCCTCTATAAAGACAAATGGTACTCAAGCTTGCCACTTGCCGAATAACTGCTTGATAGAGAGAAGCATCATCGATATATATGTAGTTTTATTGGAAAACAGCCCGAAGTAAATTATTTATAAAATACATATAATATTTTATAGAAATACAAGTAAAATTTCAGTGAGACATATGGATTATCATATATGGATATATCATATATATGGATAATGGATTATTGCTTTTCATAAACATGAATTATAGTTTTAAACAAAAGACAAACAGCTGTTTATGACACAGAGCTTTACCATCGTTATTAATCATTATTAAGAACCATCAATATTAAGAACAAGTACTTTTTTGGACTAAGTATTTATATGTAATGAAAAAAAATTAGTAAGTAGTAATTTTAGTTTTGGTTTGGAGGTAATGGTAATTTTGGTCCAAAGTTTATCCAAGTTTTGAACAAGTAGTGTTGTAAAAGTCATAGTTATCTTCTCTGAAAATAATGAATTTCAATATATAGCCAGATCCTTTAGTTAAAGAAGTGAAGATATCAGTTTACGAGTAAAAGTAGGTGAGTTTTGGAGGGCTTGGCATGCTGATAAGCATAGTTTTCCACTCGATTCGGAAGGCAAGGTAAGCCAACTCACTCCTCTTTTTACTTAGTGAACCCTCTAGAGATTCAAACTAGCCATTCAGCTGCTGACCTAAACAACAGCATGAAATTTTATATTTGAATGTTCCTAAATCTCTATTTCGTATAATTAATTAGACTTATTGGACTTTTGGGTTGTTTTTTTAATTATAGAAATCATATAATGTTTTAAAACAAATAGTTTTAGTCCCTAGTTTTAAATCTCTGTTGTAACCCATCCTAGTAGTACATGGTTTTGTCCATACTTGGATGGGATAATATTTTCACCACCTCTAGCGTAATAGGATAGTACACTGTAAGAAATTTGTATTATCGTAATTTATTTTTTATGTAATGGGAAATATTATGGGAATAAATGAATTACTATTATTATTATTATTCATTTTAAATAAAAAAAAACACCTTCCATAGAATACGACTAAAAAGTCGTATCCCAGGGTAGGTGGGTAGGTGGGTAGGTGAAATTCCTCTACCTCGTACGTTGTGAATTGTTGGAAATTGATTATAACTTTACGAAAAATTATGTACAGGAAAATATTGTAAAACGTAAGGAAATAAATAAAGTTTATTATTTTAAAAATAATTCTAGGAAAATAACTGAGAGCCGATATCTTAAAACGATCGCAGAAAAAAGTAAAAGTTTATGAGTGTAAAAAAGAAACACAGCGTAGCTGCTGGCGAAGAAATACGTGTTATCAACTTATTTACTACCAATAGTTTTGATAGTATGCGGCATGGCAATTAATAGGCCTACACTTATTCCTCTGTAGTTCGTAACGTTTTTCTAGGTGCCCACTAAAAAATAGTTTCAAAATAATATTGTTTTATTTGTATCCTTTTCACATTCAACATTTATTTATGTTTTTATTTTACTTTGTATTACAGAATAAAATTTATGTAAGTTATATTTCAAACAATTTCATCAGATTTAATACCATTGCGGGTGATCTCAAGAGTTAACTAAAAACACCCTCTTACCTGTAGCACGTTACGTAACACACTGATGCCAGCTAAAAGATGATATTATTACCATTAATAATTTTTTATATTAATTAGAACAAAAAACCTGATGAGGCCACTTGCCGTGCTCGTATGCTTTGCGTCTCTGTCACTACTGCGCAAAGGTACAACTCCCCTTCTGTCGTTGACCATGGCTGACTCTGTTTCCGTTACCACTATCTTATACCAGTTACATCGTCCAAATTTTTGGTCTAAATTACTAATAAAATTAATATATCATTTTCACTGGATTTCACAATAAAGAGCTTTAAAAATATTGTTTTTCTATTTACTTTAAAATGATCACAGCATTTTTCAAATTCGGAAGTTCATACAGTCAAAAATATCTGTTTTTCAACGCATAAATATCACTTACTCTAAATTAAAACTCATATTGATCTAACAATAAATGGGCTTGAGTGTGTCTTAAATTTATTTTATAACTTTTTAGATTGCATTTAGAGCAGACTCATATGAGCGTTTGGGTTTGTTGTCACTAATTATCTTAAAACTATTTTTTTAATATGATTAAGAGAATATAAAGTGACTATGAAACAAGAGTTTCTTACAGTCAGGTCATTAAATAGAGATAAAAGGAAACAATAATTTTATATCGATTAATTAGGATATCATCACCGCAAGCCAGCTATTAAAAATTTGATTTTCGGAGACGAAACTTTCGTTGAAAATGTTGGAATAAATTGGGTCATATGGTTGCTTATTTACTAATTGAACATATTAAAACTTACACATATTAGGGACTGAAAATAAAAACAAGTAATATAAGAGTTCATACACGGTGTCAAACAGAGATGAATAAACGTTGAACCTAGACCCCTGTACATAAGATTACTGTAAGAAATGCACGGAACAGTTGATTCCTATCAATAGAGTTCAGTTCGTGGTGACAGCAAATTTTTGTTACCGACGCTGAGAAACCAACGTGTTGTAAGCGTATTCATGAATTTTATTGAATTAATAGATACAATAAAATATGAAGAAGATAGTTAACGTTCTGCCACCGGATGGTGACATTAAGTGACGAGTTAAAACCTTTAATTTTTGGTGGCCCTGAAAAGGGCCGTTTAAGCGGTGGTCGTCTTGGAGAAGCGTCAGTCGCAATCGTCGTGGCGGTCGGAGGCTGGGCGATACGGCCTGTCGTCGTCCAGCGCAGACGTCATCTTCTTCCATCGCAGCAGTGCGTCGATGGCTACTTCGTCGGGTCCGGTGGGCGTAAGGCTCCGTCGAGAAACCGCTGTGGGCATCCCTTGCGTCAGCGGGCGATGACGGTCCGGTCGACGTTTTACGGTGACGGTTCGGCGAGCGGAAGCATCTTTTTCTCTCTTGCGGGGTCGTCGATTAGTCTTCGCTGGAGTCCTGTAGCCGTGTGCCGTGGTGGACGTCTTGTCTGCTGTCTGGGTTGGAAGTGAATCTCTCTGCGTTTGGATCGGAACTGAATCTCTCGGCTCAATGTAGCGCTCTTTTTATAGTCACCGAGAGCATTGTGTTGGGAGGCGGTTACTGGCTTAACCTTCATGACAAAGGCCTTTGTCGGTGCGCAGCCGAAAGGTTTGTAGGTACGCCGCCAAAAGCCTACCGTGCCGACAAGAGCTAGGAGAATTTTTGAAGGCCAGCAACACAGTAAATGATTAATTAAAAAGGGTGGCGTTGACAGTTCTTTCCAGGAAAAGGAGTTTTACGTAATTCATGAAAATGTGAAAATGGTTGTGATAAGAAATTACATTTGGAAAACCGGCAGCGTTGGCTTTGCTCTAAAACACAGTGACATGAATACAAACAATTACGTCAAAGTACTTCTTTTGGGGTTTCAAAATTGTCTATTCAAAAAATATTGTTTTTAATTTACTTTTGGTCGCAAAAATTAACCACCGTTGCATTCTTTGAATGGTAATACGTGTCACAACGTTCGCTATTGCACACACCGTTCAATGCGGCACTCTTAACTTTGTAAATTTTTATGGCGTCGTATTCACCAAGGAAATGACTGCTTCAATAAATCCTACAATATACAGTCGTCTATTGGCGTCCAGAATAAAGGTAAGGAGTGTATTGTCCGTGTATCTATAAAAAATTTTCAAACACTGTTGACACTTAAACGGAATGATACAAAGGTAGGTCTTGTGACTCCAAAAGGTCTGTCAAAACTCCAAAAGGTCTGTCTTTACCGCCTGACGGGTGCACTTTTATTTATATATGGGTAGAAAAATCCGGGCGTGTCCACTCAAGGCTTTGCTGTTTGTATATGTGCTGGAGTTCAAAAGCTTTTTACCATCCTGTTTCAACATACTTTAGTAAATTTCCATCGAATTTCATGTTCGGATAACAAAAGTCTCATCACTGATAATGGTCATCGAGCGTGCAAGTTTCAAGTGGAGCTAGCTTTTGTTAAATAAACAAACGAAAGTTTCATTGTCATTATTTTAATGAAACTTTCTTTCTCTTCACTTGTTTTTCAGTCTCGTTAGTTACTGTTCGTCCCTTGTAGTTAGTAAAATAAATTTATTTTGCACATGCAAAACGTGGGAAGAAAATCTGGGGATTACAGGAATGTAGTTAAAAGACAAAATTTTATAACAAAACTGGAATAATATAATATATTTATTTACGTTACTGACTTTGCAGAATAATATAAGGTCTCACAATTTTACCGGAATAAATTCATGAGGAAAATTAGCACAAAAAAACGGCAATTGTACATGAACGTTGTTACATCCATGGGTATGATGCCATCTGTGAAATTTTGCACAAATCCTTTCCACGTACTATTCTCATGTAACCCTTTTCGCCCCAAGTTTCTCCCCAAGAATTCTTAATGATCCAAAATTTAGTACCATTTTCTTTGCCATATCCTACGACTGCTACTCCATGATTAATTTCACATCCACATTTATTATCGTCAAATATACCTGCAACAGAGTAATAAAACCATTGTGTGAATAACACTTAAATATTCTCTTTATTCCTTTTCTTTAACCTATATATAGTTCTATATACAAGCAAGGAAATTATTGTTTTCATGTAGATTTTTTCGAAATCGAGTTTTTACAGGAAATATACGTATTCAGGCTCCTGAGTAAAATAAATATTTTTAGCGATGTGTTTGTGAGTGAACAAAATATTATCTCAAGAATGGAATATAATAAAAAGTTGAATTTTGGACTTAAGTTTAGCACCTCCTCTGAAGATCTCGATACTAACATTTCAACCAAAACCAGTCAACCGGAAGTACTAGTTTATTTGAGCAATTATTAACGTTTTTGTGATTTTGTCAAAAACGCCTTACACAATTTTAGTTAGTATCGCCACATTTACTACATTTTTTGTTCTCTACAAGAAAGGGTAAGTGCCACGTCTGCTAAAATACTTGGGAAGGTGTGCTACATGGTAATAAATTTTTTTTAAATTTCAGCGTTGTATACATTAAAGGGCAACAGAACCAAAGTTGTATAATATTGAAATACCTACCACTTTTATTCGAAGAAGTTTTTTGCAGAGCTTAAGATTACTACACGTGATCATTTTAATTGCGCATTTGTAATGAGTGGCGTCAGACTTGAAGAGAAAATGAAGTGAGTTCATCCACATGTGCATTTTACTCATGCATCTGTTATATTTTGTCATGAACAAAGTTACACGTATTTTAAATCCACTTTCATTTATTTTTCTTTTTATGTAAATGCAAATTTTATATATTTTTTTAAATAATATTATTGTATATTGTATGTGTGTAATAATTTTATATAGTATATTGAATGAGACATTAACCCTTAAACCGAAACATGTAACATGCAATCCCTGAGGGTAATACAGGTCTCTGAGACCGCCAATAATTGCTGAGAGAAATACCGGTCTGTCAGACCCCTATTCTTAATTTTTTTTTTTATTTATTACTTTCTATTTATTTTTAACTGTGAATATTATTATATTTAGACTGCGCCATAGTTAGTCCTGTATTTACAACTGTATTTTACAACAGTTTAGTAATTTAATTGTTTTATTGATATTAAATTTTACGAGAAACCAAGGAAAAGTAATAAAACTGAAAATTCACATACTCATTTATTAAATACAAAAAACAAAATTATAAAGTAAAAAGGCTGTAAAATGCTACAAAAGTAAAGATCTAGTATATGTATAATTATTTGCAATCAAAAATATATGTATTGGGTGTTTTAGAAGCAGTTCAAAACCTATTTTGCACAATTCAGGCATACTTTTCTGGAACACTCCAAACAGATTGCGTTTCCACACTCAATGCATTTATATTGAGTTTTGCGCTTCTTCTCATACGGACAAATACTACAGGTCTTTCTCTTAGGTAGACGGTCATCCCGTGCTTCTCCAGGAATCTCTTCTTCACCAAGAACATTCATAATAGTCTTCTTCAGATCAGCTCTGATGTTGGTCATTTGTAGACGTCTTCTGATGTGAGGCTCAATAAGCTCAAAGGCTAGCTGCTTGACAAATTCAAACCGGGTCAACACTGGATTTCCCCGGTAACACAGGTACAAAATGAAAGCATTGACACTGGCAATATTGACCATTGCATAAAAAACTGTCATGGGCCAACGGCGGGTTTTTCTGTTGCTTGCGTAGATTGACGTCTTCATATCAAGGGTATCTACTCCGCCCTTAGTCTTATTGTAATAAGCTACGATTTCTGGCTTATGTACATCGGGATTTGATTCAATCTCGTGGTGCATTGAGGAAACAAGTATTACTGCCTTATTTTTCTTCGGCACCACGGATAACAGGGTCGTATTGCCATTGAAAGCATAGATTGAGGAACCTACACGCTTTTCCTTCTGAGGCAAAAACTCTGGTGGGATTTCTTTTTTGTTGTTTTTCATGGTGCCAAGAAATGTCAATCCTCTTGATCTCAGTTCGTCAACTAGCTCGATAGATGAGAACCAGTTATCTGCGGTCACATTACGATTAGTGTTGTAAAGCTCTTTTGCTAGTCTGAGAACTACCTGAGTACTTTTTAGTAGCCTCTGTTCTTCTCTAGTAAGACATACACTATAGCAGTCTTTTCCCGTATATATGAAGGCATTGTCTAAGTACGAGCTACCAGAATCTGCCAAACAAAAAATTTTAATGCCATATTTCGCCGGTTTCTTCGGCATATATTGTTTGAAGGAACATTTTCCTCTAAAGGGAACCAACATTTCATCAACAGTTACGTTTGATTTTGGGCTATACAAACGCTTACCGTTGGAAATCAGAGTATTGAACAAATCTGAAATTGGTGCTGCTTTATCTTCTTTTTTCCGCTGATCCCTGGTGCTATGGTCATCAAATCTGAGACAAGAAATCAAAATTTCAAACCTTTTGCAAGACATAGTTCCCACAAATATTGGACGCCCAGTAGCATCGTTGCTAAACAGGGATCTCATGTCCTCGTGTCCAGATTTGAAAATTGAGGTGTAGAGAAATAGCCCAAGGAGAGCTTTTATTTCGATGGCATCACAAGGATTGTAGTTGTACTTTGATGTGCTTTCATTGATCCGCTCTCGTACCTCTGCCAATTTTCGGTTGGTTTCCCTAACTATAATATTTATCATAGCATCAGTAAATAACAAACTCCATACCTCTTTTTTTTGTGGGTTGTTTCCTAAGGCTCTGCCCTCAGCGGTTAGTCCGGAGAGACCTCTTATAATGTTGTGTGCTGGTGTGCGCCGATTTCTTGGTGGGGCAATCGTGGTCCATTCATAACCTTCCTTGCCCCGTAATGTTTGTGGCTGAGAATCAAGATAGTTTTCCACAGTGCCCACTTCTTCACGTCCCTCCAAAAGTTCATTTTCGTCATCACTAGAGTCAATTACACTTTGTTCATCACCACTTTCGTCTTCTGAAGGCACATAATTAGGATCCTCGTCAGAATCATCAACTACTGAACTGTCTGACTCAGATAATTCACCATCGTTCAAAAGCCTTTGGACCCTTGCATCGAAATCCCTATCACTAGGTCCAAATCGGACATCACGACTCGAACTCGGCTCATCCATCACAAATTGGTCCAAAAACAAAATAAAAATACTATTATACAATATTAGGATAAATTCAAATATATAAATAATAAATAACGGCAAAAATATATAAATTTAGATTTTGTTTTTAGTCTTTAACGGAAATATCGGTATTATAGACCGCCAAAATTAAGATCACTTAACGGAAATAGCGGTACACAAGACCGGCTAACTCTTGAAAAACACAACCTCTCACCAAGGCAGCTCGCCTCAACTGAATTTCAAGGGCATCATTATGCTGCCGGTAGAGTGAGGGGAAGGTAGGCGAACGGGCGAGCAGACGGCACAAGCAGGTTAGCCAACATATTCAAACTAAATTTCCCTGGGTGTCTGTGAGACCGGTATTTCGGTTAAAGGGTTAAGTTGACAAATTACTTAATAATATTTTTAGTAAAACTATGTAGCAATTTGTTAGATATTTTAAATCGAATAATTTTTATTTTGTTAATATTAGTTCATATGTTGCTAAACCTGACGATTGTTGGGTGCTTTTTTTAGTGCAATTACAAATTTGTTGCATTTGTTTATGTTTTAACCTTGGATAATTTATACGTTTCCCCATAACGGGCAGGTGGAATGTTGAATTGTTTGCACTCGATCTGCTGGTTCCAAAGCTACAAAAAAGTTCTGTTTCCTATCACATAGTCAGCCAATTATATTACTGAACTATTTAAGAACAGAACAAGCAGAGGTGCAAAAGGCACTACTCAGAGTTTTCTCCTCTGACAGTAATGAATTTCACTATACAGCCAGACCCTGTGGTGAATGAAGTGAAGGTGTCATTTTCAGGGTGGAAAGTAAGTGCTTTTCGGAGGCCCTGGTATACTGATAAGCATACTCTTTCAACTCAGTGAGGAAGGCAAGCAAAAAACCACCTTACTCCTCGCTTTTACTTGGTAAATTTCTAGAGGTTCAAACCAGCCTTTCGGCTGTTGATCTAAACAACAACGTATAAACATACATATACAATTAACATAACGTACATACAATTACGTATAAACATATGTAATGAGCAAAATGTACATTTATTAGAATGAGAAAAACTACGTACATTTATATGCAGTATCATTGCCCATGCAAATGCGCATTTAAATGAATGTGTGTAGCCGGTTTTAGTTTAGCGTCAATTAGTGTGTTCCGTTTATTGATTTTATAGAGGTTGATTTTCATTTTGCGTCATTCACTTATTATTCGAATTAAGTTATGTTGTTCATTTTTCATTGTTTAGAAATGATGAAACATATGGGCTATAATGTTCATTATTTTTATTGCTATAATGAGGTCGCATGAGTGCTTATTAGATATTGTTAATCTCTGTGTTTGAGAAATCTAGTACCTTTTCCACCTTTTCCACCTTTTCCACCTTTTCCACTTTCTTTTTCCGTATAATTTAAGCTTTAATTATTCAAATTTATATAGAGACAAAGACAAACAAATCTAATTATTTAGTTTGATTTACTTTATTAGTAGTTAACTAGGCATTATATTAATTCGAGTTTTACTTACCTTTTTTGTAAATTGTGAAACTTCCACCAGTTGCAACACCAACCGCTATAGGACCAATTCTAGCTACGGCTTTTTGCAATGCTTTTTCATTTTCATGTACATTTATATAACCATCACATGTTGCACCTATTCCTTCTTTGGTGAAATTACAGTGGGCTCTCTATCATCAACAAAAAAGGAAACATTTATTGTGTAAGAAGATGATTAGTAATCTTGTGCCATTTAATTATTTTCATTTCTACATTGCGAGTGAACTGTAAAATGGCCAATAGTAACAATCTATTGTTACTTTCATTAAATTTATACCTTTGAGAAATTAATTTGCAATCGGTTACTCAAAATGTTCAGTTTTCTCATATACTGTAAGTATATTCTTAATGTATGTACTGTATATGCATATACTGTATGTATATTCTTTAATGTGACAATGAAGGTGTATTTTTGCCTATGCAGAGCGAAGAGCTACATCCTGAATACAACATCTTTTTTTGAATACAATGAATTTACAGCAAAAGCCAATATGCAGTCCAATTTGGAAAAAAAGGACTGGTTCGTAGACTAGGACAGCTAAAGTAATTATATTAAAGGTATTAGCAGTGCAGAATTTTTATTTTTTTATTTATTTAGCCTATATAAAGTTGCATCAACAACTTGGTCATTAACGACTACGGTTTGTTATGGAATGTTGGGTTGTGGTATGTTGTAATTTCCAAATCCTAGCTAGAAATGGAACCCGAGACCTCCACGTGGTAGGCCAGCGCGCTACCATTACGCTACGAAGGCGGCCAGTGTAATTTCTTTTCCATGGGGATATACGACTTTATCTCTGACAATACCCCGGGGCTTCAAATTGTTGTGTCATTGAGAACTTTAAAAAAATTACAAGTATGAAAATATAACCACTCTCTTATGCAGACAAAAAGTTCTAAAGGTATTCAATTTTTAGTAAAAGCAAATATGCGAGTGCCTATAGAATGTCTTGGAAATGGAAGCCAACATGGTAACCTCTGAGTGGGTACCAGTTTACAGATAGTTTGCTGGTAAGTGTCAACATCCACAGTTGGATTCATGACTAAGGTCTGTACGTAAGTTTATTGGGTTCGAATCAATTCTGGGGTCAGTAAATCAGTGACATGTCTTTGAGTGGATCAGAAATTTACACTCGACTAACTGGAATAGAAGCGCAGCAGTACATTTACGGGCACCGTAAAATACCTTATTCGAAGACTCAAACTGGGTTTTTTGACGAATAATATTTTGTAACTCAATGGTACGCTTTTCTAAAGGACTCTAGATAAATCTTAATGATATATTTTTGTTTTGTTACATTAACAACATTTTATTCTAGTAACAGCTGTTTGTAACATTGTAATCGATTTTTAATTTAAATAAAAATACCAATGAATATTATTGCATAATATTTTAGTATTATAAACCCTACACTCAAATAATAGAAGAAAAAGTTTATTCTTCAACACCCTACATCTAATTCGTTTGTTTTTGGAACTTTGATGAAGGATGCTCAGTTACACAGGATCTCTTTTTGAAGATAATTTTTTTTGGAAGTCTTCCACATTACAATCCGTTCATATGAAATAGAACAATCAGTAATTTTGATAAATGTTGATTAACTTAAAACAATTTCATTTGTTAACGAAATCGAAATTAGTAGGCCTAATGAATAATATTACTATTATTCTATATCTATCTATCTATCTAATCATATTGTAACAATATCGAAGAAACGGATGGTTCGCGAAGGTTCTAGTGTTTCATTCATGCAAATGGTACAGTGTAGATAGTCTTATGGCCCTGGAGAATCAGGTGTTTCTTCATTTCGGCGACTCGAACCCCATTGCCGAAACACTGCGCCGCTTCTTCCTGGATAAACCCAACAGGCTGTTCTGGAAAAGCTTTCTGCGCGAGTTGTTCAATATCCAGGGCAAATTCTTGTAGGGTTTCGCCCGGCTTCTGTCTTCGTCCCCGTAACTCGCACTTGTAGATGGCCGCCAAGTTATGCTCGCTGTATCGCCCTTCCAGTGCTGCAACAATTTCTTCGTACCCTGCGGTCGCCGGTACAGCGCGTAGAACCTCCGCTGCCTGGCCCTGTAGCGAAGTCATTAGTACTGTTGTTTTCTCTGCCGGTGACCATGTGTTGAAATCGGCCGCTGCCTCGAACTGTCGTCGAAAGACTGGCCACGAAGAACTCCCGTCAAATTTCGGTGCTTTTACACTAATTCCGCGCCCGGATAATGTACTGTCGGCGTGAATTACCGGGCCGCAATTTTCACTTGATTTCACTGTTTTAATAATGTCCTTAAACCTAATATCTATAGCCTTATCTATTTCTTCTAACCTATTGTCCATTAATTCATTATTTTCTTTTAATCTATATTCTACAAATCTACCCTATCATTTAAACTATCTACATTGTCCCTAATTTTTCCTAACTCTACTTTTAATTCTGTCTTTATCTCATTATTACCTGACTGAATTTTATCATCAATTGCCTGTATTTTATTATTAATTAAATGTATTTGGTTATTGGTTTTCTGTACGTTATTATTGGTTTTTTCATTACTTGCCTTAATCTCATTTAACATTTGCATTAATAAAGTCATGTCTACAGAACTCGCCATTTTAACTAACAATTTACAATTAATTACAAAAAATAAGCAACTTGTACTGATAAAAAAATATTAATTTATAGAAAGCAAAACAGAACTATTACAACAAATATAACGATTATGAAACAGTTTACAAGCAATGACAAGATATTCTACAAACTACATAACTTACTAAATCTTAAAAACACAACACTATTTTACTATACCCTAAATTTTATAACACTTAACTTAAATGAACTTTTACTTACAATTAATCAAAGACACTAGATCCCGCACTTCTGACACCAATGCGACACTTATCGCTAAGGTCCGTTTCGGGATCTAGGTTATTTAATAATTAATGCACTAAAGTTTACAATTACAAACATTTATTACACTTAAAGGTTTACAAAAGAAATAATAGACTAATTAAAATGACTTATTACAATAAATAACTTAATAATTTACTTAAAATAAATAATAAACAATAAATAACTTAATAATTTACTTAGCACTACTTACAATCAATTTTCTAGAATACACATATAAAATGAAACTGAATACACAAAAACTGAATTTAATACAGATCACATTAACTTTTTCACAATACACACACGAACAGAGACAGTATAACAATTGTTGACCAACACAATGCTCGGAACGCGTCCTGCACAGCGTCCGACGGCCACTCGTCAAAGATCAAACGAATACTCACTCTGACCGCGCTCGTGAGTCTCTTTTATAGTGAATCAAAAGAACCTACTCGAAAAACACCGAATCTTCGAAACAAACAATAGAGTACAAAAAACCCTTTATAAATGAGTGCTAGAAAAATCTATTGTAAACAAGTCAACAAAAGATCTTTTGTTAATGGGAAGTGTTACAGGTCGACCCTTTCAAAAACAGCTGTACACAAATACCCTTTTATAATAGGCGTACTTTTATTGTTACTATTGTGTTATTGTTATTTTTGTCCTATTATTCCTTTTTCACTCTATTATCTACTGTGTGCCATTTTCATGAATGAAATACTAGAACCTTCGCGAACAATCATTTTCTTCGATATTGTTACAATATATATATATATATATATATATAGATAGGTAGATAGATAGAAAGCTGAGTGTAGCGGTGTTTGTCCGGAAATTCTTACCTATAAGGAGGCCTCGTAGCGAAAAAATGATATGAATCTTTTTTGTTCCTCGCCTCCTGAAACCCCCAGGAAAAATAAAAAAATCTTGGGTGCGACCACCCTGAGGCTCAAAAAACTTAAAAAAACGGTATAACTTCTTAACGGCTAGAAATATCGAGCTCGGGCTTTTTTTAATCGTCAAAGTCGTAAAGTCCTTTAGACTTTAATTAGCTTGAGTACTATAGCACAAGAGTAGTACTTAAAGACACGTTACAATATTTTTCATTTTTGATGTCACTACGTAAAGCCTAATAACACGTCATGTGAAAGTACCGTTATGCCTATTATTGTGTGTATGCCAACCACCTATTGTCACCACGCCTACACAATCGCATTGTTCCAGTCAGTCTTCGGACAACAGTCTTACTTTGCAGTTGCATTTTCATTGTTTGCTACTGTTATATTTGTTACTGTAGCGTATTATTGAAATAAACAGTTCTTTTAAGAACTAAACCTTTTATATAAGTGGCAACCTGTTTTTCATTGGATTTTTGTTACAATAGCATATTATTCAAAATATAAATAGTTCTTTTAAGAACTAAACTAATATTAATTTAAGTATAATATCAGAGTGTTTACTGCCGGCCGCATTGGCGTAGTTGGTAACGTGCTCGCCTCTCATCATGCGGTCTTGGGTTCGAACCCCATTCAGGCACGGCATATTTTCATACGTTACAAAAAGTCATTTCATCCTTCACCGTCGAATTTTTAAATTCCATCAATCCTCCCGGAATGGCCCCTCATAAATTGTCCCTGAAAATAGGGATACCAATAATGTTAATACTAAATTTAGACCCGCCCAAACTATGCAACGGAACTCAACTGCGAGTGACTGCATTGCAACCAAACATTATTGAAGCTACAGTAATAACTGCGTGTGGGAAAAGTTGAAAAAGTACTAATTCCTCGCATTCCACTTATTCCTAGCGACTATCCCTTTGAGTTCAAGAGAATTCAATTTCCCGTAAAAGTTTGTTTTGCAATAACCATATATATAAGACGCAGGGGCAAACACTATCATTTGCCGGATTGATTTACGTACTTCTCCTGCTTTTTGCACGGGCAGTTATATGTTTCATGTTCGAGGGTTAGCGATAAAAACAATTTATACATTTTTAGCGCCAACAGGACAAACTAAAAGCACTGTCCTTAAACCTAATAGACAGGCCTTACATTAAATGCTTCCACTAACCCGTAAAAATTTAAGAACCAACAAAATCTTATATTTAATATATATTATAGATTAACATAATCTCATTATGATTTTCCAACACGTGCAGCGAAGCGCACGGGACCCGCTAATATATATATAGAAATTCAATGATAACTGTGAAAGAAAGGAAGTCTACCAGTTAGAAAAAAGTGATAATACTGTACCAATGTTCATTAAAACCTATAAACTAAATCGAAAGTCGTTTTAGTCTTGAAAACCCGGTGTCAATGTTGTTTAGCAGATTCAGAACCAGGAATTTTCGATGATGGTTGAGTCTTTCTTCACACTTGCACCTGAATTTTGATATAGTTTGTTTCACAAAGGGATTTATATTATAAATCATTTTTAAAAATCTAAGTGGACACATAGGCTTCAATTGTGGGGTACATTCAGCACTTCAGAAATAAGCATATTCGAACGTTTTCAGTCAATATTCTTGCGGCAGGCCTTGCAAATTCCGTGGTACATCAAAACACGTAAATCTACGCCGATCTTAATGTAGACACTGTGAAACCAACTATATCAAAATTCAGCTGCAAGTGGAAAGAAAGACTCAACCATCATCCGAAATTCCTGGTTCTGAATCTGCTAAACAACATTGATACCGGGTTTTCAAGACTAAAAAGACTTTTGATTAGGTTATAGGTTTTAATGAACATTGTTACAGTTATTATAATTTTTTTCTAACTGATAGACTTCCTTTGATTGTTCTTATTGTACTGATGTACATTCAGCACTTAAAACGTATTCTATATTATAGAATGATTTTTGAAACGTTTGACAAATGTTAGTATTTGCCAACTAACCAGTTTAGTTTACGTACTGTTAGTTAAAGGTTTTATTTTTTAGTTATTATGTGATGTTATCATTTGAAGCGACGATGTAAATGTAGTCTCAAGTATTTTACTGTTGTGTTGCCTGGTAGTGCAATGTTGTTTATCGTTACTAGTGAGCTGTCATTTTTTCGTAGTGTAAAATGTGATATGTGTTAATTTGTTTTTGGTAACATTCGTTCTCCACTTTATTAACCATCTTTCAAAAGATTTAAGGAATTCTTGTAAGGATTGTGCCGCAATAATTGAGTCTCCATGGATAGTGAGAACGGTTGTGCCGTCGGCAAAGGTCACTATGGTCGTTTTTGGAGTTTTAGGTAAGTTAGATGTGAACAATCGATGTAAAAACGGACCGAGAACATTTTATTGTCGTACACTTTATTTAATATCATGTAGTTGAAATTAAATGTTTCGAAATTTAACTTGAAAACATTTAAGATCTAAATACCACTGCAATAAAAAGTAGGCAATTCTGTAAAACAATTTTAATTGAAAATAATAATCTAACGAGTGGGGATAAAATAGCGAGGCTAGATTACATAAACCGATGAATTGTTGGTGAAACGAATATGTAATGTAGAGTAGTGGGATAATTTAAAATTCTTTTTGCGCATTTCAGAGCTCTGGAACGCTCGTCAGACATCTTCCTAGCTGGTAGAAATAACTTGATTGGTTCTGAGAAAGTATATCTTAATTTTACATACTAGCATTTTCTGCATAGAACCATGCAACACAATCATATGCAAATAATTTAACAAGACACTACTTACTTTTGGTGAGTACGGATACGATTCTTCTGTATCAATACCTTTGTTATTTTTGACATAAGTAAAACAGTTTGTCATGAGACCTCCTGCGCAACCACGGTTACCTTCCTTATGAGAACAATCGACTAAGTTTTTTTCACTCAATGAAACTAACTTTTGATGCTTGATTGCATGCTGGCCTTCCAAGGAGCAAACCTTAAGTGAAGTAAAAATAAATTGTTAAATCAAAAGAATCACTTACGGATGTTTTTTAATAGGCCTAATTAAAAACTACAAAACAGTTTCGTTTAAGGGCTGTAGTACAAGATTTAAACCACGTTTTTTACTTTATGTTATCTATTTGTTATTATTATTATTATTATTGTTTTATTATTGTATTATTATTTTGTGGTATCATTGCCAATCCCTGCACATATTTACTTATAAGTTTATAGTCATATGAGTTAGTTTTTTTTCTTTTGACGTCCCTTGTTTTTACGTCCCGATATTTAACTGCAGCGTTTCAAGGATTTCTATCTATTGCTGCAACTGTTCTACTCATGTAGGTCGTCCCCGCTTCCCTGTTAGTCACCTTCATGGAGGTTGGGATGGCTGTAAGGGGTGAGTGGAGGCCATCAAATTATTATTATTATTATTATTATTATGATCATCATCATCATCATTATCGCTTCTCGTCCTCTGGCCCCGTGCACTCACTGTGTCTTTACTAGGTGTCTACCTTAGGTTTCCTTAATCTACGACTTCTAGTCTACAGCGGCCGTCATTCCATCTTCTCAAGTGAGTGTGTCCTACCTCCTCGTTGAGCCTTGCAGCAGATTGGGTGTTTCTCGGTCTGTTGGCTGGGCCGGTCGGGGCTGGGCAACGTACTGGTGTTTTTGTCAATCGGGCTAGCTGGTTAGCTTTTTACTCAGTACGGCTAAAAGGACCGACGTTTCGGTGGGTTTGACCTCATTCTCCCCGACGGCGGTTCTCTCTTTAACATCTTAGGTCCCCTACCATTTTCTTTTTCGAGGTAGGCCGTGAGGTCAAACTATTTCAGATCCTGTGGCAGGTCAGGGAAGCGATATCCTTTCTCTCATCCTTGGCCAAGGGCTCAGTCTTTTTCTTTAACAGATACGGTAACTGATACCACACGAAGTTTTTAAGCTTTTGACTCCTACTTTGTAGGTCTTGTTTGTTGTAGTTTTTAAGTTTTTATCTATTCTTAGTGTTAGTGTAGTTGTTTTGACAAGATGGCACCCTCTTCAATAAAATGTGGTGAATGTGACAAACCCTTTTATGGGAAGCAAAAAAGGCTATCGTGCAGGGATTGTAATAAAATGTTTCATATTTTTTGTGCTAATGTTTCAGAGGAAGAATTATAATTTTTTATTGTTACTGGTGAAAGTAAGTATGATTGTACTGTTTGCTCCTGCAAAATCAAAGGTGACGGTACCTCTGTTTCTGCAGCTAGATCTGTTTCGTCAGGTTCAGGTTTGTTGTCTGCGCGATTAGGTAAAGATAAAGCTAAGTTAAAGAGAGGGGTGTGGAAGATCAAGATGATGACGTTTGTGTTAGTATAGTGTGTCGCTGTAGGGACCTGGTGCCTGAATTGTTTGCCGTTATCTCCAGGTTGCAGCAGCAGATGGCTGCAATGTCACGACGTATTGATAGTTTGGCAGAAGTAATAAATGAAATCAGAAGTGAGAATACCATCCTTAGAGAAAGGGTTGACCTATTGACTCTCTCCTCTCCGGCTATCCAAGTCTTGCAGGAAGATTCACAGCCAGCGTTTAGTGCAGTTTTGAAGTCAGGTGGAAACAGAAAACTGGGTAAATGGCACAGACCGAAGGTGGTTGTTGTTAATGAAGATAGTCAGGTGCCTGATGAACAGGCAGTAAAGGATGTGATTGGGGTTGCTGAACAAATAGCGAATGGGAAGGTATCTCAGGATGAGTCTCGATCGGAAGAGTGAGTGAGGATTGAGCCCTGGAAGCACACTAAAAAACATTTTGTTGAAGGTTCTAAGGTGAACAAAAAAGCTATCTTTGGTAGCGGGAATGCGCACACTAATTTAGTTAAGACAAGGATGAAACCTTTATTTGTGACAAGATTTGACCCCAGTGCCAAAGCGTCTGACGTTGAGGAGTTCCTGAGGGAGGGATCCGGAGTGCAGGCTGTTACATGCACGTAGATCAATACCAGGAAGGAAGGTTAGCGCTCTTTTCACGTTGAAGTACCATTTGAGGACTATGAGCGGGTAATTGCTCCTGAGGTATGGCCCAGAGGTATATTGGTATTACCTTTTTACAGACGTTTGAGACCTGATCAGATATTCAGGAAAGCTGACAAGAACCAGGAGGGGGTTCAGGATGTCAAAAATTAATGGATAGCGAGAAATTGCGTGTGGTTTATCGGAATGTAAGAGGTTTACGAACAAAATCTGAGGAATTTCTTGCATCTGTAGCAGGAGCTAAGTGTGACGTTGTTGCTGCAACGGAAACTGCTTTTAATGATGAATCTATTATGGCGGAGTATTTTCCAAACAACTGGATGATATATAGAGCTGATAGATGTGTTTCTGCTTCGGGTAAAACTCGAGAGGGGATGCATTAGTGCGATTAGTAAGCGGTTCAAGAGTTTCATAAGAGAGGATTTGGAGTTAGCTGCGGAATGTGTTTGGGTTGAGCTAAGGATGCGAGATGGTATCAATTTGCTCGTTGGCAACCATTACTTTCCTCCCGATTCCTCGCCAGAGAGATTTCATGATTATTTCGTTGCCCTGGCCGAAAAATTTGAGTTTAGGAACTTTAGGGTGCTTATTGTGGGAGACTTTGATTTTCCTGGGGTTGAATGGGCTGATCGTACATTGAATATGAGGGTACATTTTTATGCGAAGAAGAAGGCTGAGCTTCTTTTTGACTTTCTTGTCGATCATGGTTTGTCTCAGTGTAATTTTCATCTGCCCCTTTAGGCGAAATCGGTCCTTGATTTAGTCTGTTCCAATGTGGACGTTAGCGTGACGAAGGAGGTTGATTTTCTTGTCCATCCTGATTTTCATCATGATGCCCTTTGTATTGTAGCAAGTATCGGCGAGGCTGTTAAGGTTGGAGGCAGTCGACTAATGTATGATTATGCTAGAGGCGACTATGTGGGACTTTATAATAGTGTAAAGAATGCTGATTGGCGTTACGTTTATGAGTCGGCTGGTTTGGAGGAGGCTGTTGGTGGATTCTCTGATATTTTGGCTGGTTGCATTAGCGAGTATATACCGAAGAAAAGAGAAAAGTTAAAAGATTATCCTACCTGGTTCTCGCATGAGTTGATCCGTTGTTTGAAGCACAAGAGTACTGTCCACAAGAAATTTAAGAGGACTGGGTTATTGGAGTATTATGAGGAATTTTCTTCTCTCCGGAAGAAGGAGAAGCAGATTCTTCGGCGAGATACTGCTGTCAGGGCTAGCAATATTGAGGCTGAATTGCATGTTAAGCCGGCCAATCTCTTTAAATATGTGAAGTCATTTATTCGGGAATCACGGAATGTGCGTCCTATTAAACTAGGCGATCGGACTATCACCGATGCCAGCGAGTTGTGCGAGGTCTTTGGTAGGTATTTCCAGTCTGTCTACCGGCCGGTGAGTGCGGCTCAGGAAGGCGATGCAGATGAGGGAGAAGAGTCTATATCATGTGTTGATATCCCAACCATTACCGAGAGAGACGTCATGTCATGTATTGCGTCGCTGAGGGCTAGGTCTGCGGCAGGGGTTGATGGTATTCCTCATTTCATAATTCAGGGAATTTCCGGCCTGATTGCGCCTGTACTTGTATTTCTATTTAATCTTAGTCTTAGGACTGCTATATTTCCAGAGGCATAGAAGTGCGCCTTAGTGTCGCCTATTCCTAAGAAGGGCAACCTACAGGAAGTTGTTAATTATAGACCAGTTTCGTTTCTCAACTCAACGGCTAAGGTTTTCGAAAAGGTGGTATATCGCTATTTATAAGCTTCTTTGAGTAGATATGTCGATTCAAGTCAGCATGGATTCATGTCAGGGAGATCGACAGCTTCAAATCTTGTTGATATGTTGTCTTTTGTCGCCCCAGAAGTAGAAAATAAGAAGCAGGTCGACGTCGTTTACTTTGATTTCATGGAAGCATTCGACTCAGTGTCTCACTCTACTCTTTTAAGGAAACTCATGCGCTATGGTGTGACGGGTGCTATGCTTGGGTGGTTTGGCTCTTATTTGTCTAACAGAACTTTTCGGGTCAAGGTGGCCGGGGAGGTGTCCAGTGAATTCGTAGCCACATCAGGGGTCCCGCAAAGTTCGAATGTTGGACCACTGCTGTTTATCCTTTTCATAAATGACGTAGAAAAAGGCCTTAACTTAAAAATCTTTGTTTTTGCCGATGATCTTAAGCTTTGCGCAAGAGTTAATTCTGCTGATGAGTTTAAAGAGCTTCAGAAGGATGTCAACAGTATTCATGAATGGGCTGTTATCAGTGATCTTCCTCTTAATTTTAAAAAGACCAATGTAATGACGTTTTCGAGAAAAACATTGAGCATCAAATATACTTATTACATTAACGGCATGGCTATATCCCGTGTTGAAAGCGTATGTGACTTGGGAGTGCACTTCGATGGCAAGTTGCTCTTCACAGCGCATGTAAATAAAATAGTTGCCAGTGCAAGGAGAAACTTAGGAATTCTATTTTATGTTGAACGTCGTTTTCGGCGGCTTGAGACGTTGCTCCGGCTTTATCAAGCATAAAATGCCAGGTCGGTGTTAGAGTATTGTTCAGTTGTTTGGAACTACGACTGAGGATACATCGACCAGCGTATTGAAGCTGTGCAGAAGAGGTTGCTGTATCACTTACGTAAGCGTGGACTGTGTGAGGCGGGTGATCAGTACGAAGAGGAGTATACCCAAATGGGTATAATGACATTGGATAAGAGGCGGGATATAGCAGATGTCATGTTTTTGTTGAAGGCAATTCATGGAGCTATCAGTGTCGATATTACGCATGTAGCGTACAGGGTGCCATATGTGAACTCCAGAGGGCACAGGCTTTTGGATTACAAGGTAAAGACTTGGATATCTTCCCTGGCAAGATGCGTAAACATTATGAATGTTGTTGACGGTTGCGGGGTTGATATATTCAATAAGAATATATATATATATATTCAATAAGAATATATCAACGTTGAAGAGGGAAATTGTGTTATGTTGGATGGATTGACCCAGTTGGGACAGCCATATGACAAGTTGGTAGGTGAACTGAGTAGCCTACCAGCATTATTAAGTCATATAGGACTCCTCTTTTGATAATTGGTTTTGTTTTACTTGGCTGTTAGCTTGGTTGTTTGTCTTATTGTTAGTGTTTATTTTCTTTCTCATTGTTGTCTTTCCACGCTGGAGGTGTGGTATCAACCAAACCCTGCACATATTTACTTATAAGTTTTTAGACATATGAGTTAGTGTTTTTTCTTTTGACATCCCTTGTTTTTACGTCCCGATAGGTAAGTGCAGCGTTTCAAGGATTTCTATCTGTTGCTGCACTTGTTCTACTCATGTAGGTCGTCCCCGCTTCCCTGTTAGTCACCTTCATGGAGGTTGGGATGGCTGTAAGGGATGGGTGGAGGCCATAAAAAAAAATTATTATTATTATTATTATTATTATTATTATTATTATTATTATTATTATTATTATTATTATTATTATTATTATTATTATTATTATTATTATTATTATTATTATTATCATTATTGACTACATCGCAGATAAAAGAAAGATTGATTTAGTTTTAGGTACTAGAACTGAAAAATGCAAAATCAATTGTACAAGTTTAATTCATTTGAGTAATTGATTTTTCTATTCAATATATTTTATTTACGCTGTATATAACATGTAATATACAGCGTATATTACACATTCCAAAAGTTCGATTGCGGCTAAATTCTTTGAATGTAAGAAACATTTCAAGACATGTGAATGCTAATAAATGTGAACCTCGCCGGCTATTTTTTGACGAAGAAACAGTTTGTCCTCTATCTTGAAAGTAACTTTATAATTAGCTTTTTTCTAACTTTTTAAATAGGATGGCGGTAATATGACACATACATATTTTCAAACTTTTGAAATTTTAAGACAATGGGAATGGCGAAATCCGCACATCGATGTCTCAATGGTTTGGAGGATATTTCCTTAATTTAGATTTCAGCAACAGCTTTTAATGTCATTAGATAACACCTCGTCGAATACGCCGCAAAACAAGCTTACCCTCTAAAGAGCTGCGTTAGTTCATGATTGGTATCACTATTGTCTTCTTTATTCACACCTCGACATTAGGAATAAACCTTATTGTCCATTCCCTGGCCCAAGCTTCGCTCCGTCTCGTTTGCCACTTGCAGAGTAACTGCCTCCAACATTCCTCGTTATCAACGCCAGCTTGCCGGTCTTAATTTTCTAACGCCTCTAGATCCTATGGAGATTTCTCCGAAATCACCAGAGCCACCTCTGTCAAATGTAGTGAGTTTTCTGCTTTCCAACTGGTAACAACGTCAGTCCAGTGGTCATAGTTCATGTCATTAATTCTGCTTTAGACTGTAAACAGTTCACAACTGTTAAAACAATCCTAAATATTAAAGTCAATTATGAGTGAGAAATCTTCAGTGAATTGTTGCACAAAAAAATGTTACAGAGCCCATTTTAGCCGACGGGCTTACATGAATACCTTTTAAAATACATAAATTTGAACGTAACGTTGTTTTAGCATATAAAATAAACATAATATTTACTTATTCCTTATATGAATGAGGAAATTGGAGTTGAACAGGTTAAACACATTAAATCTTTTACTCGTTTAAAAACAGACCGAGTTTAATGCTGCTGCAACTAGTCTGTCAAAAGCAATAAACTTATCTTCACTAGTGAGAGATTGTATTGGGAATACAATCTTCTCGTACATACGTAACTGTTAAACAGCAGGATTGATTTGACTACTTACAGCACTGAATGCATAACATGATCCACATCCTCCTTGATCCTTAACTCTCGTAACGACACCTTTTGTTCTCCAGTCAACTTCTTCAGCCAGATCATCGTCATCAGATTCAAAAAAAACTGGAACATTTGGATCTCGTGGTTCAGGTTTCAGCGTGCACATGACCTGTTTTACTTCTTCAGTACTCTAGAGAACAATGTTCAACTATTAATTTCAACATTAAATTGTTTACAAAGAAACCCAACTTAGGCACCGAATGATGCAATATACAGTTCATAACAAATTTCTATGTAAATAATTTTTGTTTAAACTTAAATAAATACAAAGAAATATCCAAGCGAATTCTGAAGAAATTTTTGTAGCTTATTATTGGATAATATTAGAAAATGTTTATTTACTTAAATAGAAAAAATGTAAGATGGCAAATGTTTAGTTTAAGTAACCGGTGTCACAAGGAACTAGAAAATTTTGAAGTAACTGTTTGAAAAGGAAACAAATGAATTTTCAAGTTTCATTGTCGAAAACAAAATGTAAATTACTTCCTATTAAGTGTTATAACAAAAAAAAATTTCAATTTTAAAAACAATGTTCATAGAATGATGGCCTTTTGAACGTTTAAGTATTCGTGGAAGCAAATGCTGAGGTTTTGCATGGCACTTTGAAACATTTCCAAAGTATTTGTTGGTATTTCTTTTCGAATCTTCGTTTTGTGACGTTTTAAAAGTCAAAGTTTATTTTATAAATTCTTTTTTCTTATTTATAATAATCTGTTTCCTTCAGAGTCATTATTTTGTATGCTAAGGTTATATTTGTTCAATAATTGTTGTTTCTGAAAACGTTTTAAAAATTAAATTCAATAATTATTATTATATCTGTTTTGGTCGATCTACGTGAATTTCAATTGTTTGAATGAAACTAAATGCGATTAATACATTTTGAATAATGCATTGAAAGTCTAAATCTATTGTGAAAATAGAATAGAATTTAATGACTGTTCAATGTGATGATATTGTATTCGTTTTATTATATGGTTGAGATTAGCTTAGATTGTGCATAAGTTTGGTTTTGAATCTTTCTCTCTCCTTTTCTCTCTCTCTCTCTCTCTCTTCCTTGTAATATTACATTTATTTATGTCATGGGTTTGTCCCGTTCTTAAGGGCGGGTGAGAGGGCGAAGGGTTGTTGGTCTTCTTTCTGGGCGTTGGCTAGTCCTCGGCCACTTGCTCGCTCGAACTGTGTTAAGATGGACATGCTTCTGTATCGGCGAGTTGAACCGTGGGCGTCGCCTCAATTATTTTTATTTAGATGATGTGAGTACAGTAGTTGTTCTTGAGTTAATTTAGTTTTTGTCTTTTATTTAATATGTCTTTGGAGGGCTAATACAACTTAACGGAACGTCGAGAAATCTAAGGTCTTGTTTTTTGTAGCAATTCCTCTATGTGTGAATATTGCGTTGTCACTGGAATTATGAAATGGCGTCTCTTTTAGTGATCCTGTATTTTCCTTTAGTTTCTTCTTTCGATTAATGCGTTTTGATTCTCGCCTATGTTTTTTTTTTTTTATTTCTCTTAATGAGTTTGCTATCTTCTTGTTGTTAAAGTTTTTTTCTGTTTTCTGCTTGAAGTCTTATCCGAAATTAGTCGGTGGTTTCAGAAGGTTATGTAAACGTATGCCTAAAATTTTTCGCTTCATTAATTATTATTTTATAATGATGTTTGTTTCAAATTTATATACCAACATTGTAGAATGGTTAAGTGTTTTCTAAGTAATATTTTGTACGCTAAAAATTGGTATTATTTCATTTCTTTGTAGTATAAATACCGCTGCCACTACCGCTACCGCTACGCTGCTGTAGCCGTCCTAATTACATGATGAAACAACTAGAATGCAAGAAGTGAGATTGTGAGACTTCTAGTTATGTACTGATTCGCTGAAGATGAGCCCTGGAATGTGGTTAATTTGGTAACATGTTCATACCAGTGTGTCTTTGATTTTTGCGGTAATGTATGCATTTTATTTTATGTGATTATTAGTGCTTCTGTGTTGACACGTGCTTTTTGAGTTTTCTTACAAATTGGAACAATATTTTTTTAAACAAAAATGTTACTTTTTATGAACATTTCTTTTTAAACGGAATTTTGTAAAATATTTATAATAATTCTTTGACCAAGAATTATTCTTGCTGTTGTAATTTATATCTAATTATTTTACAAAAAATTTAAAAAAGAAAAGATTAACGTATGTTAATTTTTAACACTCCAAAATTATTGTTTTGGCTTAATTTTTTATTTAAGTATCTGTCACCCTTGGTTAAATATTTGTAATCATTACAGTTTTCAACTCAAGGATTGTTGTTGGTCGTGTACTGTTTACTTTGCTTTTAAGGTAGCTCCACAAGAAAAAATGCACAAAGACAAATCTGGTGATCTAGAGGGGCAATGAAGGTCCAAACCGTTAAATTACGCGGTTAGCAAAATCTGTTGAACAGGCGCCATTGTCACTCTGGCCGTATGGGCCGTGACTCCATCTTGCTGAAACTAAGGATTATGAAGATCGGGAAAGTTTTCAAGTTCGTCTGCTACAAAAGGGTTGAGCATAATATCAACAAATATTTTAGACAATAAAGTCGTTACATTTTCTCTTTCTTCTTCAAAGGAAGATAAGGGTCAATCATGCGTCGTGTTGAAACACACACTAAACTGTAACCATTCGGTTTTGTAATGGTCTTTTATAGAATTAACAAGGGCGTTATAGTGTTCAATTCCTAGAATTATGTTTTTTCACATACCTGCTAAGATGGAAAAAACTTCATCCGACATGAAAACATCGACAACAAAATCGAGGTCGTCATGAATTCATCTTTTCTATAATTTTTCGTAGAAATATCGGTATTTGGTCGAATTTTTGTAGAAATGTAGCGTCACATAGTGTAATGGTTTTATTTCCTGTATAGTTTAAATTTTGTAGGGTTAAAACTTCAAATTATTGCAGAGTTCTGGGCGGACGGTTGTTCGGTTTAGGTTCAATTCTGGCCGTGTTTCCTTGCTAATCGTCGTGCGCTTCTTACTACTGAGGCTTGAACTGATTTATTGCTTTCTGGGGTCCATTTAGTATGATGTCAAGTGGTTTCTTACTTTAGAGCGGAACTTTTCTTCTCCAAATTCATAACCCATGTATCGATGTCGTGGTAAGTTGAAACGCTGGCATGACGTCCTAAATTGTAATGACGATGGAATCCTCTTTTAGAAGCAGTCGCACTGTTACCATTCTTATAAAATGACGTCACAGCAAATGGTCGTTGTCTACTAAATGGCAAGTAGTTCTACACTAAAGTATGCTCACTCTTCCTTGTCAACCCTATCTTCAAAGCTGCCACTACTACATTGAAAATTTCCTGTTTCCCTGTGACACCTTTTATATATATTTAGCTTGTATAAATTAAGTTAGCTTATTTATTTTGACATCTACTGTACTCCCTTTGAGAGCCTCCTGGATGCAGTTTTAAAAAATAATAAAATTAATTCATTACACATTATTGTTTTCACCTGAGATAATAGTGAGTTACTAATAAGTGTTTAAATAAGGTTTTAATTTGCCACTAACTGTATTAATAATGTGACAAAATCGAAGAACGGCATGGTTCGCGAAATTTCTAGCATTTTATTCATGAAATGGTAAAGAGTGGATAATGAATGAAAAAGTAACAATAGGACAATAGTAACAATAAAATTATGCCTATTTATAAAAGGATATCTATTCATAAAAAATATTTCATAGGACTGCGCTATTGTGTATGATAAAAGGTGTATGAGAAGGTCGGGTATTGTTGTAAAACTATTTATGAAAAGGCCCTGTAACACTTTCCATTTACAATAGATCTAATTGTTACTTGTTTCAATCAGTTCATCAGTTATGACTTTTCGAGAACTAATAAAAAAAGACTATTGATCGAATCTCTTTGTCATCGAGAAGTCTCTTTGAACCCTCTCTATATAAATAGACCCCCAAACACGGTTAGCAGTAGTATCCGTTTGATCTTTGATGAGTGGCTATCGGGCGTAGTGCAGACGTTCCGAGCATTGCGTTGGTCAACGATTGTTATACTGTCTTTGCTTGTGTGTGCATTGGGAAAAGTTATTGTGTATCTGTATTAAATTCAGTTTTTGTGCATTCAGTTTCATTTTGTATGTGTATTCTATAAAATTAATTGTAAGTAGTGCTAAGTATATTATTAAGTTATTTATTGTTTATTCTTTATTTTAAGTAAATTATTTAGTTATTTATTGTATTCCTTCATTATAATTAGTTTACTATTTATTTTGTAAATCTTTTAGTGTAATAAATATTTGTAATTGTAAACTTTAGTGTATTAATTATTTAATAACCTAGATCCCGAAACGAACCTTAGTGATAAGTGTCACAATAATTTAGAAAATAATTATACATAGACTAAAGAACTTTTTCGGAGTTTGCAGAAACAAATCTGGAATAGGCTGCTAATTATGTGACCGGTATGAATAAGCTCACTAGCAAAGTAACTAACCAGTGGAGCGAACTCGCTGGAATAGATACTCAGATTGATCAACCAAAATTATGCACTAATATACTTGTGTATTAAAAATTGAACCTAGTATTAAAGTAAATATTTTTTATATTATGAAGGTTCATCATTTAGGAGCTGCCAGAAGTAACCGGATTTTACGTAAACTGTTTTCGCGATTCGTTATACTTAAAGTTTCTTTATTAACAACACTAAATACAGTATGTAGGAGGGCACGAAATATTTATTATTTGGTAGGCATTATGTGAGCAAAAAACCACAACAGACAAACTGAATTCTAATGAAAAATTGAGAGTAAGAAAGTTGTGAACTTTTTTATAAGTCTCCTATCATCGCTGTATTTTCTCATATTCTGATAAATTTTTATCTTTTCAATTATAATATATTTTGCTCCATTACTTAGTAGGCCTGCTGAGAAATAAGAAAGTGAAAGAAGTTACCACGTAACTTTGACTTACCATATCAGCGAATTGATTGATCCCAGTGGTGTGAGATACTAATCCATTATTGTAATTTTCATTATGTGCTTCAATTTTTTTCAGTTTCTCCACGAATATTTGCTTTCTGAATGATTCGAGTTCTGGAGTCTCATAGTTTTTATTATACGTCACCTACAAAGTAATAAAGCTTGCAACATATATATAATTTTCAACACATTTCAACATGATCAACATTTTTATAACCTATGTGAATATTTTGCCTTTGATAATCTGGTGGGTTACGCTGTACTATTTTTCAAACAAATAAAAGGCTTAATGTTGTAACGTCATCTCGTTACTGGGATGTTCGTTTGGTATTTTGAATTTGTCGCGGCGTTGTGGCGTCATCCTGGTGTTGTGCGCTCTGTTGGGGAGTTTTGCTACCTGCCTGATTCTGACCTGTTCGTTCTGTTGTATGATGTCTTTCGAAATGTATTGTGCGTATAGGTTATGTTCTGTACGTTGTTAGTGATATTTTATTTGATTTTATTAAATCATATTATTTATTTATTTATTTATTATGAGTTACTTCTTTTACCCTACCCGTAGGTAAGTTCTTCGGTTATTTTATTTTCTTTAGAATTAAGCAGTTAGCCTGGAAAGTCTCACAAAAATTCTTATGATTACGATGTTTTTTTTTTTTCTCTAACATCTAACTTTGGAAATTAGGTTGTACTTTTTTTTATCTTTTTTGAAATGACTTGTTTTCAACTAGTACTTTTTTTACTCTTTTCTGTTTTCTGAATATGATTATATTCGCCTTTCTGTGGGACTTAAGTTACGTTTTTTTTTTAATTTGTAGTGGCGTTTTCCTTCTGGAAATTTCTACAGACATTTCTGTGCCTGCTTGGTACATGTGCCGTAATTTTTTTTTAGCACACCTCTGTATGCTTTATCTTTTTTTAAATAATAATTCTGCTAGTGTTTTTCTAAATTTAATTTTTTTTCTTTATTTTCTGTTTGTCTAGTTTTTTCTAAATAGGGGGGCTTTAAAATTTTGTTCTCTTGTGAGTGCAAGATTTTAATTTTTTTTTGATTTTGTAACTTTTCAGGGTTCCACCTATGGTTTCTGTCTTTGGGTTTCTACTTGGTGTCTAACCTGGGTTTCTATTAACCGTTTCTTTTAATGATTTCTACTTCTGATCTCAACTTCGATTTCAAATTTACATTTAAAGTAAAGTAAAGAGCATGCGTTTGAAATGATGGCTAATTATTATTATTATTCAAAGATCTGGATTTGGTAATGTACACCTTATTTTTTTAATATTCTTATTGGATATTCTTCATCGAGTAGTTTCGGTTATGACTGAGGAAATCAACCTCGCCAATATAAGAAGATGGATCGCCTAACCAACTACTCTACTATTTATGGAGACTTACCTTTTTAGAGTGAACTAGTTTTGTAAAACAAAATAATATAAAGTGCTAAATTTTTATAAAAATTTTTTTTTTGAGAAATGGGAAAATAATAATTTATATTTTTTTTTGGGGGTTGTCGTCAACTCTATTTTGTTAATTTTCGCAGGGTGCATCCACCTTTTTTTTGATCTGTATTATTTGTAATATTGTTAACATGGAACGACTCCATATTCTTGTTACTAATCCATAAACTTAAAAATATTTTTTTTATATTTTTTTGAAGAAATTGATAATTTTCACATAAATGAAATCTTGTAATTTGCGTCTATTTAAATTTAACTATTATAAATTGTTGATATTTTTTTTGATTATTATTCTTTTGGTAAAATTTTGAGCCAACCATAACCTTGCATGTATTTTTGCTCTTTTCTTGTTGACCTAATTTAATATTAAAATTTTCTATTGGTGCAACTGTTACTTTGTTTAATTTATGTTTTCCCTTAGCAACCACAATTCTACTTTTCCTGTTTTTTTTATTTATTGTTGTTTTTTTTTATGTTCACCTCAATTAGTACCGTTTTTCACGAGGTGTTACAATGTAAACGTCACAGACCAGTACAATCGGGGGTTCCTCAAGCAAGTTTACTTAGTCCACACCTATACTGTATTATACACATCTGAATTTCCCGCGACGCAGGTGGAAGGCACCGACTTTACGTACGTTCTAGGTGTTTTTATTGACATCGGGGCTGAATTTCCTTCCTTGTGTCAGGGAGACATCCTCGATGATTTACAACGCCGCAATGTGCCCATCTACCTTTGGAAATTGTGCAGAAATATTTATCTAACCATGAAGCCTGTTTTATGATCAATCTCCAGTCAGTGAAGAAGCCAGTGACACGGGGATGCCCGCAGGGTTCTGTACTAAGAGCGCTGTTTTAGATATAAATGTGTTCTCCGGGCTTAGAGGATACCTTTCATCGAGTCGTTCACGGTCGTGGCTTTCCCCAATGACCTTCTCATTTTAATCCAAGCTTGGTAGCGGCCACAGCTGGAGGAACGTTGTAGGTAGGTTATGGCCTTTGTTCGAGAGATGGGTAGACACGCACTATCTTAGTATCAGTATTTTCTAAACGGCGTGTACGCTTCTGAAGGATACTGCAAAATTATGATTCAGTCGAGACCCTGTAGTTCATTTTAATGGGGCCAGTTTTAGTAGTGTCAGAGCTCATAAGTACCTGGGCGTTCTGCCTGACGATAAGTTGCTGCTTAGTAATCACAACACGTAAGTTGTGTTGGACGCTGCTGGGTAAATGTAAAAACTGTAGCGAATTGCTCGAAAGGAGTGGGGGTCTGTATTCGGGCAGTCTCAGCACGATTTACCAAGAACATTCCGAGAGCATGTTGACTTTTATGGTGGCCGTATAGGCTCACCGCCTAGACAACACATGCTCCAATGAGGCTACCACCGAAGCGGGAAAGGCTCTCCGGACGGATATTAATGCGAGAGTGTGGACTACAGCGACGGAATCGCGAAGGGGCAGGAAGCTGTGATCTTCGGGGAGAGGTTTCGGGTCCAGATCTTTCTTGGTCGGACTGGAACAAATTTGTTATACTATTATTTTCTGGAAATCTCTTTATGTAATAGGTATTTTGTTTTTATGCAGCTTGTTTACTTAAATTTATTCATTCTAAACTATACTCTTTTATGGACATTTTATTTGGATTTCGCTCTCAGTACTGAATTAAATTTTTTTCGGGACAGATTTTTTTCGGTTAAGTTTGTCGTAACTTGCTAACTTTACAGCTTAGTATTAGTTATTTGGAGTTACTTTTACTGTGTTATTTAATTACCCTTTTTAAATTATTTTGTATATACGAGGGGGTACCCAAAAGAAACCGGAATTATTTTTTAAAACTATTTATTTTTAATTTTTTTACAAAAGAACCTTATCCCCTTCAAAATACTCTCCATTACAACTAATACATTTGTCCCACCGGTGCTTCCACTGTTCAAAAAATTTTTTGTACTCCTCTTCAGTGATGGCTGCCAGCTCATCCGTCGTTTTTTTCTTGACATCATCAACGTTGTTAAATCGGAGATTTTTCATGCCCCTTTTCATGCGTGGGAACAAGAAAAAATCACACGGAGCCAGATCGGGTGAGTACGGTGCGTGTGGTAGCAAACCATGCCGTTTTTCGCCAAAAACTGGGTAACCGAGATTGCCGTGTGTGCAGGCGCGTTGTCGTGGTGGAAAAACCAGTCCCCTGTCTGCCACAAATTAGGTCTTTTACGACGAATGCTGTTTCGTAGTCTTCTTAACACTTCAAGATAAAAAGCTTGATTTACCGTCTGGCCTGGTGGAACGAACTCTGAATGGACAATTCCCCTCACATCAAAAAAAACAAATCAGCATTGTTTTGATGTTCGATCTGACTTGACGACTTTTTTTTGGTCGGGGTGATAATGAAGTCTTCCATTGACTGAAATGTTGTTTGGTTTCTGGGTCGTACCCATAGCACCAAGACTCGTCACCCGTAATGATCTTTGACATGAAATCTGGATCAGTTTCAAGCTGTTGTTTCAAATCACTACACGTTTCAATTCGACGTTCCTTTTGAGTGTCTGTCAGAACCCGAGGCACAAACTTGGCAGCGACTCTTTTCATTGTCAAGTCTTCTGTTAAAATGCGTTGGACTGAGCTCCAAGATAACCCACTAACCTGTGATATTTGGTCAATGGTCTGTCGTCGGTCTGTTCGTACAATTTCTTTCACTTTCACAACATTTTCGTCTGTTCGGGAAGTCGACGGTCGTCCAGAACGAGGTTTGTTCTCAATCGACATGTCGCCATTTTTAAAGCGCAAAAACCACTCGTACACTTGGGTTTTTCCAATAGCGTCGTCTTTGTAAGCTGTGTTCAACATTACAACTGTTTCCGCGGCGTTTTTACCGAGCAAGAAGCAAAATTTCACAGCCGCACGTTGTTCATTAAAACTTGCCATCATGAAAAACGACACGAGCACAAAACAGCACTAGCGAGAACAATCACTGCACGAGAACAGAACAAGCTAGATCAACGAACAAAATGGCATTGAACTGGCAATGAGTAGCGCTACAAGCAGCCTAGTGGCGGGAATTTGTACTGCACAAGCTCCGCCCACAGCAGAGCTATTCCGGATACTTTTGGGTACCCCCTCGTATACTAATGCTCGTGGATTTTCTGGTTTTCTTCAGGGTCCGTGTTTGTGTCCCGTTTAACTTCCAGTTGACATCTGACTTTCAAAATAACTATTGAAGGCCTCATTTGTTTCTATTAAGGGAGCACTATACTCAAAAAAAAATTTCCCTATTTAATTAGTTGTAAGCAAGGCTTAGTTTAAATCGAAAATTAACATGGTGTTTCTAGGGCGTCCACGCCGGGTATTTTGGTACCGTCCTGTATAATTTATTTGTTGGCCAACTCCCCCTCTTGTTTTTTTAAATACTTTTTCTTGCTATGATATACCTACATCTTGAAGATATAAATGATTGTTATTTGCTCTAACTTTTAAAAATTGGTTTTCTCTAATTGAAGTAATTTACAAAACTTATTGTGTCTATTCAACCCGTTTAATTTCAATTCAAAATTTACTTATGTATTTTATCACACTTTAAAAGCGTCCACATAATTATATATTTATTAATTTATAATATTGGTATGTTGAATGAAAAATTTACATTCTCATTTAAAGATTCACATAATACAAATATATCTGGCTTCAAATTCATTTTTGGTTAAAACCGATTATTTTAGCAACAACTAATCTAATTAATCTAAAAACTAATCTAATTAATCTAATTAATCTTTTTTATTCACATCCCCACCTTTTCAGGTGGAGCGTGACAACCCTGGAGTTTTAAGGCCAAGGGGAAAATTGGCCCCTCACGGCATGTGAGAGTTTGCACCGCGAGGAGCATAGCCCTCCGGTGTGGAAGTTCCTTCATGAGGTAACGATGTACTACTGTCGTCATGTACTTTGATAAGGGCGCTGTTCTAGGTCCACGACAATGGTACCGAGTTTTTTACTATAAATTTATCTGCCGGGAACATATAATGGTGACGAGAATTTGCCAGTACGACATAATTTGGCGACAATAGTTTTCATTAGATTTTAATTTTGATTTTTATATTGTCACCAGATGGTGACGTTAAGTGGCAACCTCATTAATTTGGTGGTCCTGAAAAGGGCCGTTTAAGTGGTGGTCGTCTGTCGTAGTCGTCGTGGCGGTCGGAGGCTGGGCGGCACGGCGTGTCGTCGTCCAGCGGAGACGTCATCTTCTTCCCTCGCAGTAGTGCGTCGATGGCTGCTTCGTCGGGTCCGGTGGGTGTAAGGCTCGATCGAGGAACCGCTGTGGGCATCGCTAGCGTCAGCGGGCGATGACCGTCCGGTCGACGGCTTACGGTGACGGGACGGCGAGCGGAAGCATCATCTTCTCTCTTGCGGGGTCGTCGATTAGTTCTCGCTGGAGTCCGGCAGCCGTGTGCGGTGGTGGACGTCTCGTCGTTGTCTGGATCGAAGTGAAGGTCTCGGTGTCTTGATTAGAATTGATTCACTCGGCTTAGTGCAGCGCTCTTTATATAGCTGCCGAGAGCGCTGTTGTAAAGAGCGGCTACTGGCTTGGCCTTGATGACAAAGGCAGCCGGAAGGTTTGTCGGGCGCCGCTACAGGGCTTTGTCGCTTCGCCGCTAAAGAGCCCATCGCGCCGACAAAGGCCGGAAGAAGTATTGAAGGCCGGCAACACAGTAAATGATTAATTAGAAGGGGTGGCGGTGACAATTCCCCCCTACTAAGAACTGTGCTGCCGGGTGAAATTCGGTGGCTGCAGGTGAGAACGAAGCAGTCCAGCCTCGTCAAGCTGCAGGCAGTTGTGTTGTGTTGGGCGCCATATCTTCTGTTATCTCAGGTTCTGGTCCGGTATGAAAAATCCTTTTCATATCCTTGCCCTACATTGGGCGCCACTTGTCACCGGATGGCGACGTTAAGTGGCAACCTTATTAATTTGGTGGCCCTGAAAAAGGCCGTTTAAGCGGTGGTCGTCTGTCGTAGTCGTCGTGGCGGTCGGAGACTGGGCGACACGGCGTGTCGTCGTCCAGCGGAGACGTCATCTTCTTCCCTCGCAGTAGTGCGTCGATGGCTGCTTCGTCGGGTCCGGTGGGCGTAAGGCTCGATCGAGGGACCGCTGTGGGCATCGCTTGCGTCAGCGGGCGATGACGGTCCGGTCGACGGCTTACGGTGACGGGACGGCGAGCGGAAGCATCATCTTCTCTCTTGCGGGGTCGTCGATTAGTTCTCGCTGGAGTCAGGCAGCCGTGTGCGGTGGTGGACGTCTCATCGTTGTCTGGATCGAAGTGAAGGTCTCGGTGTCTTGATTAGAATTGATTCACTCGGCTTAGTGCAGCGTTCTTTATATAGCTGCCGAGAGCGCTGTTGTAGAGAACGGCTACTGGCTTGGCCTTGATGACAAAGGCAGCCGGAAGGTTTGTCCGGCGCCGCTACAGGGCTTTGTCGCTTCGCCGCTAAAGAGCCCATCGCGCCGACAAAGGCCGGAAGAAGTATTGAAGGCCGGAAACACAGTAATTGAGTAATTAGAAGGGGTGGCGGTGACAATATTTAACTTCCGACCGATTTTCTATTGACTAATAGTACTACATTTTATTTTAATTCTGATGATGGGTGCGTTGTGCGTCAGAAGTTTCCTTGGAAATGAGAGCGAGTAAATGCAAATTCCCCAGTTCACCGACCTGGTTCGTCCTCGCTCTCAAAACGTTATAATATATTTTACCTATATAAAATTACAATAGGTAAGTGACAGTCACCAATCACGAGAATTATAAGACTTCTACGGAACAGCCTCCGTGTCTATGCTATGTGACCAATCGGAAAAAGAGGTGGCGGGAGTAATGCCAGCAAATCAATTACCAATATACCCAGAGCACCACAAACTACGACAACTACCTTTACAGACGACGCTGGTATCCTAGCTATTGACGTAATCGCAGCAGAAGCATCAGATGATATACAAATCTATCTTTATATTGTTAAAAACTAGAGTGAGAATTGATGTGTAAATTACAATAAGACTATCATTTTACGGGCACAATAGAATTTATGACAACAGTTTGACAAAAGAAATTTGTAAGAAATACTATTTGTCTAAGGTGTCTGAAATGCTTTAAAGAAGTCAGAAAGAATGTTTAGAATACCGAGAAAACTTAATGAACCGAACCAAATTTGGACAGCTAATTACGGACTTTAAGGGCTTCCATGAAAAGGTAAAACATAAAACCGCAGCGACAAAAGCATGGAGAAAAGCCTACAGTGAGACAATGCTGAGAATGTGGGCTGGAAAAAGAGATTCCAGAAACATTAAATTCATATCACATCACTTCATCTAAAATTGCCCCAATATGAGGAGATAACTGGAACAGTTTACCATGCCGTCTTTTATTTACCTTAAACAGTTTTGATAGAACTGTAGAGACGTAATAAAAACTCATTGACGCAATGCATCGATAACCGACGAACGTATTACTTGAATAAATCCTTGGAGAATTATTTTTTGCGTTCCTTAAACAAATAAATCTTCCAGAGGTTTTAAAGTTTCGATGACGATCGATCAAAATGATGTAGTTGCCTTTTCCAAACATGCATGATGTTAGCGCGTCATGTTGTTTGAAAACGTTACTGGCCGCTTTATGTCTTAGTAGTGCATTTTATAACAAAAGAATTACAAAAATAAAGAAAAATACAAACTTTGAATTTTTCCCAATGTGCATCAAGTACGCTTACAGAGACAACTGCAGATATAACAAACGAAACTGCAAGAATGGCAATAACATTCTTGGCAATACTCATTGTGAATTTCAAGATTCAACCGGGAAATTCTTATTCAGAGATATAGAATCTGAAACAGAACAAACGGTAGTTACAAACAATAATTATTTGTTCATGTGAATAGCCCACAATTACCACCAGCCGAATATTATTAGCCCGCCAAATAGAACTTTCATTTCTGTTCCATTTAGCCAATAGAGATCAGCCTTCACCCTTGGCTTTCATCCAATGATTCTATGTTGTCACAGACCTGTTTTTACTTTCTCTTGCCTTGTATAAATATGAAGGCAAAGAAAGTATTGTTGCCATGACTATTTTTGAAATTGAATGTTCACTTGAAATACAAGATTTTGGTCTTCCTGAACACCAAAAAACATGTTCTTAGCGATTGGTTCGTTGTCTGTATCTAAGTGAGTACAGAATATCATAACAGTAGAAAAGCATACGATGTTGAACTTATAAAATTAAGTAAGGTACCAGCAGGGGACTCGACACGAACACTTTCATCAAATTAGTTCAACCGGTAGGTAATTTTTACGTGCGATTATCACATTTTTTAGATTTTTAAAAAAAGCGGCTAATTCGATTTTGTTTAGAATCGCCTGATTTACTACATATTTTAAGCTTTACCAGACTGAGTACGCGATATAAATTCTCGAGAAAGTTTTTTTTATCTGTTGTTGTAAATATTTTTTTTAGTTTTTGCACTTCATATGCATTTTATGGCAAAAGTGTTTATCCTCTATAATATATAAAACTCCAGTGTTATACACTCATTTATTTCACATTCATACGTCTCTGTCTGACATAAATTCTAACCCATAAGAAGGGTTCGGAGAGTGAAAATGATCAAGACCTTTTTTATTGGTTGTCGGCGGCAATCCTCCAAAAATTTGCCCCTTTAGGGGGCTCAGGAAGGGCGCCCAAAATTTTTTAAGAGTTGAAAGATGCGTCGTAGCGCAAGAAAATTGGGATCTGTTTTCTTTCACTCAATGAGGTAAAAAGGGTGCACACCAAAAACGGCCGGATAAACCACTCCCGGAGCCTGCAGGGGACGGAGAATGGGCGGTTTTAGACCCGCCGAAAAAGAAACACATTACAGCAATCTGTGTGCATTGCTCAGCAAAACCGGTTGTGTGGTCCACTAGTTCTATAGCTCAACGCTGAGGAAAAATGCGAATTCATACGTGTAAACCGGTCCAGGTGACGCTGTGGGAGATAAAAATTTTGAACTCTTGAACAGTGCGTCATAACTGAAAAACCCATAAAACTTTTTTGTGCCCCACCCAAAGTGCTCCAAGACCATTCACAGTATATAAAGTTTCCCTTAACGTGTCCGTTCACTGAGAAATTAAAAAAAAACTACATTTGGGGTTTCTGGAGCTTTCAGTTTTCAGGTTTTCTATTTTTACACCTTTAAAACGGTGTTTCGTAACAAAATTTTTTACTTGCAGCAAGTTACATTTACTCCCGGCATAAAGTGCCATTTTTTAAATTTTTGGTTGGGTTTGCTACCATCATCCAACAAAATTTTCAAAATTTAAATTTTTAAATTTTCAGAATACAAAAATCTTTTAACGGTTATTTATTAAGCGTTCAAAGTTACATAAAAATGTGGATACCTGTAATTTCCGGTTGCACCCCTTCACCAAAAGTGGTAGGGATGTTACGTGTTTCTCCTAAACGGTGTATCAGCGAGATAGTGTATCGAACATTGTTTGTGCCCCTTTCAAAATACTTCAAGACAATGTAGCAATGGTTGCTCTTAACTCACTGGTTTGCTGAGGAAACTGAAAAAACCAAATTTCAGCTTTTGGGACTTGCCGTTTTCATGTTTTACTTTTTTTGCACCCTCAGAATGGTTTTTCTCCAGCAAATTTTTATTTGGAAAATTTTACACGTACCCTCATTATTACTAGTTTTTATAAAGTTTTAGGTAGGGTCCTATGAGAGGGGCTGCTACCCTCAACCAAAAAATTTAAATTTTCAGAATACAAAACATCTTTAACAGGATGTTGTTTGGCAATAAGAATTATATAAAAATGTAGTAACCCGAAAAATTACGGTTATCACCCGCTCCACAAAAGGGAGGAAAAAATTTTTTATCTCCTTAATGATACATCGTAGCGAAAAAGTTAAATCAACGTTTTTATGCCCCATCCAACTTACATTAAGACCATGTTACTGAAGGTGACTTTAGTTCATTAGTTCGCTGAGAAAATCTCAAAAGCAATTAATGGAGTGGAGCAAGAATGGCATAATATTATGAGAATTCTTAACTAAGCTGCCACTGAAGCCTTTGCAACTCAAAAAAGAAGGCCAAAGTGGAAGGGCTTCAACTTATGGAATGACGAAATCAGAAACGCCATTACTGAAAAACAGGATATGTATAAGATTTGGTTATTTTTTTATTTTTATTTTTTTTGGTTTAACGTCTGACTGTTTTGCAAATAGCTGCTAATGCAGACGGTGAGGATGAAATGAATTTTTTGTAACGTATGAAAAAATGCCATGCCCGAGTGGGATTCGAACCCAAGACCGCGTGATGAGAGGCGAGCACGTTACCAACATCGCCAACGCGGCCGGCTAAGATTTGGTTAAACGACCCAAATGTTTATAAAAAAGAAATCTGTTACGGAGCTAGAAACCATGCTAAAAGTGTTACTAGACCGGCATACAGCAGTCACAGGATGTTTAAATTTCTAATGTGAGAATGATTTGCATGGTAGGCAAGAATTTTCATATAAGTTTCTTAGATCGATGGGCAAAACTCACAAGGAGTGTGTAAAAATAGATTGTTATTCAGGACACGAGTGGGTCAGGCATTATGAAGACACACTCTAAGATACCGAAGTAGTAGATTGTGTTGACTGACACGTAGACGACATCACCCTCGAGGAGCTTATGGCAGGAGAACGGAGTCGAAAAACAGAAAAGCTAGTGAGTGTTATGGATGGAATAAATATAGAGCTAATCAAGTTTGGTGGTACTTTTCTTCATTTAAGGTTGTTGTTACTGTATAATATGTGTTAGAAGGGGCATAAAATAACTACAGCTTCGGCTACGTCAAAGGTTTTGTCAATGCACAAAAACGAGGCAAGAATACAACCTGAGATTTACCGCAGAATTAGTCTTCTGAACAATGCTTATAAATTATATGCTAGCATACTGAAGAGACGGTTACGGGGAATTGTAGATGATATAATAGGAAATGAACATAATATGGGCTTTCGTAGAGGACGTTCATGTAGCCGTGAGTAATATCTGTAAAATACCGTGAGTGTAATTGCGAAACTAATATGGCTTTTATCGACTGGGAGGAATAATTTGTTAATGTTGTACGAGGCCGTCTTTGGAATATAAAACTGGAGAAGGGCTATCCGAAACACCTTATTGCTGCTATTGCGAGTACTCACATAACAACCGATATAATGATGTTTTTGGCCATGTCAAGAAATCAGAGAAAAAACAAAAATAATTGAAAAAATAAAGAAAGGAAATAAAGGAATTCTGGCAAGGTTGTCCAATATCTCCGACGTTGCTAAATATTTATGTTGATGAGATTTTATCAATTTGGGATCAACTAGTTGACTCAGGTATTCAGCTTTGGAATAACCTGTTCTTACGTTCAATGCTGTACGCAGATGACAATGTTATTATTTTTGACACAGAAGACAAGCTCCAATGCCATTTATACGTTGGACAACGTTAGCGCAGAGTTTGGCATGAAAATATCGGCGCAAAAATCAAAGATTAAGCCATCAAGGGAAATGGCCGGTCCGCTCAAAAATTATACTTGGTAACCGAGCTGTAGAACAAGTTTGAGATTTTAAATATTTAAGTTGCAGGATTTCCTATGACAAAAATGATAACGTGAGTGAGAAAATGGAGAAATTCAGCGCAGTATGCGGTTCTGTTTACAGGAAAATAGGAAAGAAAGGACACCCAAATGAAATTTTGTAGAGCAATGGCTATACCTCGCATTACATATGGGAGTAAATTGATATTATATATGGGTGTCATTACAGGGAAATGAATCTCGTATCCAGGCTGCTGAAATGAGATTTTTGCGGAAGTCAAGGTTGTACCCGGTTAGATACAGTACGTAACGAAGCTATACGTGATAAGTTAAATGTTCAGTCACTCTGTAAAACATTAATAATATATATGAGAAACTGCCCCTACCATTTACGTCCCATGCCGGCACACGGACTTCCTCTACGAGCACGGAAATATAAACCTAGATAAGCGGGGCTTATGAAAACCTAAAAAGAGATGGATGCCGGAACAAGCCATTCAGCTTAATGCTTGACAGATAAAGATGGTGATGATGAACTCATAATACAAAATTATGATGATTTGCACCCGCCGATTTCATGTTATTCACTTCGTTCACCTCAAAAAACTTTCATACCAACTTTCCGCACGAATATTTTGTCTGGTTTTTCTTCAAAAATTTTTTCGAAACGATTTCATTGTAAATTTTTCTGAAAAACTATTCGGAACAAATATATATGGACAGAAATTTTCAGATCATTTTTTTACGAAAAGTTGAAAAATTTAATCTACGAACAAACGGCAAGCGTAATAAGGTGTCGCGGACACAAAAAGTATTACTACCATATTTTTATCCGTCTAAACCCATTGATGGCCGACTTCATGTTATAGAAAAGTGCGGGCGAGCAGCGCACGCATTTCTATGGTTCTGATCCACTTATGTATTCGGAACACCTAACCCCAGTGATGCGAGACACGAAGCATCGCTGGAGTTACGAATATATAATCAAAGTTGTAGGAATTTAAAAAACTTATTTAACTTTTCTTTATAACATTTGTTTCTACCACGCTTGCGTTAGCTTCAGTAGTAATTTTCTGTATTTTACTCAAATCGATAAAAATGTTATTTTTTAGCGTTGCGGCCTAGTATGCATCTTACGATAAAAGTGTATTTTACACTTTTTATACTTTATATATATTTATATACTTTATTATTAAAGTTGTAGGAAATTAAAAAAGCTATAATGTTTTACTCAAGTATTTTTACTACAGAACCTTCTTGTGCGATTAGTTAACTTTCGTATTTTGAAGCCCTATATAGGGTGTATTTCATTTAGCTATATTCACTCATAATTAATTAAATTGGTTTTATTTCACAATGTTTATTCATGATTATGAGTCGGTCATATTTTTCATTACATCCAATTTTGCTAGAGAAAATGATGCGAGTGTTTCACACAGATTTATTTTTTTGTTCAGTTTAATTTAAGCTTTAAGTCTGTAATCAAGATTACATTAATGTAATTTACCAAGTCAAACTGATTTTAATTTATAACTCTGCTAATAAATGGTTGTTAAATGTCTAAAAGAAGTTCATTTATTAAATATTATAACGGGATCCCGAAAGAACCTGGATAAAACGTTGCAGTAAATTTTACTCTCTCCCATTATCCAAAGAGAAATTATCAATTTGTTAACGAATATTTAAAAACATTTCCCTTCATATTTTGAAAGTTGGATAAATAAATAAATTAACCCTGTGTATCTATATGCCATCTTGATTTTTAACAGGAAAATCAATATTATTTTTGTATATTAAATTTTATAGCGTGTACATTAGGTAAACATAAAAATAAGTTTAGATGTTTACCTGGTTTTCGGAACAGGTTATGTTCAGAACTTGTGATGAAGTGGAAATCTAGAACATTATTTTCTGTTTATAAAGCTGAAGTTATGCGCAAAAACCTCTTGCAATATCTCTTAATAAATGTCAGTTTGATTGTACTAGTTATAAAAAATGTGTAAATTATCTTGGAAGTTGACATACATCTTTATTAGTTAGCATTAAAATCTGTTAAATTTTATAGCACAACCATAAATTATATAAAATTTGGAGATCAGAACGTGCAGTTAAAAATACAAAATAAAATAAATCAAGGCAAGACCCACACACGTTTTATGATAACAAATTTGATTTCTGATAAGGAAGGTGAACACTATGACCATCATTAAAACAATAATTTTTGACAAAATATCAAGTTCTATAATAATGTTACGTCTGTTTTGGAATTCTTATCTTGGCGCGGCCTGTCGAACGGTTCGCGGGGTGGCTTTCATCCTGACGTCTTTTGTATGCTGATGCGCTCTGCAGTTTTTCTTTGCAAGGTCGCTCTCAAGTGGTCAGCTGTTCCTTCTTGCCATGTCACTACGTCTCTGCTTGTTGTGGAAGTCAGTTGTGTAAAATTTATTTACTTATTTAAAAATGTAATCTACGAGGTGTGGTTATTAAATAACTAGACTGGCGTTGTAAAAACATTTATTTTAATTTTATACATAATCACGTATTGTCACCTTCAATATACACTCCTTCTCTGTCCCTACAACGCTCCATGCAAATTTTACATTGTTGGAAACAGTGCTAGAAGTCATCTTCTGTCAGCTCCTTCAGGACATGTGCCGCTTTCTCTTTTACAGCTTCCACAGACTCAAATATTGTCCCTTTTACTGCATATTTCACCTTAGGGAAAAGGTAGAAGTCACATGGTGCAAGATCTGGTGAAGAATGTGGATGTTCTAACACTGAGATGCTGTACTTGGCTGGGATTCTCTTGATAGATAACGTGGAATGAGCTGGCGCATTGTCTTGGTGGAGAATCCATGATTTGTCCTTCCACATTTCGGGGCGTTCTTTCCTTACTCTTTCACGTGTTAGATATTTCAAGGTTCCTTGAAACATCTTACAATAGCACACAAGTTTGCCTGTTAAATATTTTAGGTTCAAGTAATTTTCCTTAAGTGTCAATAAGTTGTTTAGACACCGTGTAATGTTTATTTCATTTTGTAAATTTTATTACCTAATCAATTTTATTTTCAAATCATAGTTAGTTTAGTAAATCTGTCTTGAATTTTTTTCTAAAGCAAATTTCCGGTTTTATATTTACATGGTTTTTTCCGTTATTATTTTCCCTCGTTAATGTTAGGTTTAGGCCTTCATTGGTTTTATAAATTGTGTAATTGTTTTAATAATTAAATTTCCATCTCTATCGATACAATCGACCGTCGCGTTATATGTACTCTGTACTTATCATTTACGCTTGTTCAATGAACCGTTGTTTCTTTGTCAACGTAGAATTTGTTCTCACATTAATTTTTCCTATATTCTACGCCTTTGCCTTCTAGCTGCGGACGAGTGAATATCCTCTTTAAAGCTCCAGGTAGTTTATTAGCAATGATTTTCTTTTACCTTTATTAAAAATTTAAATTTAGAATTTTTATTTAATTCCGGTTAGGATTTTGGTTTTAATTTTATACGGCTTATTTCTTTTTTTAAGATATTTGGTGAATTTAATGTAAAACTGCTTTTCCGATTTTAAAGTATTTTTTAAAATAATTTTTATGAAAGTTAAGATGTGGGTTGTCTTTCGCATCCCAACTTAATATTAAAAAACAAAAATGGTCAACTAAAATTTCAATTAAAATTATAATTTTATTTCAATTCCTTTTTTAATTGTATTATTTCACGTTAAATTTTTGGCTCTAATAATTTTTAGGGAGGAGGTGTTTTGGTTTTCAAATGCTTCTCCCAATATATTTCTAAGACCACCTCAAATGGTCATTTTTCAGTGTCAGTCGTTTCGACTTTAAACTTTTTTTCTTCTTAATTTTAATTTATTTTTATAGATTTTTTTTATGTGGAAGTCAGTTGAAACAATTTTTTTTACATTTTTTTGTCTTTAAAATCAATTGCCGAATATATTTTTGTTTATATTGTTTTCCCTTAAATAGTTCTTTGTTTTAAATAGTTTGTTTACTGATTTTCAAATAAAATTAGGTTATCTTCATTTCTCGTATTCACGCTTAAATTTTATGGTTTAGATCTGGACTTAAATTTTCTTACAATTTATCTGTTTAATTTGATTCTATATTGTTGGTTTAAATTACATTCTTTTTTTTCTTTTGTAAAGCCAATCCAAATTTTTTAATTTTAATCTGATATTTTAATATTTTTTTAATAATTTTTAATATTAATATTATTAATTTTTATTTTAATATTTTTTTAAAATAAATTAATTCTAATTTTTAATTAAATAATTTTAATAAATTTCTATGAAATTTTAATAATTGTGTCCAGTAAAATTTCTTCTTGTGAATTTATTTCTTTAAATCTTCTATTTGACAAACACTAGACCAATTTCGTTTTATTGTTATATATTTAAAATCTTTAAATTAGGTACTTTTTTCAATTTTTTTAAACTTGATAAGATTATTTAGATATTTTTTTTTGTTGTTTTCCGTTATTTCTATTCATTTAATTATATAATTTCAACAGCATTTTCAAATAATGTTTTTATAACTATTACTCGCCACTCCAGCGGCGCTTCGCACCGCTTCCGTGTCTCGACCTCAGAGGGGTAGGTGGATCAGAATTCATAAGTGGTAACTATTATTAGATCGACTTACCGCTTATCATTACAAATTTTTATTAAAAAAAAACATATATTGTTTTATTTTCAATTTTTGTTACAGTTTAGTTTTAAATAAATTAAGTTTTGTTAATTTCACTCCAAGTTGTCTGTGTAATATTTTCATTCTTAAACCCGAGATTGATTTTTGAATCGCACCTTCGCTTTTTCAACAGCGAGTTTTGCTCTACATGCTTGTTTTCTGGGTTATACGTTGCACAGATTCAGAGAATGGAAATATGGATTTACTCTTACGAATCCTGTTTCCGTTTCCTTAAGCAGAGTGGTGGAGGTCTATCTATGACCCTGTAGTACCAGTCCGACTGTGTTTTCATTCTAGTGTCTGGTGAAACATGGTTGGGCCGTAACTTCTTTTTTTAGTCTTTTGCTACACTGCATTTTGTTTGGTGAAGTTCGCCGTGCTTGTACCTCTTACATAGTTTAGTGGGTGTCGCCTGCTTCGGTGGATTTCCGCCTTACTTTGTTTGATGTCTTGCACCGTATTTTACCGTACGAAATCTGGTGAAGACTACCTTACTTAATCTGATGGAAGTGCCTCCTTCGGTTACCTCAATCATTTTACTACAGACGTAGTTTAGAAAGTACCTCAAGTTAGTAATATTCATTGTTTGACCTTCAGGAACCCAGTGAAGGTACACAACCCCATGGATATAAAAAAACAATCATCATTGCTTTAAATTTTGACTTGCTCATTCGAGCTTTCTTGGCTCTCGGTGAAGTTCGGGTCTTCCAGTGCATGGATTGGCGCTTCGTTTCCGAATCATAAGTAAGAAACCACGTTTCATCACATGTTATTATCGTTTCGAAAAAATTTAGGTCATTTTCAATCGCGTACAAAGTGTCAGTACAAATATTTTTGCGAGCTTCATTTCAAACATTTTTGAGCGGCACTTGTCCTGAAGAAGCTGACAGAAGATGACTTCCAGCACTGTTTCCAACAATGTAAAATTCGCATGAAGCGTTGTAGGGGAGACGGACACGGGAGACGCACACAGTACCGAATGGTATACTGAAAGGGTTGGTATACCCGCTGCGTGTATTGGCATGTTTTGAAACTGTTTTAATGTGATCCCTTTTGTTATATTTTGATAAAGGTGGTCACTTTTTCTCGACAGTGTTTTTAAATTTTTCTCTCTGTCACTCTTCACAGTGTTCTCTGTCTTCTTCTACTCTACCTGCTACCTGCGGGTCTCCCTACCTGCTCAACCCTTAACAATTCGATAACAATTCATTAATAATAAAACTACATTAACGTATGAATGCTTACAGAGGTCATTTTAGAAAAAGATTTTCTAAATTCATGTAAGAAAATTATTTTATCTTTAATCTATTTGAACGTGGGCTGGATTTTCATTATGCTGGTTGTTCAGTATTGCAATAAGTTCAAATACCCCGCGCCGTCGAATATTCTAGAATATGATTTTCCCGCTCGATTAAATCCCTAATATTGATTTCGTATTGATTACTGTACTAATTAGCTCAGCGCATGTGCGATTCTTGCTCACGTGGCCCGTTCTCCGCCAATAGCAAAATTCAACTAATTTCTTGCTCTCACTTCGCCATTGCTCCTTCCTTCCCGATTCTCTCTCACTGTAAGTCAAACTCTCGAACGTGCCGGTCGTGTAGCGCACCACGGTCTCAACGGACGCCGTCACGAGGCGTCAGTAACGCATAACGCTAGTCGCATTTCTCCAAGTGTTGTCGCCGTATTTAAGCATGCCTTTACGGCCCCGGTTAACGTGCAATTCGAAGCCACGGGCTTACTGCAATTAGCTATTCAATTAATTTAACGGGCGTACATTCAATTAACGAACTTAGCAATTCATGTGTGAACTTGTAGCGGTATCCTACATTTTCCTAATGTGCCTTCCTAAACTCTATCAATGTTAAAACTGTTCGAACGATCTCAGTGCTAAAGTGATTTGTGTAAACTCTTATGTGTGACTATTCAAACAGGCTTGCAGCCGTATTAAGTGTCAATTTCATCAGTGTGTGTAATAACGAACCGCCGCAGCAATCTACGCACTCAAAACTTGTAAGTACCGAGTTAATACATGATAGAGTTATCTTCCTTCTTATATTTTGTGTATTCAAACATCCATACCATTGTACCTATAAATAACGAGCTAAGCTATACGCCTAATGTGCTCGTCGAAGCCACATCGCGTCTTTATGTGTACAAGCTGTATTCGATCCAGCTAATTAACGTAATCAACCCCAAGGGATACAGGAGTTGTACTACCATTCAGCTGCTGTATCCCACAAAAGTGGTCCTGTCCGTGCCGGATTTTCCACGAAAGTGTTCGTCCGTACCGGATAATTTCAATATACAGTCCATCAAATATAGTAATGAGCGATTTATTACATGTAATGCAATTAAGCTATAACTGCTGTTTTGACCTTTGCCGTAAAATTATATATTTTGTATGGCAATAGGAACTACGGCAAATCTTTATTTAAAAATAAAAACGTGTTTCCGTATTTCATTGTATATGTATAATAATAACAACGGGTTAAAACACATTTCGTTCATACGTAGAGTCATTTCTTTGTGTGTTTGTATGTGCGCGCGTGTTAGTAGCAAGCCAAGCCATCGCACAAACCGGTACAGCTCGCTCTCCTTCTAACAACGATTTGTAAAAGGCCAGTCGGCCATTTTCTCGTCTTAATCAAGGGTGGGGATCGCCACGGCGACAAGCCTCACACCGCGCGCACGCAGTCATTACCAAACTAGACTTCATCCAAGCAAGATCAGCTGTTCACTCTGTTTAACATCAATTTATTGCCATCATTTCAATCAACATTAGCGATTATACCAACAGTGGAAGTTATTTATTCAATTACATAAATATTTTCGAACGAACTTACAATAAAGTTAAAACGTTTAACTCACGGCAGTGTCTAATTTCAATAATCCGAACGAATCTCAAGCCAACGTTGTTAATCCGAACCTTTCGTCAACCGATTTCAATAATCCGAACTCATCAAACGAATTTTCGATTTTCCGAACCACAGGGTGTTTCAAAACACATTACACTATTTCAACTCAAATTAAACGACATAATTTATATTTTTCAAATATTTATAAATTATTACATTCAAAATGGATCCGGACTCGGGCGCATCAGTCATTGACCCGGTCTCAAATCCGCTTTTTGTGCAAGCTCGTATTATCGAACGTGAATTGGACAACATAATTAATGTTCAATCGAGAATCAATTTACCGGCCGTCGCTAACGCATCTTTTCACACGGAAGCAAACCGATTGCGCTGCGAATTTGTCGCAATTTTAAATCGTCTGGTTCAGCAATTAAACGATAATTACACAGCGGACAGCGAAAAGTCTATCGCGAATTTGCAAAACGACATCATCAACAAATATTATAAAATTCTCGCGCACAACTCACCCAGTAGTAACGATTCAAGCAAAACTGCCTCAGACTGCAGTCCTATACAGTTGCCTAAAATTAGGCTTCCAATTTTTAACGGAAAACTGGACGAATATCCTAACTTTATCTCGCTTTTTAACGACCGTGTTCATAGCAATTCGCAATTAACTTCAGTTCAAAAACTGCATTATTTGCGCACCAGTCTTCGTGACGAACCGCTTAAATTAATTTTTCATCTGCCAATAACAGCAGAAAATTACAATCTTGCGTACAATTTGTTAAACAAACGTTTCGCTAATCCACGCCGCCTTGCTTATCTACACCTTTCGCAGATATTCAATTTTTCGATACCGAGCGAATTCAATCACGAACAGTTCAAGGAATTTCTCAGCCTGCACGAATCTGCAATTTCTGCCTTAAAATTGCTCAATATCGACTTAACCGATTTCTTGTTATTTAGCATAACTTACCGCATTCTTAGCCTATCTGTGCAACAATCGTTTGAAGCTACAATCAACTCAACGGAAATCCCTGCATATTCTCAATTGTTAACGTACATTGCCTCTCGCATGCGCGCTACGGAGTTAACATCTGTTTCTCCTAATTATACAACGGCGCATACGCCAACCCGGCCGGTCATGCGCAAATCTGCGTCACCTCAGTTGTCTTTGTCGAAACGTCACGCCTTGCTGGTCGAATCACACGACTTCGAGCAAAAGGATCCGGAAACACCTAGTTGCCATTTTTGCGATTCCAACGCGCATAATATTTTTACCTGTACTGACTTTTTATTACTGTCGCTCGACGAACGGTATCAAGCGATTTCGAACTCACGACGTTGTTTTGCTTGCTTTGGCAAACACAACCGCAGCAGCTGCAGATCCAAACGCTCTTGCAAAACCTGTGGAGCTAGAGAACATCACACTCTCCTTCATCGGGAACGAGTACCCGCTTCATCCAAACGATCGTCCGACTTCAATGAACGTCGCAGCTCAACACTCACTACACGTCGTACTTCTGACAGCGCAGCGAATCGTCTTCCTGCCAGTCGACATCCACTAACGCAAACGAGCAACTCGTCCAACGGAGCCACCAATCAACATTCTTTAAATCAACGATCAAGCGCTCAGCCATCTTCTTTGTCGCCGATGCGTGATCCTTCACCTGCATCCGCCCCAATTGTTGATAACTCGGACCGTACTACTCTCGCTTGTCAAACCGGCAACACCGCTATAATACTTGGCACTGCACTCCTACTCGTGCAAAACGAATCCAGCGATTACGTGAAGCTCCGAGCCGTTTTGGATTCTGGTTCTGAAACATGCCTAATAACGGAACGCGCCGCCAAGTCCATTAACGCTGTTATAACCCCCAGTCGTCAAAATCTGGTGGGAATAACTTCCACTTCAACGCCCACAAGGGAACAACTCAAATAAACGTGGCATCGCTAATCAGCAACAATTTTGAAACATCAATCTCTGCGCTGGTGGTAAATAAAATCACTAATAATTTACCTACCACTCGTATTTCGCACTCGGTGGTACAACAGTTCGCTAACAAGCAATTAGCCGACCCCGAATTTTATCGTCCGGCCCCAATCGACTTGCTATTGGGCGCCAGTGTTTTCGCTGACATCTTAGCTAACGAAGCGCACTCTTTCATACCGGGAACGCCCTCCGCCTTGTCAACAGTCTTCGGGTGGGTTTTATTTGGGCAAGTTCCAATACGTTCAACGTCAAGTCACGCTCATCAATCGAATTCGCTCTTCACTCAAGTTTCCGATGTTCAATCCGATCTTCAACGTTTCTGGGAGTCTGAAGAATTATCCGATCTTCCAGTCCCGCATCCAGATAACGACATCTGCGAAAATTTGTACAAAACAACCACAACTCGAGACCATCAAGGCCGATACACTGTAGCCTTGCCATTTCGATCTAACCACGCTCCACTAACGTCCAACCGTTCCATCGTAGCACGATCAGCTCTAAATTTTGCATCACGGGTTTCAATTCAACCCGCATTGTCCGAAAAATATCACAATTTCATGCTCGAATACCTCAACTTGAAGCATATGTCACTCGCATCCTCGCCGTCTTCCTACGTCATTCCGCACCACGGAGTCTTCAAAACTTCCGACCCCAACGGTAAAATACGAGTAGTGTTCAACGCATTATTTTCAGATTCTTCTGGTAATACGCTAAACGACGTCCTATTACCAGGACCTAAGCTGCAAAACGACATAGTCAACATATTGTTATCGTTCCGCGTGCATCGTTTTGTTATATGCACCGACATAAAAATGATGTACCGCCAAATCAACGTACGTGAATCTGATCGACAGTACCAGCACATATTTTACAAACCTGCCAACGACTCTACACTCCGAGAATACGAACTCAACACAGTTACTTTCGGGTTCGCGCCATCTGCTTATCTCGCTCAACGCACTCTCACGCAACTTGCCAACGATGAAGGCGGCAATTATCCTTTAGCCGCCTACGCAATACGTCACCATTCCTACGTGGACGACATCATCACTGGTGCATCCACGGTCGAGGAAACCAACGATTTGATCTCACAGCTTCTCGAATTATTCGCGCGTGGAGGATTCGAACTTCGAAAATGGTCTTCCAACTGCGCCTCATTTCTCGAACGTTTTCCGGACAGTTTTCTGGAATCATCGCTTGATTTTTCGCACGACTCATCTATAAAAATCTTGGGTCTTCAATGGTCACCCGCTCATGACGCCTACACATATCAGGTTGCCACCTTTAGCGGTACACCCACTAAACGATCCGTGCTTTCATATCTCGCTCGCATTTTTGATCCTATGGGTTTTCTCACCCCCACAACGTTTTGGATCAAAACTCTCATTAAAACTCTGTGGAACAACGCCTTCGCGTGGGACGATCCTTTACCTCAAGGACTCGTCAGTCAATGGCTTTCATTTGCAGACAAAATGCCATGTCTCAAATCACTCTCATTACCTCGACAAGTAACGACTCACGGAGCTACTTACCGCATATTAGGGTTCTGTGACGCCTCCGAAAAGGGCTACGCCGCCTGCGTTTATCTTCACGTTCAACATCTCAACACTGCCAATGTTCATTTGCTAAAAGCCAAAAGCCGTGTTTCTCCCTCCAAAACGATCGTTACGATACCACGCTTGGAACTGTGCGCTGCACTATTATTGGCACGCCTTTTCGCCTCTATTTCTGACTTCGCAAAGTCGCTCAACGTTTGCGAAACGCGACTACACTCCGATGCTACTATCGTTCTCTCATGGCTCAAAATGCCTCCGCACTTATTAAAAATTTACATCTCCAATCGAGTTTTGCGCATTCTTCAGCAAACCACCGTGGAAATGTGGTCTCACATCCCAACTAGTGAAAACGCTGTTGACATCGCTTCTCGAGGCTGCGCTCCAGACTGTCTTCTAAACAGCGACATCTGGTGGCACGGACCTTCTCGATATCTTACCATCGCATCCGCCTGGCCTGCCGTCAGCACGCCTCAGCTTCCGAACGATCAGCTCGACTTACGTCTAACGCAAATCACGCTCGTCGCCAATTTAAAAGCCGAATTGGACGACCAACTACTAACGAGGTTTTCCAACTACAACCGAATGCTTCGAGTCATCACCTACATGTTTCGCTTCTTCAAACGTCTTCAAAGCAAAACCAACAATTCGAATCGTTTCTCACCGCATCTGAGTTAAATCACGCTAAAATAGTCTGCATTAAACTCACTCAAGCAACGCACTTCTCGTCGCAACTAGCCGCTTGCGCCAAGGGTAAACCATTGGAATCATCCTTCGCCTCGCTCAAACCGTTCATAGACCAAGACGGAGCCCTCAGGGTGGGCGGTCGTCTATCTAACGCCAACGTCAACTTCAATCATCAGCATCCGTACTTGCTGCCCAAGCATTGTCACCTCACACACTTGGTTTGTGATTATTATCATCACATTTCTTTACATTCCGGACCTCGAACAACGCAGTCTCTCGTAACGCAGCAATTCTGGATTTTCTCCGCTCGCAGCGTCATCAGACAGCGCATACACCACTGCACCCGCTGCATTCGATTCAGCAAAACGACCATTCAACCGATTATGGCCGATCTTCCGTCATCCAGAGTTACTCCTTCTCGTCCGTTTCACTCGGTCGGCATCGACTACGCTGGTCCGTTCACAGTTAAGGTAAACTCACTCAGAAAATCCCCAACAACCAAGGGATACTTATGTTTGTTCGTCTGCATGTGCACCAAAGCTGACCATCTGGAGTTCGTCTCAGATCTCAGCACCAACGCCTTTCTCGCTGCCTTCGATCGCTTCACTTCACGCCGTGGACTTCCCGCACAGGTCTTCTCCGACAACGGAACCAATTTCGTCGGAGCCAAGAACGCCTTTCGTGACATCTACAACACAATCAAAACGTCTTCCTCGCAAATTGGCGCCAGTTTAGCCGCCAAAAACATCGAGTGGTATCTTAACCCACCTTCTGCGCCTAACTTTGGCGGTCTGTGGGAAGCAGCCGTCAAATCCGCCAAACATTGTTTGCATCGTCTTCTTCGTCAAACAATTCTCACCTACGAAGGATACGCCACGCTCTTCGCTCGTATCGAAGCCGTACTCAACAGCAGACCGCTACTGGATTTGTCTCCAGATCCGTCCGAACTCGAAAACTTTTTAACGCCTGGTCATTTTCTCATCGGAGCTCCTCTTTTACAACCTCCTGAGAAACCTATCGCTGAAAATACATCGCTCACATCCAAATGGTTGCTCTTAAAAAACTTAACTCAATCATTCTGGAAATCCTGGTCTCGTGATTATTTGCACACTCAGATACAACGCCATAAATGGACCAAAGTCGGCCAAAATGTCGCCGTAGGTCAAATTGTAATCGTTCGTCAACTGGACACCTTGCCATCTCAATGGCCTTTAGGTGTAATCGCCAAATTGTTTCCTGGTCGTGACAATGTCGTGCGCATCGTAAAACTTAAAACCTCTCATGGTAACTACATGCGCCCCGTATCATCGCTCATTCTTCTTCCAACGCACTAACTCGCCTTCTTTCGTCTTGGGACGACGTTAAACTCACCCCGCAGGACCTTCGCCTCCTGCGCTGTTCTTCTGCGTCTTGCTTGCCCTTTTGTCCGCAACGTTCGATCTTGTAGCGCACGTAATACTCGTACATCCTCTTGCCTTGTCTAATGGCAACTCAACGTTTTCTCAACGCCTTCGTCGCCGCTCAACGTCTTCTACCATTCTTCTTCTTGTTCGGCGCACACGATGCTGCGCTCGCTTCTCAACGCCTCCGGCAGCTGTTGCTCGTCCGGATCAACGCCTCAACGGAGTTTTCCATGCCTTCTCTTGGGTGGAGTCTCGTCTCATCTCGTCAACGCTCAGGGCCTCAAGCTGCCTTCGCCATGGATCAGTCTGTGAATTGATTCATATTCGTCTCGTCTCGTCTCGTCTCATCTCGTCAACGCTCAAGGCCTCAAGCTGCCTTCGCCATGGATCAGTCTGTGAATTGATTCATATTCTTCTCGTCTCGTTTCGTCTCATCTCTTCAACGTTCAGGGCTGTACGTAGCCTCCCACTCTGATTTGCTTGGAGTAATCAGAAACGTCTCGCTTCGCATCGTCGTCTTCTGCTCTCTTTTCAACGTTTTACTTGAAGTTCTTCTTTTTCGAAGACTTCGAGTCTCTCTTCGCCTCCGTCGTTTTTTCCGTCGTAAATGCTTTCAAGCCCTCGCTTGTGAGCACAGCAAAATTTCCGTTTTCTCGTGGGGCTCCCGTGTGAGTCCACTCAAGATGTTCCTCTCTTCTGGGCCGCTTCAGTCCGCGCACTGGAGACGCCACATCAAGATGTTCCGTTCTGCGCTTCTCATCGTCGCCTCGTCTTCGCTTCTGCTTCTTCAGCTTCGTCTACGATCTCTACGTCTTGTTCTAGCTCTCCTGCCTTTGGTGGGCGGAGATCTCTTCGATCGTCCGTTGTTTACTTTCGTCTTCTCGTCTTGCTTAAAAATCCTTTCCGCATTTTTAGGTGGGCAGGAAGTTCAGTATTACAATAAGTTCAAATACCCCGCGCCGTCGAATATTCTAGAATATGATTTTCCCGCTCGATTAAATCCCTAATATTGATTTCGTATTGATTACTGTACTAATTAGCTCAGCGCATGTGCGATTCTTGCTCACGTGGCCCGTTCTCCGCCAATAGCAAAATTCAACTAATTTCTTGCTCTCACTTCGCCATTGCTCCTTCCTTCCCGATTCTCTCTCACTGTAAGTCAAACTCTCGAACGTGCCGGTCGTGTAGCGCACCACGGTCTCAACGGACGCCGTCACGAGGCGTCAGTAACGCATAACGCTAGTCGCATTTCTCCAAGTGTTGTCACCGTATTTAAGCATGCCTTTACGGCCCCGGTTAACGTGCAATTCGAAGCCACGGGCTTACTGCAATTAGCTATTCAATTAATTTAACGGGCGTACATTCAATTAACGAACTTAGCAATTCATGTGTGAACTTGTAGCGGTATCCTACATTTTCCTAATGTGCCTTCCTAAACTCTATCAATGTTAAAACTGTTCGAACGATCTCAATGCTAAAGTGATTTGTGTAAACTCTTATGTGTGACTATTCAAACAGGCTTGCAGCCGTATTAAGTGTCAATTTCATCAGTGTGTGTAATAACGAACCGCCGCAGCAATCTACGCACTCAAAACTTGTAAGTACCGAGTTAATACATGATAGAGTTATCTTCCTTCTTATATTTTGTGTATTCAAACATCCTTACCATTGTACCTATAAATAACGAGCTAAGCTATACGCCTAATGTGCGCGTCGAAGCCACATCACGTCTTTATGTGTACAAGCTGTATTCGATCCAGCTAATTAACGTAATCAACCCCAAGGGATACAGGAGTTGTACTACCATTCAGCTACTGTATCCCACACTGGTTATACAATTTTAGAATTCAGTGACTGTAAATTTTAACTGTACAATATTCTCTTAGAACTTAATAATAATAATGGAAAATAATTTTGTAAAATATCCATAATCATAAGTATATATTGTAACTATTAACAAAACAAAAATATTGGATTTATTAAAAATGGGAATTGATATATTTTCATTAACAATTGTATTTTTGATATCATAACATTTATCCAGAAGCCTTTATCTCTGCGATATGTACAGAAATTAACATATTACTAGTGAGAATTTAACAGGTGAAAGTGTATTAAGTTATAATGCGAACGGTACAAAAGTCTTGAGTCATGAATTGCCCCTGACTCTTATCATTTAAGTAATATCTGATTACACAACTTTAACCTGAAAATATCTTATAAGTGCAAATATATAAGTATTTAAGTAAGAAAATAAATGACACTTATCTGCGTTACATAATATGTACATCCAGTTGTTTATTTCTTAGTAATTATGTTTAATAAAATATAATGTAAATAGTTATGGACTTTGTCAAATCTCAAACGAAGAGCGTTTACAACATACAATGAGTCTTTTTTTTCCTCTGCAAATCAACATTCTTCTGATAATGATAAACATTTAATAAATTAATATTTAAATGAACTTACTTAAAACGTGCTTTATATATTATTACAGATTCATAATCATTTTCAAAATAACTTTCAAATAATAAAATAACTCATTTCATAAAATATCAAATTAAAATAAAATAAGAAATATCGATTTATAAATTTTTCCGGTTGAACTGATATACCCCCTCCCTAAAAAAAGGGTCACAGCATAAACGTAAAAGGGATTTTATTTGCGATGTTAAATAGAAAAAAGGTGTAGCAAATTATGTAAGTAATTTTTGGTAAAGACAATTTCAAAAACTATCATTAAATAATAAAAAATATTTAAATTATGCTGTCTCAAATTTTAGTTTGCTTCTCCCGAAAAATTACAATTATCAAGTTAAGACCTTCTTACCTATCACTACAGAAAATTACTAATTAAAAAGAAATAAAAAAATTCTATGACGTTAATATAAGGCTGGTTTCAACCTCTAGAGCCTCTAGGTAATAAAAAGAGTCAGGTGGTTTACAAATATGCCTTTCTCACTGACTGGAAATGTACGCTTATCAGCTTGCCAGGTTTTGGAAACGCACCTATTTTCCACCCTGCAAATGACATCTTCACTCCGTTCACCACAGGGTCCGTCTATATAATTAAATTCATTACTCTCAGAGAAGATAACTCTGACTAGTGTCTTATACATCTCTACCTCTTCTGCCCATGTGCTAAAAAGCAGAAATATTTTTTTGTAGCCCTGGGACTAGCAGATCGATTGAAAATAATTTAACATTCCACTTACCTGTTATGGGCCTTAATTCAATATTATAGAGAATGATAACAAGAAATAAATAAATAAAAACACAAAAAGGGCATCATTTGATATTTCTAACGTGTACACATATATACCTATAAAACAAATAATAGATATAATAGACTAAATTAAAGAATAGTGGTGTAACACAATGATGTAATAAGGGGAACTATATTTTTTCCATTTGTAGTTACAGTTAATATTTTATTACAGATATCCTAAGCTCAAATTAAGTAACTTTTCTTAAAAAAAAAGTTTACGAAATGATAAAACCACCGTGAAAATAGGGTTTGAGTGAAGAGTTAGGGGTTTACGAGAAAGCAAATATTTTGGCCAGTTGTTGTGATATCTAACTGATTTATTTTTAATGAAAGAAATGTTCATTCCATGATCTGTATTATTGTTTTCTTAATTTTAACCGAAAAAATAATGTTTATAGTCTACGTAAAAATTTGTACAGTTAACTTCATTAACGTATTTTTAATCAATTTCCAATTGGACATTGGTTTTTGCAGAACACTAAATACTCTAGATCATAGATCTGTGGAAATCCTAAGTATGTTTAAAAAAGTAATGATTTCTTATAATCCTTGTAATTATAATGTGAAGTTATTTACTTTCTAACGCTAGGACAATTTAAAGAAATTAAATTTACGAAAAACTGAAGTTATATAGTATAATTATAACCTTATTGTAGCCTAACCTAACCTATTGTATAATTATAATGTTGTAATATTATAACCTCCACAACGTACTTGCTTTGCCTACAGAAAAGAGCCAAAAACCGTTGTAAAAACTATGCATAATTACACGTCATAATAAATATAACTAAACAATTAATTAAAAAAAGAAATAACCTTCTACGAGTTTTTTATCAGATACAGTAGACTTCCAATAGTCTAGCATCCAATGGTCCGGAGCGTCGGATAGTCCGGCACAATCATGCATACTTACTTACATAATTTATTTGTTTTACGTTACTGCACTACGGGCGGAAACGTGCTTGTTCGTTGTGGTTCGGCAATGCAGATGGCCTACTAGATTTTAGTAGAAGATTTTTTTAAATGAGACGTAAATTTACAAATTACAGTAGGACTGAACTAAACTCTAATATTCTGTACTGTTTTTCAATTAAAAGTTTACTGTAGGCCTCCTGTAGTTATGTCTGTGTATTGCTGTACTGTACTGTACTGTACGATTTAAAATGCAGTATATAATAAAAAATAAGTTTTGTTTTGTACTGCACCATGATTTCCTGGTGTCCTGGTAAGACACACCACTGTATTTGCAATATAACATCATGTTACACCTGTATTCGCTTTATCAATTATTCACCAATCACTCACGGTACCGCCTGATGATCCGGCACTTCCGATAATCCGGTACCGGAAAAGTCCCGAACGTGCTGGATTGTCGGAAGCCTACTGTATAATTTTCGTAAGTCATTGTTTTTACTACTGTTTAGGCGAAATTTTACTTCTCTCATACATGATTAACAAAGCCTATTTTCTGAGTTACTACGTAACGCATTTTGAATATAAAATAATCATTAAATTCAGAACATTTCAAGCTATTAGAAATTGCACAAAATTATTCTTATAATATTTTTATTACCTTTGTTGATGAGGGAGGACCCCCTTTTAAAATTGGTACAATAATAAGAAAATATAGCTAACCAAAATTATTGAACGAAATGAAAGATTAGCTATGGGTTCCCCATTATCTTCCATAAATGAAAATTACATCCAGGAATTTGAAAATATTAATTGTAAAGAGTAACACATCATAGACGATATTTTACTAAGGGTAAGTAAGATATGTAGATGGCATATATCGATAAATTTACAGTGAACAAAAACATAATGAATATGATAGCGTAAGTAAAAATCTGGTGTGAAACACAGACATGACTTTCTTTTGCCAAGCTGCATTATGAAAAATATAATCTATGTTAAATCATCATAAATTACTCAAGCGTCGGTGACTTATCAAAAAGAGTTGTACAAAATTTTGTGACCATCTACCTACTAAGTACCTCGTTATTGGATTTTCTTCCATTGTGAAAAATAGTATACCATTCGGTACCGGGGGCAATTATGTACCCACTCGTTGTAGGGATAGAGAAGGAGTATAATTATATTGAAGGTGACAATAAGGTGATTATGTATAAATTTTTTTTCTCTTTATTTTTTTATTTACAACTGTAAAATTTTACAACAAGCAAACGTGATGATTATGATAATAATGTAAATGACATGATAGGCATGAGAGGGGTAGGGCCCCCATTGGTGCCTCCCCAAGAATGAAATTTGTATATAAAATTAGCAGGTCTCTACTCGAGCGTCTTTTAAGGCGTCTAGGGGGATTATCAGGTAAATGGATGGTGGAAAGTGAACGCACCAGGGGGTTCTCGTGTTCGTGTGACTTGTCGTGAAAGCGTTTGTATAGGTATTCAATGGAATTTTGTAAAAGTGGTGTTTTCAAATCTGTATGTAAGGTTTTGTTGCTAACGTAAAGAGGTGCATTTGCTATAAGGCGTAATGTTTTTGACTGGAATGCTTGAATTCGTTGCAAGTTAGAGGGTTTGGTTGAACTGTAAATTTGGGACCCGTAGGTTCACATAGGTTTCAAGAGAGAACAATATATGCGTAATTTTTGTGCCATTGGTAATTTTGATCGTTTGTGAAGTAGGGAATATAGAAGTTTAAGACAAGAATTCAGTAATAAACGTTTCCGTTTGATATGTGTGCTCCAAGTTAGTTGTTTATCAAAAGTCAGACCGAGATACTTGACCGTATCTGTTTTTGTGAGAGGTTCATTGTCTATGTATACTGGTGGGCAATCACTATGACGGAGTGTGAAAGTTACGTGAAGGGATTTTGCCGTATTAAGTTTTATTTTCCATGTTTTCCACCATTCGTGTAAAAGATTGAGATGATGTTGGAGTGTTAGTGAAGCGTGTATAGAGTTTTGGTCTCGGGCTAATATCGCTGTGTCGTCAGCGTAGGTAGCAGTGTATAAAATAAAAATAAATTTTTTTACGATAGTCTCGTTATTTAATAGCCGCACCTCGTATTTTATTTTTTAATTGCTACTTTTAAAGTGAAAAGTATTTCCGATATGTTGTCTTCGTTTCCCCATTGTGGTACGTAAAACATTTTTGTTATTATGATTAGTGGCTAACTCTGAAAACTTTTAGCAAAGTTGTGACTTTGGTCTTGGTTTAACTAACCTGTCTTATGAATTTGTAATGATTAAAATAGTTTTATGGATATCGTTTTGATGTCTTCCGTATTGGTGTTTTTACAAGTCAAATTCATTTATTTGTTAAAATTTGTATTGAGATATGTTTAATTGTAAATGTAACTTCTGCGTAGTTATGTTTGTTAAGAATTTTCTGGTAGTTTAAACGACTTGTTTTAAACATGCTTGAACTATATTGTTACATAAAACTTGCAATTTGTTAATTCCTTACAAAGCATGAATATGTATTTGTATATCCGGTCACTTTTGCTAAGATTATTATTACTATTATTATTATTATTTTATATTTTATTTTGTAAAATTTATTGTAAATTTGTTTGGTACAACTCTTAAAGTTGTATTTTTTTAAAATGGTGTTACTCGCCACAACCTAATTGTACTTGGTTCTGATCTTCGTGGGGTTTTGGTTATTTGTCTAGGGTCGCAGTACCCGGATCCCAGTACCCGGTTTTGCTGTTTACTGATCCAATACCCTAGCTATATGCCCGCAAGGTGATGTTCCTGGATTTAAGAGATTCCTGGCGTTTGATTTTGGACGTTGTCCGGAAATTCTACTACGAGGCTTTGGATACGATAAGTGGAAGGATATAGCTACTGTTGTTCTGGGTTTTTAGCCTGGTACTTCAACAGGATCTTTGTTAGCTATTTTTTGGTATGTCTCTTTTGATTTATATTATGGGTGACGCAAACTTTTCAACTTAAAACTACTTGTGAGATGATGTCTGTGGGGGTTTGGACCTGAGTTCGTTATGATTATTCTGGACTAATCACCTTCTGTCTTTTATTTATTTTTTTAACTAACCCTATTTACTTGTATTGATTGTTTGTTTTACTGACCAGTGTAAAAAAATTGAATTCATTGTTAATCTAACACTTAAATATGGGTCGACCCGTATAATATATTTTACTTACCAGTACTTGCAATTTTTGGATTATTATTATTATTAAAAGATTTGTTATTTGCTTAGTGTGTATGCTGTGGGTTAGTTGATACAAAATATTAAACGTATTTTCAAAATATTCTAAAAGGTTTTCAAATAATTTAATCGAATTCTAAATATTTTGTTTTTTTTTTTAAATTTTCTAGTATTTAATTGTGTTTGACCTTTGTTAAACGCATAATACTTTGTTTAACTTTATGATTATGAATGGCAAAACTTAAATGTAGCCATATTTTAAAATAAATTTAAATTCCTTTGATAATTTCTGAATTGATGTTTGTTATTTGGTCTGTAATAGACGTATTGTTGTATTTTATTAATTTTTTTGTGGGTAAACGCTCCGACGAATTGATAATTAAAATTTGTAACCGTTATTTAAATTCTAATTATACTCGTATTATTTACTTTTAAAATATATTTTTGTCTTTATTTATCATAGCAACAACTACAATTTTTCTGGTTTTTCGTTCCCCCTTTGACCAACTTCGCGCCCCTATGTGTGCGTACGCATGAGAAGAGGCGTAACAATAACTCTCAAAATTATTCAACTACAATATAGGGTTCTAAATTTCCTTGCTCCTCCATTAGAAACTAATCATTCTAGTGAAATGTTTTTCGATATCAGTCAAGCTTTTGATCGAGTATGGATTTTTTTTTTGTAATCCCAAATGTGTGTACGTTGCAATCTGTTCAATTCAGAACAATAAGCAACCCCATGACCCAATGAAATGAGGATGATATGTATGATATGAAAATGAGGTGTAGTCTTGTACAGACTCAGGCCGACCATTCCTGAGAGAGTATGGATTGAAGGATTATTATTAAAACTTCGCTTTTTGCCTTTCACCTACCGTCTTAAATTAAATTCGTTTCTCACGGATCGATGTTTTTGCGTATCTCAAGGTAATGCAAGGTCTAGTCATTACAAAAGTTTTACAGGAGTTCCACAGGGGGTCTATCCTTGCATCTCTCTTATTTTAATATTTGTGCATCTGACATACCGACTTGCGGAATAACAATACGTAGATGAGACTGTTGTTATAGCAACTTAATAAAATTGCAGAGAAACTACCAAAAATTTACAACACCACGTGAACATTTTTTATATCTTGTTCAATAATCTGCGTGTAAAGGTAGTTGATAGAAAAACAATATAGAGTACTTTTACGCTGATGAAATAACCCTGTCCCTCTGTTTTTTTTGCGTGGCCAAACGCTTCCGCAAACAGATTCAGTTTAATACCTCGGCCTGTACATCGACAGACGCTTGACCGGAAATAGACATGTTCAAAAATAAGGCAGACTCTGGATGAAAAACGAAAACCACTATTTTTCTTGATACAAAACTCCCACTTCACTTAAAGCAACAGGCATAGCCTATAACTCTTTTCTGATACCAATTAGAACTTATGGTCGCTGAATTTACGAGCAGCAAAACATTCTACACTACAAAGAATTTAACGATTTTAGTCTAGTTTACTTAGACAAATAACTGACGCACCCTTCTAAATTACATTACATATTGTTCATCGATTAACGAGTTTCATACACTAACGACACATTTTATCACATCTGTTCACAGATAAAACGTATACTTGAGTATCATAAAAAAATTTGCTATTAGAGCGATGATATCCCTTAACTTACCCGAAAATCTTTAACGCAGGCTGAAACAATAAAGTAGTAGAGATATCATAGTGCAGTTGTAATTATATAAATTTGTTATTAAAAATTAATCCACCGTTGAAGTGGATTATTGAGTAAAGATCTCCTTAATGCCATAACGCAAATTTCATCGCAAACTGTCGTAACTCAAGAAAGTTAATTTTTTATAAGAGCAAAAAGAAATTATGCATTTTTTAAGTGTTTGTTTTACTATTACTTTGTGCTGTGTGAGCGGTACAAAGTTTTTATTTGTGTGATCTATACATATGAAATTTTTTAAGAGTTTTGGTATTATACCAGATGAAAAACAGTAGATGAAAAATTAAGAAAAGTTTATCATTCTTGATAAAATTGGGTGAACCCACCTTTTTAAGTTGTTTTACTTTTCTTCGTAAATTATTTATACCATCTTATTTACGTCTGGTCTTTAGTTAGTCATTTTGAAGTGCACCTTGTTAATTGCAATTATAATTACAATATAGAAGCAGCAATAACTAATTATTGCTTCAGCAAGTAGGATTTTTAAAAACTGCAATGTGAAGTTCATGACAGCCCTACCATTGGTGTCAAGTAGGCTATTCGAATAGGTTTGTAAAAAGTATCAACATAGTTAATTTAAATAATTATTTTTAATACCTATTATTTTAATAAAAATATGGATCTTTTTAAAGTGGTTGTTACAAATTAATAAGCAGTACATGGTAGTAATTAATTGAAAGAAACAAATTTTTAATTAGAAAAAATGTTTACAAAATAAAGGATCCCACACACCGGAGCGAAACTTAGCTAACGTAGCGGCAGCAACAATTTCGCGTTGACTGCGGCAGCGGAATACGCGTTACCCCTCGGACCGGCGCGGTAAACCGGAACAATATATAAAACGGTTCTGTAGTGAGGAAGTAAGAAAGTTAATGAAAAATTGCCCATAAAAGAAATAACTACGAGTTCATACAAAAAATCTAGTGTGAAATACATACAACTTTCTCTTGCCAATACAAATAAATAACAATAAAACTTAACATTAGTAATAAAACATTAGAAATAAACAAAAAATCTAACATCAATAAACATAACCTAATTTTAATCATGAGTGAAAGAGGCAAAATGAAAATCAACCTCTCTTTGACTTAAAAATACGGAAATTACTCCTTCACGCAAAACTAGGCTCTGTAGAGCTAAATGCTCTAAATAAAAATTGTAGATGTTTTAATTTCCTACAAAATTTTATTATATACACTTTTGTCACAAGTACATAATACTAAGGCTAAAATTAAAAAAAAAATCAAATTTTTTTACACATTTTCGTGAAAAATCACAGAAAATCGGTAATTACCACTAAACTAAGCATTGCACAAAACAGCGTTTGAACAAAAGTTATAGGATTTTAAGTTTTCTGCAACTTTTATTATATACATCTCTAAAATGCATATTAAGGCCGTAATCTTAACACAATTTTTTACAAGCAAACAGTCTCCGCAGGAATTTCAGCGGACATGGCGCCTACCCTATCTTGTAGAGCATAAAAATTTTTGTAAATGAAATGATTAAAAAAAATCGTACGAGCCGTTTTTGAGAAAACCGCAAAAAGTGAAAAATGACACAAATGAACTACTACTTCCGGTTGACCGATATTGATAAAAATGTTCTTGTCGGGTCCGGTACTAGTATCTGACTTAAGTGCAAGTTCAAGTTTGTACGATGTTCCGTTCTTGAAATATTCTCTTCACACACACACACACACACACACACACACACACACACACACACATACACGCGCGCGCACACACACACACGCGTGCGCGCGCGCATACGCAGACTAATCGCTAAAAATATGTTTATTGGGTTCAGTGGGTCTGAAAACGTGTAGATCAGGTGAAAACTCGATTTCGAAAAATCGACATGAAAACAATACTTTCCTTACATATAGGCAAGAGAACGTAAAAACCTACAACTTTTATTTGTAATATAATTCTCTAGTACAGAGCCTAGTTTAGAGGTAATAACTGATTTTTCGTATTACTAAGTTCTAGAGAGATCGATTTTAATTTTGCGTCATTCGCTCTTGATTAAAGTTAGGTTATGTTTTTATTTCTATATTCTTTAATCATGATTAAACATAGATTATAATTTTCATTATTTACATTGGCAAGAGAAAGTCATGTGAGTGTTTCACACCAGATTTTGAATGGATAACTTTGTTTTTGTACCTATGTAATGTTTAAATATTAAATAAAAAATTAATATAGAATTAATAATTGCATCAGTTCTGTTAACAAACCATTCAATCCTATACAAAAATAATGTCTAATTCTATGCGGTAACAATATCTACAATGCAGTTTGGTGAAAGGTAAAGAAAATTTGAACTTGAAAACCTCATTTTCTCGAAATTAAATGAGATGGACATTATTCTTCTAATAATTTTCCTGTATCTTCCTAATTCAGTCTCTGACATTTTGGTACTTTCCGGATTCACTGTTGTTGCGAAGAAAACGCTGTCGACTGCGAACTGAATTGCAGCGAATAAAAACGCGGCACATTTGCGCGAAATCTTCCTCGAGGTCACGCTGGTGTGGCTGGCTCGTATGCCGCCATTACAAGAAACAACAGCTGTCGCTTACACAACGAGTATTTCGCTACATCAGCGAATATTTCGCACCAGTGTGTGGTATCTTTTATTCGCTGCGAACTAAATTCGCAGCGAATGAAAACAAAGCACATCCGCGCGAAATCTGCGCTGGTGTGGGCTGGCTCGTCAGTCGTCATTACTACTCGTATAAATAGCCGTCGCGTACACAACGAATGTTTCGCTACTGCTGCGAATATTTCGCACCAGTGAGTAGAATCCTTAAAATAAACTAGACATTTTAAGAAATACAAAAAGAACAATAATTATTTTTTTAATTACTAAGAATTACAACAAACAAGGAATAATAGTAGTTATAAAAATTACAAAGATATAAAAATCACCATGACCACCATTTATGACAAATAAATAAAATTATGATTTTTTTCTGTATTAAAAGTTTTTGAACACCACAAATTGGTACCTTCGATAGGCTATATTCTTTTGATGTTTGATTTCTTAGATAATGACTTTTGACCCTGGGTATGTAAAAGATGTGTTCTCTTACTTTTCTTTTGTCATCTTTCACTTTAAAGTGTCTACGGTGTTTTTCTCTCTTGTCTTCTTCAACCGTAACATTTTCAGTTTTATTTATTACGGTGTTAATTACTTGGTCATTTATGTAAATGTCAATTTAATAAAAAAAGATTTACAAATTATAAGTTTTTCTTCTTTAACCGTAAAATAAAAGGCATTGTTCAGCTTTCTAGGTTTATTATAATTTCTAACATAACGATATTTTTAGGCTCCACTAATTTTATGTTATCTTTTTTTTATTAATGTCAGTTAAACTGTAGGCCTAGTATTCATCAAAAATTAATTATTATTCTGTCATCATCCGTAATGCGACGACATTTTTAAACCTTATTTTTTCGCCGCAGCGTTTTTTAATGCTTTTTACCGGAATTATTAATTTATTTTTCCCTGCAGATGTACATATTCTTGACCTGTGTTTCGTAACATTTTTGACTTTACTTTCATCCAGTTAGATTGTCTACGAATTCTTCGTCTGGAAGTTATTTTGGCAACATCACGAGAACGAATTTTTTTCTCTTCTTTCCACCTGACTTTCTCCATGGATATCTGGGGTATTTTGGTGACCATTAGCTACCTCATTTATCACAACTTCATTTCCGATGGTAGTATTATCATTCTCAGAGCTGGACAATGTTGATTAATTTGGGTCTTGATCTGTGTCATCATCGCAGAATTCATATCGTTTTGAGGATCAATTATCGGTTCAGATTCGTGTCGTGGTGGAGTACTTGAATTTTCCACAATCGTCTCACTACGCTTCTGTGGGCTTTGCAAGTCATGACCAGTCGCTAAAGAAACCAAATGTCGACCTCTGGATTCCATCACTGTAACTAAAAGAAACAAAATAGTGGTCGACTAATGTGGAAATAAATAAATTATTTACAAAATTTAATTTTGTAAATTTAATTTAAGTTTTCTTCATTTTATATCGAGACAAGTAAAAGAAATAAAGCGTTAAGACTGATTTCATGCAGAGGAAGGTCGTTACAAAAAGTTTAGCTCACGCTAATACCACTTAAACTGAATTTGGAAAAACCAGATTTTTTAAAATATTAAGGACGCCTCAGATAGAAAATGTTAGCATAAGCTTTTTTGTTGGGCGTACGCCACAACCGAATACGCCGTTAATGGATTTTTGACAATTTTTGTGTGCCAGGAAAACCTAGAAACAACATTTAGCAATGTACTTTAGAAGTGAAAATTTTTTGTTCTTACCTAGTACGAGAATCGGAGAAAAACAAATTCTAAGACAGTTTTTGTTCGTCTGGTGATAAAACCCCAGAAAAAATCCTAAACCCTAAACTTTTGTACTGAGTTGTGTGGTAGTGACATTTTAAGCTCTAATACAGTGTTTTGGACGTAGAATTTTCATATATTACCTTTTCTTCTACGGCCCGCAAAGACTACAAAAATTACGTAAATATACTACACTACGTTAACTGTATAGCAGATAAGACTCATATGACGAAAAACCTACTTTTTTGGCAAATTTTGAAATTTCTGCACACCATGGAATTTGCTTGTTAAATACACAACACCTTGAACACTTAAATTTCTGATATACCTAACCCTTCTGATGTGGCCAATTTCACCTTATGGTAGAGTCGTTCGCTGCTTGCATGCATTTCTAAGTATCTGATCCTCTTAACCCCACAGCGAGGCGCGGGGCTGCGGAGAAGCGCCCGTGGAGTAGCGAGTAAACGATGAACTTTACATATAAGTTATAAGAGATTTAAGAGAAAGTTTTTTTTGCTATTTTGCCAAAACTTAGTCTACGATTATTTTTTAAATCAGTTCATTACCAGATTTTTTATGCTTTACAGCTTTAAGTGCCATTCCTGTTGAAATTCTTGGGCAGGCTCATGGTAAAAAATTGTTTTTTTTTAAGATTGCCACCTTAATTTGCGATTTAGGGCAAAACTACATGGAACAAAACTAAATCAACTAAACTAAAACCCTACAACTTTTACTTTTTAGCATTCTTTCCTACAACGTTTAGTTGATCGTTAATTAGTGACTTTCTGTATTTTTCTTATCAAAATCGGTAAAAATGGGATGTTTATGATAATTCGGCCTTAGTATCTATTAAACGACAAAGTGTATAAATCAAAGTTATAGAAAACTAAAAAATGCGGTGGCGTGTGTTGAATAAGTATAGTAAACTGCGATGAATGAGATATTTTAAATAGGAGTTCTAAGAAACAAAATTTAGTAGAAAATTAGTTATTTTGTGTTTGTCTAAAATGTTCCAGAGTAACGGCAAAGGATCTTGAATGTTTCGGAAACTATTAGACTTTAGCGCCTCTGTGATAGGAAGTCATCACCTGAATCGTGAATGGCAGAGTACGGCCGTTCGAAATAGTGTCTGAATTTTTACATTTGTCATGATCTCAGAAAATCTACTACATGATTTTAACTATTTCAAATATCAATTTTATTTGAAAACATCACTGGATTCAGCAAAAAATTGTACATAAGTAAGACATGTATTTGACAAACACAAAGAAAGTAAATAGGCCTACTAATAGAAATACACTAATTGAATAATATTATAACTCAAATTTTAACCAACTTTAATTGCAATTTTCCGAAAACAAGTATTTTTTAAAATTAATTTTAAGGATTCTGTAACTTAGAACTCTTGTTTGTCATATATCTCTTTGTTGGATTTATACTACATAATTATGACTTTGTTGAATATATCTTACGATTAACAGTGTCAATTTCAAAAATATTAGAATGAGTAGCGTGATTCACCGCCCAATCTCCGTTAAACTAGAGGTAAGATGGCCGCCGTGTAGTATTTCTTTATTTATCACATGTTCAATTTGAAATTGTAAAGTTTGATAACAAAATTTGTCTATACTCCACCGTAACTAAAACAGATGTGTTTTATTATTATTGTTAATTTATTTATTTAAAGTCGCATCAACTGCTTGGTCATTGGCGACTATGGTGGATTGTGTAACATTTACTGTGGGATTTGACACGTGAAAATTTCCAAACCCCGGCCGGGAATCGAACCCGGGACCTCGGCGTGGCAGGCCAATGCGCTAACCACTACGCTACGGAGGCGGCCAGATGTGTTTTAGTAACCGAGAAATATTCGTTGTTTTTCTTCTTGACATGTATTCAATTAATATCTGAGTACAATTATTTGTTAAGACTTAAGTATTTAATATTTTTAATATTAATAAAATAATATTTTACTAACAAAATTTACATAAACAAATTTATAATAAATTTGAGTTTTAATGTACCACTTATAACTTGCAACAATTGGGCCTGAACATGTGTATTTTATTTCCGATAAACATTCGATTTTGAAATTCCGACATGGAAACATGTAAGATTGCAGCCAATTTTCTTTTTAATTTACTACAAAACTATATAGGCCTATATGGTCAACGTTATAGAAAAAAAAATTTAACTTATATTTCTTTTCGTTTTTTAAAGTCTATACAGTGATTGATTTTCATTTAGCGTCATTCACTGATGATAAAATTTTGGTTATGTTTTTCATTTTTAACATTGTTTACTAATTATAAAATATAATTTATATTTTCATTATTTAGATTGGCTACAGAAAATAGTGTGAGTGTTTCACACCCAAATTTTGATACAATGCAATGACTAAACCAATAAAAATTTAAAAATCTGAAAAATTACTTGAATTTTACTTCAATTCCTTTCTTCCAATCAACTTCAACCTCATCTCCAATGGAGTGATGTTGAAGTTAATTGGGAAAAAAATCTCAAAATATCAGAGGCAACCAGTATAGGAAAGGAATAGAGAAACTAGCAAAACTCACTGATGGAAATTAGGTACTTATATTTACCTTATTATTTATATTAGGTACTACTTAATTTGATGAAAATGGTTTATTTTTTTAGATTTTTACTTCCCTTAGCATTATTTCAATTACTAATGCAATTTGAACGGTACAGGGGAAAAAGAGGATGTCAAAAGAAATTAAACATTTGTAACACCATCAGGTAGCAGCTGTTTCGAACTAAAATGCAGTATTCGTAGCGACCAATAAGTAGTACAGTCATGAAATAAACTAATAAAGATTTTCTATAGGCCTACAGGCAAAGGAAGAGGAATGTCCATGCATCACAGGGTAAGAAAAAGGATAGTCATAGTGTCACCAAAGATAAGTACCCTTGTTTGCTTCTATTCCCGCCTGTTTTCTATTTACCTAACAGTTGGTGAGCCTTAGGAACCAAGTGTTTTTGATGTGGCCGTTACTCGGCCAATATGAAATGTGGGGCGTGCAGCGGGTACAATCCCCTCCTCGTCTCATAGCATTTTACTATCAGTCTGTTCCAAATTGAAATTGAATGTAAGAGATTACCTCCAACGAGTGACATTCGCACAAAGTTTGCGTGCTCTTTTTGAACAGAATGAAAACATGTTGGTGGCGAGACCCATTTCCACCTTAATGGGGCCGTCAGCAGACAAAATAATCAGTATCGGGCTGGGAAAAATCCGCGACAATTTCACGAATAACCACTGCATAACCCCAAAGTACGGGTTGGTGCGCGATAGGAAAATCGGCGTCATTGGACAATACGTTTTTTTAAGAAATTGGGTTACCGTTACAGTAGCGTCTGAGCGTTACATTAATATGGTCAACACTTTTCTCATATATGAATGACTAAGAAAACGTTTAGTTCATGAACATTAATGGTTTCAACAAGATGGGGATACGCCACACACCACCAGAGCAACCATGGCTGTTCTTTGCAATCTGTTTCTTAAACATCTCATTTCAAGATTTGGCGACGTTTCATGGCATCCATGGTCACATGACCTATCCACATATGATTTATTTTTATGGGGATACCTTAAGTCACGTATCTACGAGGGCAAGCCTTTGTCGCCGAATGCCCTACCAATATTAGCGCCTGCATACGGTCCCACTATCTATCTGCCTCTCATCATGCGGTCTTGGGTTCGAATCCCATTCAGGCACGGCATTTTTTCATACGTTACAAAAAATCATTTCATCATTCACCGTCTACATTAGCAGTAATTGCAGAACAGTCAGACGTTAAACCAAAAAAAAAAAAAAAAGCCTGGCGCGCGGAGCGCTACAGACGCGCAGAGTCAGCAGTGCCTCCCCTCCACTATGAAGTGGACTCACCGGAGGGGGATTTAAGCGGCAGCACTGGCCCTTCGAGGCACTTACTCCAGTCAACTCTCAACCGGAGAAGAACAAGAAAGAAGAGCTCCCGACTGAAGAAGAGCCCAGCCGAGATCAGACGCACCATCCCTGTTTTAAGCTAACGGCGGCGCACACGCATTCCCGCACCGGCCAGTCTTCGCAAATCCGGAGGGAACCACCTCGGCTGCGCTATCAACAGACGGCCTACGCCGACCCGAAACTGGGGGCCACCACTGACACGCCACAGTGGGGACCCAACTGCCGTTGAGGGAAGGCTAAGCCTGAACTCGGAAGCCGAGCCGTCACTCTTCGGGCTCTGCTACCAACACGCTGGTTCCCCACTTCCGACCACCAACAACGGCCCTTTTCAGGGCCACCAGTACAATTAAACGGCCCTTTTTAGGGCCAAGAACTTTATGAGCAAGGTTTCGCCACCTGTCGTCGGCCCCGGTGAGCAACACCTTGTACTTAAGATGAATTAAAGGAAGCGATCCGAACTGCTGAAAAGAGTTGAGGCCAATAATCTTGACCGACTTTAACAATTTATCAGCAAAAACTGACATCCCATGCCGGAGGTTGTTTTCCGTTCAAGAATAAATTATTAAAACTAAAACGCTATGTTCTTATGTGCAATGTTACGTTAATAAATTTTACTTAAATCATAAACTAACGATTTCATTATTATTTCAAAACCGCTTGATTCCCGTGACTCAACCTGTATTACAAAAATGCATGATTTATATATTGAAAAGTATAAAAATAAGCCAGTATCTTATGAAACCTATAGAACAATATTATACTCTGAATTTTACATTTCATTGGGGTACCCGAGAATGGGTATACTTGTAGCACCTGTGACGAATTTGCTGTAAAGACAAGTAATCTTCAACTGGAGAGAGTAAGTTGTCTACAAAGAGTGAAGGTTGTGAGTTAAAAAAGCTCTATGAAGAAATTAAAAAAAATTGAAGCTCAGCATGTTTTACATAAAAGGATAGCAGAAGAGCTGTTTTATACTAAAATGAGAATTGCTAAAATTTCTAGTCGAACAGATGAAAATAAAGAAGCCATCTGCATGGATTTTATGGAAAACAGTGTGTTTTATGTCTACCCAGCAACTATCGGGAAAAAGGATCAGATGACGTATTTTCTATGCTTCATTATTTTGTTTACAACTATTTAGACATTAAAGTTTGACAATTTTTCGTATTTTGTGATTCAAGTGGAGGACAAAATAGGAACTTTACTTTGTTTTGTTTCCTCCACAATCTCGTCTTTGAAGAAAGAAGATTCGATGACGTTGAAGTGACGTTTCCTCTCAGAGAGCATTCGTACATGGAAAATAATAATAAAATGGGCCTATTTAATCAAAAATTTAGAACAGAACTTCCAAGTGATTGGGTAGAAGGTTTTAGATCCACTCGAGAAAAGCTTTCGTTCATGGGCAAAATTTTTTCAACCACCGCGCATTAAGCAACGTCCTTTCAAATCTCGTCTAGTCAAAGAGATCGTACAAGGAACAGCTGGTTTCTTTTATGCCTAATTTGGGTAGGTTCTAATCGTTTCAATCTAAGAAAAATAAGCAACTCCATGACCCAATGAGATGAGGATGATATATTGTATGACGTGGGAAATAGGCGTAGTCTTGAACAGACTCAGGCTGACCATTCCTGAGAGAGAATCTGTATTGAACCACAACCATCAAAGTTCATTGGTAACCACTGTCTAGTACCCAAATCTGTTAAAAAGTAACTATACTACAAGAGGTTTCATATGAATCGTCAACGAGATGGGAGAATGTAATCTGTGAAAACATTGTTTACAAACAAAACACGTGTAAATTAAGCCTATGTAGGCTACACCTGCGTCGTTTTCGTGTATTGCGATATTTTTTAATACTATTTTTACATATTATTCATATATTTTTTATTATTATTTACCTATTAATTTAGATTACTTTAAATTTATTTCTGTTGTTGTTGTCGTTTAGGTCATGAACCGAAGGAAAGTTTTCAACCTCTAGAGGTTTTACTAAGTAATTCTAAAACGACGAGTGAGGTGGCTTAACATGCCTTGCTCACTGAGTGGAAAAGTATGCTTATCACCATGTCAGGCCCTCTGAAGGGCATCTACTCTCAACCCTGCAAATAACACCTTCCCTTCTTTCACCAGGGTCTGGCTATATAATGAAATTTACTACTCAGAGAAGATAACTGTAACTAGTGTCTTTTACACCTCTTCCTCTTCTGTTCTTAAATGGTTCATTCATGTAATTGGCCAAGCGTGTGATAAGAAACAGAACTATTTTTTGTAGCCCTGGAACTAGCTGATCACAGTGCAAATAATTTAACAGTCCACCTCCCTTTTATGGGAAAAAATAATTAATAAATAATTAAAAATGTATCCGCATCATAATTACATTACACAATGAAAGGTCACAATGGAAAATTGAGTCCATCAAAAATCGATTAGACAAAAATACTAAAGGTCAGCTGGTATTGTACATGCCATGACTTTTTTTTATTGAGTGATAATGCCTACATAAACCTTAGGTTTGTGCGTAGGTAATGATATGAGGTGATGTACAGATGAAAAAATGCCAGACGTGACCGGGAATCGAACCCGGGACCCCGGATTAGAAGCCAGTTGCGTTTACCACTACACCATGAGCCGGCCATTGTTCATTGGTAACTAAAGCATATTTATGAAAAAACAATCTGCTTATCTTCAAATCAAGGGAAATTCCTGTGACTTACTAAGACATGAACTCTCAAAACTAAGAAATGACTATTACCGTAGATATTGTAACGCCCCTCACGCGCGCGCACAAATACATGGGCGCGGAGGTCGGCCAAGGGCGTGCAGAAAGCTAAAAATACAAAAGTGTTGTTGTTGTTGTTGTTGCAAAGACAAATTATAACAAATAATATACACATTTTAAAATATTTAAAGTTTAATTTTACGGTTCAACGTAATATCAAATAAAATGAATATTATATACTTTAGAAAATTTAAAAACCAGCAATTTAATGAAACAGCTCAATATTCAAATGAATAAATTAATTAACCGGATTAATAAATTAAACAACACTCAAAAGTTAAATTTAAAAAAATTTACAAATGGTTTCAAACTTTCATTAAGAAAAGGTAATAAAAATAATTTATAATAGATTTTCATAATTTAGTTTTCTGCAACTTTTAATAGCATTAGCTTTAAATTATATTTATAATCTATTTTAATTACCGTGCACGGATTTAAGTTTCAAAATAAAAACAAATTTGGGAATTTTCTTATCTTGAACTAATTACCTAAGAACTAATTAACTAAGTGCTAAGAAATAGTGACGATGCTCCGTGGTATGTTCGGAAAGGTAATCTCTATCGAGATCTGAACATCGAATAATGCATGAGGAAAAGAAAAAATCCGCAAGGAGTCACGAAGACCGACTTCTGCGTCATGTGAATGTTGAGGCGCTGCCACTCGTCGATAACGCAAACATCAAAAGAAGATTTAAATGCCAGAAAACCTTCGAATTGGATTTATTAAGGAGATCTAATTTATTATTAGGTATACGAGTATAAAATTATTTTATTATAGGTGTTATAGCTCTTGTTATAGTCTACTCTGTAATAATTTGTAGTTCATCAATTTGTAATATATTGTATCCTGAATCGTAATAAATTGTATTTGTTATTCTGTAAATCAATAGTGTTATTACCTATCTTGTAAAATCATGTTTTATTTTATCAAGGAAGATTTTTTTTCAGAAAATAATTGGTTATATTATAAAATAGGCGTGGAAGTAGCGGTAGTGAGAGGACGTTGGATAGCGAGCTCCCTTATCGTAGCCTTTGCTATTATAAATTAATCTACTGTGCAGTAAGTACTATTTGAGTCACAATCGTCCTTGTTTAATCCTGTAAAATTTAGTTTTTTCATGTGTATTTTTTGTGATTTTTTAAAATAAAAGGTATCAAATATAATAATAACAATAATATACATAGGTATAATTATAATATATAAAAATGATATTCCGGGATATATATATATATATATTACGATACGTAGAAGGCAACTGAAAAATCTAATTCAAAATATCTTGAGACGAAACAAAGTCAATATCCTACCGAGTAAGAAAATATACCTCATTAATCCGTTTTATAACAAGAAAACTATTTTGCTCTACCAACGAGCATTAGTCGAAAAATAATAATCAACGGTCTGACAAAATGATGATATAAAGGCCGATGTAATTTCGAAAAAGGTTTTCTGGCTTTACTCTTTTTTCATTAGTTCCTGTATTTTAAGATGGATGAAATTTTTTGTGGCCATAATGAAAAGGTAGAGTGTTAAACATTTTTTGAACGTATATTTCCTGTTCCTGACCATAAATATGTATTCATTTTTGTCACAGGGTCAGCCAATTATATGACTAAAGCACGTAAGAACAGAAGATGAAGAGGTATACATGACACTAGTCAGAATTATCTCATCTGAGATTCATGAATTTCATTTTACAATCAAACCCTGTTGATAATGAAATACAGGTGTCATTCGGAGAGTCGAAAGTACATGATTTTCCGAAGGATTGGCATTCTGATAAGTATAATTAGAAACGCTGTGAGAAAACCATGTAAACCAACTCAACTCATCTCACTCAAAAAAGATTTTAGACGTTCAAACCACCTTCTTCGCTGCTTCCCTAAAATACAACTTTCATTGCACAATAATTTCAACAGCCAGCATTTTAGTTTACTGACAAATTGGATTGAAAATAAGTAATTTTATTAGCCTACCTTCCTTAAGAGAACGCATGAATTGTTCGGTTTCGGAACGTTAAAAAGTCGCATCTGATAATGCTTATAAAATTGTAATATTCGAACAAGCTGCCTACATTAACACTGATTACAGGCCTAAAACTCTATAAAATCACAGCTATCGGGATCGTAATTTTTCTGCTTATACTTTCGCTACGCCAATTAAGCGAATGCGTTGCCGAATTATTTTTTATTTATCTCTTCTGTACGAATTAGGTGTTAAAGGTTATAGTTTTACACTGCCGGTGTAGAAGATATAAATTTCCCGTTAACTAACAGATCCTAAATCAACGAAAAATAGACTTGACAAGACGTTACTTGACAAATCATTTTTAACCTACGCTATTATTGTGTTTAACAGAAACAAACATATATGTATCAAAATATAACTGGTATTCAACAAACGATCTATTAGGGTTGCGTGAGTAAGTCGGGCCAAGATGAGTGTGATGCGCATGTGACGTCAACGGTTCAGGTAATAATTGCCCAATCAGAGTCTCGTATTTTCGGCCAATAAGAAAGCCCAGTCTTAACCAATCAGATGTCTTCTTTTGCGTCATTTTGATTGGTTAATATTGTCCAATCAGAGAGTTTATATTATTGTACTACGTCACACCGATAACAACCAATGACAGAGTGTCTTGAGCGTTACGTCATTCGTCAGGATATGCTGCTTTTTGATTGGTCCGTACTGATTCTGGGCGTCACGTCGAGTGTGATTGTAATATAAAGTCCACACCCAATGTCAACTTCTAGTTAACGGTAGGGCAGAACATATGAAGGTACCTTTTAATGAGATTTATAGTTTCTAGGTAAATATCACTTACGAAATATGTAGTACCCCATCGTAGAGATCTTTCGAGTTCTTAAGGAAATTAAAAATTGGTTTCTGTTGCTGCTAAATGATAACACGGTTTTTTTAAAATCACGAGTGTTCATTCGATACCGACTCTTTTTGGAAAGCTAAGTAAAAGAACTTCAATATGCTTCTAGAACTTTAATTTAAGGAAGGAAAGTATTGGTTTTATGTATATTCAAGTAGGGCAAGAGAAAGTTAAGTATGTATCAAGTGTATCTATTTGAATAAATTACAATACTCTAAAATCTGAATTAATAAGGCTAACATTACCACAAAATAAGTCTTGACTGCAGTGCTTCTTGTTTGTTCCAGAAATCTGTCCACAGCATCCAAGAAGACAACCCATGATCCATAGGTGGTTTACTCACTCATATATTTAAATATTTTAGATTCTACCGAATGTAAATTGTTCATAACAGGCAATATCACGTATGTTTGTCAAAATCATGTCCATTGCGTCAGTTATGATATAAACTTTTTCCTGCACTGTATACGGGTATATTCCGTAGTTTGTTGCTAATTGTAACCAGTTAAAAGAAGGAAACATCTTATAAAAATATGCGTGACATATTCTCGTGACTTTATCTTGCCAATGTAATATATATATATATGTATATATATATATATATATATATATATATATAAAACCTTTAATCATTAGTTTTTTTAATCCCTAATGAGTGTACTTTGCAATCTGTTCAATTCAGAACAAAAGCAACCCCATGATCCAATGAAATGACAATAATGGGTATGACGTGTAAATTAGATGTAGTCTTGTACAAACCCAGGCCGACCATTCATGAGGCAGTATGGTTTATTACACCCCAACCATCAAAGTACACCGGTAACCACTGTCTAGCATTCAAATCCGTATAAAAGTTTACCTTTACTATGATTTGAACCAGGAACCTCCATCTCCGCATATCAGCTGGTAAACAGCTGACTCGCGGCGAGGACTTTACCTCTAGAACCACCCAGTTGGTCAAATAATTAGTAAACAACGGTAGGCCTAAATGATAAACAAAACCTAATTTTAATCATGAGTGAATAACATAAAATTTAAATCAACTTCAGTTCGACTTAACAATACTGAAAATCACTAACTGACAACTAACTAAGCTTTGTACAAAAAAATGCTTGAAGTAAAAATTGTAATTTTGTTAATTTCCTATAATGTAATTGCATACACTTCTGTCGTAAAATTCATACTATGGCTGCAATAATACAAAATACGATTTTTATACCGATTTTGATGAGCAAAATACGGGAAATCACTAACTGATGCTAAACTATGCGTAGTATAAAAATATGTTAGAAACAAAAGTTGTAGGTTTTTAATTTTTTTTATAACTTTCACTACACTCTTTTGTCCTAGAATGCATATTAAGACAGCAATCTTAAAAAAAAAACATTTTAGCGCGAGAGCACAGGCCCTCAAGAATTTCAGCAGACATGGTGCTTACTCTATCTTGTTGAAAATAAAACATGTAGTAAATGAGGTGATTTGAGAAGTTAGTTATTATTAGTTTAGTTAGTTATTATTATTAGCGAGTTTGGCCTGAACCCGGTAGTCAAGCCGTCACTCTTCGGGTTCCGCTCTCTACACGCCGGCTCACCGCTTCCGACCACCAACAACAGCCCTTTTTAGGGCCATTGCATAAACCTAAATGGTCCTTCTTAGGACCCCCAACCAATTAAACGGCCCTTTTCAGGGCCACCAATTTCGCAAGCAAGGTTTTGCCACATGTCGTCGACCTCGGCGGCGACAATACTAAACAAAATTGAATTTTTTATACTTATTTCTCTTTGACTTTTGATTTAATAATAATTGGCGTCAATTTTCTCAAAATTAAATTTTCTACAATTTATGTTTGAAGATTTTATTTACTCATTATGGATTTAACAAAGTTATCGTACACAAAACGTTAAAAAAATGGGGTTTCTTGCCCCAATTTCTTGCTGTTAACCCCAAGGTACAGTTCTGAAACCCATTTTTTAGCTTTTCCAGGTCAAAATATGTACGAAACCACAAATTTTTCACTCAATTTACCTATCCAGAAGTTCAGTGTGGCTTTATTTTACTCTTTGCCCAAAAATCATGCTGAAATACTTCGCTAGCTGTAATTCGCTACCGAAGCGATTTCGGACCTATGTTTGTAATTATTGTTCATTTTTCTACTAGTAGAATGCGCTGTAGAAGTGGTTGGTGGGGTAAAACTCATGAATCACTGTGCAGTTTTTCTTGGGTTGACAAAACCCATTTACATGGTCATCTCTTCATCAATTCTTATTCCTAGATATTTTGCAGAATGTGATCTGTAGACTTTGTATAAAAAATTTGCTGTTTTATTTAATTTCATTTGTTGCAACAAATTAGCAATGCTAAGTAATTGCAATGCTATTAACATTACTAGGAACTTGACGTTTGTACGTGTTTTATGCACAAACCTGCGTTGTTCCCTGCCTTTTGGTGACAAGTTAGTTAAAATCAAATACTTACCATATCTAGTGAGATTATAGGCATACTTTGTGGTGGTTCTGGGATCCGACCTATCAATCGTGTCATTAACACTTGCAAAGAACGTATACCTCACATTATCCACATTATAAAAGTTGGCAAAGAGTGGGAAGTAGTCTTTGTTTCGTGATTTACTATAAATTTGTAACAAAACAAAAACAAACCATCCTATGTGAAAGACTCACACGACTTTGCTTTGCCAATGTAAATAATAAGAGCAACTTTTTTAACAATAAATAAATAGTACATATTTATTTGTCAGCGTCCATAAAAGTATTGACATCGTCAAACATAGTAATATAATAATAAAAATGTCTGGTGTGAAATACTCACACGACTTTCTCTTACCAATGTAAATAATGAAAAATATTACCTGTTTTAATCATTAGTAAACAATGCAAATAAACGCCTACATAACCTAATATTAATCATGAGTAGACGCAAAACTAAAATCAACCTTCGAAATGTTTAAAAACACGTAAAATCACTAATTGATTCTAAACTAAGCTCTGTAGAAAAAATCCTTGAAATAAAAGTTATAGATTTTTAAAATTTTCTTTAACCTTAATTATACACACTTTCCACACTAATTGCATACTAACGCCCCAATCTTAAAATTTTCGTTTCTTTGCCGATTTTAATAATTAAAATCCAGAAAATCAGTATTTGACTATTAAGTGTTGTAGAAAACAATATTACAAATAAAAATTGTAAATTTTATAATTTTCTACAACTGTGAATAATGTTCCTTTTGCCATGCAATGCATATTAAGGCCAAAATCTTAAAAAGAATTTTTTTTTACCGCGAAACACAGACCTCCTAAGAATTTCCGCATATGTGGTGCTTACTTTAATTTGTAGGGAATAAAATAGGTAGTAAATGAGGGATTTTTAAAAAAATCGTTGAAAAATTTTTGAAAAATGACAAAAAATTGAAAAAATGCAAGAATAGGCCTAATTACTCCTTACGGCCGGCAGAATTTGATGAAAATATTCATGTCATGTATTACCTAACTTTAGTTTCAAGTTTCAACATTGCACGTTATTCCGTTCTTGAGATATTTCACACACATAGACCAATCGCTAAAAACATGTTTTTTTTTTGTTTAGGGTGTCTGAAAACGGTCATATCCAGTGAAAACTCAGTTTTGGAAAATTGACATGAAAACAATACTTTCCTTCTTATGTATTCATATAGGCAATAAAAAGTAGAAAAGACAAAATTTTCATCTAGTGACACAACATGGCTTTTATAGACTTTGAGAAAGCATTTAATTAAGTTGATCAAAACATTCTTTGGCAGATTTTAGAGGAAAGATGATATGCAATTCATCTAATAAATGTACTGTAATTAAAAGGTTATTCAAAAATTAATACGCAATTAGAGATAAATACGGTAAGAATCGATTGAAAGAAACAGTAGTAAAGAAACTTTCATAAGAAAATAACTGTTGGTTTCATAGATTTCCAAAAGGCGAATGACTTTATTGATCGAGAATCCCTCATCAACATATTTTTAGAAGAATTCGTCTCGACTGGAAAATCATCAATATAACAGACACCGCACAAACACCTTTTGAAGAGTAACATTCATGACGGAAATCGTCCGAAAAATTTGAAATCAATACAGGATTGAGATAAGGTGATGGACTGTCACCGCTGCTTTTCGACTGTGCTTTAGATAAGGTAGACCTGATCAAAGATTGGAGAAAAACGGACACAAAGCAAATAAGGAGAGATGAAAGAAAGATTATATTTTTTTAGATTGTTTAAAATTTGCTGAAGACATTGCCCTGATTACTGATACCCCAGACAAAGCTAAGATTCTAGTGAAAACTTTAATAGCGCAACCTGAAAAAAAGGTCTACAAATATCATTTTCCAAGACAGAGGTCATAACAAACGTTAAAAACTGCCCGAATTACATTTCGTATTCATCAAATAAAATTAAAAAAAAATAAGGGTGTTTAAATATTCGGAAGAATGTATCAGTATAAATAATAGCGAGAACGATAGCTTAGGAGAAAGGGCGGATAAGATGAAAACTGCATCCATGAATACCGGAAGGTCTTTATCATGGGGTACATACGAGGGTGGTCTGAAAAGTTTCCGACCTCAACATGAAGATTGCAGAACTCGTAAATAAAAGCTAGTGAATTTTGTTGTTCATCTGCTGGCAGTTACTCACCAAAGTTTCAGCCATTTAGGACGCGCAGTTGTTATGTAACAGTTGTTTGAGTGAGTTGATGTGAGTGTTTTTGTGAAAATGGACAAAATTGAGTATCGAGCTGTCATTAAATATTTGTTTTTGAAAGGTAATACACCGATGCAAATTAAAAATGAGTTGGATTCTGTGTGTGGGGACTCTGCACCATCATTTACCACAATGAAATTTTGGGTAGCTGAGTTTAAACGTGGCCGTAAGAGCATTGGAGGCGATGAACGTTCGGGACGTTCAAAAACTGCAACTACCGTCGAAAACATCGCCAAAAATCACCAAATGGTGCTAGACGACCCCCGAATTAAAGTGAGAGAGAAAGTAGAGGTTATGAACATGTCAAAAGATTGTGTTTGTCACATATTAAATCAACATTTAGGCATGAGAAAGCTGGCCGCGTGTTGGGTGCCGCGTTTGCTCATGTTAGACCAAAAACGTGTTCAAACGAACATTTCCAACGCTCTGTTGCCACAGTTTAGACGCAATAAGTCCGAGTTTTGGGGCCGATTTATTACTGTAGTAGAAACTTGGATACACCATTATACGCCCGAAACAAAAATACAGTTCAAACAGTGAACTGCAAAGAGGGAACTGGCTCCAAAAAAAGCAAAAACTGTTTTTTTCGGCTGGGAAAGTGATGGTGGCTGTTTTTTGAGATAGCCATGGAGTAATTTTAATCGATTATCTTTCAAAAGGAAAAACCATTACAGGAGTATACTACGCATCATTACTTGACAAGCTAAAGGTAGAACTTACGGAAAAACGACCACATTTGCATAAAAAGAAAATCCTGTTTCACCAAGACAACGCACCGTCTCACACCTCAGCGGTTGCCATGGCGAAAATCCACGAATTACGGTTTGAACTGCTTGATCATCCACCTTACTCACCAGATCTAGCCTCGAGCGACTTCTTTTTGTTCTCTCATCTAATAATTGCGCTCGGAGGACAGAGATTTTCGTCAAATGAAGAGGCAATCACCTTCATGAACAACCATTTTGCAGAGAAAAACGGCGAGTAGGCCTACTATTTGGACGGGTTACAGAGATGGGAGCATCGCTGGGAGAAGTGTGTAGAGTTGCAAGGATACTATGTTGAAAATTTAAAAATTTTTTTTAGAAAAAATGTCTTGTATCTTTGTTAGGTCGGAAACTTTTCAGACCACCCTCGTAAATCACATGTTGGTAAATGCGGAAGTATGGTATAAAACAATATGTTTGGAGTGTAGCATTATACTGGAATGAAATGTGAGTGATAGGAGCTATAGAAAGGAAAAGGATAGAAACTTCTGAAATGTAGTGTCATAGGAAAATGTTAAGGATTAGGACGGTGGACAAAATAAGTAATTTAAAGGTTCTTAGACTAGTGGATTAAAGAAGTACTCGTATATGGAAACATCTTACCAGAAGAAGGGATGGCTAGTGGGGCATATCTTAAGGCATCCAAGCATTGGTTTATCAATAATGGAGGGTAATATTGATGAAGAGTGTGTGTGTGCGCGCGCACACACACACACACACACACGCACGTACATCAATCACTAAAACATGTTTTCGGGTTCAGAGGATTTGAAAACATGCATTCCCGGTGAAAACACTTCGAAAAATCGACATGAAAACAATACCTTCCTTCCATAAATATTCATATAGGACAAGTGAAAGTAGAACTTGTAAGTGAAACTAATTTAAGAAGATATACAATGTAGCCATCTAGAATCAATTCAAAAGTAATATTTTACTAAATACTTGGTAACCAATGCACATTATTTACCAGTTACAGAGAGTCTAACACAATACCGTACGCACAAAACCGGTTCACTAACTCATGCTATTTAACAAAACCGACTCTGTTCAAATCATTCCGTCCTTCACTTTCAGTTCCTCGTACAATACTTCTTACGGCTCCTCCAACTAAATCTGCAGCAGCTCAAAAAGAAATTGGAGGGTGCATGGAGTCTTTAAATTTTTTCTTGCCCTATAAAAATTTATAGGGAAGGAAAGTGTTGTTTTTATGTCAATATTGTGAAGTCAAATCTTCACCGGTAATGTATGTTTTCAGGTCCCTTGGAACCAAAAACATGTTTCAGCGATTGTTCCATGTTTGTGTGTGCGTGTGTATGTGAGTGAAAATATCTCAAAAAGAAAAATTTGTACGTAGCTGAAACATGAAACTTACCTATGGAACGATTAAGGGACTCGACACGAACATTTCTCAAAATGGTTAACCGGATGTAGTAATTCATCGTGCAATTTTTCATTGTTAGCAAGTTTCGCATAAAACTTGCTAACAATGAAAAATTTCGCATAAAACCGGTTCCTACAATTTAATTCAAAGTCGCCTCATTTACTACATTGTTTGGTGCTGAAACAAGATGGTGAAAACGATTTGTTCGAGAAAACTCGAAGGGGTCTGTATTCTTGCGGTAATTTTTTTTACAAAGATTGCGGCCTTAATATGCTTTGTTGGGCAAAAGCGTAAATAATCGAAGTTATTGAAATTAAGAAACCTACAGTTTTTAATTTAGGTGATTTATTCTACAGTGTTAAGCGATAGTTAGTGATTTTTCTATAATTTTCTTATCAAAGTCGAGTTAAACAGAGTTTGATTTTCATTTAGCGTCATTCACTCATGATAAATATTTCTTTATGTTTTTTATTTTACATTGTTTATCCATAATTTAATATAGATTCTATTTTTCACTATTTTCATTGGCAAGATAAAGCCATGTGAGCGTCTCATTCGTGATTTTTATATTTTATTTTAATTGCTGTATTTTTGTTTCATTTACGAATTTTTCTAATAATATTGTGGTCATAGACCTAACAATTTTGAAAAACTATTTGTGATGCCAATAATGACAGGAATTATAATAGATTTAAAATAATGGTAAAACTTTATAACGATATGGCAAACATAGATAATTTTAACTGTGTTCGAGAAGGGTGGTTGAGTACTCCGATAACACCTTTGTTCAAACTGTACCTTCTGCAAAATCAAACATATTCACGTCCTCTACAATGTGAATATATATATGATGGATTCGGCAAACAGCCTTTCTAACTTTCTCTCGAATAGCACTATAGAGAGAGCGGACCATATCAATATTTCAATTTGTTCTTCATGTTTTGCTCACGTTCCCTTCTCTCACAACCTCTCCATTCTTTCACATGTCAATAGTTCAAAATCGACTTGTAAAATATGTTTAAAAACGTTAGAAGAAAAACCTTTGCAAATGCAAAATGTTGGGTTGGTTTTGACTAATTAAAAAAAAATGCTTCTCCAAGTGCGAAATCGACTTGTAAACAATGTTTTAAACGCCGAAAATTAAGCGTTTGCATGTGCGAAATGTTGAGATTGGTTTGACGAATTTTTAAAAAACGCTAAAAATATGATTGTACAGCAAAATTAAAACGTCCAGAATATGCTTTTAAATGTGCAAAACTGTACTGTGAAATTAAAACATCAAAGTATGGTTTGCACGTCGTACTCTCCTCGGCTGGGTAGGAGTGGTGGATGTCGTTGAAACTAGCATTGTTCATAGCATATCACTCCCTATTTTTTAACTATTTGAAATGTTGGGTTTGCTGAACTTTGACCTGTCAACTGGTGGTCATGTGGTCAATTCCTAGAATCGGTCACGTGATGACCTTTGACCTATCTCGTGGTGGTCACGTGATGGCTTTGACGTATTACGTGATCACGTGATGACCTTTGACATACACGTGGTGGTCACGTGACCACCTTTGTGATTCAAGCCTCCTTTCAGCACTACTATCCTGTTTTACTTATATAATTGTAGTTTATTTTACACCTGCAATATTTTGTGTTAAAATTAATTTATCAAAAGAGGTAAACGCTAATTTTGTTTTTATTTTATTGGTAAAATCTCATACCATTTTTGGTTTATTTATATTCTGTAAGTAGTTATGATGATTAAGATTTTTCCTGTAAGTTTTGCCATTAGGTTAAATGGTATTTTGGCCTTTTTTTTGAATTTCCTGATGTTTTGTCAATATTATTACACCAGTACTTCTTATTTGTTAGTTGATTATTTAATTTGCAGTCTGATATATGTATATATTTGCTGATTTACAATTTATTTTGTTTTGAGACTCTCGTTGAGCTAAAATTCTAATTGTTTCTGGAATGTACGTTCTATATTATTGAAACGTCATGTCAACTAAATTACTGATTCTGGCTGCTAAATTTAATTTTGATTTTTTGTGTTTGTAGTTAGTCTAACTCAGATTGAAGTAAATTGTGTGATTAATGTATTTATAAAATATTTGGTTGTTTTTGCCAATTTTATATATTTTTAAATAGTATAATGTGTTTATTTACGGATAATTTGTATTTCTTTTGAACTGGTTTGCCAGGGTTCCATGTGCGGACCCAAATTTATCTATGGAAGCCGATTTGGTGTCCAAGTGATGCTATGTTTTCTAATTTCCTAACAAATTATGATCTTGTCAGCATATTTAGGCTACAACTTGACATGAAATACTCCGGAATCTAGATGGTGCATACCTTTGTAGATTTAAATTTTCTTTACATCTTACAGTTCTTTTTTTAATATTTGGAACTGCAGTTAGTGATTGAATCAAACGATCAGGCAAAGTGGGTGCCCGTGCAAAATAAATTAGTAATTATTGTGTTAATTGCTAACCTGCTCTGATGAGGTATTCATTTGTTATATTTATTTTGATGCTGTTCCGTTTGTTTGTAACAAACATGGTATGACAAGGAGGTCGATCCATAGTAGTTAGTTGTTACACAAAGATAACATTTTTCTGATGTTTTAAATGCTTTTTTCCTTCTGAAACAAAATTTTGTTTGTTTTATTTTACAAAAATAGAATAAATTATAGTAGACAATTTTTTGGGGCTAAGTAATTTGTTTTGAATGCATTCGGTGATCCTAGTTACGGTGATTTAAATAGTGTGATTACCTTTTGTAAATTATTTCATTTCTTTTAAAACTCAAATTGTTTGTTTCTGCTAGGCTAAATACATAGTATGTATTTTTATTATTATTTTAAAAACATTCTCAGAAATAAAATGGCTCAACATATTGTAATTATACTTTTGATAGTATACGAAAATTCTCATTATTAATTTTGGCTACGATCATTAAATGATTATATATTTTTGTTTTATGAATTTGTTGTCTGTTTCTTTAATTTTGTTATATTTATACTTATGTAAAATTGAATTAATGCACTAATTAACTGGTTATACTGTGTTACTTTGATGAATGCAACAAACATTTTTTGTTTTTATTAATAATGTGCTTATGTCTAAGAGTCCCTGCATAAGAGTCAAAATAATAATATATTTAGGAGCCTTTTCTGAAAATAATTAAGTTAGATTTAACTTCTGAGATGGTTGTTTATTTTGTTGAATCCGGTGTATATCTATCAGTTTGAGGTGACGACAAGATCCCCTGTGCCATAAGCTTATTCGTATACGACGGCACATACTGTGATGGCAGAGACGGAAGTCAACGTAGAAGTTTATGAATTTATGAAAATGTTAGATGCAGCTTTGCCAAATTGTTAAATAATGGCAAAAGTCTAACATGCTAAAACAAAGCTTGAAACCCTGGATAAAAACCGCTTTGGTCAAATCTATCCAAAAAGGGTAAGCTCCATAAGCAGTTTAGAAACAATTCTGGCAACCACAGTCAGAAAAAGCATTATAAGAATTACAGAAATTTTTCACCCGTCTGATTGAAAAAGAAAAAAACGGAATACGTTTCGAATACACTGCGCCAAAGCGAATACGTGAAGGTGTATGGAAGACTATAAAAGGTATTGTAAAGAACAAATGCCTACAGAAAGAGTAAAGCAACTTCGTACAGGTAATATTACTGTTAATGGATAAGAAAATACCATCGAGATAACGAATAAGTCCAACGATTTTTTCAAGGAGTGGGCTCATCCTAGCCACAGATATTTTACAAAATTGACTCATTTCTGACGTATAGTTGGTGGTAGTGTTGCGGAGGCGGAACAGTGGCTGGTTCATTGTTTTTGTCTACTGGCACTGAGGAAGAAGTTACAATAGTAATTAGCAGGTTAAAATCCAATTCTGCCCCAAATCTAGATAAAATGAAGCCTAATTTTTTTATTCAAAACAAATACAGCCTCAGCAAACCACTGGCAAATACAATCAACAATTATGTGGTATGAAACGGGAGTATTTCCGAAGCTTAAAAGAAGCAGTCATCTGCCCATGTAAAACTCCTTGGTTAAAATTCTGTGTATAACTGATTTAGGAACGTCCTTTTCTCCAGGTAACATTCGGATACTCATTTGTCTATTGCTGCCCAAAATTTGCCACACTTTTTCGGCCGTATCATTAGTTTTTGTTGTTGACTGGTGCCCCAAGCATTCGACGTCGATGGTCTCTCGACCCTCCGGAAACTTCTCCTGTCACTAAAAAGTTCAGTTCTGTGATATTAAATCCTCTCTGAAGGCTTAACTAAGCAATTTCAGCGTATTCGCGCCATTTTTACCTAGTTAATCGCAAATTAAATTACATAACGCTGCTTCGACATTGCACCATCGTTTTTTCGATCAGAGTGTGGTTACACACTTTGTGCTGAACTCAATCTTTACTTATCCAGTGCCTGCAGGTGACTGCGGACAGTAGCATTCTCTACCTAAAACTTACTACCACGTTATCTGCCAGGAACCGCGCCACGCAAGCGTTAAGTGGCCGGCTACGAAAATTCGTTAGCGGAACTTATAGGACTCCTTCGAGGCATAGTGTCAAGTCATCTAGACTGTACATTTACTCCACCACTTTTCACTGCTGACTTCTTTCCACCAATTGAAATTAGGAGTTCATCAAGTGATTTTACTAAAGACAAAAATTGGGGCTTGGGACTTTAAAGTCGTCTACATTTCGTTCTTTATTGTTTATTATAGACTAGTTTATTCTTTTGTTTATACTAGACTTTATTACTAAAGGTTTTCTCCAAATTCCGTAGTTTGACTTTTTCCTTTAGTAAATTCGAAAGTTTCAAAAAGAACGGGCGAAGAATGTGGTTTTTACCATACTTTTATAAAATCAGCAAACCATCATCGCACGCATGTGATTATAAAACGCTAAAGAATAAAATAATGCAACCTGTTGGAGCAGCTGCTCACCGTGATAAGGAAGTGATGTACATCTTATAGTCATTAAGAGGAGACGACGTAGATTGGGTTAATAAAGATATGTAAATGAAACAATAACAAAAGCCAAGAAACACCAACAGACTATGACTAGCAAACAAATGTGATTTAAGATCTCAATACTTGGATGGTAGAATCATGGAGTGAGGAAGAAAACGAGAGTAGACTATTGTACAGTCAGTATTGGCCCAACTTTTTCTTTGTATAGGGCTATATATGGACCACGTAATGTGATATTAAAGATTTCTGAAAGCTCATTTTACAGCCCACACGCTCAAAATTCGTTCACTGTAGGCTTTATCTTTTCTTCCGCCCACATGGCGTTCTGTTTTTGGTTTTCCTGTATTATCAAAAACTGTTAAACGTTACCTCACTATAGTAAACTATGTGTCAGGGCATTCAATACAATCACAAAAACAGCCTTAGTATGTTAAATTTTAACGAATAAACTGTTACATAGTAATAAAAATGCTAATATACAAAATATGTTGTATACCTTTTATCTCGTAAACAAAATTTAACCTTGACTCCATTAATTGTAACAGTTGGAACATAAAAATGATAACCATATAAATTTGTAGATATAAGTTATATGTTATATAGAATAAAATGAAACACAATACTGATTACAATATAATATAATGCAATGTAATAATATTATATATAATTCAAATATGTACCAAATAAAAGCAATATATATTGTGTTGTTGCTTAGGTCATCAGCCGAAAGGCTGGTTTGAACCTGCAGAGGTTTTACTAAGTAAAACAAGGAGTGAGGTGGTTTACAAAGTGCCTTCCTCACTGAGTGGAAAAGTACGCTTATCAGCACGCATGGCCCTCTGAAAAGCACATATTTTCCACTCTGCAAATGACACCTTCACTTCATTCACCACAGAGTCTGGCTGTATAATGAAATTCATTACTTTCAGAGGAGATAAAATTCTGATTAGTGTCTTTTACACCTTTACCTCTTCTGTTCTTAAATGATTCAGTCATTTACTTGGCTGACCATGTGATAAGAAACATAACTATTTATTTTAGCTCTGCAACAGACAGATTAAGTGTAAATAATTTGACACTTCACCTGTCTGTTATGGGCAGCAATATATATTATAACTATGTACCTAATATAATACAATATACCGGGTGTCCCATGGAATTTGAACCATACGGAAATAGCATTGATTTTTACTTTCTCTTGCCTATATGAATATATAGGAAGGAAAGTATTGTTTTCATGTCGATTTTTCGAAATCGAGTTTTCACCGGATCTATACGTTTTCAGACCCCCTGAACCCAAAAAACATGTTTTTAGCGATTGGTCTGTGTGTGTGTGTGTGTGTGTGTGTGTGTGTGTGTGTGTGTGTGTGTGTGTGTGTGAACAGAATATCTCAAGAACGGAACATCGTACGAACTTGAAACTTGAAACTTAAGTTACGTACCACTACCGGACTCGACACGAACATTTTCATCAAAATCGGTCAACCGGAAGTGGTAGTTTATTCGTGTAATTTTTCACTTTTTTGCGATTTTCTCAAAAACTGGTCCTACGATTTTTTTTAAAATCGCCTGGTTTACTCAATTTTTTATTCTCTACAAGATAGGGTAGGCGTCATGTTTGCTGAAATTCTGGGTGAGGCTGTTTTCACGTAAAAACGTTGTTTTTTTAAGATTACAGCTTTAATATGCATTTTAGTGCAAAACTTTATATAATAAAAGTTGTAGAAAATTGAAAATTCTACAACTTTTATTTCAAACAATTTTTTGTATAACGCTTAGTATAGCGGTAATTTGCGATTATCTGTTTTTTTCTCACGAAAATGTGAAAAATTGATTTTTTTAAGATTTCGGCCTTAGTATGCATTTTACGACAAAAGTGTATATAATTTAATTTATAGAAAATTAAAAGATCTACAACTTTTATTTAAACATTTTTCTCTACAGAGCCTAGTTTAGAGAGAAAGAGTGATTTTCCGTATTTCTAAGCCAATCTGAGGTTGATTTTCATTTTGCATCATTCACTCATGATTAAAATAAGGTTATGTTTTTGAGGTTAGTTTTTTGTTTATTTCTAATATTTTATTATTAATGTTAGGTTTATTGTTAATTATTTGCATTGGCAAGAGAAAGTTGTGTGAGTGTTTCACACCAGATTTTTTACTTTCTCTTGCATATATGAATAAGTTATATAGGAAGGAAAGTATTGTTTTCATGTCGATTTTTGGAAATCGAGTTTTCACCGGATCTATACGTTTTCAGACTCCCTGAACCCAAAAAACATGTTTTTAGCGATTGGTCTGTGTGTGTGTCTGTGTGTGTGTGTGTCTGTGTGTCTGTGTGTGAACAGAATATCCCAAGAACGGAACATCGTACGAACTTGAAACTTGAAACTTAAGTTACATACCACTACCGGACGCGACACGAACATTTTCATCAAAATCGGTCAACCGGAAGTAGTAGTTTATTCGTATAATTTTTCAGTTTTTGCGATTTTCTCAAAAACTGGTCCTACGATTTTTTTTAAAATCGCCTATTTTACTCAATTTTTTATTTTCTACAAGATAGGGTAGGCGCCATGTTTGCTGAAATTTTCGGTGAGGCTGTTTTCACGTAAAAACGTTGTTTTTTTAAGATTACGGCTTTAATATAAATTTTAGCGCAAAAACTTATATAATAAAAGTTGTAGAGAATTTAAAAACCTACAACTTCTGTTTCAAACATTTTTTTGTATAACGCTTAGTTTAGCGGTAATTTGCGATTTTCTGTTTTTTTTCTCACGAAAACGTGAGAAAAATCGATTTTTTTAACATTTCGGTCTTAGTATGCATTTTACGACAAAAGTGTATATAATTAAATTTATAGAAAATTAAACGATCTACAACTTTTGTTCAGAGCATTTTTCTCTACAGAGCCTAGTTTAGCGTGAAAGCGTGATTTTCCGTATTTTTAAGCCAAACTGAGTTCGATTGTCATTTTGCGTCATTCACTCATGATTAAAATAAGGTTATGTTTTTGAGGTTAGTTTTTGTTCATTTCTAATGTTTTAATACTAATGTTAGGTTTATTTTTAATTATTTGCATTGGCAAGAGAAAGTTGTGTGAGTGTTTCACACCAGATTTTTTTATTAGTTAGTTAATATTTTCTTCCCACGAATAAATGAAGATTTGTTTAATCAGGAATCATTAGAAAATGTTTAGACCTTAATGTATAGATCTATTTTCTAATTAAGTATTGTACGTTTTATGAGTACATCACATTGTATGTTTGGAGTAATGGTAACGTTGTTGTTTCAGGATATAGAGAAAGTTGGGTTGAATCCGTCCGCGGAAAAAGATTTTATTGTTAAAAATATATTGGAAATATTAAAAAAAAAATTAATTATTTAATTTTTAATATTGACAATTTGTTTTATCATCTAGCAAAAAAAAACAAAGATTATTTAGTTAAAAATGTGTTGTTTTTTTTTGGTAAGCTAAGTCAGTATTGTTTAAATACCCAATATATTTTCTTTAGTAACATTTTATTTTTAGACAGCCGATTGTTGCAATAATTATAGATGATAAAAAACTGTCAGAATTAAAAAAATAAATATATAATTAATTTTTTTACATTTCCAATATATTTTAACAAAAAAAAAATTTCCGCAATTAGGAATTGACCCACTATCTCTATTTCATCAAACAACAACGCTACCATTACTCCAAACATACAACGTGACGTAATTATAAAACGTACAATACTTAAATAGAAAACGGTAACAAATTTATGTGTTTATGTATTTTATTAAGCTAAAACAGCTTAAAATATATCAAAATGTATATTGTTTTAAATGTCTAAATTTTTTCTGATGATTCAAGATTATAAAAAGTTTTCAATTATTAGTGGGAAGAAACTATTAACAAACTAATGAAAATCAATGCTATTTTTCTACGGTTCAAACTCAGTGAGAAAACCGGTATATGCCTCCACCATAATACTATACTATTTTTGACTACAAGAACTCAGACAGAAGGCTACATTGCTAGCTGACCACTGAGATAAATCCCATTTTAAATCAGCCAAGACAACTTTGAATTTCCCAATGACATTCGCCGTTTCAAACGGTAGGGCAACCTGTTATAAAATTTGGGCCAAGGTAACCTCAAAACCTCAGAGTAAACGCCGTATTTAATCTTGCAGGGCACAAATCTATGTTTCTTCTCCGATTGTTATGCAAATTATCTACAATTTGAATGTTCTCACGAAACCTGGCTACCGTCAGCAAACCCTTTAAAATGTACAATTAATTGCCTGACACTGAGCAATTTCGATTCTGAAAATGACTGATCTGAGGGAAACAATGGACAATAGTTTTCCAAAATTCTTAACACAAGCTTTTGTGTCTCGAACTATGTAATGCACGGAAAACTAGCCCCACCCCAGACTAGTGTTCAATATATTATTATAGACTCTACAAGTGAATAGTAAGCAGTTCACAATAGTTCCTTTTGCAATACGTTTCTGAATTGAACAAATCTGTAGATAAATTTCCTGTAGAGGTGATAGCCGCAACATGCTTATCCCAGTGTAAAAGATCATCAATTATGACGCCCAGGTATTTGATGTGATCTGATCGTTCAATCTCAGGGCAATTACAGAGGTCGAGCATTCCAGGATATTGGTGAAGCTTGAGAAAACTAACTTCCTTATTTAATGCCGAAACAAACGAGAAAACTAAAAATTTCGTCTTATTGATGTTCAGTGTCAGACGGTTTTAATCAAGACAGCTACCTTTTATAGTTGAGAATCTGCCAACTGTGATTTATCATGCATTCGCCTCAAATACTAGAGTAGTGTCATCCGCGTAAGGAAATAATTCGACCATGGATTCCAAGTGAACAAAGCTCGTTGGCAAAAAAAGTACAAAATAGGCCCCAGAACAGTCCCTTGTGTAATTCCAAAGTCTACTTTTGCCTAATCACTAAACAGATTACTAACTTTCACAACCTCTGATCTGTCCTTCATATACGAAACGAATCATGAACAGTATCAAATGCTTTTGCGTTATCCAAAAACACCTAAATGCACTTCTTATTCCAATTCAGATCCTCAATCAAGAATGTAGATACTTCAACATCAGCGTCCTACTTCATCGTCCTTCTCGAAAACCATATTGGTTTGATGACAGGAGCTTGTCCTTCTCCAAGTAGGGAATAAGACGTCTCTGCATCAATCTTTCCAAAATTTTGGAAAGATTGCTAACTATTAAAGTTGGCCTGTATTTAGTCTGTCACCTACTTTGTGAAGCGGTTTGGCACTAAATTTCTTCATAAACCTAGGTTAGCTTCTAGACATGAAGCTCTAATTAAATAGGCTATATGGGCAAGAGGTTTAGAAATCAATGTTTTTACACCTTTTATAATTCTGTTATAAATACTTGCAGAACTGTCTATTTGTCTGAGTTCAATGAGTGAATTGTTGATATAATTTCTTCCTCCTAAACAGGCTGAAAAAAAGAGAAAAACATGTAATCTCCTTAAGAGTACAATTTCTGTGTTACTTCACTGAAAGGAATTTTCAAACGCCCAGAGACTGATTCTGCCATTTTCGTACTAAATGTAGCGAAATGGTTATCTGAAAAATTTAAGACTATTCCAGACTTTTCAATCGCATCCACAATCGAGTCATCGATAACAAGCTAACCCAGATCCTGCTTCGTGTTGGCTTGACTATCCGTTTCATCCATTATCACCTGCCATGTTTTCTTGAAATCTTTTCCTTCATTCTCAAAAGTTCGTATATAGTATTATCTTTTAGTACACTGAAGTAAATTACTTAGAGCATTTCTATATCTCCTGTGCTCATCAGTAAGATCGAGATTGTAGATTTTTTTTTATTAAATTGTTCCCTAACTTTATTTGCTGAAATTAAAACTTTCGTTATCCGCGGTTTTACCGGCTTATATTTCCGATGCAGTGAATAAAAGATGGTATTCTTTACGATGCATTAATTAAAACTATCTGTAAAATTTCCACATTATGTGGCAGGGTCATTATTACTTATTACAGTATCCCATTTTTTAACGGAAAGATTCTTCCTCAATCCACTGAAGTTAACATATCTACCCGTAACTCTACTATCATCATAGATTTAAGAGTTCTTACAAATCTTATCACCAGGTACTCCTAGAACTGTCATAAAGAGGTCAGTAGAAAATAAAGAGTCATAAAGAGTTTTCATGCCTTGAAAATAATTGGTGAAACAGTTATCCTGAAAAATTGGCCAAAATATGATCTATACATGACGAGATATCTTAGTTTCCCTTGTTGCTTTTATGATACACTGTATGAAACCAAATTTCCTGATGAAGTCATCCTCCTGACGATGCTAACCTAACGTCGCGTAAACAGATTATAGTCTGACTCTTTATTCCTTGGAATACCTCAAATATGTCTGTTAAGAAATAAGTTAGTCAAACGATGCGGAAGGATAAACTGCCAACAAATTATTGAACCCTAATTTAGTTTCCATTTTTAAAAGTAACGAGTTGGCTTGTTTTACATCCGGGTCTTCGACCGTAAAACTCAAATCAGATCTCCCATTGATAACAATATCGTCATTCTGTGAACGATTATTCGAAGCTCGATAATTATCCAGTATCCAGTATTCCAGTATCATACTAGCTGACAAAAAGTTCAACTTAAAGAAAAAATGGAAAATATAAGTCAAAGATGCTAGGGAAAGATTTTAAGATGAATATGCTGTTGCAAGGATGAATATAACCCTTCGTATGCTGCTGGAATGAATTAATATCAGATAATGTAACTTAGAAAGTGTTTGCCCGAAACTTTTGTTTTTTATCACTTTGGTAAATTTTCTCAGCAACCCGTATATTTCAATAATTTTTGTTATGTTCATTTTGTAATGCAATTTTTTACTACAAAAATATTTTAAAATATTGTAGGCCTACAAGAAATTTTTTAGCATATTTTTTGTTAGTTTATTTATATTTCTCGAAGTAAGCCTACCGGAAAACAAATCTGAAAAGTTTATTTTCTTCTAAAATAAAAATCGGCTGTTAAAGTGAAGAGGTAAATAAGAGCAACAAAATTTAAAGAGAAATTATGGAGTTATTTCTATTGTTTGTTGAAAAAATGTACCTAAATATTGGGGAATTTAACATTGTCGATATAAAACCGTGAGAACCCTAATTGAATTTTAAGGCAAACGTGTATATATTTAAAGGTATAGAAAATAAAGTAGCCTAAAATTTTTATTTCAAAGTCTTTTGCTACTGAACTTGGTTTGCCGTCAATTAATGATTTTCTATATTTTACCTACCAAAATCAAAGTCCAACAGAGGTTTATTTTCATTTAGCCTCATCCACTCATTTTGAAATTTAGGTCATGTTTTTCATTATTCACATTGTTAAGAGAAAGTCGTATGAGTGTTCCACAACCAGATTCTTTCATAGTATCATTTCAGAGAAAGTTTTTGTTTCTGAATCCTGAAGCGGTTAATAAGGTTGCGGATAGTCAAGAATCTGCTGTTGTGTAATTTTCATTCAATAAAATAATTGCAAAGAGATTGTATTTATATAGACTTTTTAGACTTTGATGACGACATTGCCCTGATTCTGAAACTGCGGAAAAAGCTATAACTAAATTGAAACGTTTAGTAGCTCAAGCTGAAAACAAAGGTTTACAAATATCATTTCCCAAGACGGAGTTTATAACAATTGCTAAAAATTTTTCGAGTCACATACCTATTCACTAAAATAAAATTAAAAGCGTAAGGGTGTTTAAGTATTTGGAAGGATGGGTAAGTATAAACAGTAACGAGAATGAAAGCTTCGAAAGAAGGGCGGATAAGAAAAAATTGCCTTTATGAGTAAAGAAACCTATATAAAAAAAATCCTTATCTTGGGATAAAAAATCAGATACTATCAGACGGTGGTTAGACCAGAAGCATTTTTAGGAGTAAAAAACACTTAAAGACACGTTGAAAAGTGGTAACAATAAAATCATGAGCTTATAAAGAATGATTTGTAACATTCTCTGACCTAAGAATGAAGAAGATAATTACAATCATCGAACAAAGAGATGAGAGAAAAAACTGAAAACAATATATTTTCAGTGATGTAAACGTTCAATTAAAATTACAGCAATAATGAGAATGATAATGAGTAATTTGCTGGCACTAATTTAATTTGAAGTTTTTCTGCGTACCTTGTAATGTGCTAATATAATCAAGTTACGAAGTTGCGCATTAACTCAATAAAAACAATAATTGACGTGTACGTTATTAATTCTATATTATTTTTGTAGCAATGTTAACGCTCTGAATAATAAAAAAGTATGAACAAATTAAGACTTTTGCTAACAGATTTATGCCGTTATAAATTTTTTTGCAAAGGAAAAAAAAATCAATATATATGATCATTATATTTTTTTGATAATACTCGTACAATTTTTAAAATGAGACTCAAGCTATAACGGTGTTTATAAGATCATTTTTTAATAACATATAGAGGGTACAGAATGCTAGCAGCATAATCGCTACTGGCTATTGTAAAAGAATATAGAGTGGACGTCAAAACAACGTCAAGCATTATGGAAAATTAACACAGACACGATCAAAAGCAAATTTTCAAGGAGAAACCTCCAAAGAGTTTGAAATTAAAATTAGCGTTAGGCAGAGTGATGAACAGTCGCATGTTTTTAAATATGTCCGGGAGAAAGTTATTCAGGAATGGGAAATGGAACGTGCCAATAAAGGATTGTTAAAACAAGTACACATGGGATGACCATAGCTGTATAAAGGTAAACTGCCTTGCTTTTGCAGACTACTTAGCAGTTTTTTTTAGGAACACTTTTCTTTTTGGTTTTAGGTCTGACTATTTTGCAATTTCTGCTAATGTAGACGGTTCTAAGAACACCGAAACAGCATAGAACCGTGTTAAAAGAATAAGCAGAAAAATCAGGACTGCTACCTTTAAGAAAACTAAATACATAATGAAACAGCTCTACGTCACTTGAAGCCACAATACTGACAATTTGGAAAAAATGATAGTTTCAAATACCTTGCGGAGATAATGCAATTGAAGACCAGCTATAAGGAAGCGAACAACAACCGGAATAATGCTCAATGCACTCTCCAAGGAACTAGTAAAAGAAGAAAGCACTCTCAAGACAAGCCAAGATTAGACATTAAAATACTGTGATAAAATAAAACTGTATCTTTATGTGAGTGAGTGCCTTAGATTAACCGGGAAGGCTGATCTATGAGATGTAGAGAAATTTGAAAGGAAGATCCTCAAATTAAACGCTTCTCAAAAAGAAGCCACAAATTTATGTATTAGGAGAGCGTGTGAGCCAAAAAACATCGCCGAATCGTTAAATGACATATCCAGGAAACATTTGTCAAACCACTTCCATCGATGCTCTCCGTGTGAGCTATAGCACCACCCGGTTGAAACCACATCTCTCTCGTGTTCACTTGATGCCTTTCCAGTTCTGGCCTCAAAAAATTGTTGAACATATCAATGAAATTGAAGCTGTGTAAAATAAAACTTTGGAGAAAGCCACCCAGTTTCAGGAGAAGCTCAAGATTTGCGTTTACCCAGAAGGACATCATCTCAGTAATATTTTTTTCGAACCAAACTTTTTTTTAAATTTATTTATTGTTTAATGTAAAACTTTTTTCTATCACTAAAACAACCAGTTATTCAGTAGTAAAAATACATGCGTCTCCTCATCACCGCTATTTATCTTTTTCTAATTGTTCAATTTAGTTTCTTCTGATCTAGGTTATTATTTACATTGTCATATTTTGTTGTGTTACCTTATAATTTATCACATAGTCCTTAGGGACAAAGACTTTTACAAAAATTTGGTGTGAAACACCCATACAAATTTCTCTTGCCAGAGTAAATAATGAAACATATAACCTTTGTAAACTATGAAAACTATGAAAATTTGTAAACTATGAAAATTTACTAACATAACCTAATTTTAATCATGAAGTATGTTGCAAAATGAAAACCAACTTCTGTAGAACCAAAAGTATTTCGTAAAATCACTAATACAAGCTATAAACCGACAGTAGAAAAAATGCTTAAAATACAAGTTAGCCTATACATTTTTTATTTCCTATAACTTTAATTGTATTCGTTTTTGTCGGAAAATGGGTATTGAAGCATCAATCTTAAAATATCCAATTTTTTACTAATTTTGATGAGCGAAATACAGAAAATCACTAAATAACGTAAAAGTAAGAGTTGTCGAAACAAATGCTAAAAAAATAAAAGTTGCAGATATTTTAATTTACTATAACTTCAATTATACTCCTTTGCCCTAAAACGAATATTAAGGACGGAAAATTAAAAAAAAGAGTTGTTACTACGAGAGCACAGGCTTCCCAAGGATTTCAGCAGACATAGCGCTTACCCAATCTTCTAGAGCATAAACATGTATTAATTGAGACGATTTTTATAAAAATTTTAGTAGCGGTTTCTGAGAAAATTGAAAAAAGTGAAATATTGCTCGAGTAATCTGCTACTTCCGTTTGAGCGATTTTCATGAAAACGTATTGTCGGGTTCTCTTGTGGTACCTAAATTAAGTTGTAAGTTTGGACTGTGTAGGTACGATATACCGTTCGAAATTATTTCTGAAGCTTAATATCCTACTAACCTTATTTTGTTCATTACAAAATTAATTAGTTTTAATAAAAAGACACGTTTTATACTTAAAAACATTAGAATTCAATTTGTATCACTGGAAATTTTGGATTGGCAGAGTTGTTGTGTAGGTACTATGAAAAGAAATCACTTACTGTGACTGTTAGAGGTCACGGACTGCGTGTTCACTCACGCACACACACACACACACACACACACAACAATCTGTCAAACAACTCACACTCACAAACACACTCACACACACACACACACTAATCTGTCAAACCATATATGTTTTTGAGGTTAGGGGTGATTCTATTGAAAATTCATTCATACCTTTTTTCCTATTTATTCCCTATACAGAGTGTCTCACGAGTAACCCGACGATCTTCTAAGGTGGTTTCCTCTCATCAAAATAATGAAAAAGTTTACATAAACATGGGTCCACAGTTATTGTTCTTCAAACCTAAAAAACCGTATTTTTATGCACAGATTCGTCCGTTTTTCATTGGATATTAAAAAAACTACTAGAAATATCGTTCTGGAACTTATTTTATTCAATTTTTCGCGTCGATATACATAAGAAACCATAAAATTTACTCATAAAATTGGGTTCCTAGACCTCTAGGATGACTTTATTTAGGCGTATGTTCTGAACCCAGAGCGAAATATTTCGCTAGCCGTAACTCGCTAACGAAGCGTTTCCGGACCCATGTTTATATACACTTTTTTCATTATTTTGATGAGAGAAAACCACCTTAGAATTTGTTGGGTTGCTCGTGAGACACTCTGTATATATTCCCTATATACCTTTTTCCCTATATATTCATGTAGGGTAAGAAAAAGTTAGAATACAGGTGAATTGTTGATATAATATAAGCAATGTGATAAAAATACTGGGTGTCTCGCTCGTTGAAATCAGCAAGTAAGTTGTGGTTGCGAATTAATTGGTAAGTAATGAATTTAACGTAGTGTTTATACTTAGGTTTATCAATTTTATCTTGACATTTCCCTATTGAGAGTTCCCTGGATTAAGTTTATTAAAAAATGTTGCTTTAATAAGTAGAGGGGGTAATATGTGGGTGGAGCTAACCACTATATTAGCAGCCACATCGTCTCGTTGACTTCAGTATTGTTCTACAACCTTTGGTGGTGATAAAACGATTACACAACTGTCGGGTATCTTCGTTTGAATTCAGGTTTGAAAACTTTTATTTAAATTGTAAAAGATAATTCTTAATACTCAAATGCTTATAAAATTACCTGTAATATAAAAACACTATTTTACAGGAGAATGAAAAACTATTCCGAGGACATTCATGAACTTGCATTTTTATTTTCTCTTGCCCTTATGAGTATAGGCAACGAAAATATTGTTTTCACGTCCATTTTTCCTAATCGAATTTTCAACGGAATCATACATCTTCAGGCCCCTTGAGCTCAGAAATGTTATGTTTTTACCGATTGGTGTGTGTGTTGGGTAAGCGCTCTCTGTTGAAATTCTTGGGAAGGTTGTACTCGTATTGTAATTTTACGTATTTTATTTTTGGTCTGTGTGTGTGTGTGTAAACGAAATATCGTTATGAACTTAAAATTTATAACTTAACTTAGGAACTACTAGGATATTGGAATTTTAGGGCATAAGTTTATATAATTAAAGTAGTAGAAAATTAAAAACCTACAACTTGTATTTCAAGCACTTTTTCTACGGCGCTTAGTTTACCGTCAATTGGTGGTTTTTCGTACTTTTCTCATTGAAGTATAAAAACTGCAAAGTTAAAAGTAGGTTTTTAAGATTGCGGCTTTAGTATGTATTTTTTGCCGAATATAATGTACAAAAAATACCTTCATCTTATATATCGAGATTTTGTTTACAGAGCTTAGAGTAGTGTCAATAGGTGATTTTCGGGTTTTTTGTCATTAATCTACGCCAAAGTGACGTTGATTTTCATTCAGCACTAATCACTCATGAATAAAATTATGTAATGTGTTTTCTTTTATTTAAATTAGCAAGACAAAGTCGAGTGAAGGTTTGCGCATAAAATTATTTATTGTTACAAAAAATGATTTGTATTATTTTTTCTTTTGTTTTAGTATATTAACTACAATTGATAAGAGCATCATTGGAAGACCGCATTAATATATTTCTGTTATATAATGAAGAATATAATCCTTGTGATTATATGTTTGTTCACTTTAAAAGGAATAAACTCTTTAGGAGGAACTCCGCAGACGTCAGCACAAAATTTTTGGAGACAATCGCTCCCTGATAATTCTGTAAATAAATATTTTGCTGCCTTTCATTACGATCTTCATTTGCTTTACAACGGAAAAGACCACTTATGTGAGGGGATCGTCCACATATGGGTAAGGAAGTTCAATTATTTTAGAACAAAATGTTACTCAACTCAACCTGTGGTCTCTAAACAAACAATACATCAACGGTTTCCTATAATTATTTGATTCTTTTAATACAAAAATCTGGTGTGAAACACTCACACGACTTTCTCTTGCCAGTGGTAATAATAAACAATGTAACCTAAAATTCGCAAAAAAACATTAGAAATAAAGAAAAAACTAACCTCAAAAAACATAACCTTATTTTAATTATGAGTGAAACACGGAAAATGAAAATCAATCTCAGTTTGGCTTAAATATACGGAAAATCACTCTTTCACGCTAAATTAGGCCCTGTAGAGAAAAATTCTCTAAATAAAAGTTTTAGGCTAGATCATTTAATTTTCTACAAATTTGTTATAAAATGAATGTTATGAATGCTAAGACCAAAATTTAAAAAATCGATTATTTTTACACGTTTTCGCGAGAAAAAAACAGAAATCGCTAATTACCGCTTAACTAAGCGTCATAAAAAAAATGTTTGAAATAAAAAAATGTAGGATTTAAAATTCTCTACAACTTTTATAAAAAAACATTTTTGTGCTTAAATGCATATTAAAGCCGCAATAATAAAACAACAAATTTTTACCAGAAAACAGCCTCCCCAAAGATTTCAGCAGACATGGCGCCTACCCTATCTTGTAGAGCATAAAAAATTTAGGCGACTTTTAAAAAAATCGTAGGAACCGTTTTTGAGAAAATCGCAAAAAAGTTATAAATCACTCGAATAAACTACTACTTCCGGTCAACCGATTTTGATGAAAATGTTGGTGTCGGGTTCTCTAGTAGTTATCTGACTTAAGTTTCAAGTTTGTACGACGTTCAGTTCTTGAGATATTCTGTTCACACACACATACACACACACACACACACACACACACACACACAGACTTATCGCTAAAAACATGTTTTTTGGATTCATGGGGTCTGAAAACGTGTAGATCCGGTGAAAACTCGATTTAGAAACATCGACATGATCACAATATTTTCTTTCTTATACATTCATAAGGCAAAAGAAAGTAAAAAAAAATCTATTGTGAAACACTCACACGACTTCCTCTTAACAATATAAATAATTAAAAATGGAACCTATGTTTAATCATGAGTAATAGAAAACCATAACTTAATTTTAACCATGAGTGCATGACGCAAAATGAAATCGTCATCTATTCAACTTAAAATACGGAAAAAATACTAAAATTTGTTGCAAATTCTTTTGTTCTTGACGTTTCTTGGCCTGACAAATTGAATAAAACAGGTCTCAAAACTGTGACCTTTAGTTTTTACGTTATTTGACGTAAAATACAAAACATCAACTTCAAAATTATTTTTTTTACGTTTGGAGTAAAATAGCTAATAAATCCATTAAAGTTTTAAATAGAACTTGCAGAGAACTTTTAATTCTTAGTTGATTGATGTGAGTAAAGTCAACAAAAAATAAGCACAAGTTCAAGAAACCTTTATATTAGATCTTTATATTACTGAATGAGAAATGAAACAAACGTTATAAAATTATGTGACTAACCTTACGTTCAAAGTAGTGCTACTGTGTGGCCACCATCCTGTTAAATGCGTTTAACAGGAAGAATCCACGCTTTTCTAACTTTCCTTAAAGTGTCTGGATTATTTTTAAGTGTTGTTATAGCTTCAATGTTAGATTCCTTCAGTCTAGGTGAGTGTTGATGTGTGACAAATAAACCAAACTCTTCATCGATTCCCAAAGGTAGTAATTATTGGTGTAAGGTCAGGAGATTGTACTGGTCACTTTATGGGTCCTGCTCGCCCGATCAATGGATACATTGTATAATTAAAGGAACCGTTTAAAGGACGCCTGAAGTGAACTGACGACCTATCATGTATAAACCACATTCCTGCAGTGTATTGAAGAGGAATATCTTCAAAAAGTCCATGCAGCTTTTTTTGTAAGAAATTCAGCTACTCTTCTCCATATAGCCGTGCAGGTAAGAAAAACGGCCCATTGACATTATCAGCAAGAATACCATAACACACTTTAAATGAAAATGTGTGTTGGCAATGTGTAACAGTAACTTCATATGGGTTTTCTTCAGCCCAAATACCAATGTTACGCAAATTTATAATTCCATTCCTAGTAAAGCATGATTTATTTGTATGTAGAATCCGTTTAAGGAAATTGCTATCAACCGTTTTTTTTTACTAAGAATTGGCAAAATTCTTTTCGATTATTGTAATTTTGTGGTAGTAAAACTTGCGCTGCTGTGATATGAAATGGGTACAATTGTTGCTCTCGCAAAGTTCGCCATTCGGATGTATGAGAAATTAAGGGGACGAGATAGTCTTCTAGTACTTGTTGTTGGAGACATGTGCAAATATATCAAGTATTTCTTCTTCTACACGCACGTTTCTAACAAACCACTGTTTACCAGTATCTGCACGTTTTTTAGCATGTTTTTATAGCATACACGAATTTCTTTCTTGATAGTAGTGATACATTGTGTGATTCTTATATGGATTTCAGGTGTTATATCTGACATGTCCTATACTCCTCCTGGAGTCTCAAGGGCGCAAAAAAAAACGTCTTGTTACTAGCGTACCTATTTCTAGAGACGTCTTTCAACTGCTTCAAATGTTTTTCGGCATGGTATTCTTTAACCAGAATATTTCTCGCGGTATTTTCGAACAGCGGCTGCGCTATTACAATTTACTTTTCCGTAAATTAATAACATAGGGCATCGGTCAATTCTTCTTTCGTCACTATCGGTAGAACAGGAATCCGGCTGAAAGTTTTCTCTAGCTGTACCTCGCTAACAAAGCGTTTCAGGAATTTTTTCAAACAACTTTTTTCCCTTATTTTTAGCTGCAGAATAATTTTCCGAGGGATTGTACTGCAGTTCCGAAATACCCGGGATGTAATGAATATTATTCATAATTATGGAAAACTCGATTTCAAAAAATCGAGTTTTCACCGGATATAGACGTTTTCAGGGCCCCTGAACACTATAAGACATGTTTTTTGTGATTGAACTGTGTGTATGTGTGTGAACAAAATATCTCAAGAACGGAACGAATTACGAAGCTGAAACTTAAAACTTAAGTTAGGTACTACTACTGGACCCGACACAAACATTTTCATCAAAATTGGACGTAGTAATTTATTCGTGCGACTTTTAACTTTGTTGGGATTTTCTCAAAAAAAGCTACTACGACTTTTTTATAAATTGCGTCATTTACTATAATTTTATGGTCTACGAGAAAGGGTAAGCGCCACAATATTGGGGGTCTGAACTCTCGTGGCAAAAACTGTTTTTTTATGATTTCGGCCATAATATGCATTCTAGGGCAAAAATGCATAAAAAATTATGGTTGTTGGATATTAAAATAAGTGCAATTTTTATTATAACAATTTTTTGTACACCGCTTTGTTTAGCGTCAATTAGTGATTTACTATATTTTGCTCATCACAAAATCGTTAAAATAATTCGATATTTTTAAGATTGCGGCTTTAGTAAGCATTTGACGACTAAAGTGTATTATACACTGTAATCAAAGTCATAAAAAATTAAATAATCAGCAACATCTGTTTGTAGCATTTTTCTACAGAGCTGTACTATAGCGTCAGTTAGTGATTTTCTGTACAAATTTGAACACAGGTTGATTTTCAATCAGTCATGACTAAAATTATGTTATGTATTTCATTTTACAATGTTTACTCATGATTAAACATAGGTTACGTTGTTCATGATTTACACTGGCAAGAGAGAGTCGAGTGAGTGGGTTACACCGGATTTTGCGTTTTAAATACTGAGATTTTTAACGAAATTTAAGCTACTACATTTAATGAAGGTCTTTATTTTAAAGCAACGCTCCGTTAAATATGTGTTTGTAAAAAATAAGTTACAAACACCAGAGTTGTCTTAATTTGAATAATTCGTCATATATTTTGTGTTTAGTAGTATTTATGTATGTGTAATCTGTTAGAAAGCAATTACAAAAGTGATAGAACGTAGTGTTAAATTATAAATTAACAACAGTGATGAGAATGTTTTTGAATGATGACCGTGGGTCGTTGTACTATATGAAAATAACTGTGTCTTCGTTTCAAATTCATACTTTATTTCTTGAAGAAATGTAGCAAAAGCTGTGAGCAAATCAAGTTTAGTGTTTGTCAATGGTGTAAATTCTGACAGAAAATGAATTGCGGCTGTTCGTACTAACCTCCTCCGAGTCCCCTGCCCTGAAATGTTTTCATTATTTATTGACCGATTATGATGCTTTATTTTCAAGACATATTTCTCTATGTTGTTGTTTAGGTCAACAGCCGAAAGGCTGGTTCGAACCTCTAGAGGTTTTACTAAGTTAAACGAGGAGTGAGGTGGTTTACCATTGCCTTCCTCACTGAATGGAAAAGTATGCTTATCAGCATGCCGGGCCCTCTGAAAAGCACATATTTTCCACTCTGTAAATGACACCTTCACTTCATTCACCACAGGGTCTGGCTGTACAATGAAATTCATTACTTTCAGAGGAGATAACTCTGATTATTGTCTTTTACACCTCTACCTCTTCTGTTCTTAAATGATTCAGTCATTTAATTGGCTGACCATGTGATAAGAAACAGAACTATTTATTTTAGCCCTGCAACGAACAGATTGAGTGTAAATAATTTGACACTCCACCTGTCTGTTATGGGCAGATTTCTCTATAACATACATAAATGTAAGACCTGTCCCTCATCTCCTTTTTTTTCTCCCACCTCTTCTTCTTCTTCTACTTATCATGTCCTTCTTCTTCTTTTTCTTCTTCTTCTTCTTCTTCTTCCTCTTCCTTCTTCACCTCTCTTCCACCTCTTCTTTTTCTTCTGCTTCATCTTTTCCAAGACCAGGTCTCAATGTGTTTCTGTAGTCGTCTTTTAGGAGGCCTGTGAACATATTTTATAGAGTAAGTACCACTTGGCTCACAATGAACTGCCATTACAAGAAACTTTCGCAACTCATTCTTTCTAGACTTTTTACCACCGTCTGCAGTAACCTCAAATACTATCTCCTATTGCCCTACTCGTAGTTCCTCTCTAGTTTATCTTAGACGGACATTTCACTCATCAGTTTCCAAATTTTGTTACTGTGAAATGGATAGAGCCCACCGTATGTTTAATGGGTCATTTGTATCAGAAATTCTTTCCCTACTTTTGTGTGATGCATTTGTTGGTTGTCATTGTCAGAGGATTCATGTAAGAGGAGTCATTATGTAACAGTAGAATCGCTGGGCCTCAAGTGACAGGTTGTTTTAATAGCCCAGAAACCTTTCCAGGAAATAATCTAAAATAATTGCAGCTCCCAAAGCAACTTGATCGAACTTGACTTAATGGTTTACAAAAAAATTAAACAACAGGTTTTTACTACTTATACAAAAATAACAAAATGTAATTATTCTTTTTATATGTTCTAGATTAAACCGGTTATAGGATGGCAAAAGTCCACTATTCTACATCTGAACACTTCAGAAATGAAAATTTCGCATATTAGCTTGGAACCACGTTTACGTCGTAATAGCCCAACTGACAAGAAAAGCACAGTTATACCACTAGCTAAGCAAAAGAAACACCGCACAAAAGAACGTAATAACAAAATAGTTTCTACACAATATACTGAAAATGGTAACATTGTAGCGACATTGTCAAATTATTTGACGCACGGTATGTGGGTTATTACTGTCGTGTTTCAATTGACGAAGCGCAACGACGGATTATTTTGGATAACTCAAAATGTAACATCAGATGGAAGCAGTAAAGAAGAAACGTAAGTTATATTACATCAATTTTACAGTACATCCCGTCGTGCCGTGAAAAGAATTGAATAGATGTACCAATGCGCATGTCTTATAATAAATCAGCTGTTCTTTGACGTCACACTTAAAATATCACTCCTTACTTCTCCATAACTCACGGACACATTCATTGTGTTCGTCCGATCGTGTATTACTTTCGCTTGCCCTTTATGAATGCATACTGAAGGAAGGTATTGTTTTTATACCCATTTTTTGAAATCAAGTTTTCAACGGAAATACACGTTTTCAAGCCCCTTGAACTCATAAAATATATTATTTTTAGCGATCGTTCTGTGTGTGAACAAAATGTTTCAAGTATGGAATATTGTACGAAATCGATACTTGGAAATTAAATTTGTTACCACAAGATGACTCGACGTGAAAATCTTCATCAAAATTAATCCACCAGAAATGGTATTTTATTCGTGCAATTTTTAATTTTCTTGTAATTTTCTCAAAAAGTCCTGAAACGATTTTTTTAAAAATTTGCTTCATATTCTACATGTATATTAATGCTCTACAAGAAAGGGTAAGCACTATGTTTTTAAAATTTTTGAGGGTTGTGCTCTTACGGTAAAAATGTTTTCCCTACGATTGCGACAATATTATTCATTTTAGGGCAAACGTGTTTGGATAAAATAATTGTAGGAAATGAAAAAACCTTCTACTTATACTTTAAGATTTTTTTTCTCCGACGCGGCGCTTAGTTTAGCATCAAATAACGAATTACATTAGTTTTTTCATAAAATAGGTATAAAACAGGATTTTTTAAAGATTGCGGCATTAGTGTGCATTTTACGACAAGAGTAGGCCTACACACATTCAAAGTTATAGAAAATAAAATATTTAAACTTTTATTTCAATCAATTTTTTCTATAGGCCTAGTTAAGAGTCAATTAAATATTTTTACGGTCTCTTAAATACAAATTAAAATGTATTATTTGGTGTATTTTTTCAATTTACATTATTTACTCATGATTAAACACAGGTTACGTAGTTGATTATTTATATTGGAAGAAGAAAGTCGTGCGACTGTTTCACACCAGATATTTAATTCGGTGTAACTCGGTCATTTGGTTTTATCAGAATGGCCGGTATACAGTGTTAATACAACATATTTATATCATTAGACCTACAAAATAAGTAAAATTGTAGGTAACATATGGCTAATTAAAACAATTATTTGTTTTTTCAGGACTGTTATCTCCAACATTTTTCCTGACAGAGCATCTCTACTATTTCCTTGCTTCGATGAACAAACTGAGCGTGCTTCATTCAAAGTATACATGGAACATCCATTATGTATGAACGGACTAACTAACACACCACGTTTGGAGCGGTAAATTTTGCATAATTTTATAAGTAAATAAATTGGCTTTAAACCCACCACTTTAATACAACGAGCAAGAATCTCTTACTTTTACACAACGCTTCAAAACCCTTACACCAAAGGCATTCCTGCTACTTAGCATCCGTGCTGCACCATCTGTTCCCGTCACAACATATTAAAAATATACTGGATAGAATAAGGTATAAAAAAGCAGTAACCACGTGGTTACTGGAAGTGGGAAGAGAAAAAACTATTATTTTATTTATTTATTTATCCGTAAATATTACTCCCCCAGAGGAGCACAGCCTTGGAGGACGAGTACATTACGTAACAGAAAAATATTAACAGATTTTATAAGGCATAATAACACAAAAAGTTGTGCTATTCATCAAAAGTTGATGTCTACAACCACAACCAGTGACTTGCTGTTCTTCTTAATCAGGATGGCAAATAATCCTGCCCTTCTACCTTGTTAGTCTCGTTTTGGAGTTGCAAAGGTGTGTAAAGCGTCCAGCCGGCTGCATTGGCGTAGTTGATAACGTGCTCGCTTCTCATCATGCGGTCTTGGGTTCAAATCCCATTCTAGCACGGCATATTTTCATACGTTACAAAAAAATTATTCCATCCTTCACCGTCAGCATTAGCAGTAATTGCAAAACAGTCGAACGTTAAATCAAAAAACAAATAAAAAAGTCCAGCTGAGCTTCAGTATATGCTACACGAGAAACGAGTGGACGTTGCTCTTCTTAGTAAGACCCACTTATAACAGAGCCACAGACTGCATATTTTCGACTGTATTACGTACAGGTTCGATCATCCTAACGGAACAGCACGTGGTGGCACTACTCCCTTAAGGTGAGACTATAATGGGTTTCACTGAAAATTTCAATTTGTCGGTTTTTTATGTTTTTCAATAGTTCAGACTTATATCTACAAGAAAAAGATTAAATTACGTCAAAAAATTATTTTAATGAAAAAGTTAAGTTTTTAGAAGGCATATCCAGAAAAATTATCATTTCACCAAGAACCAATATTTTTCGTAATTTTATACCAAACTTTTTAGAGTAAAGGAAATTTTAGTTTTTTTTAAATATCTGCGTTACTTTTTTTGATATTCTCCACTGTTGGTACAACTTTCTAACCAACTATTGATGGGAAATTTCCTTTTTTGTGTACATTTTATTTTTGATTTGTTTGTTTTTTTGTTTTTTGGCTGTTACCGTAAATTTAGATTTTAAAATTTAGGTACATATTTCTCGGAACCCATTAAACCTAGCTAGCTGAATTTTTAGTAGTTATTCATCTTGTACATGGACAAATACCGACATTTTAATGACTTTTTCAAATGCTCCAACAATTACTTATATGCAAAAATGTATAAAGTTATTCTTAAATATTTTTAACGTTATTCGTTAATTTGTTTTTAATTAATCTTGGGCTCACAAATTTAATTGAAAAACTGTGAGTAGGTAGAGAAACCCGGCTACTAGAAGTGTGTAAATTTTCATTTATCTATCTTTTACCAATCCTATGAAAAATGAACCTAAAAATAGCAAATTTAACATTGGCATGATACAAAGTCTCTCCTTAACTAAACGTTCTCTCTCCCATGATTTGCTTCCTTCCATAAACACTAATTCTTTACAGTCCAGTCCTGCTATTTTGCTGGCATGTCTTGATTGTACGTTAAATTCTGCTGTATTTTATTGTCCTCCAAGATTTCGTCTAACTTCCCAAGATTTTTACAACTACTTCAATTCCCTAGGTAATCAGTTTGTAGCTGGCGGAGCCATTAATTCTAAGCAACTTCCGATGGGGTTTCCGCTTGAACAACCACTTGGCAAACATCTTCTAAACTGTATTATTGACAACGGTTAGAATTATATCACCCCTCAAGTATTCATATAGGCCTATTTTCCGGCTGACACTCGTAAACAATCTGATTTTTTTAGATTTCTTTGTTACAGCAGCCATCAAAGTGTTCACCCTCGCATATTCTCTACAAGAGTTAGCGTCACCACAACGCAGTTCTCCTTTCTGTTAATAGTTGAATACTACTTATTCCAAGGGCGCCTTCACTAAGGAGAGAGCTAGATTAAGATTACTTCCGTTATCTTCCTAATGGTCTAAATCTATTCTTTCCACTTGAATGCGGAACGGATGTAGAAATTGCTGTTGAACTTATCGTGTAGGCATTTCAATAAGCATCTTAGAATTCGTGTATTTCCAGATCACCATCTGCATCTCCTCTGCCCGATAAATTCCCAATATATTAGGAAATTAGTCACAGGAAGCATTAAGATAGGGGAGTATAGAACTTTGGTCTCGGAAGCCTAATGATAAAATAAATTATAATAAATTATTTGAATAATGCACTGAATCGCGCCATTTTCGATTACAAGAATACTTGCAATGACAAATATTTATCATCTTTATCTACGACTGACAACTCACTTTAGCGAAAACGAAACACATCCTTAAACAAAATTCTGTCTCTACACCGTTACGCGAACCGAAATTTGGTTCCCACTCGCCATTTAAAGATGAGTTGGCAACCACTGATGACAAGAAAGTAGCACCTTTTGCATACCATCTATCATGTGTTTTACAGCCTAACCCTGATGCTACTAACTACGATGCTTCATACTACGATTTTGTCTTGAGTGAGCTTAGTGAATCTCTTGAGCTTTTTTCCTCTCAAATACTTTAGCCGTCAGATGTCAAATTCCAAATTTCATAGCTCCCTCCGAAGAAAAACAGCACGGTGTGATTTGATCATCGCTAAAATTCTACGCGAGCTTCCACGTAAAGGATTTGTTTTCTTGATTTCTATTTTCAATTAATTATTTTAAGAGCTTCCAAATCTCCGACTCAGTGAAAACTATCGGTGGTTAAAATGATTCACAAGAACGGTAAGCCTTCAGATCAACCAGGTTTTTATCGGCCTATCAGTTTTCTTCCACTCTGCTCAATTTTATTTTAAAAAGTTACTGTACTTTTACTCATCTCATTCATTGTTTCTAACAACATCTTACCTAATCATCAATTTGGTTTTCGTGCCAAACATTCCACTGTACATTAGTTACTTAGCGTCTCTGGTTTTCTCGTAGAAGCACTAGAGCTAAAGAAATATGCTGCAGCTGACTTCTTTGATATATGTCAGACTTTTCATAGAGTGTGGCTTGTAGAATTGTTATAAATAAACTTCGGTTCATGCCCTCTGCCTATTTTATTATAACCAGTTCTTTCTCACTGATCAATATTTTACCGTGAGTCGAGGTTTCTTATCTTCTAACTATTGTTAAATTTGCCAAGGTTCTACTTTAGCTCCGTCATTGTATGTTATACATACTTCCAATATTGCAGCTACTCCTCACAACCTTTTGGTGACATTTGCAGATCATACAGTAAAGTTACCGTTCTCCGTTGATGCTATGTAGCTTCTGCGAACTTATATCATATTCATCTTCTTGAGAAATGATTCACAAAATGGTGCTTAAAAATAAAAATTACTAAAACACATCAAATAACTTTTGCATTATGACTAGGTGATTCCTCACGAGTGTTTTTCTTCGTTACACCTGTACCGACAGCTACATCTGTGAGGAACATATGAGTTCCAAGTTAATCGCTTACCAAAATATAAATCCAAATGGACTTATAGTTTGGTAAGTCCAAATAAACTTATATTTTGGTAAGCGATTAACTTGAAACTCTTATGTTACAGTTAAAAGACACACCTTGAGCAATAGATTTAAGATTTAAGATGCTGTACAGATGTATGTGTCAACGTTCGGTACTTCCAATTAGGCATAAACTAACGATACACAAGTCCCTTCTTAGGCCAATTTGGATGTATACTAGCCGGTGAAATTTTTGAATGTGATAAACTGTCAGTGATAGCTTGAATTCAGAGTTTTCAATCGAAGAGGTAACAAAATCAACGCAGCCTCTTACATTTTTATCGCTACTTTACATAACGATCTAAAAGTTCCTCTACTACCAGACGTTTTCATTCAACTTTATCGAAATTTCCACAAAAAATGTTTCGCTCATCTAAACAAACTGATACGTAAAATTTCTTCCTGTCATTTACAAAACAACCTTGAAAGGCGATTAAAGAGGAAGTAGGACAGGGATCTGCTGTTTCAGTAACTATTAACTATTTTATGTCATTAATAAATAACTTAATTAATCGATGAATTTAAGTAAGAAATAAATAAATAACACGTCGGAGATACGTCAGTGGATGGTGTTCTTCATGCACGTCACTCATGTCATTTCATTCATTTATTTACTCACCGAAATATAGAGTGGTTGATAACCGTTGTGAATTTCATTAATAAATTTCAAAAAATGTTACTGAAGAGATTGTTTTTTTTTTGCCATTTCAGAGTTCAGAATAATGAAGATCCAAATATGGTGATTGATGTGTTCGAAGAAACAATTCCAATCCTGCCATCATTTTTGACATTAATTTTAACAACAGTGACACCTAGTAATCTAGTTTTAAAGGTGAACGATGCAATATTTTGTCAGATATATTTGACTGATTCCGTCAGTTCATTTGCGAATAATATTATGTCCAATGTAAGACAACTTTTAGAAGCCTATTTATCTGAATTCAACACAATTATTTCAAAAAAGGTTGACATAATTATTTTACCAAACGATGGAATAAAGACTACAGTGAATTTTCGGCAGCACAATACTGGTCTACTTATTTTCAGGTAACTAACTACTAACTGAGCACTAGCTACACTTAATTGTTTAAACATTTTCAGGGATTTACAATCTCAAAGAACTGAAACACGAAGGAGGAAATCATCAATTCGAAACAAGCCAGAACATCAATAGGGCTACTTAGATTATAGAGTGTGTATATTATATCAAATATTTAAATCGTCCAACGAGCGTTGTCCGGCTAAAATTCAGCGTCGTAGGAAAATGATTTTTAATCTTAAATATACGATATTTAGTTAATTACTAAGGTGCACTACTAGCTGTGTGTACTAGCTGTGCATAAATAAAATGAGAATGATTTGAACAAATGAAATTGTTTTATTGTTAATATTATTGTATTAAATGACTCTAAATGAAAAATAGAAATGTTAGAAGTTAAATTTGGAAAAGATAATTAAATTGAATTTTGTTCAAATAGATGAAACACCTTACCACTCAAGACGAATAATTTTATTCGGTATCCAATCTTGATATTGTAAAATACTTATTGAATTATTTGAGTTTAGTTTTTTATTTAAAAAAATTTTTCTACTCTAGTTTCCTTCTTCAATATAAAATTATTAGTAGGCCTACTTAAAATCATGATTACTTACAAGGATATGAATTCTATATCCTATTCCATATTTACTTATTCGTATATTTTCTTCTGAATCAATAATTATTCTGCTTAATAAAATTATCTATATTTTTCATTAAATATTTAATATATCAAAAATTTATTACCGAAAATTGCAAATCGGTTTGGTAGGAAGAAGTATTCAATGCATTTTTTCATAATAATACAGTCCAACCTCGATTATCCGGGTTGACCACCTGCTACACCCTTCCCAGAAAACCGAAATCCCGGTTAATCCGAATACACAGGATTACATAGTTTATTTGTACCTACGAATGTCCATATATATTTATATATAAGAATGTATGTATGTCTATAATAAAGGTGAATGGGTGGACTCATCAGTAAGATGCCTATGTGAAAGTGAATTAAAAAACCCTTTCGTCCCAGAGATCAACTCCTATCTTAGACTGCTTTTCTTTTTTTTTAAATTTTTTTCGCCGTTGATTGAAATCCCCACCGAGCGTTCTTGATTGAACCACTCCCGTAAAGCTTTATCATGATCTTCCCAAGTCGAAGTTTTCATTGTCTTTTTTTCTTGAAAGCTTTCGGAGAACTGGATGCCCAAACAAAGTTGAGAATTTTTGTTCACTTTTCAAAATTTCTCTGGCATTTTGCTCTCCAATATCGTACTGGAGGGCAATATATTTTACATTTGATCCTTTTTCGAAATTTCGATGATGTGGATCTTATCTTCGATAGATAAACAAATCCGTTTCCATTTAGCACCAGCTTTTTAACTAATTCCATTGCGTAAGTGAAATAAAAATTCCACTGAAAGGTCAAACGATAGATGTTTCCCTTAGGACGAAATGATTAACACTGAAGACTAACTTGAGATTAGACTGGTCTTTGGGCAGATTCATTGTTTTTCGAATGTAAAATAAGAGAAGGGGAAATAATGCCGGTATTTTCTTTACGACACGTAAATTCCGCAATCTTTGTAAGACCGTGGAAAATCTCAAGAAATTCAGTACTGATTGGACCGTATTATGGGTTTTTCCAATATACATTATACTTACAAACATACATAATGATCCTTCAAGAAAATCAGGTATATAAGAGTTGCGGCCACGCCTACAATTATGTTACATCAAAAGACAAAATATATTTGCCCTGTTGTGACCGCAAAGTTACTTTTGTTTCGGCGCCGATGCAGGTGTTTCCATTATCACGATCCCGGATGATCATGGCCCCGGTTAATCCGAATCCCGGATAACCGAAGCCAGGATAATCGAGGTTGGACTGTATTATGGTTTGATACGGTTTTAAATAAATTTATAAATATTTTGTTAAAATAAAGTTCTTTTTAATGTGTTTAGCAAACTATTTATTTAATGAAATTAGGGTTTTGAGATTAAGAAAATACGTATTTTTGCGTGTATAACGCGCACTTTTTTTCTAAAAATTTCTTCCCAAAAATGGGGGTGCGCGTTATACTCAGGAAATAATCTTTTTAGTTTTAATTTTTTTTAGTAGTACTACTGCAGCAAGAGAAGGGACATTTCGGCAAACCTGCTCCCGTTTCACAGAATGAATTCGTCTGTATTCCATCCCCCCTCCCACCAACAACTTCTATAACATAACAACAGTATTTAACAAACAACCCTATTCACATGTACACATCAAGGCCAAACTCGTATATGACTACTGCCGTCACTAGACCTGTCACTCGTGTCTTTACTGCCCCTACCGTAGTACTACAGTGTGTTAAGTGTTGTGATTAATTTTTATTATCGACTTTTTTGTTCTGATCGGAATGAGTGCGACATCTCGTTCGTCATACACAGCCAAATTTAAGTTAAGTGTTATTAAATAATATGCCGTAGAAAACAGTAATCGCGCAGCATCTCGGAAATTTGATATATCTGAAACAAATGTTCGTGGTTGGCTGTATGTTGGCTGAATGTTCATACAGCTGGCTGTATGACATTTAATTCCTTTCAGTATGCAATTTGTATTTGTTTTTCCATAAAATTTTATTATATTAGATTATAAATTACAATAATTTAAATTTATTTGCTTACGGTTACTCTTAATTTGTACTTATTATTTTCTGTCTAAAAACTACTTAAATCTTTTAACCGATGTATTCAAAACAAATTATTTTTTTCATTTATTAAAAAATATATTAATTTATTTTGCTACATAATAAGGGTCTCTAATAATGCGTGGTACAACATTTATGACCTAAAGACCATATAAAATCTATAATCTTTATATGACCATATTTTTTATTTTTAAAACACATGCCCCAATAATTTCAACAGACATGCCAGTTACAACATTTTGTAGAGCAAAAAGAATGTAGTAAACGAGACAATTTTAATAAAAATCAATTTTTTAGAAAATTGCAAAAGTTAAAAATCGGAAGAATAAACTACGTACTACATTCAGTTTACCCATTTTGATGAAATGTTTGTATCAGATACTTTGATGATATCTAAATTAAGTGCCAAGTTTAAACTTTGTAAGATTTTTTGGAGTTATTTTGCTCAAACACAAACCAATCGGTAGAAAACCTGTTTTTAGGGGTTCAGGGAACCTAAAATCGTATATTTAGGGTGAAAACTCGATTTAAAATATTTGACGTAAAAACATAACTTTCTTTTTCTATATTTCATCGTACAGGGCAAGATAAAGTAAAACTATAATTTATTTATTTTGTATGTTTCAGCGAAAACGAAGTAATGACCAATTGGGGCAGTTACGATCCGTTATTTCTGAGAAGATTAAGTAAAGGATTTGCTCACCAATGGGTTCTTGACAAGATAGATGCTATTATAGATTATTGGCTAGTAGAGGCTATGTGTCTGTACTTGAGAGGAACGATGCATCTATCGGTAATAAGCTATTCTATTCTTAAAATTAGCAACTTCTGTCTCACTGTCTTTCACGGCATACTAAAAAAGTAAGGCGTTTAACTTCTCCCTCAACTTAACACGTTGAAACCGTAACCACGACTGCACGAATAAAATTAATTTTTACTGGAAACAGGACTTCTAGTGACGACTTATCAATCACCAGTAGTGTTAGTTATACGCTAAAAAATTAACATAAACTATTTAATATTGTATTTACAAGTTTTCCGGAGAGACCTGGATAGTTTAAGGGGTCGGTGTACCCGAACAAATGGTAAATCTTTTCTGAAGCAGAGGGAGTAATTGTAAAGACAAAGGAAGTACGTTAATACAAGTATGACAAAGGGTGGTTTCTGAAGGAATCATGAAAATGAGGAAACTTAAAATATTTCGTTCAGAAATATAATCCAAGTAGGCACATGTAGATAAAAAATCATATTAAAGTTTCTAGGAAGTATGCACAATTTGTAGACATTGAGCGCGTGAGCTGCAAAGTATATTAGCTAATAACACGTGATTTTAAGTAACAAGCACAAATTTTGTTAAACGGTAGTATCGGATTGTTTGGGTAATTAAAAGAAAGCCTCGAAACGAAAGTAAAAGCTAGAAAAGGCATGAAATTAATCCGTCATGCAATCATTGTATATGCAACAGAAAGTGTAGTATAGGTTTACATGCTCGACACAAGTGGTATAACACGGGAAGCAAAGGTTGGGAAGGAAGGCAAGAATACGGAAGTTGGGGAGACCAAATTAGGCAGGGTTTCAATCAGTAAGAGAAAAATACGGCAATTATAAAATAGAGCGATGCTTTATCGACTTAGCAAGTGGACCAATAGTTGTAGCGCAGACCTTTTAAATGTATAGTAAACAGGATAGGTGAAATAGTTGTTCATTTTCTTGTTCGCTGTGGTGTTAACGAGTAAAATGGAGATATTTACTGAATTTATGTTATCAAAAAAACAGTGTAAAATCTATGAAAGCTATTTTAACGAGAAAAAGTAGAGGAAAAAGTATTTATTCAATAACTATGAAATTTGCAGTACTTGACAATACTTAGAAATTTTGTCCCATCATTCTGTGAGCTTTTTGATTTCTGCTTTGTAGTAGTTTATACGTTATTGTTTGATCCGTTATATTGTATAGTGAATATAGTTTGAACCATTATATACAACCTCTCGTACTATGAGAGGTTTCATTTTAAAACCCCACTAGTTAGATGGCCTAATAGTTTCCATAGCTACGCGATCGTTTTAGGAGCGAGGACATTCAGTTTCATTTCACGTCTGCAAGCGAACCGTCAACGAGACAAAAGAATGTAATTACGGTAAAGATTGTTTCCAAACATAACACCTGTAAACTAAGCCTGTATAGAATCGTGTCGTTTTAGTGGATTGTCTATAATCTTTTTCGTATATTTTTTGTTGTAATTTATTAATAATTTAGAATATCTTTAAATAATTTATTTTCATTCCAAATTTTTCGCGTGATAATACATCAGTGCGTAATGGCAGGCCACAATGGAGAATCGGGGCCATCAAAAATCGGTAAGACAAAAATATTAAAGGTCAGCGGGCAGTTTTATACATGCCGGTAACTAAAGCAGATTTATTAAAAAATGCTCTGCTTACCTCTAAAATCAAGGAAAAGATTTCAGTGTAATTCATAAGTAGGCGAAGGGGTCGGCAGAAGAAAGTGCTAACCAACATTTTGTGACAAAACGAGATAACCACTCTATCTAGCTAAGTTTACGTTGTACCTTAAGATGCGGTTTCGTTTGTGCGATCATCGCATGCGATTACTGCATAATTGACGCATAGGTCGGGCAGCGTGCGATCCAACTGCACGTCCGGGTTAACCGAAACCTGGGTTATCCGAAACGTCAAAAAATACTCAGCATTTTAAATGTAATTTTTCTACAAATAAGTGTAATAAAAACAATAAATAAAAAATACTGTAAATTGTATTTCTGTACCAAAATACTGGTTAAGCAAACTGAACCGTAAATTATAGCACGTAAAGTATGCCTACATGACATTCAACACTGCAGACAGGATTTTTACGGATAACATAAGTGTTTTCCTTGGAGCGGTAGCCAAAGGCGGTAGCCACTAGGCCTACTGTTTATTTTCGCTGCATCACCTTTGCTGCGAACAGTCAATTAGTACTGCATTGTGGTTGAATGGGTACGGTAGTGTTTTGGCCTTAATGTAGTTTTCATTTCGTTTTGTGGCTTGGTTCAAATGGTAGATAATTACTTGTAAATTACTATTTCATTTAAAATATATAATGATAAATTATAGCTAGTAGTTTTCATTTTCATTTTCTAGGTTGACTACCCCCTTGACCACTTATATTCCGTGCAATCCCAAGCAGAAAATTGCCTAAACCACAAAATGTGCTGCATGATTTTTTTTTTAAATTCTTTAAAAATAAAAAGTTCGGCACGTTTTAAACTGAATGCTACGTTTATGATCTTAATAACCTAGATTAACAAAAAAATAAATAAATAAACAGATGTTTGACAAAAAATTGAAGAACATGATTGCTAGATTTCAGTAAACTTTTACAATGATATTTCGTAAAATTATGTTGATGTGGGTTAGCACTGTCTCCTCCCGACCCCTTCTATTATTTTTAGGGTGACTCATTTCTTGTTTGACTATAATTTAGAAGAGTTGTTTAAACAATGAAATAATCAATTAAGTTCAATATAGCATGAGTAGTGCGAGTTACAACGTAAGTCATGAAGTTAGACATACCTTACGGAAGAAGTAGTTCTATTTATATATTTTTTTGTTTACGTTTGACTGATTAGCAAATTGCTGCTAATGCAGACGGTAAGAAGGATGATACATGAAGATGAGTAATGTAAAAAATTCCAGACCTGACCGGGAATCGAACCCGGGATCCCGACGTAAAAGCCAGTTGCGCTTACCACTACGCCAACGGATATTTTATACAAATGATGTAAATATTTTATCTGAAAGTGGGTTCACAGTATTTGCTTTAAACTTAATAATGTAGTGACAACTTGGGAAATATAATATGACCGTAACATACTAAACATTTTTTTTTCTTAACGACAGTAGTAAAAGTGAAAGCCTAAGACAAGCCCTCTTTCCTTAAAACGCAGCTTACCGCTCCTCTTAGCCAAACACGTCTTTTCAACCAGCTTCAAATAAAATCTTCTCTGGTCTAACTGAGTACTTGTTATTATATACTAAAAGCCCTATAAAATCCATGAAAGCAGTTTAATAATTAATGAAATAAATAACACAGAAAAAGCGATTTATCCAATGACAATGAAACTTAAAATACTTTTTAGCATTTAGATAAATGTGTCTCAACATTGTGTAAGCTTTCTGATTTCTGAAGAGTAGAAATATTTACCTTACTGTCTAAACCATTAGTGCACCGCTTTCTTTACCACTACGTTTGTCTTCGAACTTCTTTCCAAATAAAATGTCTTTGAGCGGCCAAATAAATGAAAATTTGACGAAGTAAGTTGAGGATTTAAGAGGACGTGATAACATCTCCAAACTGAAATTCGCGTTCTGAGTCGCGTGGGGGTGCGTGGTGTTATGCAAGAGAATGACACCTTTTGAGTTAGCGCCCTCACATTCCCGGTTTATTGCGGGTCACACTTTTAAAAATAAAGATGAGCCTTACTGCCTAAGAGCCAAAACAATCGATGTAACTTCAGCTCAAGTTGTTAATCAATATATTAATATAGTTATTAATTTATAATTCATATAATATTGTTTAATCCATATAAATTTAGTACAATGTAAAATTTTTCAGGTAACGTTACAAGAACATACAGGGGAATTACACGTGGAAGATTTACTAGCGGTATTGTCATATATGAATGAAAATCAGGCTATACAATCTGTCAAAACCACCTTTCTGGGATTTACAGAATTTGAAATATTACTTCCCAAGGATTATGAAAAAATTATCAAAGGTAAGACTTAATCATGCAGTTTCGTTCATAACATCACTCTTAATACAGTTTCGTTCGGGTTCTGGTCATAAAAACATGATAAACAAACTTCCTTTTACCTAATAATAACTAGGCCTATTCAATAACAAACAAATAAATTACACCATATTATTATGCTTAGACTACTAACAATCAAATTACTTAAAATAAATTAAGTACAAAATGTTATTAGAAACTTAAATCTCAAAGAGAAATTACTACAAATAAAATGTGGCAATCTATATTTAAATAACTAATTAACTGCTACTTACAAAAGATTGTACTCAATTTATGTATTACGCAGAACTGCTCATACGTAAAACATGAAGTTCTCAACTGGTTCAATAAATAACTTGATCTAATTACATCACTATAAAGTAAAATTGACTAGAAAAATAAATTAATTAAAATAACAAAAATATTCCACCAAAAATAGCCTACTGAGTACAAAACAATCCTATCTTTCGTAGATACCATCTATGGAATAAAAGTAACAAACTATTAAGATAAATTAGGTAATATATTTTTCAATATATGCATCAGCAAAAGGGAGTCGGCTGAGTGTTTTTATTACAACTAATAAGGTTTACACAAAAAAATCGTGTGTACATAGTTTTAATGAAAACACTCACATGACTCTCTTTTCCTAATTTAAATAATTAAATATAAGTATAACCCATGTTTAATCATTAGCAAACATTGTAAAATAAAAGACAATGTAATTTTTATTCTGTGTGAATGACGCAAAATGAAAATCAACCTATTTTCAAAAAAAAAAAAAAAAAAAATACGGGACATCACGAATTGGCGCTAAACTAGACTCAGTTGAAAAATTTCTTAAAATGGAAATGTAAATTTTTATTTTCTATAACTATATTAAAAACTGTATTTTTATGTAGATTTTATGAGTAAAATACAGTGTAAAAAGATTATATTATCCCCACGAGGGTATGCCAAATTTGTAAGATAATTATATTATCCCCACGAGGGATTAGCCAAATTTGCTATGAAATAATTAAATTAATATTGTATTCGTTATTGGTGTTGTATCAGCTTTCAAGTTTGATTTTATTATTTTTCCATTTTACCTTGTCCCCTATTTCATTCAATAAGACATTATTCATATTTATACATTATGGTTTTTATTTAGTTAATATATTTTCATAATTACAATCACAAGTTTCATTGTTTAAATGCAATTCTAAAATAATGCTCCTGATCTTAATACTGTTAAATCAACTTACTGGTTTTATTTGATTTGAATGTTAAAAAATCTAACAACAACAATTTATATGTATTAACATTTAACGTCCTTCTTATATAGCTATGTATTTTTCAACTTTAAGTAAATTCTCTTCTAATATTAATATATTTTTAGAACGAATGTGGGACCTACTAGCTGGCTTGATATTCAGCCCCACACTAAAATAAATTACAATTTTTATTTTCTTCTTCTTAGTTGCCTAGTAACCATATTTTGTTAATGGAAATTAAATAATTTTTAAATATTTTATCTTAATCAGCTGGAATTATTTATATTTATTTCAATAGACTCAAACATAAACAACTCCAGATGTCCATTAAATTTGTCTTATTACAACAGATAATCACTAATTGACGCTAAAGTAAGCGTTGTAAATAAAAATTTTTGAAATAAAAGTTTTAGGTTTTTAACGCTCTAAAAATTTAATTACATATAGGCCTATCATTTTTAGATAGGTACTAAGGTCGGAATATTAAAAAAAAAAAATTACAACACGAGAACACAGGCACCTCACGAATTTCAGCAAACAAGGCGCTTACCCTATTTTGTAGAGCAAGAAAATTGAGTAAATAAGGTAATTTTTTTTGAAAAATCACAAAAAAGCGAAAAATTGCACGAATAAACTACTACATCCGGATGACAGATTTTTATGAAAATGTTCGTGCTGGGTTCCAGGTTGTGGTACCTAACTTAAGTTCCAAGTTTCAAGTTCTTACGCTACTCTGTTTTAGAGATATGTTGTTTACACCCAGAAACACACACAGATCAATCGCTAAATATATGTTGTTTGGTTCAGGGGGCCTGAAAACATGTATTTCCGGTGACAACTAGATTTCGAAAAAATGACATGAAAACACTACTTTCTTTACTTACATTCATATAAGGCAAGAAAAAGTAAAAATTTTACTTATACCCTTTGGCTTCTAACCCTCTTTACGAGGGTTTGCAAGGGCACATTTACGGTATTTTTCTAAAGTTGGGTATAACGTAAATAATTATCTTTAACTTTTTTTTAGTTTTATTTAAAGTCGTCTCAACTGGTTGGTTATTAGCGATTAACGTCGGTTATGTATGTAGAACAGTTGGTATTGAATATTCAAAAATTTCAAGAACCTAGCTAGGAATCGAACCGGAGACATCTGCGATTTAGGCTTGCGTGTACAGCAAAACCTGTCAAGTTGACCGCCTCTCTAACATGACCATTTCAGAGAGGAACCAAATACTTTATAGAGTTACAATTACAAGGAACAGAGGTTCTATAAGTTGATCACATATACTATTTTTCAAGGCTGATGAGCTCTGAACGTTTGAATGACTTGCTAGCAACGTTGCCAATACTTGCTCTTGTAGCTCTGTTAAATATTTTTTCGGCCATTTTTTTGGTCTTTCAATAATAATTATAACCTACAAAGATACAATCAGCTGATTATGTTACAAAGTATTTCATTTTAACGCGCTCTATAATCGATGTGTTCAGTACGAGATACAAGAAGAGTTTTTTTTTTTTTTTTTTTTTTTTTTTTTTTTTTTTTTTTTTTTTATTTCTAATTTGTGTACGTTGCAATCTGTTCAATTTAGAACAATAAGCAACCCCATGACCCAATGAGATGAGGATGATGTGTATGACGTGTAAATGAGGTGTAGTCTTGTACTGACCCAGGCCGACCATTCCTGAGAGAGTATGGTTAATTAAACCCCAACCATCAAAGTACACCGGTAACCACTGTCTAGTATTCAAATCCGTATAAAAGTAACTACCTTTACTAGGATTTGAACCAGGAACCTTCGTCTCCGAAAGTCAGCTGTTAAACAGCTGATTTTGGCGACGACTTTACCTCTAGACCAACCCGGTGGGTTTCAAGAAGAGTGTGAACTGTCGCGACTCTTATACGCAAGCGCGTAATGTTTGTCAGGTACAATCTGACAACGCTGGCAAACGTTCTGATTGGTCTAAATGTGTGAAACAGCAGAGCTCATCAACCGTGAAAAGAATATATTATGTAGTATAATACTTTTTTTTGTCAACAGTCTCTCGACTGGTTTGATGCAGTTCTCCAAGCTGTTCTATTTTGCGCAAGTCGTTTCATATCTACATACCTGTAACACCCTAAATTTTTTGTAATTTGCTTTATATATTCTAATCTTTTGGAGCCCCCTACGATTTACTCCCTCAATATTATCCTCCATTATTGATAGCCCACATACCTGGATGTCTTAAGGTTGTTCTGTCGAAAATTAGATTTCTGTTTGTTTGATCTTAACGTCTTTATTAAGTTCATATAAGACCATTCAGATTATTTTATTTTATTTTTTTGTCAATTTTTCGGCTAGAGGGGCGTTTATAAGGGCATTTTTTGCTAAAATTGGTACACAAATTTTTTAAGAACGACTTTAATTACAGCAATGAGATTTTGAATGAGGGTTTAAAATAGTAGGAGATAATCAGAATCTATTTTTTAAAACGTATTTTTTGAATTGAAGCATAGCACAATTTTTTAGGGCCAGAAAAACATGGTATTAGATATTTTTACAAAAATTAAAATACCTTATGTTCAAGTTCAAAATGAGTACTTAATAATACGTGTAACGCAATACTTCCTGTGATAACAGCAACGCAGAAAAGCGTATACCAATTTTTTGGAATTTTTTAGGGCCTGTTACTCCTTGCACTTAGGCAGACCGCAGTACTGACTCTTTGCAGTTAGACAGACCCGCAATACTAGTAGACGCACACTCAAACACACACACACACGCACGCACACACACACATGTAGCTCTACAGTAAATGGTTTATGTAGTAGTATTTTCGTACTTCTAACCCCAAACCATCCCCACCACCAAACTGCTACTACAGTTACCGATGTCCACCGTGTGGTGTGTTGGCTATTTAGTTCCATTCTATTATGAAGAGTAGTACATTTATGTTATTGGAACTATCCCTGTAACACTCTATAGGATACCAGATAGCACTCAGCGTGTTCAGACGAATATAAAAATAACAGTTGTATTTATTTGTTGTATTGTATTTAAAGCGGAAGGATATAATATCTTGATGTGGGACTAATGACTGATATTATATAGTCGATTATTAATACTATCGAATCATTCGAATGAAATAAAAAATTAGTTGAATAGCCTTCATCAAGGCTATTTGTGCAAGGAAGATTTGTGATGAAACATACGAGGTGTGGCTATTAAATAACGAGACTGACGTTGTAAAAACTTTTATTTTCATTTTATACATAATCACTTATTGTCACCTTCAATATACACTCCTTCTCTATCCCTACAACGCTCCATACGAATTTTCCATTGTTAGAAACAGTGCTGGAAGTCATCTTCTGTCAGCTCCTTCAGGACACGTGCCGCTCAAAAATGTTTGTACTGACACTTTGTACGCGATTGAAAATGACCCAAATTTTTTGGAAACGATAATAACATGTGGTTTTTAAAACCACAGTTAAAACATGGTTTTTTACTTATGATCTCGAAACGAAGCGCCAATCCATGGACTAGAAGAGCCCAACTTCACCGAGAGCCAAAAAAGCTCGAATGAGCAAGTTAAAATTTAAAGCAATGATAATTGTTTTTTTATATCCATGGGATTGTGTACCTTCACTGGGTTCCTGAAGGTCAAACAATTAATCAGTATTACTACCTTGAGGTACTTTCTAAACTACGTCAAAGAGTAAGGAAAAAACGCCCCGAAATGTGGAAGGACAAATCATGGGTTCTCCACCAAGACAATGCACCAGCTCATTCCCCGTTATCTGTCAAAAGATTCCTAGCCAAGTACTGCATCTCAATGTTAGAACAACCACCTTATTCACCAGATCTTGCACCATGTGACTTCTCCCTGTTTCCTAAGGTGAAATCTGCATTAAAAAGAACAATATTTGAGCCTGTGGAAGGTGTAAAAAAAAAGCGGCACGTGTCCTGAAGGAGCTGACAGAAGATGACTTCCAGCACTGTTTCCAACAATGGAAAATTCGCATGGATCGTTGTAGAGATAGAGAAGGAATGTATATTGAAGGTGACAATAAGTCATTATGTATAAAATAAAAATAAAAAAATTTGCAACGTCAGTCTCGTTATTTAATAGTCACACCTCATACACATTTCTGTCCTCTGAATGCAAAATAAAACATGTTTTCGTCGATTGGTCTGAGTGTGTGTATGTATAAAAAAAATTAAAAAAGGAAACATCGTACGTAGTTGAATGGTAGAACTTAAGTTAGGTACACAATAAAGGGACTTGACATAAACATTATTATGAAAATCGGTTAACTGCGAGTAGTAATTCATTCGAGCGACTTTCATTGTTATGCAATTTTCTTAAAAACAGGTACCTACAATATTTTATTTTATTTTTTTTATGAATCGCCTCATTTAGTACGGTTTTTTTGGTGCTGTAGACGATGACGTAAGTAACATGTTTGAATAAATTCGAATAGGACTGTATTATAGCAGAAATTTTCCTCTATAAAGATTGCGGCTTTAATATGTTATATTTTTGGGCAAAAGCGTATACCAAAGTTATTGAAAGTTACGAAAACTACAACTTTCAATTCAAGCGTTTTATTCTTCAGTGCTTAGTTCAGCGGCAATTATTGATTTTTTTATAATTTCCTTATCAAAATCAAGTTTAACAGTGATGTTAATTTTCCCTTAGCGTAATTATTTTCATAAAAAATATTAGGTTACTTGTTAATTTTACATTGGTTACTCATGATTAAATATAGTTTATTATTTTTCACTATTTATATTGGAAAGATAAAGTCGTGCATGTGACTCGCCCCTGATTGTATATTTAATTTTATATACTGTATTTTTTTTATTTAGGACAGATTCTAATGGCAATGTGGACACGGGCTTATAGTTCAAATAAATTCCGAGATCTATTTTTCATACCATTAATGTCAGGAGACACAATAGGTTTAAAAACAATGGAAAGCTGTTACAGAGATATGACAAACAGACATAATTTCCACAAGGTTCACGAAGCGTGGTTAAGTACTCCGATAATACCTTTGTACAAACTGGAGCTTCCTATTGATGACATCAGTCGGCAGAAAGATAAAAGCGTAATTGCTTCCACCCTCAAAAATGTGAGTATTTGATGAAGTTGGCAAGTAGCCTAAATAACTTTTTCCGAATAGACCTTCGGAAAGAGCACGCCAAATCAATATTTCAGGTACTTCTTCATGTTTAGCTCACGTTTCCTTTTCTCTCACAATCTAATAATTCTTTGGGATCTTTCCTTCTTGAGTTGTTTAATGGTGCGGGGTTCACGTCTCTTCTTTTCTTTTTGAAGAATCCATGAAACGAAGAGTTGAAGAAAAAACGAACTGATCTTGAGGGGCGCACGCAGCGCGCGACTAAGTCGGCCAATCGTAGAACGGAATCTTGCAGGTGGGCGCGCGGGTACCGAGGAGGTGGAGACTTTATTGTGTTAACCAGCTCGGACTGGTAACGAATTGCAGGAACGAAGAAAGCAAAATTCTAGAAACAAATCGAAGAAATAAAGCGTAATGTGAACGTAAAAAATGAAAAGTAGCGGGTAATCGCAGATTGAATAAACTGAGAGTATCAGCACTTCTTTAATATTGTAATTCAGTGTACAGACAGAAAAAAATAATAAGTATCATAAAACAACAACAAAACCACTTCTAAAAATGTTGTGTGAAATAATCACACGACTTTCTCTTATCAATGTAAACAATTAAACATTTAACCGGTGTCTAATCATCAGAGAACAATGTAAAATAAAAACAACCTAATTTTATCATGAATAAATAACGCTAAATGAAAATCAACCTCTGTTCTACATAAAAATACGGGAAGTTACTAATTGACGCTACGCTGGGCTCTGTAGAAGAAAATGCGTAAATAATGTTGTTGATTTCTGTATTTTCTGTAACTTTAATTAGACACTTTTGTCGTAAAATGCCTACTAAGGCCGCAATGTCTAAAAATCCCATTTATTACCGTTTTTGATGAGAAAAATATATAAAATCACTAATTGACGTAAAACTAAGCGTTGTATAAAACATTTTTGCAATAAAAGTTGTAGGTTTATTTAATTTCCTACAGCGTCCTAAATATTGCACTTTTGTCCTAGAATGCGTATTAAGACCAAAATCTTAAAAAAAGTTTTACTAAACAACACAGGCCCACAAGAAGTTCAGCAGACATAGCGTTTTTTGTTTTATGGCGATAAAACCAGGGCGGTCATAGGCAAACATAGCGCCTACCCTATCTTGTAGAGCATAAAAATTTAGTAAATGAGAAGATCTTTTAAAAAATAGTAGGGGCCGTTTTTAATAATATGGCAGAGTGAAAAATCGCACGAATAATCTAGTAGGCCTACATCTGTTGACCGATTTTAATGAAAATTTTCGTGTTGGGTCATCTAGAGGTACATAACTTAAGTTTCATCTTTCCTTGTAGGCTATTCTGTTCTAGAGAAATTATTTGTTGAAACACAGACCAATCGCTAAAAACATGTTTTTTGGGTTCAGGGGGTCTGAAAAATGTACGTCCGGTGAAAACTCGACTTCGAAAAATCAACATAAAACAATACTTTCCTTTCTATAGGCCCTATATTCATATAGGCAAGAGAAAGTGCAGTCAGTGGCAGTGCACCAGAAGGACGGTAGATGTCGCAACAGTACGGAGACGAGGTCATCTGCACCGTCGGCTGCAACAACCCACAAAATTACAAACTACGTCCGAGCACCAGGAAAAAATAATAATGTACGAAATATGTGCCGAACCGGTTAAATAAAAATGCTACGTAATATTAGGTTATGTTTTTTTACATTGTTTACTAATGATTAATCATTACATATATTTAGATATTTTATAATTTACATTGGCAAGAGATAGTCGTGTGAATGTTTAGACCAGATTTTTAAAAATTATATTACAATGCTTGATGTTGTCTTTCCTTTTTTTGGCCGCTGCCAAATAAAGATTTATTTATTATTATTAAAATTAGGTAGGCCTATGTTTTCATTATTTACATTGGTAACAAAAGTATTTCATACAACTATGTCTTCTTTATTGTTACAGTGTGATAGTAGCTCTCGTAACAATTCCTACTTTCAACTCTTTGCCACCTTTTATAGTGAGAGAAATACAAAGACTACGTTCCAGACATCTATTAATAAAACAGTTAGGTTCGCGACTCCTACATACTTCAGGTTTTATATTCTCACCAGATATGGTAAGTATTAAATTTTAACCGACTTGTCAGCAAAAGCAGGGAACAGCGCAAGTTTGTAAATAGAACACGTACAAACAGCCAGGAAGGATAAATGGAGAGATGATTTGAATGCTAGTGTAAGACGAAGGGGGGAACAGGAAAGCTTGTCCATAGATATAGTCCGTGGGCCAGATAGAGTTACCGTGCGTCCCTCCATATTCCAACTTTTCATACATCGACGTGTTCGTTGCAACCTCCTGATCAAGAATATCCATTGTTCCCAAAAGAAAAACTCCGGCAAATCGACCAAAATGGCGATTAAAGGTGGCGACCAAGCGTTCCTGCATTAATTCGTTTATTTGATTATATCTTCCGTTCCAATTATCGTACAGGTTTTTATACACACCGAATTAAAGGTAAAGAGTTGCCAAACATTTTAATCACAAAAACCAGTTTCTAAATTGCATTTTGACAATATTCAAAACGATGATGGAAGCCATTCGTAATTTCACTAAACAATATGTCTCCTCCAACAGCAGCAGAAGTCAAAAATTCGCCGCCATAGCTCATTTTCGTCAGAAAGTTTCGTGGCTTAAATTCCTCTTTTTATATACCCCCAGAAGAGAAAATTCAAAGGTAATAGATCAGGGGATCTAGCCAGCCATTTAAGTTCTCGCCTTCATCCGATCCCCCGACAAGGAAATGTGTAATTAAAACATGCGCGTTCTTCCCGGCCAGAATAGGGAGGGGCGCCGACATGTTGAAACCAAATGTCTATAAAATCAATTACAAAAGCATTTCTAATTGCTGGAACAATCTGATTTCGCAACATTTCTAGATAATTTCCAGCTGTTAAATAACATTCTATTAAAAATGGGCCAATCATCTGACAATCTATCATTATCTCCCATACGTTAACGTTTTTTGTATGTTATGCATAGCATTCGAACATCCAATGAGGATTTCCATCCTACCATATCTACTATTATGACTGTTTTTTATTGTAAGTTTTTACGACCTCATAAGATCATTTTAGTCTAGTTTCTGGGCCAGTCCATTTTGTAATCGGTTCTTCTTATTCCCGAAGCCTGTTAAGTTGTTTTATTCATGCTTCTTTCCTTTTCGCTCACATCTTTTTATTTTTAGCATTGTTATGACGGTTTACAGTAGCTACCGTTTAACACAAATGTTGCCTCGTCGGAAAAAACAAAGCATTTTAGAAACTGGTCGTCAGAAAATGCTCTGTTCATCATGATTTCAGTAAATTCAATTTTGCAATCAAAATCATCCTCAGATAGTTCCGGTTTATTCTGTATTTTAAAAGGCTTGAAATGGTTTGAAGTAAGCACACGATGAACTAAATTTTTATTTAAATTAAAATGTCTAGCTACTTCACGAATAGAGTTTTTAGGATCCTCTTTCAATGACTGTAAAATATTTAGTTTCTGGTTATCATCCAGGGCAGAAGGCCGTCCAGCGCGAGGCCTGTCTTTAACGCTCCCAGTTTCTTCCAAACGTTTTATTGTACTTTAAATTACGGTTTTCAAAATTGGAGGACGATTACGAAACTCATCATTAAATAAGTGCCTAATCTGGTTGAATGATCTGATCGTATTACCGTAAGCCCCCGTCATAAGCAATGTTATTATAAATTGATAATTTTAATGAATAATGAACTAATTACAATTAGTAATAGCATTAAATAAACTTAACCAATTATAAGATTATCTCGTACTTAAAGTAAACACTACTCAAAAACGATTATACGACGTCTACAGTATACGATGGACCTTTTTCACAAACGCAACACTGTTAACTTACCCGGTACACAATATTGATGATAGATCAAAAATTAAACTTAAGACCAAACCCCGCGGCTGCTTATATACATAAAGCTATGGAGATTTCGGGAAGAACAAAAATTTTCGAGATAATAAAAACATACAGTCTTTCTGCCGGTTTCTAGATGTCTTTACAAAAGGAAAATAAAGACATCGAATAAAGAATTGAATACAACACCTTAAAAAAAAGAGATAATTATTTAAATAGATACCCCGACTCTTTCAGGTAGCCGTACAGCAATAGGCCTACCTATAATATACAATGTATATTATAGGTACAATGTATATTATATTAATGTACAAATGGTTATGTCATAACCATTTGTACATTATATTTCTATTTCTCTTTTCTATCTCTATCTCTTCTCCTCTCTATCTCTATAATATATAAAGCTCCAGCCACTAATGACTCACTGATGGAAATTCTAACCTATTAGGAGGTCTCTAGGAGCAAAATCTCTAAGGACCATTTTTGTCGGACGTCGGCTAAAACCCTCGGGAAAAATGCCAAATTTAAGGTACCTCTTCCCGAAAGCTCAGGGGAGACGCCCGAATATTTCGAACTGTTTAACGAAGTTTCGTAGCGCAAAGGCCACTCCGACCATTTTTGTTTTTCTCCCGAAGTACGTTAAGACCATATATATAAAGTTACTCTTTAACCCGCCGGTTCGCTGGAAAAACTCAAAAAACAAAATTTAGGCTTTTTTGGGGTTGCAATTTTCAAGTTTTCTTTTCTAACACCATCAAAACGGGTTTCTTTGGCAAACTTTTATTAGGACCACATTACACTTATTCCCGGAATTAAGGGTAATTTTTTAAATTTTAGATCGGGGTCCTACGAAGGTTGCTACCCTTATCTAAATAAATGAAAATTTTAAAGTTTTAGAATACAAAAAATCTGTTAACGGCATGTTGTTTGGCATTAAAAATTACAAAAAAGTTTGATAACCCGAAAATATTTAATTAGCACCCTCTAGCCTGCAGTAGGGGTTGTATTTTTTTATCTCTTAAACGGTGCATCGTAGATAAAAATTTCATAGAATATTTTTTGTATCCTCTGCAAAGTACTTTAAAACCACATAGTAATCGTTTCCCTTAACTTGCCGAATCGGTGAGAAAACTCACAAAACAAAATTTCGGCTTTTTGGGGTTTACCGTTTGCATGTTGTTCTTTCTTTACACCTTTAAAATGAGTTATTTCGTTAAATTTCTATTTTTAAACAGTTACAAGTACCCGAAGCGTCACGGGTAATTTTCCAAATTTTAAATCGGGGTCCTACGGGGGTCGCTACCCTTATCCAAAAGATACGAAATGTTTCATTTTTAGAATACAAAAAGTCTTTTGACGGCATGTTGTTTGGCGTTAAAAATTACACAAAAATTTGATAATTCGAAAATTTTCAAATAGCATCCTCTTGCCTGCGGTAGGGGTTGTACTTCTTTAGATCCTTAACGGTGAATAATAGGGACAAAATGCATGAACCTGTTTTGTACCTTACAAAAAGTAGTTCAAGATTATATAACCAAAGTTATCCTTAACCCACCGGTCCGCTGAGTAAACTACAAAAACCAAATACTATCTTTATACCTTCAAAACGGTTTTTAGGCAAATTTTTATTAGCAAAACATTACAGGTACTTAAAGCATCACGGGTAATTTTTAAATTTTAAAACGGGATCCAATAGGGGTTGCTAAGCCTATCCAAAACTTATGAAATTTCTAAATTTTTAGAAAACAAAATATATTTCAACGGCATGTTTTCGACGTTAAAAGTTAAATAAAAATTTGGTAACGCAAAAACTTTCAGGTTCACCCCCTTGCCTTTAGTAGCGGGTAGTATTTTTTACCTCTTGAACGGTGCTTTGTAGCAAAAAATTGTACAGAATCTTTTTTGTGCTTCTAAAGTAGCCTACTTCAAGGCCATGTAGTTAAAGTTGTTCTTAACCTACCTGTTCGCTGAGAAAACTCAAAACACTAGCATTTTGGCTTTTAGGGCTTGCCGTTTTCATGTTTCTTTTCTTTACACCTTCACAACGGGTTTTTTGAAAATTTTTATTAACAAAACGTTACGCATACCCATAGAGTCACAGAGAATTTATTAAAGTTTAGGTCGGGGTCCTATGATACATGCTACCCGAACAAAAATTTTAAAATTTTCGGAGTACAAATAATCTTTTAACGGCATGTTATTTAGCGAAGAAAATTACATAAAAATTTGGTAACTCGTAAATTTTCAGATCTCACCCTAGTTCGCATGAGAAAACGAAAAATCTTAAAATATCGTACATTCAAACCTCAACATTCAAAATTGAAATTTTTAAACTTCAAACTTCATCTTTAAACTTTCATATCTTCAAATTTCAAAATATTGTGATCCACCCATTTTCTTTGGTATCCGAACTTCACCTTGTGGCAAGTGGTTCTTATCTACTTATGAATTCTCCCCTCTGAGGCCGAGACACGTAAGCGGCGCGAAGCGCCGCTGGAGTGGCGAGTCAAAACTATATACCTGTCCTAGCCTTCAATTTACTTCATTTAGTTAACTGTTACGTAATATCAACCAAATATATACAATGGTTCCCATATGCACTCCCGTTTTCTAAACACACTGATTTTGTCAAATTAACACTTGATATTACATTGGTTCTACATCCATATTACTTACGTATAGATTTTTATAAGATATTCTCTTATTTTTCAGCGCCATGTCGGGTCTATTACCCTGCATCTAACTGGTCCAAAATAGCGATAAAAAACGAAAAATATTCAGTACAGGAAAAAGTTTATATCATAACCGACGCAATGGACATGATTTTGACAAACACAGGTGAAACATTACCGGTTATGAACAATTTACTTTCGGCGGCGTTTACAATATTTAGATCTATGAGTGAGGAAAATAACAATTGTGGATTATGGGTTACCTTCTTGAATGCTGTGGAAAGATTTCTCGAAAAAACGAGAGGCACTGCAATCGAAACTCTTTTTGTGGTAATGTTAATTAAATCAGTTTTTACTGTATTGTAACTATAGGCCTACTGTTTTTATGTCGATTTTTCGAAATCGAGTTCCACGGGAAATACAACTTTTCAGATGTACTGAAGCCAAAAAACAAGTTTTAATAATTGGTTTCTGTGTGTGTGTGTGTGTGTGTGTGTGCGTGTGTGTGCGCGCACGTGTGTGTATGTGTGTGGACAAAATATCTTAAGAACGGAATATCGTACGAATTGAACGTTAGAACTTGAATCAAATAGATACCAAAGAGGACCGTTATGAACAATTTCTTCAAAATCGGTTAAACTAAAAAGTACATTCGTGCGATTTTTCCCTATTTACGATTTTCTCAAAAACAGCTTCTACGATTTCTTTTTAAAATTCGCCTCATTTACTACATTGTTATGTTCTATAAGAACGTGTAAGCGCCATGTCTGTTGTAATGTTTGGGGGCTATGCTGTAATGCTTGGGGTGGGGGGGGGTCATGGTAAAAAACCTTTTTTAATGATTGCGGCCTTTAATTTTGTTTTTTATGGCAAAAGAGTTTTACAATTAAAGTTGTAGGAAATTAAAAATCTTACAAATTTTATTATTAAAACTTTTTTACCGAGTCTAGTTTGGTATTAATTTGTAATTTTTAAATATTTCTCATTAAAATCGGTAAAATGTGGGATTCAGACTTCGGCTTTAGTAGTAGCCTTTGTATTGTACGATAAAAATGTATATGAAACATTTTTAATGTTTATATTTATTTATTTCCATTTTATTAAGTTTACAATATGTACAATTTCGTATAGACCTGAACAGAAATTAATTTCCTGAAAGGCAAAGCCTGTGCTCAGGAAAGGACAAAAATGAAATAATCTTAAAATATTATAATAATAAGCTATTTTACAAATTGTCAATACCTTATGAATTAATTACAGATTACTGATTACAATATTCTTGCTTATTCTATATTACAATTTTTTTTTAAATTATAAAGTAAATTACTACATTAGTTATTACTTAACTAAATTAACTATTTATTAATAACTTAATTAAATTAAATTAACTAAATGAACAAGGCATACCTAAACCAACCGATTCATCGACGAGCTTAACGAACCCCCAAGCCAAACAAATATTTTTAAGTCTACATTTTTAATGACACCAATTGATGCAGTAAAAAATAGTTTACGAAAGTCAGAAGGCAAAAAGTTAAACAATGTTGGTGACATAATTAAACACCCTTTGACCTCCTGATGTATTTCATTTCACTTCCGTGGCTAATCCAGCCTCAACTCTTCTTGTGCTATAATTATGCTCTAAAAGAGCAATATTTTTTATACTTATTATGTGTAAAGAAGTACTCTTTTCCCACAAATATTATTTATAGTGAGAATATAAATAAATATATATATATATAATATAATAAACAGTAGTAGTAGAATATAATAAATTTATAGTCTGAAATATAAATAAATATATAAAAAATGTAAACCATCCACAACTTTTATTTCAAGCATGTTTTCTACAGAACCAATTTAAGGTTCAATTAGTGTTTTTCAGTGTTCTTAAGTTCGTAGAAACAAGAAGAAGAGGTTCTTAAGTTAATAATCTAAAAGACATACAAGAGCAGTGAAAACACGAAAACAAATATTAAAATACAACCTACCTTGACAGAGTAAATACGTATATATAAAACCAAATATAAATAACCAAAAATAAACGTGAACAATGGTCACGTATAATTAATTAGTAAGTTAGTAAAATTAGCAACATCAACATAATGACAGAAGTCATTCAATTTTTTATACGTGACCATTGAATATAAATAAACAATGAAAATAAAGTAAATTACTACATTAGTTATTACTTAACTAAATTAACTATTTATTAATAAATCGGTCTTTATATAGTTCCTCACTCGTCCAGAAAATCATTGCAACTAAAGTACGGTAAAGGTTAGACCCCACAAGACCGCAACGGGCTCACACCGCGTGACTGTCGTATGTCTGGCGTGACACGAAGAGATGTTAGCACAATTGCATAAGCCGGTTAGTCCCCACCTCAGCCCATCGACACCGCACCGACATACATATTTAAAAAAACTAGTGTCAAAATCAGTATAAAAAATAGTTTTAAAAGAATATATACAAACCGTATCGTATGAATTCGTTTAAATACTATTATATTCGTACTATTATAATAGTCCACGTACTTTGTAGTGAACGTAGAGAAAGGAATTGAGGAGGTCAGGAAGTTACCTGTCTTGTATGACCAATCTAATGAAAAATACAGGAATGCAAAATACAGAATTTCTGTGATGACTTCTTCTCTAATTAACACGTTCTTCCTCTAATGTATTGCTATCATTCCTAAATTACTATTTTTAAAACTTCCTAACATTTTTCTCTACTTGACAGCTATATGAGCTACATAAATAATACTGAACTACTAGTGTGTTGTCCAACACACGGATCAGGTGCGGACAAGTCGGTTCGACCCGTCACCGTCATCGCAAGTCGGCCGTATTGCGGTGCGGGCCCGGTGTGGTCTTGTGGGGTCCATTCTTAATTCGACAGCGATAGTCATCGAGATATCTGCTAGAGCTCAGCAGCCTAGAGACCGAATTAAATCGTTGTCACTGAAGTAGCTACTACCGATAACACAAAATCAAAATTCGGCAAACCAAGAAAAATTATTAGTAACCATAGCGTCCAACCATCGAAAACAACAAAACAAATGCTACAAAATTTACAGAGGTTGATTTTCATTTAACGGCGTTTACTTATGATAAAAATAGGCTACGTTAGGTTAAATGGATAAACTAACCCTTTTAGTTTAACTTAAATTCATGTGAGGATACTATAGACGTCTGAAAGCTCTTTTGTTTAGCGCACATGCTCAGCATTCGTCCACTGTTGGCTTTTATCTTTTCTTTTGTCCACCCCGTGTTCAGATTTTGCTCTAAATGGATGCCGTTAAAGTTCATAATTTGTTATCTGAAGTTGGATCGGTTCACTAAAAATATTCTTTTTGACTTCATTAATCAATTTATCCGTCAACTTAGATCTAGTGCCTGAAAAATGTATTTTGACAATTGGTTGTCATTCCTTCTGCACAAAGCTGTCCATAAATTTTAGTTTTATTTTTCTTATCTTTTCCATTTATCGCTAATTTTCCTTGTAAATTCCTTCTCGACTCTTAACATATATGGTCTGTCTACTATTTTCTGACCCAATATCTTGCGGAGGATTTTCTCTTAAAATTGTTTCCTTCTCTTAGACCAGGCTCCCCAGTCATTCTGAGGCATTCACTCGCATAAAGACATACAGGTTTTATCACAGTATTATAATGTCTAATCTTGGCTTGTCTTGAGAGGAGTGCTTTCTTCAAATACAAGTGGTGAGTTTGTCGGAGTGCAGCGGCCTTGTTTTCTCGTCTGCTGTTGTTTACTTCCTTTCGCTGGTTCTTGTAGTTATTTCCAATTCTTCCGTATTGTGTATTCTAGTGACTCTGAGCTGATTTCATGTTCGTTGTGTATTGATTTTATCGAAGGAAATCTGTAGTCTTGCTCTTGGCCTACTTCTTGTTTTATTTACACGTTGATTTGTCCTATTGTTGTTTTCCTGTTTCTAAAAAAGATTACTTGGTTATCTGCACAAACGAGAAAGTTTATCTTTATACCGGTTTCATCCTCCAATGTGTAGAACCTACTTGGTTTAACAACTCTTTATTGGCTAGTTCCAGTCCCCATTCTGGAAGAACTTTCTCCAGCATACAATTAAAAAGAATGGTGATCGTCCACCACCCTCCTAATACAAGTTCTAATTTAAAACTCTTAAATATTACCTTTGACCGTGTCTATGGTGATGTTTTTTAAATGATTGTCGTTCGTTTGAAATCCACTTCAAAGTTATCTAAAATATTCAGTAGCATATTTCGATTGATCGAATCAGACGTTTTTTTAAAATCAACAAACACTAACACTAGATACTTGGAACCATCAACTTTACCAATATTTCTCTATTGTGTTTCACGTGAACCGGGGCCGTTTTGTTGTTCTTTATGTATTTAGTTTTCCCAAAGGAATTCTGTAGACCTACTTTTTGTAATTGTTCTTATAACTGTTCATTATATTATATATATGTGACACTTATAATATCTAAGGTCCGTTTCGGGATCTGGGTAAAATAAATAATTTACACACTAAAGTTTAAAATGTAAGAAATAAGAAACAGAAACCTTTTATGACAATCTCCAAAAGATCTTCAATAAGATTAACAAGACAAATCATGTGGCCATTGTTGGGGACTTTAATGCAAGAGTTGGAAATATCCGAATACCAGGAGTAGTGGGCTCTTTTGGTGAGGCAGTGATGAATCATAGGGGACAAGAACTGAGACAATTTGCTTCCTTCAATGGTCTAAAAATTACAAATACATTCTTCAGGAAAAAAGAGTCATCCCATAAATACACTTGGAGCGCTAGAGGCTCAAGATTAATCATTGACTATATATTGGTCAATGGTAAGATGAGAAGTTTAGTACAGGATGTTCGAGTCTTCAGAGGGTGTGAAATATATGGTGACTACTATCTTTTAATGGGCAAGATTTTAATCTTGAGAAAATGGAGGACAGTAAGGAAATGTCAAATGCGGAGAGATGAAGTCTTCAAAGTCAACCTCCTACAAGATGAAAGCATTCAAAATCTATATTAGAAAAGATTGCTGGAAAGCCTTTTGATTGTTCCGTCCTCAGAAGATATTGACACTGAATAGTGTAATATAAAGTCAGCCATACAGAAAGCTGCAGTTGAAGCACTTGGAAAAAGAGCAAAGACAAGAGGTAAAAAGCGTTTGTGCATTTGGAACCCTGATACAGAGAAAGCTATCAGACTAAAACAACAATCTTACCTTCGTTACTTGCAGGAAAATACAGCAGAAGCTAGAGAGAGATACAAAGGAAAAGAAATTATGCCAAAAAGGTTGTGCGGAAGCTAAGTAAAATTCATGGGATAAGTTCATAACTGTCACAGAGAGTGATATTCATTGCAGACAGCAGTGTGCCTACAAGATTTTAAGGTCCTTGAACAGGGTGGAGAAAGGCAATACTTCATTGAATTTAATATCAGATTCTAAATGGAAGCAACACTTTAAAGACCTGTGGCACTCAGAAAAGGCCGTGGTAGACAATAATGCAAATTACATGAATTTATATGACAATTCTTCAGTTGATCCTATAACAATGGGTAAATTGCGGGATGCACTAAGAAACGTCAAGAACAGGAAAGCAGCAGGAATTGATAACATAAATGATGAGCTGTTCAAATATGGTGGTCTCTTTCTGGATTTAAGGATCTTACACCTGTTGAATGAATGCTGGAAGAAACATAAGATACCACAGGAATGGAATGAAGTAGAGGTTATTTCTCTTTTTAAGAAAGGAAAATGTATTGGTTGCAAGAACTACCGGGGTATTAGTCCGCTGATTTCTGGTTACAAAATATATTCCAGAATTATCAATGATCGAATGAAGAGTATTGCAGAGGCTATCCTGAATAGAAAACAGAATGCGTTCAGAAAAGGTCGCTCGTGCTCTGACAACATTTTTTCAGTAAAAAGACTAATAGAAAAGAGACGAGAATTTAATCTGGCAACTCATATGGCTTTTATAGATTTTGAAAAAGCTTTCCATAAAGTTGATCGGAATAATCTCTGGAAGATTCTGTTGTAGAAAGGATATCCACCTCATCTTGTTGAAGCAATAAGAAGTTTGGACAAGAACACACAAATAGTTATAAATACAGACAATAATAGGTTTGAAGAAATGAACATAAATCAGCGAGTGAGACACGGGTGTAGTTTATCACCTGCTTTATTTAATATCTATATTGACCACAATTTCACACAGTGGAAACGTAAAGTAGGTTGAGGCATTAAGATTAGTAATGACACTTGCCTGAATGCACTACTATTTGCGGATGATTTGTGGGTGGTAAAAGAAAATAAGGATGAGCTCCAAAAATCAATACACGTCTTAAATCATTTATGCAAGTTATACAATTTAAAAATCTCTCTAACCAAATCTAAAGTAATGGCATTCACTGGCAAGTTCCAAAATATATGCGTCAAGAAGGATTCAGAAAATTTAAGTGTTCAAGGTTTAGTCAACGAACAAATTCCGCGTTGTGCAAAAATTTCAAAACCTGGCAAATAGAAGTTCCTTATCACTCTTATCCGTCATACGGTTACCGTCGCGTGTACTTATCCCAACAGAATCTTTATCGACTTTGCGAGCAGCAGAAAAAATCTCTTGCACATATTTTACATCCGGCACACCGTATCAGAGATTAAAATTTCATCCACCCGCCACCAGGCGCCCCAGTGGAAAATTTCAAAGTTTCAGATTTTTCTGGAAGTATGAACTCCAGACGAATAAAGAAGGTCTACAAAATTTTTACCCTCCGAGTATCTTAATAGGTCAGAATATAAATTTTCAGTTTTCCAGTACAATGGGTAAAAGTGGTTTCTGGGTTTTCCAGGACACACATAACAGTATCAAAAATCCAATTACGGCGTTTTTGGTGTGGGGGTATGCCCATCAAAAGCTTATGAAAACATTTTCGACCTAAAGGTTTCTTAATATTTTCAAAAAGTCAAGGATAGTATCTCCTCTTCAAATTTGGTTAAAGTGGTTTTAGTGTGAGTTAAACTTTATGCAACGACCTTCCGCTGAATGAAATCAGCCTTAACGGTTTTTTATCTGCCGTGCATAATATGAAGCAAACTGATTTTTACCCATTTTTTTGAAGATTATACAATCCACAATTTCAGGTTCATAATATTTATGTAATTTTGTAAGTTAAATCAAATGGGAAATTAAGATTTTTATGAGTAAGATATTTTTGATCACAAAGTTTCATGGGCTTAGCATCCTCAGGGGGCCGATACCAGATTTTCGCTTGGATTTGGAGACAAACAAGTAACGTTCACAACATTAATTTTACAATCCGAGGCTTCCTTATGGTATAATATTTAGGGTTGTTTCGTCTAATTTACAGCTAAATTAGTAATAATAGTTCTCATTCGGATCTTCATACCAATAAAAATTAAATCACGTTACAGAAATTTGTCCAACGTATTGTCAGCCCAATTTACTTACAATATGTACAAAACTTTTCTGAGAGATCTACGTATAATCAAATCAAACAACTCAGGAAGATACTGATTAAATTTGGAACGATTGTAGATCTGCCACAACATATTAACTTAATCATCGACAGCATCTTGGAATCTAATCAACCTGATGACGAAAGACCTGACAGTCCAAGGTATGTAAATGGATTTATACTACTGTAATGAATAATACTATCTTCTTATAGTACCGACTCCATTGATGAAGATTTTCCAAAACTTTCTCAAATTGCTCTCTATCATTCTTCCTTCTTCTTCACGTGCCATCTCCATGACGGAGGTCGGCTATCATAATGGCGATACGAATTTTGTTGACCGCTGCTTTAAAAAGTTCGTTTGAGGAACACCTGAACCACCTTCTCAAATTACACAGCCAGGATATCCTTCTCCTGCCCACCGATCTTTTTCCTAATATTTTGCCTTGAATGATGAGATGCAATATTTGATACTTTGGTCCCCTCATAACATGACCAAGGTACCTTAATTTTCGTGCCTTAACTTCCACCATGAGTTCCAGCTGCTTTCCCATTCTACTGAGGACCTCTTCATTCGTGACATGCTCAGTATATGAGATCCTCAACATTCTACGGTAGGTCCACAGCTCAAAAGCCTGTAGTTTCTTCTCACTGAATCTATTGAGAGTCCAAGCTTCCACACCGTACAACAGGACAGGGAACACGAAACATTTAAGGAGACGCATTCGTAATTCGAGATTTATATCTCGTGATGTTAGTACCTTCTTCATTCTGATAAAAGTAGCGCGTGCTTTCTCAATTCTAATTTTTATTTCAGCACAGTGATCACCACTGCAACACACTCGAGCTCCAAGGTACGTGTATGCATCCACTCGCTCCAGCACATCACTTCCCGCCAGAAGATCCCCCACAGGAGGTGGTGTGTCTTTGGTAATTACCATGTACTTGGTCTTTCTCGTATTAAGACTCAAACCACTCAATTCACTCTCAGCAATGACATGGCTGAGCATTCTCTGGAGATCTTCCATGTTTTCTGCCAAAAGGACAGTATCATCTGCATACCTCAGATTGTTGATGGATATGCCATTTATTTTTATTCCTCCTGTCTCCTCTTCTAGCGCTTTGCTTATCACTCTCTCGGAATAGATATTGAACAGGAGCGGTGAAAGCACACATCCCTGACGTACCCCACGCTTGATATTTAGCTCTTTACTGTACTCTGACTGCACCCGTACTGTGGCCTTTTGGTGGAAATATAGATTACTTATCAGACGAAAATCGCGTGCATCTATTTGAACTTCTTTTAAAATCATTATCATTATCTCTATCATTAACCACCCTCAAAAGAGTGTCCATAATCAAGTTTTTCCAGTCTCTACTGTTCTTCAAACATGAGCTGTTCCTTCGCCCAGGCCTGCGCTTGCCCTTAACTTTACCATCGAGCATCGGTATGATAAACTCATAGACTTCTTACCACTGTAAAAGTTGTGTTAATTCAAGTTTGTTTAATAAGCTAAAGAAAAACAAATACTTGATTCATGAAAAACTACAATGTACAAGAAATTCATTTCTAAATATTTTTGTTTGAAAAATTTAAAAATTTCTGATTGAACAGTGAGGTAAATTGTGGATTATTTGATATACTTGCGTATAAAGTAAGCAAGTTAGTTTTGTAGTAATAATTAGTGGTAAGCAATAAATTTATCGTAATGTTAAAATTTATACTTATCACTTTTATCTTGACACGTCCTTTACTCCCTTTTGGAGTCCTGAATGCAGTAAGAAAAAAAATTAGGAAAGGGAATAGGCTTTGTTTTTATGACGATTTTTTACCTCAAATAGATGTTTTCAGACCCTTTGAACGAAAAAACAAGTTTTCAGCGATTGGTCCATGTGAGTATTTGTGTGTGTGTGTGTGTGTGTGTCAGTCTGTAAACCAATACCTCAAGAACGGAATTTCTATGAAGTTAAAACATGGGACTTTAGTTAAATACAACTACAGGATCTCACACAAACATTTTCTTCAAATCGGTCGACCAGAAGTAATCACTTATTTGCGCAATTTATCACTTATTTATAATTTTCTTAAAAACGGTTCTTACAATTATTTTTAAAAATCACATCATTAACAACCTGGATTCTTTATTGTCTACAGAATAGGGTAAGGACTATCTCTGCTGAAATTATTGGGAGAGGCGTGCTATCATTGTAAACTTCTTTGTTTAAGATTGTGGCCTTAATTTTATGCACTCTAGGATAAAAGCGTACATAATCAAAGTGTAGGGACTACCTACAATTTTTATTTAACATTTTTTTCTACTATGCTTAGATTAGCGTCAATGAGTGATTTTCTGTACTTTACTCACAAAAATCGGTAAAATATGGGAATTTTTAATATTGCCACCATTTTGTGATTGTTTTGACAGTGTATACAATTAAAATTATTCGAGGTAAAATATCTACAACTTTTATTTCAACATTTTCTTCTACAGATCCTAGTTTAGCGTTAATTAGTGAATTCACGTATTTTCAAGTTTTACAGAGGTTGATTTTTATCTCGCGTCATTCACTCATGACTAAAATTAGGTTCTGTTTAATCTCTTACATTGTTTACTAATGATTAAACTAGTTATATGTTTTAAAATTTACATTGGAGAGAGAACGTCGTGTAAGTATTTCACAGCAGATTTTTAAAACACTAGGTTTATAAGAAATAAAAATTAAGATTTCTGATCCGGAAAAATTTGAAATATAAAAATAAATAGAAATTTATTAACATTTAAGAGTTCAATGGTTGAATACCTTCTTCAACTCTAACCCGGGTAATTTTTGAAATCATTCCGGTGTAATTTTTTAAGCGTCACTATACCTAACATCTCCAGTGAGTTTCAGCCATCTAACTCCTCCTAAACTTAATAAATAAAAACTATTGGTTCAAGGGTTGGACTCCCTTTTCAACCTTTTAGAATACATTTTAGAAACGGTTTACAAGTGATTTTAACTAGGGTATTTTCTTAGTGCAGATAATGAAAGTTTTCAAAGCCATGAATAAAAATAGATAAAATAAAGATGTCCATAACAGTCCACCAAATAATAAAAATCTACTGTTAGGCCGCTCTCACACCGGTGAAACTCGACCTCCGCGATTAAAATGACTCGACCGAAAAACGAGTCGCGTCGTGCATGTTCGCGCATCGAGAAGACTCGGCCTCGACGCAACTGTTCAAGCTTTTCTTTAAATCTTCCTGCAGTTTATAAAATTTCAAGTGATGAAGAAGATGTAGTCGTTGCTTATTACTATCTAAGAAAAAATCTATCTAAAACAAAAAAACGCAGGTGTTGGATATCATCGTATATAAGATATAATCGTAATGGAGGAGCGTATGTGCGTGCCCAGGAACTCTCTGTGATGAATACAAATTTAAGTCATTTTATCGGATGTCAAAAAAAGTTTCCAACTATTAATTGAGCTTGTTGGTCGTAGAATAATAAAAACAACACAAACTAATGGAGTAGTCTGTCTCCTAAGGAGCAATTGATAATAACTTTAAGATAAGTACAAGAATAAATAATATAAACAGCACAAAGCACCAAGTACTATAAATACACTAATATATTATTAATAAACTATAAATAAATAAATATTCTAACATACTAATAATAACACGAAGTAATACAAACAGCAAACAGGCTACGTTGGCTGCATCGTCTGCCATGATTATACGCGAATCGTCGAGCAGTTGTAGGACAAGCTGAGTCGCATGATCGGTTCGATCGAGGTTGCATCGAGGTCGTATTGGTTGGAGGATGACATATAAATGTAAGGGTCGGACTCGTATCGGACGTCGAGTCAAGGCGAGATTCACCGATGTGAGAGCGGCCTTACAGGACTAAATGTACTGTACATATATTATATGTAGTCCTGGCAGCCTTAGGCGTCAGAATCATCGTAATACAACAACTGCTATTAATAAACAACGAAAACTATAGTATCCAAAACATAACTTGTGCCTGTTTGTTACAGTATATTTATGGAGTCAACTTTGTAACCATTTAAAACTTTATAACCGAAACTGGTTCGAGGACTGATCCTTGTAGAACCCCTGTCACAAATTAATCATTTCGTCCAATGAAAAATACCTCACAAAATTATGTTTCTGTTGCAGTGCTCTAATTGGCGCAATAGCTCGTGATATGTCAACTGAAATCAAAGGCATGTCTCTTAAACGATTTTTCGATGAAGTTGATACAGATTATTACGAATATATCTTAGCAACTGTATTTAAACATGGAAACATTACCAGTGAACAATTAGCGGAACTTATGACTGATATTCAAAAATATGATATTCGAGAACCATTTAAGTACTGCAGCTCCCTACCTAAAGCATGCGGAGGAGCCGCAACAGGACCTACTGCTTAGTAAGTAATATTTTTACACTTTTATATTTTACCTATATAAAAATGACTACGATTTTGTCTGTACAATTTTTTGAAATGCTCCAAAGTTTATTTCCTGTTAAAAATAAAAAAATCCCATGTATTGAGAGCTGAACCCATGTATTGAGAACCCATGTATTGTAACCCATGTATTGAGAGCTGTAGGCCTACATACCCGATGAGTTTGAAATTAAAACTGGCGTGAGGCAGGGGATGGACTGTCACCGATTCTTATTAACAGTGTTCTAAAGAAAGTTATTCAGCATTGGAAAATTGAACTGCCAATAAAAAGTTTTTAAACCAAATACACATTGTAGGATCAAAGAACGTCATATAAATAAACTTTCCCGTTTTTGTAGATAACCTAGTAGTCTAATCGTTTTTAGAAATTCGAAAACAGCAATAAAACAAAGTAACGTGTTAAAAGAACAAGCAGTAAGAGTAGGCTACAGATTTACTTCAAGAAAACTAAATACATAAAGAATATCAAAATAGCCCGCGTCAATTATTGCAAAAGTTCGTAGCTTCAAAAACTTCGGGAAGAAAACACAAGTTAAATACAAATACAATGTATTTATGAGGGCTATGATATATTCCATGTAGAGTCAATAAAATATTGACTCCAAATTGAATATGTAGTACTATATTATTACATAAATATAATAAATTTTCATGTTTAGAAAAGGTAGTATGAAAAGACATCTGATACCAGTTATGGCCGGGGGGGGGGGGGGGTCAACCGAACCCACATGGTAGGCTACCTTGTTCACTTTTTGTGTATAAATGACTTATAAATTAATAATTTTTGTAAAGTACTAATCGGCATAGAGCAATAAATGAAAAATTACATTTTTTCAGTATTTTGCGCGATCGGGATCAGAGATATTAAAAAATTACAAAAGTGTGATTTCAAGGACCCCACTTCCGTTAGCCAATCTAGGGTTAATCAGCGTAGTCTATGAAAAATAGTTTTGAAGGTTCTTGATTACTGGAATTACTTGCTGACCAGCATTATCTCTTTCTCCCATAAGTGTATGAACATTTGTGTATAATGAATAACACTAACTATCTTTCTTATTTTCATTATTTCAGCTACCTTCTGGAACAAATTAGAAATGATTTGCCAGAAAGTCGTCTAGGCAACAAACGAAAGAGTCGAAGAGTAAATGAAACGTTTAAATATTTATTAACTGGATCTGAAATTGCTTATAATATTGCTAAAGATTTCATTTTGAATGAAATCCTTCCTGAACGTAGAAGGTATGATTTTTAAGTTCTAATCTCCTCACTTTTATTTTATTACAACCCACCGGTTTGGTCAAGAGGTGAATCAGCAGTTCAACAGCTGATTTTCGGAGACGAAGGTTCCGTGGTTCAAATCCTAGTAAAGGTTTATTTTTATTCGGATTTGAATAGTAGACAGTGGTTACCGGTCCATTTTGACCTAACCACCAGTTAGCGATCCATTGCTTTTTAGTTGAGTCCAGTTTTAACTGTTAAAAATCGAGAAAACAATCCATAAAATATCTGGGAATTTTGATTGGCTTTTTGCTCCGTTGAGATAAATATATTAAGGTGTTTTGTCAGCGTTTGAGGAAGAATAATTACACTTTAAAAAACTGCGAGTGGTACTGGACAAAAAAAGACTATAAATGTACTACTCAATAGTGTAGCCCCTTCTAACTTACGGAATAATAGGTTGGGATGGGACCTATTATGCATACTTGACCCGCTAGATAAAGTACCAAAATTAATTATCAAAATAATAACAAACAAGCCTCGGAGATATTCGTCTAAACAGCTTTTTGCTATTTTTCAAGTAGTGTATGTAAGGTAAATTTATGTCAAAATAATTTCAATTAGGGGACATAAACATTTTAAATCTACAGAGACAACCTACAATACTAGAAATACGCACCTAATACTTCCGCAACCGGCAAAAAGGGTTCTTTATCAGCGTCTCTACAGTTATTTGGGTGATTCTTCGGAAGGTACCTTCAAAGATATGTGCTTTTAAATACTGGATATTAAAGGGACACATAAATAATGATTGGATGGTAGTGTAGTACTTTTTTTGTAGTCCTGCATCAAAAAAAAAAAATAATTTATTAAAATATTTTAAACTTGCTTTGAGTTCAAGAGTAATATTCTTATTATTTTTCTTTTAACCCTTAATAGGGCGCGCTATGCTTGTCACGTTGGTGGTCACGCGTCGGTCTTTGGCCCGCCTTCTACTCGATAGCCTAACATTGTAGTAACTTGTTATTTTAATTGAAAAACAATAATAAATACTTATAATATATTTAACTTATTTATTTACTCGTAATTTTTTTGTAATTTTACTGATGTAATTCACCACATTAAAAAGGTTTTTTTATTTATTTATGAAAAGAAATGAATTTAATCTGAATTTACTTAGTACGCATTTCCATCTTGATGCCATTATTTTCTCACAAATGATTAAAGTTTATAGCCGTTATAAAAAGTATATAAAAAAATAGGAAGCTAAACTATAGTCTATAGTAATAATATCAGAGTTATTCAGTGTCAGAATATTCATCTGCGACGTTCCCTGTAACACAGTCACAAATAACAGCAGTATGCTCTTTGCATCACACTTGCTAAATTACGTTTTTGTTTTCAATTATTTCGATGAGCAGTAACATCATCTGCTACATTATTTAACCAAATATTTCGGTCGGCAGCCTCTGTTTATGTGTCCGTATCATGTTCTGATTCTTCTAAAACGTCATAGTTATCTGCTTCGTCTCCACTAATTGCAAGTTCATAATAAAAGATTTCGTCTAAGGCTTCATTTAGAAAATTAATACCACGAGAATGTTTTACATCATGAAAACGAGCCACATTATGTACAAAATAATAACAGTTTGTTAGAAACAAAAATGGATATAGACAAAACACACTATAGTGATAATTAAATAAAAAACTTATGGTTAAGTTTAAATAAATAAATAATTGTTTATGACTACAGAAACAATAATACCAGTATAAAGCACAAATTTTTTGAAGATGCTGTTAGTAAAAAAGGCTAGCGTAACTAGACGCACAGCTGTTGGAAAGATCGATACCATGAAGAACGCCCGATAGAACAAATAAATAACCCGAAAATGAATTGACAACCACTCAACACAATGTTATAACAACTAACAGCTACCAGAAGTATCAACCGTTCAACTAACGTCAATCAATTGGCCAACTTAATATATTTTACAAAAGGCGGGGAAAAGACCAAAGTGGGACCTATTAAGGGTTTAGTTACCTAGTCACAAAAAATGATGAAATAATTGATAAAAAAATGATTTTGTGCAATTCGAAATGCCACCACAGTACTCCTTTAAAAATAAATAGAAGATTAAATATTTTATTCCTACGTAATCAACACCGTTTACTATAATTAAGTCGAAAATGTTAAAATCAATATTGTTCATCTAATTGATTGCCTTTTTCTTTTATTTAGCCATTAATATACTTGAATAATAATAACTCTAAATCATTTCGACCTCAGCCAAACTCGTTAAGCCTAAAGTATTTAGGCCAAACTAGATTATCCTGGACTAAACTAGTATATTCTGACCGGTTTGGTCTAAGACAAACTAGTTTCACCGGTAATACGCGTATATATATATACGACGATACGTGGAAAAACCTCGCCTTGGAAAATGGGTAGCCCTGGAAAGGGCCATTGTAGGTGGTCGGACGCGTCCAGCCAGCGTGTGCAGCGCAGTGTCCAAAGGGTGACGGCTCGGCAACCGGGTTCAGGCCTAGCCTTCCCTTAGCGGCAGTTGGGTCTCCACTGTAGTGTGACAGTGGTGGCTCCCAGAGCCTCGCAGTGTCGGGCCGGAGTAGGCCGTCAACCGATAGCGTGGCCGAGGCAGTTCCCTCCGGGCCTGCGCTGGACTCACTCTTCACCGTTGTGCCAGCGGGCCCGCACGGGCTTCCTTCGGCTGACCGGTGCGGAAATGTGATGTCCGCCACCGGTAGCGTCGACCAGGGATGGCTGCGTCCGGTCTTGGCTGGGCTGTTCTTCTTCTTCTGGTGTTCTTTCCTGTCCGGAGCTGGATGGTGAGTGCCTCTCGCGTTTCAGTGCAGCTGTTTTAATACCCCTCCGGTAAGTCCACTTCATGTTGGGGGGGGGGGGGGGGTACTGCTTGCTTCGCGTCGGAAGCGCTCCCCGCGGCAGCCTTCGGGACAGCCTGCCGGCGCCGATAACAGTGGGGCAGTTTATAACAATATATATTTATACATATATTAATAAAAGCACCGGTGAAAACGTAAATGGTTTACATGAAAAATACATTTAAAAGTATTTTCACATATGTAATGGTTATTTTCTGTAAATGTACTAATTATACTGTTAGGCCTAATATTGGCAGTATAATTAAATATTTTGGTTAGAGTTTTGTTGCATTTTACTATATTATGAATATTATGAATAATAATAATAATAATATTTGACTTTTCAAGGAAAGGCAAGTTACATCAATAGTTTCTATTTTCATTTTTTGGGTTGACTTCCCTCTTATGAATGAATTAATTTGGGATAAGGTGCAGTATATAATTGGATACAATGGATAATAAGTAAAAATTGGTTTATTTTATTACGGAATTTAATTTTTTTAGCAGGCTTGAAGAATCGGAAAAGGAATTGATTGTCTTATTCGTTTACTATGCCAGAAGCAAAGCTGACTTACAGAAAGTAAGTGAATATCTTTATATTTTTTCGTGTAGCACAATTTTTAAATCATGAAAAGTAACGTTAGATTTACGGACGTTCGTTTTGCAGCCTACATTCTCAACATTATTTGCAGACGTAAAATTTTGTACTTTCTTTCGTCTATTCGGTGTCCCGCTTTTGCTCGTATGGTTCCTTATGGTTAATAATCTATTCTTTGAATTTGGTTCGATCCATTAATTTCTTTTCTTTTCTTGCCCTATAACCATGGTTTTAGCAATTGACCTGTGTGTGAACAGATAATATAGTACAAAGTTGAAACTTGGAATTTAAGTTAGTCTGGATCCCACATTTTAGGTAAATGTGTTTCCAATAAAGGCTAGATCATTTGCCGTTACGACAACATCAAAAAGACTCGTTCGTGAGCTCGTATCTAAGAATTATCAAGTTCCTGTGTAACAGACCTTTCTACCCAGTAACACGTCTGTACGCTTGCGCCCTGTCGTTGTTGTCTTCAGTCAGGGAACTTGCCATGTAGTTGACGTTACAGTAAGATACGAACAAGAAAATTCTTGGACAATGCAGCTAAGGAAGGCAAAGATTGAGAAGTATGGAGACATCTTTAATGCAGTTAGTAGAGTCTTTGCTTACTTAGTTACACGCAGCTAAGTCGTGTCTCTTGTTTTCGGTTCTAGAAGAGCTATTCCGGATTTTACGGGACAACATCCTCGTGCTCTCGAAGTTTATTCTGAGAGTCTATTAAAGACTTCTCTGTGCTGTCCTTCAATCATCATTGGACATTGTCTTCAGACACATAGACTTCCCTCTACATTTTATGCCTGCTGAGGTCTTCAGTACTACTTGTTAACTTCGTAAATGAACTTAATTTTCTTTTCCAAAATTTACAGTAATTTTTATTTTGTAAATTAATTAAATCATGTTATGGGAGTAGCTACCAAGAGTCTTTTTGGAACGTGAATAGAAACCCCTTTTTCAAATTTTAATATTATTTTGTTTTGTTTTTTAAAATACAGTTGGGCTAATATGTAACATAGGATTCCATATTGTAGTAAATAGCAATACGACACGGTGCCAGACACCAATTTGTAGTAAGAGGAGCAAACATCTCCACCAACTTGTAGTGCATAAAAGTAGCTCAGAAAAACGGATGGTCCTGAACGGTTGAATTCAGAAACTTATGGAGACTAAAACTAAGGAATTGAAGGTGGCTCCACCTTCAAATTTTTTGAATCCAACCAGGAACTGGAATTGGATCCGGGGATTTACTGGCAACCGAAAGACTGGATTACTAGGTTCTGAAAAAAATAGTATAACAAATAAGATTTATTCAAAAACATTTAGGTTAATGAAAACATAAAAAAACAACATATAAAATTACTCTAAATTTTGTTGGAAGGAAACGCTTACAAATTAGTTAATAAATCTTTGATTTCTTAATAAATTCTTAACACAATTAATTTGTGATTGTGAGTTGTGAAAATTTTTAAACATGCCAATGCACAGTGGTTTGTTTTCCTCTCGAGCGTCCCATGATCTTAGCTGCCTCCATCTGCTCCATACGAAGTCACCCTGACGTCCTCTCGGATTCCCTCCTCCGAAGCCCAAGCCACCATACAGAAGGGTTTAATTTGCATTACTATCACCAAAAGATATATATATATATATATATATATATAAATATCGACCCACAACACGTCCAAAAGTTTCACGTTGCGATTTAAAACAGCTGTTAAGTTGTGGTTACGTTTTCAGACTTTTGCCTCACCCGGTATAAAAAACTTTATTTTCTCTGTAACTATATTCATTAAAATAAAATTATATAATTTTACTGTATTTGTTTTAACATGTTCCATTAAATAAGACGGCTTTGACAATCAATTCCGCAATATTTCCCAAGGGTCCAGTTTGTTGCCTTCCCCGGGGGTGGTGCAGTGGTACTCAACCAGATAATTCTCCGTTCTAACCTCACTTTTACACTGCTTTATAAAACCCACTGCAACAACATTCTCCGTTCCAAAACTAACACCAAAATCTCTCCCAATTCAATCTGCTCACTTTTCCTCCATATTACAACCCTCCGCATCCATGGTACTTTTGAGATTCTTCTATACAAAGGCTTCGAGTTTGTTGATAGTCGCCTTATTTAAGGTCTAAGTTTCCACACCATAAAAACACCCAAAAACTCACAGCATCTCAGGTTTCGCAGTTTGTGTCTAGGGTTAGGTCGTGGCCCTTGATCACTGGCTTATTGTTTTGAAGATACTTCTGCTCTTCCCAATGTAACAATTTTTCTACGTTGATAATGGTACCCAGATACAGATATTGAGAGACTCGTTATATTCTTGTCTGATTTATATAATTACAGATGCATGCTACGGACTTCTTGCCCGCTGATGATCAAGAATATTGTCTTTTTGTTGTTGAAGTCTAGGCCACACTGTGTGCTTATTTATGTAATTTTATTTATCACCTTCTGAAGTCTTATCATTACTTAAACTCTTTCAGGTTACAGAAATGACTCGACCGGGAAATATAATGAAGGTTGCAGAGGAGAAATTCAAATGGCAAGATGAACATAGATATAGGCTTTTCCGCTTTTTATCTCATATTCTGCGGTAAGTTTAAAGGTTTACTATCTGTATAAGTCCATATGCAGGATTGACTGAGAAAAATGTATTAAACTATATAAAAATAAACCACTTTCATTGATATATGAGCAATGGATTTCTTATTTACACATTCCCAAACTTTTAGTAAACTATTCACAGAAAAATGTTACTGAGAGGATTTCCTTCATTTTTTCCAAACACCTAACGTGCAACCCTGAGTACTTACAATGACAGAGTTCATTTAGCATTGACAAGTAATTGGTTTTCACAGTGATTACTACGTAGCTCTAAAGCAAGGGTTTTTCTAATATGTAAATATATACCATGTCTTTGCATCACTTTCCTTTAAGTTAATTCAAAAGTTAATTTTCATAGCCTCTTTCTCGAACTCATCCTTATTCCCTTTATCCTTCGCTTCCTCCTTCCCTCTTTCGTCTTACATTATTTACTATCCATTTTCTTCACCTTATTTGTCTTCTTCTTTTCTTCTTTTTATGTGTTCTACTTCTTTCTCATCATCTCATCAACATCATTGTTTAGTACTTTAATCGTCTTTTAAATCTCGCGCTGGTATTTATATTCTGGATTTTTCTAGAAGGATTTTGCCGCGTTTCCCAATTGCGTCACCTTTATTGATTGTCCATCGATTTTAATATCTCGGCCCCTCGTTTGAGGCTAGCCGAGTCACGTGATCTCTGTGCGCCAATCACAAATTTTATAATTAGTGCGTGACCTTAGATGCTTCTTCTTCACGCCATTTTTCGGGTCTTGTCGACTACAGTCCAACGCCAACCGCCGTTCGGTTACAACGTCGTCTCCGCGGCAACGTGCATCGCCCGCCGTCATGCAGTAATAGCGTCCGACGCCAACAGTCGTTCGGTAACAACGCCCGACTCTTCGCTAATGTGCAATCTCCTAATAACGTGCACTCAATGTATTATGTTCAACGAACGTCGTCCTTATTGTACTAACGAGTTATTCGAGTTATTTAACGAATTGTTCATCTTTTAACGTTGTTTCTTTCCACGCCTTGCAATTCCCCGCACCGGGTTTTTCAAATTATGTTTGTGTCAAGGTTTATGTGTGCAAACGTAAAACGTACAATTTCGTGCTATTTGTTTACTGTCATATTACATTTTGTGAAACTTAGTGCTCAGTTTTTACGCTGCAACCTCATTGTGCCAACGATAAAGTCTGCCAGTTCTCCAAGCGGCTACTCCGCGGATCTGTCTCATAACAAGTGTCAAGTAAGTGAAATCTTAATTTGTTATATCTGTGTGCGATTATTTTACCTATGTATGTTGTACCTTTCTGTATCCCGCCTATGCCTAATATGTGCTCCGAAATCATATCGCGTAATTAACGTTAGGGACCGTTTGGACGCGGTCCGCCTTTTAACGAACATTATTCAAAAAATACGCCTTTTATACTACCATTTAATGGGCGTATCAAACAATCATCATCTCCTTCATCTTTTTCTACCCTACATTTTTTACAGGGCCCATAACTTCCTTGTGGATCGTTTTAGGACATAATTTTTTGATAAAATTTTTTTCCATTGACTTACCAACAATGTCTTTCTAAACCAGTACTGACTGCCACCACTCATGCTAAGAGCAGTGACTCAAACTTCCATCAAACAGAGAGCATGGCGGATTCTCCTCTGTACCCTTAGATTGCTATAAAAACAAGTACAATTGAAAAACCGAGAGACACGGCTCCCGGATTCCGATCAAGACACATCGACGATTCAGCGAGAAGAGAGAATGGTGTTTTCTCTAACACTGTAACCGCTGTTACCTAGGTCGTCATATTTTCGATCAATGCCCACAGCTGTCCTTCTATCTTGCTTTGCGGCTATCGGACACCTGCGAAGCGGAATCGTAAAAGGAAGCGGAATTCGTAAATAAAGAATATCATGTCTCCGGTTGACGAGACACCATCACGCAGCCTGCTTGCTCCGGCAGAACAAAATCAAAACGGCCCTTCTGAATCCTATCGTATTTATTTATTTTATTTATGTATCAAGAAAAATGTGCGATATAAGTATATCTATTCCTATTACCGCATAGGCCCAACGCGCTGGAAGGCGTTGTACGCTAAATTGTTAACTAAGACTGAAACTAAACATTACATAGAGCTTTTTTAATCTACATAATTATTTATATATAACTACACCAATTTTTTGTTGTTTTTTTTGACCATATTATTAACTAATTATTTTTCTATTGTAACGATTTTAACAATGTAAATTCAAGTCATTTTTGACACATTATTAATAACTATTACACAAAAATCATGTTGCATGTAGAAAATATGAAAGCTGACTTCCGCCTACAAATCTATGACAAAAATTAAAAAACAATCAAATGAGCTAGTAATGTGGGGCATATTTAAAGCTGATTAAGTCTTCGGACTGCCTTATCCATAACTTTATCAGCCAAATAGTTACTTTTCTCTAATATATTTGTGTATTTACATCAGTATTTCGGTAAACCTCCGGTTTATGAAGATGTATCATTGAGACTAAATAATACGCACCAGTGGCATTAATGGTGTTATTTAATCTGGGGTTTTGATAATCTATACCACTTACATTTCTGATATGAAATTGTGAATAAGTTTTTGTAGTATTGACTATTTATTTTATTTCATGTAAACTAACAGAATCCTTATGAATATTTGCCGAACTATGTTAATGTGTTGAGATTTAATACATAAGATCAAGTACGATCAGAAAAATACACACACATCCACAACACATCTCGATCTCAATTCATGAAATTGTTATTTATTTACTTTTTAGTCTACATTTTCATTTTATGTTTTAATACCAAAGAAAATGTTTTACTAGCGACCATGAAAAAAATCAACAAAATATCTCTGCGCTGTCTGTTTAGTAACCCGTTAAACTAACTAAGGTATTAGAAAAAACTAACATTAGAAAAAATTAACATTAGAAAAATCGTGACGTCACGCATTTTTTGTGGTCGTTTTCCATCAAAACGACTAGTAATTTAAAAAAAACCAAACTAATTTAGTCCCCAGTTATTAATTGAAAGCAGGCAAAATTTTTAAGTACCTAAATCGATCTTTAATTAAAAAATAAGCATTTAATAGGAAATCCCTTCATATAAAAAACACAGTGGAAAATAAATTTTTTAAAAAGTAATATTTGTTCTAAAAGGTCTAGTGTACATGCTGGCCAAAATCCGTCTATTAAAATGCGTTCATACTTGAGATTTTTGCACGCCAACTTGACAAAAAATCATGTTATTTATTAGAACCAGCGTTCAGCTGTATAATTGAATCTTAAAAGAAATTATATGCCGTATTCGAAGAGTTTTCCTGCATTAATGTCAGCTAAAATTTAAATCGTTGTTTTCATCGAAAACGAAGACAATTTTTTTAAAAAACGCACAACCTTTACCCTTTGTACTGAAAGGCTGAATTTTAGCTTTAATTAATCAGAAAACCCGCCGGGTTGGTCTAGAGGTAAAGTCGTCGCCAAAATCAGCTGTTTAACAGCTGATTTTCGGAGACGAAGGTTCCTGGTTCAAATCCTAGTAAAGGTAGTTATACTTTTATACGGATTTGAATGCTAGATAGTGGTTACCGGTGTACTTTGATGGTTGGGGTTCAATTAACCATACTCTCTCAGGAATGGTCGACCAGAGTCTGTACAAGACTACACCTCATTTACACGTCATACACATCATCCTCATCTCATTGGGACATTGGGTTGCTTATTGTTCTGAATTGAACAGATTGCAGCGTACTCAAATTAGGGATTACAAAAAAAGGGGCTGAAAACACAACATTAATCAGAAAACATTCAGAAACACTCCTCTAAAACGCAATATTTTCCCCCTTAGAATTGATTGTGCTACATGTTCTGAAACATGGACTAAGTGAAAAATGCGCTAAAAAACGGGTACAAATATTGTGTCCAGATCACTAGAAAATGCCTAATACACTTCTTTGTTTTGTAATTTATACGAATAAAATAGCAAAAAAACCAAGTTTTATAACGAGGCATACCTAAAATTTTATGTGTTTTCTTGGTGAGATACGCAGTTCCAAACGGCTTCATCTTTCATTTTACTTACTATAATTTCGGCTCGGACCAGGTATTTTCTGTTCATAATAGAAGTCACTATGAGGTCTGACCAGTATTGATACAAAGTAACGGCTGTTTAAAGAAGGACTTAGGCTAACTGTAAAATTAAGTTAAAGCAATGCATAAGTAAAGTTCATGTCTTATTGCACATCAGTTGGTAACAATATGTTCATGGTTAACAGCTTTACAACAATTTAAATGCCGTTATTGTGCACCAGTGCTATTTCCTCATTTAATTGTCTATTGTGTCAACGTTTTAGTTTTCCAAAGATATTTTTTTTTTTTTTTTTTTTTTTTTTTTGGTTTAACGTCCGACTGGGACATTGTTTATCTTTTCCAAAGATAAACATGCATTTATTCTTGAGACTTATTTCGCTTATAAATCTTTACGGACGAGTATAAAGTGAGTTTCAGTTAAAAATTATACAGTTTAAAATTAGTCGGAAACGTTGCATTTGTTAAATCAATTTCGTGACACTTGGAGAGTACAAGATCGCTAAAGTACAGCTTTTGGTGTCACGTGAAAGGGTCTTTAAATTTTAATAAATCTGTGGATGATGTGGTTTGTCTTCACGTAATCCATCGGTTTATTGCCATCTTAGATTTACATGAACGAGAATGTTCTTTCCAGCAAGATAACATAACTTGGCGTACTGTTGATGATACGCTAGAAATATTACAGGATTTTGTTTGGTCATCGTTTGATATCAAAAGGATTTTAGCGACCAAGATCCCAGATCTTACACCAGCAGACTTTTCTTCTGAGAGTACTTATAAAAGTAGATTTTTAAAATTGAAGGCGAACATTGAACGTGAAATTTTCATTACGAAAAGTGGCAAAAAACGTTACGAAACGTGTACGAACCTGCATTCGGGTCACAGAGAATAATTTCCAACATCTATTATAAAGTTATTTACTTCCTGGAAAGATGTGGACCCAAAAACTGTTGTGAATTCTTTCAACTGCGGCATCATCAATTTGTTTGCATTGAGCTGAAGATGATTTATTGTTTGAAAACAGTTTAAATTCTTCAAGTGACGGTTCTGTTTCTTTTACCAGGATTGATGTGCATTGTAATACCTTTCAGCAAGAATTTTGAGTATTTTCTGTTATGTGTCAACAAGCAGTATTGTACAAGAACCCTACTTCTGTAGGCATAGAAGTACAGGGAGCAGTGATCTCCCGTCATAAAAAAAATTGATAGCTACAGTTTAACCGAGGGATAGGTGAGACGGGTTGTGTTTGGTTCCTTCTTTGTTCGGTTTCAGAGTCACAAAATTTGTCGCCGGTACTTCCAATTTATTGATTTTGACCGCAACATTAAGAGCTAACAAATGATGTCATTTTCAAACAAATACCTTTTTTTGTTGAAAAGTTTTTTTTCTTCTTTTTGTTTTATTTTGCAACTGTAAAAATACAACCAGCAAAAAGTTTACATTTTCTATCAATTAAAAAAACCGCTTTAACGGCTTTGAGGAGGACACCACCCAGTGGTAGCTCTCCAGATAATAAAAAATGTGATCAATTTTAATTTCATATTTTTCTGCACGTAATTACTGTTAGAGTCGTATTAATGTATCATACTCCATCGGCGTTTTAGTCGTCTTTGTGGTATTCCTGGTAGGTCTGTAGAATTCATGTTGCATATTAAGGGATTTTTATGATTTTGAAGTTTGTCTCTGAACCTACGGTACAATTTTAGAAATGGTTCGTTAACGTAAGGGACGCGTAGTTCATCTTGCAGTGTTCTGTTGGATACGTAACTCGGGTAGTTAGTAATGGAGTCGCAAGAATTTACTTTGGAAACGTTGTATTCGTGAAATGACCGATGGCTTTGCTGCACCATAAATCTGACTACCATACATCCAGATCGGTTGAAGCATCGCCTTGTACGTCAAGAGTTTTGAAGTCATAGGTAGTTTTGACCGTTTGGCTAATAGTCTGTACAACTGCTTCAGTCTATTATTTAGTAATTGTGTGGAAGAGGTTGGTTGGATAAAATAATTGCGGACACGTTTCTCGATGAAGGGTGAAGGTCATTTGGTAAGTTTTGGTGGTATTAATCTTTATACGCCATCTTCTAAACCATAATTCTAGAATGTCAAGGTGATACTGGATGTCGTTTGAAGCATGGACATGATCATCAGAGGATGAAAGAACAACAGTATCGTCAGCAAATGTTGCAAGCAAAGTAGTAGGAATTTGTGGTATATCTGAAATGAAAATAGAAAACAGCAAGGGGGCCAAAACTGATCCTTGAGGTACTCCTACACTGACAGGGAAGTAGTCGGACTGGGAGGATTGTACCGATACCGTAAAAAAATCTGTCAATAAGGAATGATTGCAAAATATGAAAATAGGTGTACGGTAAAACTCGAAGCTTACTCAGAAGTCCATCTATCCACACCCTATCAAAAGCTTGGCATATGTCGAAAAACAGAGTACTGCTTATTTTGTAAGGCGGCGGCCAGAAAATCAACAACCGTGTGGAGTTGGTGAGTAGTTAAATGTTCAGATCTAAAGCCCAACTGGTGATCGGGGAGAAAGGATTCGCTCTCCACAAGAGGAAGTAATCTTTTCAGCAAGAGTTGTTCAAAAATGTTTGAACAAACTGGTAATAAACTAATAGGTCTATAGGAAGTTGGATCCTGAGAAGGCTTGCCTGGCTTGTGAATAATTTTTATTACCGCCATTTTCCACTGAACGGGGAAAGAAGCAGTCCCCAAGACAGCATTGAATATATATGTAAAGAGTAAAACACCTTTCCTTGGAATTCCCGTAATACTTCAGCTGTAATAAGGTTATAACCTGGTGATTTTTTAAGAGGCATAGATAATATCTGGTTCCAGACGTCAGCTGGTGAAAAATGCTTTGGCAACGGAGAGAGTTGAGTGGGGCTAAGTAATTCCTCTGCAACTGATGTATAGTATCGGGGTCAAGTACGTCATTGTGTGGTGGAAATAGCTGAGAGAGACCTTCACCAAAAACTGACGCTTTGTCCTCATCAGACATTGCCCAGCGTCCATCTGGCCGCCTTGATGGAGGGAAGGGATGGTGATATTTAAAAATACGTTTAGCTGCTCGCCAAAGTGACCCATCATTGTGGTTTAAATTGAAAATGTAGCTGTTATAAGAGTCAGATTTAAACTCTTTAATGAATCGTTTCAACTCATTATTGATTTGGTTGTAAGCAGCCTTGTCACTTGGTCTTCTGGATAATTGCCAGCGTTTACGAGCTCGTCTCTTGTCCCTGATTAGTCTGCGAATATAAAATTGGTAAATAGGAAGATTGGGGTTGTGAGATCTTTTAAGGGAAGGTAGAGCCGATGACCAGGCTGCTGCGTGGACACGTGAAACGAGATATTCCACTGCTTCCTCTACATCTCTGGGAATTTTAATGAAAGTTTTAGATCAATGTCTCCAATACTCGTCGAAAACTGTCCCAGTCAACTGTTCCACGAGTCAGAGATGGAGGTAAAACGTTTGCCAATGGTGTAACGGCTAGGGTCAAAGCCAGGCAAGAGTGATCGGAAGCAAGTTCATCAATGAATTCGATATTCGTGTAGAAGATGTTTACGTTACGGGTCATAAAGAAGTCTAGTAGATCCGGTCCTTTAGTAGTGGCGGTTGGCCATTAGGTAAAATTGGGAGGAGAAATAAACTGTAGTTATTATCAAGAATGCAGCAAAGTAAGTTCCTCTCCTTTGGGTTCTTTAATCGTGAGCCCCACTGGCGATGATTAGCGTTGTAGTCACCACCAGCAATAAATTTTGGCCCTAAAGCAGAGAACAAATCAATAAATTTTTGAGGTGTAAACGAAAACCGTGGAGGACAGTAAACAGAGGCTACGGTAAGTAAAACTGGCGCCTATTGCAAAGAAATCGCTGCAACTTGCGTATCTCTTCGTTGATTCAATTTCAGAGGGTAGTGAGATAAACTGGAGCAAACAAGTACAGCAGTTCCCCCCTGAGCTAAATCATCAGGTGTCACATCTTTTAACGGAACAAGGTGCACCAAAATTTATTTAAAAAAAATAATTGAAAACAAGGAAGCGTTGAAGGGTGGTTGCTGCAGGAAAGAAAAACATACACAAGAAATGTTACACAATTAATTAAATATTTCATGTTAAGAAATTTTTCCCAAAAACAAATGTAAAAAAACAACATAATAATCATTTATCATATTATATCAACACGGAGTAAACCTTTTATAAAGGGATAAACAAATTTACAAATAGTATAAACTATTTTGGAAATACAATTCACCAAAAATATTTATTATATGGGATTTGTCCATATGCTTTTGAATAGTAGACTAACAAATAAATAAAATATCAACAACAATGACAATTTATAGGAAAATATTATAAGGAATATATTTGTTATTTTAGTTTTAAAGGCGTGCACGCACAAACGTTATACAAAAGTTTTAGCAAAGAATGAAAATAAACATTGCCTAAGATTAAAATAACGTAGGGCCTATCACAAAATTCATCGAGGACTTGGAAAAATAAATAAAAAACATCAAATTTATGAATGAAACTTATGTCTGCAGCAGCATAACCTTTACAAACATTTAAGTATTTATACGGTATTAAAATATTTAAATAAAAAAAATAATTTTATAAATAGTTTACTTTAGCTGGTAATAAGTCTTTTCAAGAAAAAAAATTAGCTTTTCAAGATACATCTAAGCTTACAAATTGACTGTTGCACAAGGAATAGAAATACCCAAAAACAGTATTATTTACTTATCATAAATTAAGTATCACAGATAGAATTTAAAAAAAGGTTCAATCGGTAACAAATGAAGGTATAAAATTTAGGCTCATAAAAATAATATAGCTACATTCCATTATAACTTAACCATATGTAGGTTAACACCTATGCTCCCCATGCCAAATTGCAGCCATGCCCCAGATAGTTATGCTTTTTGAAAAATTACAAAACGATGATAATCTTGAACTCTTCTTGACATAAATTTTTCAAAAATGACAAACATATAAATAAAAATTTACATTTCCAATGTCCTTTCAAGTTAACGAGCAGAAAGAGTATATCAAACCCTTTTTTACATATAATTGTTGAATCGTAACATCCAAAACACTTCGCTTGAAATAATTAACTTGCAATATATATAGTTTTGCATATACCACTTCTTGAAATGTGTATAAATATTTTTGGAAAAACTCTTGAACCCTGAAATATACAAAATCCAAAAAGAAAATTAAAACCAGAAGCCACAAGAGCACGGTAAATTAAAACTCCCCTATTATTAAAAAAAATATATATTTACCCAAAAACAGTAGATGGTAAAAAAGCATTTAAATTTCAAATAACATCAAATGATATTGTCAAGTTAAAACAAAAGGTAAGCCAGATTTAAAGAAAAGCAAAAATGTGGGCATAACATAATTATAATGCATATGTATGACATGTACAAATCGGTCAGAAGAAAAATTTAGAATGTAGGCATTACAACGTAATAAAATCAACCGATCAAATATACTACAGTTGAGTGTATATAACAAATTTAAGAAAACAGACAAAGTAAATAACACATGTTGTTGAAAACAACGTGTTTTTTTTTAAAGAAATATCATAATTTCCCAACAAAGTTTACAAAATTTCGATGTTCGGATAACATCTTATACATCAGGAAGTTTGTGAGACTTTCCAGTTCGGCTGCTTAATACTAAAAAGAAAAACAAACCAACGAACTTACGTACGGGTAGGGTATAAAAGAAAACGCATCTTAGTTATTTGATTTGACAAAATCAAGAAAAAAATCTGGTGTGAAACACTCACACAACTTTCTCTTGCCAATGCAAATAATTAACAATAAACCTAACATTATTAATAAAATATTAGAAATAAACAAAAAACTAACCTCAAAAACATAACCTTATTTTAATCATGAGTGAATGATGCAAAATGAAAATCAACCTCAGTTTGGCTTAGAAATACGGAAAATCACTCTTTCTCACTAAACTAGGCTCTGTAGAGAAAAATGCTTTAAATAAAAGTTGTAGATCTTTTAATTTCCTATAAATTAAATTCTATACACTTTTGTCGTAAAATGCATACTAAGGCCGAAATCTTAAAAAAATCAATTTTTCACACATTTTCGTGAGAAAAAAAACAGAAAATCGCAAATTACCGCTAAACTAAGCGTTATACTAAAAATTGTTTGAAATAAAAGTTGTAGAATTTTTAATTCTCTACAACTTTTATTATATAAAGTTTTGCGCTAAAATGCATATTAAAGCTGTAATCTTAAAAAAACAACGTTTTTACGTGAAAACAGCCTCACGCAGAATTTCAACAAACATGGCGCCTACCCTATCTTGTAGAGAATTAAAAATTTAGTAAACCAGGCGATTTTAAAAACAATCGTAGGACCAGTTTTTGAGAAAATCGCAAAAAAGTGAAAAATTATACGAATAAACTACTACTTCCGGTTGACCGATTTTGATGAAAATGTTCGTGTCGGGTCCGGTAGTGGTATGTAACTTAAGTTTCAAGTTTCAAGTTCGTACGATGTTCCGTTCTTGAGATATTCTGTTCACACACACACACACACGCACGCACGCACGCACACACACACACACACAGACCAATCGCTAAAAACATGTTTTTTGGGTTCAGGGAGTCTGAAAACGTATAGATCCGGTGAAAACTCGATTTCGAAAAATCGACATGAAAACAATACTTTCCTTCCTATATATTCATATAGGCAAGAGAAAGTAAAAATTAGGACGATACAATTCAGTACATAACCTATACTTGCATCCTATACATCCAACACAGTTCAACATCATGAATAAGGCCGGGCGTTTACTGGAGCGCAGGTGGCACAGTGCGTTCAAGACAGACACGAGCAGGGCAGGACAGGCAGAGCAGATATTTCTACCAGCGTATACTGGAATCGCAGGACAGGCAAATATTTTTTCAGGTTCAGAAATTAGCTCATGTTTGGCCAATTAGCGCGTTGGATCATTTTAGTGAGAGTGATATGTTAGTATCAGATTCGTCCGATTCCGGTATAGAAGAATTAATTTTACTTGTATTGTATTGAATTACTTATTGTATTGTATTTCAAAGCGAAGGGAGAAAATTTTATGGCAAAGTGATTTTATAAAAAAACGCATGGTAAGTTCAAGTTAACACAAGTTTGACGATACTACATTCAAGAATTATACTAGGTTTACAACAACTGAAGAGTTTTTCATGTAATCAGGATGATTGGTATCATACAATAAGATTTCGGTGCGCACAAATTTTATAAGCTTCTCTTGGACCAACATGTTTCCTGCTCAACACGTGTATTAAAACTGTGCCTCGACTACAAACTGTGGCTGCTCGACACAGACACGTTGCTGTGCCACACATGCTTGCCTCCCAATATACGGTACGCTACTGGCAACAATGGGTGCACAGTTTTCGCTCCTGCCCTGCCTGTCCTGAACTGCGCTCCAGTATACGCCCGGCCTAAGCAGTTTACGCACGCAGGTAGCAAAAGCACCCTATAGAGCGCTCCGCACCAGGTGACGTCACAACGCCGCGACAAATTCCAAACAACAGATGAAAGAAATTAACAAAAAACAAAACCTGTAACACAGGCTGTTACACAGGATGGTCGGACTTGTAAATAATATAATTTTGAATAAAAAATGTATGCCTTGTAGTAAGGTGTGTCTCTGATATCAACGCTACGTCAACACGTCTGTCATGTAGCACATACTCTAGTTCGTTTCTGTGTTGTACTATACCGTTTGCATTCCAGTGAATTATAGTTACTGATGAAGTAGAATCTGTAGTCAGTTCAGCGTCCATTGTTGTTGATAAGTGACTGTTTAAGTTGAACCAGTAGACTAATTAAAGGGTTGTTATACTTTTTATGTCGTTTAAAAAGGTTGTCATAATTGTTTCCAATTGAGAGTGGTCGCTGTCTACCGAGCGAGGTCCTCCTGTAAGCGCACCTGAATATGAGCGCCTGTTACCATTATCAACACCAGTATTAGAAGTGTTATTATCATTATGAGAATAATTACTAATGTCAGTAACATTATTAACTCTAGAATTAGAACTAGAAGTAAAATTAATATTGTTTATATTATTATTGTCACCATGCGGATTTTTCAAGTTATTAGACTTATTAGAACTTTTTCTTAAACTATTGTTTTGATTATCGTTATTGGTGGTTAAACTTTGATGAGTACCCGCTGGTCGTTTACTATCAGATGAGACGCGCCCAAGTCCTTTCGGAAAGCCGGCCGGTGTAATAGTTCGTTTCTTTTGGAGCTGCTGGTGAACAGTGCACCCACGGTAATTAGCGGTGTGAGTTCCGTTGCAAAGAGCAGACACTACCAAGAATCCCGACTTTTTTGACATTCCTTCGTTAGATGCGCCCCAGCACAGCATACATACCTTGGCGGTCGATTACAATATCGCTGCGTATGATTGTAGGCCTGAAATCTCGTGCATTGAGCAAGCCCTTTATTCCTTCTCATCTCTTTTACCTTAACTACTGAATAGAGAAGGCGATTCAGGGAGTATATTTCTTCACATTATTGGTTTTGCTCTAAGTTTACATAGAACATCGGTAATAGAATTTTCCTTCTTGATATAATGTTATGAACAATTCGGACCTGGAATCCTAGCGATTCTAATTCATTCTTTATGGATGCCGGAGACGTTGACGAATGAAGACCTCTTATGACCACTCAATGCGGCTTCTCCTCCGCTAGGTAGGAGGTAGGTTGGTAGGTAAAGAATGAGGCATTTAGTTTACGGAGAAATTGAACAATAAGCCGGTTAAGTGCCGGTGTCGCTGGATATACCGTGACCGAGTCTATGCTGCTTTTACAGTAGAACTCCATGCCCCACGCCAAACTCGACATAGTTTTTATTAGATTTTGGTAATTACCCCAGGATTTTATATTGTTTATATGAATCTGCGGAGGTTTTGGAACTTTTTCACTTGGTTCTTCTGCACAAGTGATCGTTTCTTCAATAGAAAGAACAGCGAATCGATTGCTGGTTTCGACATCACCGGCTTTCTCGTAAATTTTTTTGATTTTTCTTGGATCTCTTTCCTTTTGTAATGGCCTTTTGGAACCAACAGTTACAAAACCGACCTCTCAACTGTCTGTCATTTAGCGTTTTGTCGCCCACCAACCTCACTGTGCACTCTTCGATCTCTCGTTTTCAACTAACTGTCCTTACTCCTTTATCTTCCCTTTTCGACTCGCTTCCTTTCTAATTACCACCAAAAATCCTCAAATCAGACACATGTTACACATATAGATACCCGTAAGCCAATGACAAATGTTTGACCTCTCCTCTGCCTGGATATGTTCAAACATCAAAGGCTCAACGGGTTCCTTCCTGTCTTTTCCCTCACGGGACAATCTACTAATTTTTAATTTATTTTCTTATAAAAATTCTTAATTGTTTCGTTCCCGTGAGAACTCTTTTAAAATTTCTACTCCCCTTACGATCTTCACACCCACATTCCTTAATTTGTTCAAGCAAATGACACCATTCATGTTATTTTATGTTAACGTTCTAAAATGTATGTATCTACCAAATTAGGCATGTCTCAACATTCAATAAATCAGTTTCACGGCATAAGTTCATAATTAAATTTAATAGTTGATATGTAGCTACTTAAAAAAACCTTGAGTATGTTTACGTTAGGTTTACTATTTCATTAAAAGAAAATTATAGTAACATTGTTTCTGAGAAAATATGAACATTTATTTTAAAAAACTCTGGTGTGAAACACTCATACGAATTTCTCTTGCTAATGTAAAAAATGAGAATATAACGTAATTTTAATCATGAGCGAATGGCGATAAATGAAAATCAATCTCTGTAGGACTTTAAAAAACGGAACATCACTAATTGACTCTAAACCAGGCGATATAGAAAGAAAAAAAATAAGTTATAGGTTTGTAAATTTTCTATAATTTTTATTAAATAAGTTGTAGTGAAATTCATAGCCTACCAAGGCGGTAATCTTTTAAAATTTAATTTTTATCAGTTTGTATAAGGAATATACCAAAAATTACTAATTTACGTCTAACCGCGTGGTAGAAAACAATGTTTGAAATAAAAATAGTAGGTATTTAAATTTCCTACAACGTTAATTTATATTTACTTGACCTTAATTGCATAATAAGGTCGCAATATTTAAAACACGATATTTTACTACGAGAGCACAGGCCTCACAAGAATTTCAGCAGGCATGACATTTATCGTATCTTATCTTACAGAGAATTAAAAATGTATTAATGAGGCAATTTTAAGGGTAGCCGGAAAGAAAGAAATTGAAAATTTTCACATTTCCGGTTTTTTGCAAATTATTATAATTTTGAGTTTTCTCCATCAAACGATATAGGTATTACTTATTGGGGGTTTTGTAGTTTCTTTTTTAAATTAAAAATATGTTGAATCCTTACGTTATTTTTTAAACGTTACCATTTGCATAACATCTCTATTTTTTTGAATGACAACAGATAAATAGATAATTGTTTTATTTTGTAAGATATATTTTTTTTAAACTTTAAGTTAGCACCAGACCACCTGTGAATAATATATTAACTTCTACTGTAAAAAAAACATATTGAATTATTTAACGTATAATGTATTCTCTTTTAGTTGTTTCTTGTTTTTTTTGTAAATAGCAACTTTTGACGCATAAGGAACATTTTCTCAGCCAACTGCGAATGGATTTTAATGAAATTCCAGCACAGCCTTTCATACCATAGTTTCAATGTACTGAGTTAATATTACAATGAAATAATGTGTTTAAACATTTATTTTCTATTTCAATAGGAAAAAATTATGATTTTCAAAAGTGGTAATTGAACAAAAAAATGTCTTATCTTCCTGACAATATATCAAGTTGCTACTAACTCAGTGGGTGTAAAATAGCCTGTAAAGTAACCACAAAAACATTGGTCAGAATAACTTTAATAGTTTTTGAGAAAATGTTTCTTGCATTAACATTGCAAAGGTCCCCTAAAAAAGACCTCGTAGTAGCCGTTTTTGAGAAAATTGCAAAGAAAAATCGTAAGAATAAACTTCTACCCAAGTATAAGTATATAGTACTTCCGGTTGACCAATTTTGATTAAAATAACTTTCTTGTATTGATCCTGCCTCGCAAAAACTTCTACGTAGAAGTTAATGGAAAAAAGTTATACAAACCCAACTCCTTCCACAACCGAATGACTGGTTCCCTAATGGAGACTAAGTGTTCACGTTTGATGGGGCTCCTTGTCACAAAGCCAGATCATTTATGTATAAATTTTGTTAGAGAAAATGACTTGAAAATCTTTCCCTGGCCTGTCAACAGCCCTGATGCAAATTCGATAGAGAATCTTTGAGCAATTGTTAACAAAAAACTCAAGAGGAAGACGATCACAACGACTGATATCATAGCTGCACTTATCAAAATATGGCATAGGGATGAAGATATTCATAGAAATTGTGAATCACTCATAACAATAATCCCAAACCGTGTAAAAATGATTATAACTAACAAAGGGTGTCATAGTGAGTATTAAAAGTTATAAACATTATGTCTATAAAAACGTTTTGTGGAGAATACGTGCTATTGTTTTGATTTTTTCCACGAGTCTAATAATTTACAAACCTCTGTAATTATAAATTATTCAAATAAATATTGTAATAAATTTAAGGAAGTCTGTTTATTATTTATTATATCCAGCTCTCAAACAAACCTAACCTTTGGCGTTGCAAAACCTTCCCTCCCTATACATTCATACATAAAACTTTCATTCATACAAAAAAGAAAAAATCTATAAACTTTTCTCAGAAGTTAAAAAATTTTATCTGCAATGTTAACAGGAATGTGCACAACTGACAACAATTGCGTACATAAATTGCGTGTATTTCTATTGTTGTGTTTAGCATATTTAAATAAATTCGATAAGATTGAATATTATAATTTAAATATTTTAAAAGGAATTCATTAGAATTCATTAGAATTATATTCCTTATTAGTTGTTTTTTAATGGATGTTGAACCCCAACCATTAAATTCCACGGGTAACCACTGTTTATTATTCCAATTCAAATAAAAGTAACTTCCTTTACTAGGACTTAACTACTATAATTATTTTCGGAGCTGTTTTAACAGCTAAATCGTAGTGACGGCATTACAGCTAGATCCACCCAGTGGTTGGTATAATTTATTTTTTTACCCTAATGTGTGTACGTTGCAATCTGTTAAATTTAAGACAATAAGCAACCCCATGACTCAGTGAGAAGAGGATGGTGTATGAGGTTGGCGTATGAGGTTTGATAAAAAAATAACGGGAATTTTAGTTTTTCTTAAAAAATCTTAATTTATTCATCTATATCAATTTTGTCCCCTTCAAAGTAATCTCCCTCAGATATAATACACTTGTGCCAGCGATTTTTCCAGTCTTGGAAGCACTAATAATGGAACTCACTTTTTTGTATACCTTTCAACTCCGTTAGCGATTCTGTTTTTATGTGATCAATGGTGGCAAAACGTCGTCCTTTCATGGTTTCCTTCAGCTTTGGAAATAGAAAGAAATCGAAGGGTACCATGTCTGGCAAATAAGGTGGTTGGGGTAACATAATGGTATTGTTGTTTTCCAAAAAATTACGGACAAGCAGTGAAGTGTGAGCGGGAGCATTAAAGTGACGCAATTTACACGAGCGGTTTTACCACAATGCGGCGTATTTCGACAGATTGCTTCACGCAAACGACACATAACTCTCAAGTAGTATTCCTTATTGACGAAACAACCACATGGCAGACTCATGATGCACTACACCATTGTAATCAAAAACACAGTGAGAAGAACCTTCACATTTGATCGGACCTGACGAATTTTTGTCGGTCTTGGCTCTTCACGCAGCTTCCATTGGGAGGACTGGGCCTTGGTTTCGACGTCGTACCCGTATACCCATGTTCCGTCACCTGTTATGAACATTTTCAGAAATTCTGGATCATTGTTGACTTGATTCAGTAATTCTTGGGCGATAACCACTTGACGTTCTTTTTGTTCGGAATCCAGTAATTTTGAAACGAACCACCACGCGTTTCATGCCCAAAACATCCGAAAGAATTGCTTGACATGATATTATACCGACCTCATCAGTAACCTCTTTGATAGTGATTCTGGGAACTTTAAGAATCATTTTCCTCATTTCTACGCGCTGTTGTCGGTTACTTATGTTCTAGGGCGTTCAAGGCAGTCGTCATCTTCAAAAATCTCACTGCCATCTTTAAACCGTTTGTACCACTCGTAAACTCTTGTTTTACTCATTGTAGTGTAACGTTTATTAGCAACGTTACGTGGTTTCCCTTTTTCTTTTCTCCTTTCTGCTAGTTATACGCAGGTTCACTCAATCTGTCGGATATTTGATGCACTACGTGTTCGCTATTCATCGCGCCGGGCTTTCTGAGTGATTCTTGTGCGTGACGTCGCGCTGTTTCACTGGGCCCTGCATTTGGCAGAAACCTGTCTCTTCGTTGTTATTTTCTATGATGGTCGGACGTACATTGATGTACTCCTGTAATGTTTTATAATTAAAGTATAATATGTTTTTTTTGCTTCAAATCTACGTATTACCCTTCTAGGTAAGTGATATTTCTTATTACTTTTATGGTTTTACTGGCAATGTAACCTTGTAAAGTATGACACGGCTTGGTTTAAAACTTTTACATTCACGAAATGGCGACTGTTATTTGCCAGTCATCGTATTTTCTGTAACTTCATTAATTGCTGTAAATTTCTCATATTCGTTATGAGTTATAAATATTATTTTAAGGCTATTCTGTATTTTTAAACCTAATATTTTGTAATGATTTCACTCATTCTTAAATGAATTTAATATCCTATTAATTATTGCCAGTGAAACGTATCATATGTATCAGTTCATGCTTTGATTTGTAAAACTCTATATGTGAATTTTTTTTAATGAAATGTTAACTAATATTCTTCAGTAAGCATGAAATCTTCTATTTCATGGTAATTTATATTTGATTTGAGTTTAATTCCTTGCGAATTATGTTAACTAGGGTTCAAGATTAACTTCAAGATTAACTTCAAGTTGTACTTGGAGAGTATGGTTTGGAGATTCATGTCGTTAGCGTCTAGCCAGAGGTTGGTGGTTCTGGGATCGATGTCACTAAAGCTCATGTAGATTAAGAATGTGGGCAAAACATGCTGCCAGTCTGAGGTTTGGTGGTTATTGCTACTATATGAAATTATTTGGATTATCCGAGGTATGAGTCAAATTTATTTTATTACACTGGATATTATGTGTTAATTGTCTACCACTGAATCGATTCTTCTGGAAGATTTCAAGATACAAATTTTTCGTATAATTTAATAACACCTGTCCGACAAGGCGTTGCATGCGGCGAACAGGATTTTATTTAGTAATGTTAAGACATGAATCCTCCGCAATAAAATGAATTATTTAAATTTTCAATTTACTCTTCAACTATTCAATTAACAAATTATTCGGCAAAATTTATTTAAAAGAATATATTTTATTTCATTAAATATTTTTTTTATAAATACTCACTGGCTCCTTTTATATCTTTTCTAAATTATTTAAAACAAATAGAATATGGATTGTATACATTTTGGTTTAAAGATTATTAAGTGTTGTTGCATAAATACCTAATTAGTCAGTTTCTTTAAATATTTTCTTTAAAAGATTTTTAAAAAATCTTGGGAATTCCCTATTCGTTTTACTAATGTATTAATTATTTTGTAAATTAATTTATTTGGGAGAATTTATAACGGACTTGCTGGTCTTAAAATTTATTTTCTGTATAACTATAATGATTAATCGTTTGGATAATGTAATTGTAAATTTATTTATAATTGATGTATACACTGAGTTTTCTTCAGATTTATTTTTGCCTTTCTGTTTTTAAAGGTGATAAAAAAAATTGTGATAGATTCTTTTACCTGAGATATTGCTATTGTTAAGGAATATTTTGGTTATATACTGATATACTCCAGTGAAACTGATATGTTACTTGTTATTAATTAAATGTATATTTTGTTAATTTTGCTGTACAGTGTCTTTATAAATGTATCACAACAAAAAAAAAAAAAAATTTTACTGTAATCTCGTTACCAGATTTGCTCAATTTTTGGTCGTCCTTGTGCGACGTTGAGCAAAGAGGTTACAGTAGATTCACTAAAAGCCACTATCAACATTTCGAATGTGGTACTACACTTTATATCACGCAAAATTAAATGCAAATTCTTCATTTTATCGGAAGTAACAAATCGCCGAGAAAATGCAAACACGTGTACTCTTTTATAATTGTACATTCAAAATGGCTCTAAATGCGAACTATGTTAGAAACAGGTGTACCAACAAGGTAAAAGAAAAAAATTGCAACTCAGATTTACAAAGCCCGCGAAATTCTTAAATTCCCGTTATAATTTGATCAAACCTCGTATTATGTGATGAGTAAATGAGGAGTAGTACTGTACAGAATCAGGCCGACAAGTACTAAACGAGTATATTTAATTGAACCCAAACCATCAAAGTATACCGGTAACCACTGTCTACTAGTAGTATTCAAATCCGTATAAAAAAGTGTTTACCATTACTAGGATTTGAACCAGGAACCTTTGTCTCCAAAAATTATCTGTTAAAAAAGTGATTCGCTGCGACGACTTTATAACTAGACCAATCCAGGAGTTGGTATAAAAAATAAACATAAAAATTCATGTTTGCGCAATATTACTGTAGACATAAATTATCCGGAAGAACTCCATTGTTTTTCACCGGGTTTTTAACGTTTGTTTATAATTCGTTTTGTAATAAAGTGCTTAACAATGTAAAAATTTAGTATATATCTAATAATTATCTAAGCATAGAAAAGATAAATTTTAATTGGCCGTCAATGTTTAACTGCTGGTTTTCGGAGACGAAGGTTCTGGTTCAAACTCTAGCAAAGGTAGATACTTTTATACGGGTTTGTATACTAGACAGTGGTTGCCGTTGTACTTTGATGGTTGGGGTTCAACTAATATTACTTTCTCAGAAATGAGGGGCCTGAGTCTGCGCAAATCTATACCTCATTTACACGTCATACACATCATTCTCATCTCATTGGGTCATGCGGTTGCTTATTGTTCTTAAATTGAACAGGTTGTCACATACACACATTAGGGATTAAAAAATGAAATAGACGTCATTTTTAAATTATTGAATGTACATTTCTACACATTTTACGGTACACTGTAGTAGGATATGGTGCTAAATGAAATAGGGCATACTCCACATGGAATTTTATTTCTATTTTCACATCCTGAATTAGTCGATGAATCAGGAGCTATATCCAGAATCAGTATGTATATTTTAAACCAGTAAATAAAGTTTAGCAACTCAACACTGAACACCATTTTTATACCTTAGTGGTTACTTAGAAATTTGTGTATTTTTAAATAAAATAATATTTAGAGAGGAACTATTAAAGGGTGTTTCCGAAAGGGTACAACCGTAACATTAAAAGTAAAAAATAATCAGAGATTAATTTTACGTCTTCTCAGACTTACATGTCAGTTGGCAACACTGTATTCAAAGTTAACTGCTTGTAACAATTAAAATATCAGTATTGTGCACTAGTGCTATTCCAGTACCCATTCGTCTCTACTGTGTCTTGCTTTCCGCAAACAAAAATATCACTTATTTTATCGCCCATGAAACTGAATAAAGTATCACTAATTTACAATATTGTTTACAACATTAAAATATAAATGTATTTTACAATATAGGCTGATCTAAACCCTCAATACACCGCGGAATCCAAAAATAAATGGCTGATCTATTCATTTGCTCCCGTGTTACAAGTAAACGTAATATCCATACAGTTTAAGTGAGCAATCTTCCCATTTATTAGTAAGAAAACCCCTTTCCAGAACCTGCAAGAAATTGGGTAACACAATTAATTTTATCTAAATAAATTATGAGTAAAACCTGATCCCCGAGTTCAAAAATGGGATTCCGATGTCGGTACAGTTGGGAATCAATGCCTGCTGAATGTCTGAATTTCTCAAAGTTCCCGACAACGATCAAGTATCAATTTAAATACTCCTGACGTAATTCTTTTGATGAAATACCATTATTTTATTCCTCATATCATCCTGGTAATTTACAAGCTTAATATCTCCTTAATTTGTGTGACCCTTTTATTTTTACTGTCACCTGCTCAAACAAGTGCTTTGTAACACCTCAGAAGATGCCTATCAGGGGTCGTTTCTAACTTTATTTTTTTGTCAGCAGTCTCTAGACTCGTTTGATGGAGTTTTTCAAGCTGTTTTATTTTGTGCAAGCCGTTTCATATCTACATACCTGCAACACCTTACGTCTTTTGTTTTTTTTTAAATACCTAACTTACTCCAACCTTTGGCTTCACCTACAATTCACTCCCTCAATATTACCCTTTATTATTGATAAAGACCTGGATATCTTAAGATACGCCCCACTAACTTTCTTCTGTACTCCTTAATACTCCTTTCATCCACTCTCCTAGGAACCTCTAAATTACATATTATGTCCACCCACCTAATCTTTAACATTTTCTTACAGCACCACATTTCAAAAGCATTTATCCTCTTCCTCTCCACAGTCCCTAATAACCACGTTTCGCTCCCGCTACAACCCAAACAAAGTATTTTAAGGATTTTTTTTAAACTAAACCGTTCCTAACATAATTATGAACCAATTTATTCCCTTATTTTAAAACAAGGTATCCTAGTATAATAAGGTATTCTAATAAGGTGTCCTTTTTAAAACTAAGTTATAAGGTACTGGTGTTCACAAGCAAAATATTGCTTTTTTAAATGTACTTTTCTTCCAGTAATTCCGTATAACTCAAAGCGCAAATCTTATTTCCGTACAACATAATGATGATTCTAATAAATTTTATTGTAGGTAAAAGTTTTATTGGGAATGTGTAATACACCATACAGTTTTATTGGTAAAAAATTAGAATAAAATTACCCGGCAAAACTCCAATATGTAAAACAATATCTGGGGATTTAAAATTGTTAAAATTATTATTATATTAAAAGATTATGTTTTAAAATGTAAATAGAGTATATATGTTAAAAATGACTTCTCGGTCATTCACCGATGTTAAGTGATCCTCCTTGACGTAGTTAGCTAAATGAGAAAAAAAAACACTTCAAAACTTACCGGGTACTGCAATCTAACAGCAGTACCTTAATACTGAAGGGCACCCTCGAGAAAATCGGTCCCTATAAGCCAAAAACGGCTTTATTAATAGTTTTCGCTTGGTATCGCGATCGCCTCCACCACTGAGTTTTTAGGATAAAACTAGAAACCTGTAAAACTATGGCTAACTACGGAAGACACATTAATGAAGGGGGGTTTGTAATTTTCTAACTAGAAAGTTTCTTTGACGAGCTCAGATGCTGAACAAGAGTCCTTAAAAGAACTCTCGCTTGTGGAACTGCGAGTGAAGGTACAAAGGTATTCAGCTCACGGAATCCAATATCCAGTGGAGAAATCCATTCATTGATCACATACAAGGCAATTCTGTTAAATTCAAACCTTCAGTTTGAAACCAGTTATGCTACCACATCACAGTTTGTTGATTCCACATGAAACCAACTATTATATGGGTACACAGTGGAGTGTACTAATTTGTGTATTAAAATTAAAATAAAACATTGCAGTCAAATGCATCAATGTTTTCAAGCTCTTAGCAGAAACACAGGTGGTATACGGATGGTACCATCTCTATAAATTATGTTGCTGAGTTGAATACTCAGCATTGTTAAAACTAACTACAACTAACTTAACTAGGAATTAGGAATATATTAAAAACTATGAGGCATTTTAATTGAGGTTAATTAATTTTATTTTATTCTTTTATTTTTAAATTATTGTTAAAGTAATTCAAATTAAAGATATTTATATGTGTTTTTTTTATTTTTAAATTCAAGTTTTAAGTTTTTTTTATAAATTTGAAACCTAATACGAAAATTATAAAACAGTTTTATCCATTTATTTTTAAGAAAATTATTAAAATACAAGTTAATTTTTATTTTATAATTTAAAAAAAAAACAAAAATATACTTAAATGATTTAACAAAGCAAAACAAAGATAAACAAGACTTAGTACAAAAGTTTTTTTATTATTTTGATTTTGAGATAACTTTCGCTGCTTTTATATATCTAATTTAAAAACAAAACTGGTTTGATTCCTTAAAATTAACTAACCCGCAAAGAATATAAAATAAGCCTAACTAAATATTTATCCCTAACACTAAACCATGGTTAACTAGCCTACATCGTTAGCTTCATTTATTGTATTATTTATCTTTAAATCTATATTTCATGTTTCTTATATTTATTCTATTTATCTATATTTAAATTTATTTTTTTCATTTTACATTTTTAAAAATGGTTTATTTATTTATTATTATTTTTTTTTACGCCTCATGATTATAAAAATACTTTACATATAAAAATAAATTTATTATATTTACCTTATAAATTTTTCACAGCACATAACCACACAACGGCAGAAAACGAACTCAGCAAAGTTTAAGAAACACCCAAATTGACCGGGGAGAAAAATCGTACAGAAACAGTAGTGGGGTTGACCAATCAGAATCGAAAAAACCGAGAGGAAATGTAACGAAAGTTGTGATTGGTTTTAGGAAAAAGGCTGTATTTGCTGAAAAATACTTACAGCCTGCAGGAGGGGAAGAGGACAGGTTCTTGGAAAAGAACTACAAAACAAAATATTTTTCTAAATTTTTCCCAGGGTAAAAAGTGCTAAGGGTTTCACATAAGAGAAAGATTTAGGCCCAATAGGCCACAAAGTTCCCAGGGTATTAGGATGGACGGATCGTGTAAAACAGTGTGAGAAAAGCAAGGCCTAAAGAGTGGTATGAATGAAAAACAACTTGATGATAACTGCTAAGTTGACAATAAAAAGAAACTAAGATTCCATTGTAATAAGAATTACAATTCTCTCTTTTATTTATACAAGATTAAAAAATGTTCTAATAAGCCAAAGAGCACGTATACGTAAAATTCATTTAAAAAAAATCGAAAACAAGTATAGTAAGGTAAAACCTTACAGAATGCTAATAATTTATTGTTTTTTAGTAAAAAAAAGATATAATATGTTAATGTACCTGTGTGTAATATGTTTTGTTTTCAAGATGTGACATTTCTTTTGCAATTTGTTGCGCAAAATTTTGCAGTTCTCTTGGATCTAGAATATGCTCCTATTTTTGCGGCGTTCAGATAAATTTCAGTATCCTGATGATGGTAAAAATTTCAATATAATATTTTTAATATAAATATATTAGAATGGTTATATTAATATTTTACACTGGGCTGGGGTTTTCTAGCTTGCTCTCCGGAGCCGCTGAGATGCTTAAATTCCTTCGGAATGGGCGTGGCTGGCCGAGTGGAAGTCCGGCAACGGATAGGCAAATACGCATGTTGAACCTCCAGGTTAAACCAATATCCGTTACTAAACCGTTTTGGTGCAGTAAGAATAATTTTTTTTTAATTCATGTCAGAACATTTATTTAAAATTATGGTTATACTTCTGGTGTAATTATTTGTTCCTGTACTGCCACAATCTTTTAATTTTAAAGTGTCATTATGTATAATTAATTATTCTATAATTTAAAGTTTAGATCATTAAATTCACTTCTTTATTGGTTAACAGCATAAGTGTTTTATTTATTTCATTATTATGAGTCCTAGTGGTTTATCGTTGTTTTGATGTAAAGCCCTTCTTCAGGAACTTTCCTGAAATGGAAGTTCTGCGCCGTTAAAGAAAATTGGAAGTAGGTAAGATAAATTAACTTATCTTAAGTTGTAAATTTTGTGATAGCCAGAGGCGGCGCAATAGTAGATAATAGGTGACAAAGTAAAAAAAGGGTTAGTTACAAAACGATATTAAAAAGGGCCGTGTATATTAAGTTAGTGTCTTTGTTGTACAACTATTTGTGTAACACCTTTTATTCTATTGTGACTTGGTTAGTTGTATTGAGAACAGTTTGTGTGTATGTGCATTCTGTTTAATTGTTTGTAAGTAGTACTAAGTAAATTATTTATTTTGTAAATCTTTTAGTTGTAATAAAAACTTGTAATTTTAAACTTTAGTGTATTAAATATTTAATTACCTAGATCCCGAAACGGACCTTACCGATAAGTGTCACAAAATGTTAATTTACCTGTGTGTAATATGTTTTTTTTTCAAGATGTGACATTCCTTTTGCAATTTGTTGCGGAAATTGTGCAGTTCTCTTGGATCTAGAACATACTCGTACTTCTATTTTTGCAGCCTTCAGATAAATTTGAGTATCCTGATGATGGTAAAAATTTTAATATAACATTTTTAACATATATACATTAAAATGGTTATATTAATAATTTAAACACATCAAAAACTAAGTTTTTAAATAAATAATTAGAAAGGAAATCTCGTTAAAAAAGTATTTTCTTCAGTAGCCTATTTGTTTTTCTCGCATAGGGCCAATTTTAGGCCACTTGAGGTGACTTTAGACTTTTCTGGAAGTTCTTCTTGCAACCAACATTTCAGTATTTTCTTACTGTAGGCTTTTCTCCTTTCTTCTTTCCACTTGGTGTTTTGGTTTTTGCATTCAATGGAATCCCTTAAGGTCCGTAATTAGTTGTCTGAATTTGGTTCAGATCATTAAGTTTTCTCCGTTTATTCCGGTCTTCTTAAAATAATATCTGATTTCTTTAAGCCATTCTTTGTTATTAATATAGGATCTTTGTTAATAAGAAAAGAAAACATAATTGTGTAAGCAATCTTTAAAGTAGAGTGGGAGTATAGAAAATGCAGCGTTGAACTATACTTGTCATAACCGTGTATCACCAGATGGCATCAATAACAAAGGACGTTTAAATACTTTAAATATAGTGGCCCTGAAAAAAGCGATTTGGTGTTTTTACAGTGAAAGCAGTTTGCCGTGAATAGATACGAAATGAGAGTGCAGAAGAAATATTATCTGCTTCATTCGTGATAGTCTATCGATGATTGATAAGTCGGGGTCCAATTAGCTCAATGTACGGTTGAGTGACCGATATGGGTTTTGGTACGGCTGTTGTTGATAGACCAGGTTGATGGAGGTTACGGTGTCGGTATAGGTAAGCATTATCTTTCTTCTTGCAGGTTTGGTGATGTGTCTTAGTCGGAGCCCGGTAGTCTGGTATCGAAAGTTTTTTTTAAACGCTAATCTGTGTACATTGCAATCTGCTCAGTTTAAAACAAAAAGAAATCTCGTGACCAAATAAGGCGAGGTTGATATGTTAAGATCTGGTAATGAGGTGTAGTCTTGTGCAAACTTTCCTGGCCACCATTCCTGAAAAGTGTGATTAATTGAACCCCAACCATCAAAGTACACTGGTAATCACTGTATAGTATTCAAATCCGTGTAAAAGGAACAACCTTTACTACGATTTAAAACACGTAACTATCTCCTCCGTACATTAGCTGTTAAACAGTTGACTCATGAAGAAAACTTCACCGCTAGACCAACCAGCTGGGTTTATGATGGTTCCAAGGACAAATTTTGAAAGAAAGGAGTAAGATACCCTTTGAGAAGGGTGACATCATGGGATAACATCTGGTCGCTCAGGTAATAAGATTAAAGTTTTATTTGGAATTTCTTTCTTGGGAATTATATGACGTTATCTGGATATTAAGCAACAGTCTTGGAAATGGACATGGGGTAGAAATTTATATCATATTTATATAAAATTGACATAGGCCTACAATATAATATAAATATAATATAAATATTTGTTTATATGTAATTTGTTTTGCTTGGCTGTTCATTGTATAATATATATGTAGTATAAGCAAACAAAGAAAATGATGTTTAATAAAATAATATATATATATTAAAACATGTATATATGTTCAATCCCTCTGAGCGTCCAATGTAATGTGAAAATAAAATTTTTTTAAAAATAACAATGGAATTTGTTTCTGTTGCTTAGAAACAGTTTAAGGTAAGATCTCACACTATTGTAATATTTATTTTCAAATGGGAGACCAAATAAAAAATTTTGTAGGTATTAACGAGCAAGGGAAGAAAAACTGGTGGTTAGTGTTTGTCTTTAGGTTCAGGTCCTGGGAACCAAACGATCCTCCAACGGCTATAATAACGACGATCATTATAACGAGTGCATTGTTATTGAGATCCATTCTTCCAGAGCGAGAGACTCTGGTGGGATGGATCTTAAATAAAAAGAAAATGAAAAATACCATAATGTATTAATTGAATCAAGTCAGCAGACGTAAATAAAACTGAGCGCGTGATCAGCTGACTTGAAGGCCGAAACCGGTCGGTGTCTGGTTCACATGTATGACGTTATATTGTACACTGTTCTATTGTAATACGAAATTGCTATCACTAGTAATTAATAATATTAGGCGATTAGTAATACCCAATTGTTAACCTATTTAATTGACATGATGACCTACCTTGTTAGGAAATTATGTAATGTTGGCAAAATTCCCAAAATGAAGAGCTAACCATAGTGAACAAATGTAGTGTAGAATGTGTTATATATGCGGTGTGGTAATTAAGTTCCGGGATTTTCATTTCAAACTCGGGAATCGGCAACACTGTGTCGTTCGTAAACATGTTACCCGAAAAAGGAGACCTTTTATTTGTTGCAGTCGAAGTTTGAAATGAATAACACGTTTAATTTGTGTTTTCCACTTTTTAACTGGCGTCGTAAAAATGAGTGACTTGCATTACAAGCGAGGTTAGCGAGGATTAGTTGTTTCGTATTCAGAGCGACGGGAGTGATTGGATGAGTCGGGTAGTTACTGGAGATGAGACCTGGATATTTGAGTATGACCCCAAGACCCGTAAACAAAATCAGCAGTGGAAAAGGTTGAGGAGAGGCCAACGAAAGCGAGGATGTCTAAGTTGCGACTGAAGGGAATGTTGACCGTTTTTATTCGATATCTACGGCATCATTTTTATCGTGTATATGTTCATGCCGGCCGTGACTGGAAAGTTCTATGTTGGGGTCCTGGAGTGGCTGCGAGCACGCATTTTACGTGTGCGGCTCGAACTCGCCGAGGACGGCCGATCTTACACCACAACGCGCCGGTCCATTCGTCGTTCATTGTGCACGAGTTTTAGGCAAAAAAAGGTATTCCAACGTTGCCGCACCCACCCTATAGCTCCGGTATCGCCCCTGCGACTTTTGTTATTCCCCGAGATGAAGTTGCACCTTAAGGGAACTTATCATGGTGGCGTACAGGAGGTCAAAGAAGCTGTAACCGCGGTGCTGAATGGAGTAACTTCGGAGGATTCCCGAGGGTGCTTCCAATCATGGAAGCAACCTTGAAATCATTGTGTATAGTTAGAGGGCGACTATTGTGAAGGTCGATAATAAAATTTGCTCGTAACTTAATTAGCTTGTTTTTTATTGACTAATTTCCGGAACTTAATTGCCACACCTCGTAATATGGGTCACCACTAATTTGACGTAAAAGGTTTGACTGAAAACGTTGGAACTTTGCGATGACTGATGGTTTTGCATAACAGTAGATTTCACCAGCGTACATTTAAATCGGGTTTAAATAGGATTTATAAATAATTTTATGATGACAGAATATAAATAGAAAATAATTCTCAGTTATGTAATCTGATAAACCCACCGGGTTGGTCTGGTGGGAAAATCCTGGTAACGTGGATGGTTCCTGGTTTAAATCCTAGTAAAGGTAGTTAATTATATACGGATTTGAAAATTGGCAGTGGTTACCAGTACTTTGATAGTTCGGCTACAATTAATGCTCTAAAAATAATTAATCATATTCTATTAAGAATGGTCGGACTGAGTCTGTACAAGACTATATATCATTTACACGTCATACGCATCATCCTCATTTCACTGGGTCATGGGTGTTGCTTATTGTTCTTAAATTAAACAGTTTACCAAAGTACGCACTATAAAGATAAATAAATCTGGTGTGAAACACTCAACAATACTTTCTCTTGCCATTGTAAATAATGAAGTATATAACTTATGTTTAATCATTAGTAAAAAAAGTAATATGAAAAACATTCTTCAACAGGACTCCGTTCTTGAGATACTTATTTTACGCGCGCACGCGCGCGTACACACACTCACACACACACATACACACACACCAATCACTAACAACTATGTGTTTCGGGTTAATGTGGCCTGAAATCATGCATTTCCATACAAACCCGATTTCAAAAAAATCGATAAAAAGATCATTGTATCTAGAATTCCTTAGAACCACTCTCTGTTAATGAATTGTTGAATATTAATTAATTGGGCATCTCTTTAACAGATGAACGGAACTCGAGTTAAATCTAAAAACATACCCGAGTATGGTAATTCAAACAGTAGTCTACAAATTCCTGTACACCATACTGTAGTTAATCTGTTTCCCCGGTTTCTACAGGAACAACAGATGCTGGGGCGTTCTTCTACGGTAACATGTGGCCTACAGGTGCTCGATCAAACCATAGTCAAGCTGAAGATTTTGAATCTGCGGACAGAATTCTTCAACTAGCATGAGCAAACTTATGGGAAATCTAAAACCAAATCTCCGGCTTTTAGTAGTAGCTGAGTTGCAGAAGCCAGCCACGGGTCCCAGCTGTCCGGTTATCAAATATTTTGGCTTCTTAAATCGAAAGAGGGACTTAACAAACCAGCTAATTAAATTGTAAATAAATTATTCAACTGCTATAAATATTTTCGTACAAAGTCAAAAATTGTATTAGAAATGTTAATTTATTGTATTTAATAAAAAATATTTAGTTCGTAATTTTGTTTTTAACTGTTAGAGGGGGTTTGAATCTCAAATGGTGCTCATATTTTTACTTTCTCTTGCCTATATGAATATTATATAGGAAGGAAAGAATTGTTTTCATGCCGATTTTTCAAAATCGAGTTTTCACCGGATCTACACGTTTTCAGACACCCTGAACCCAAAAAACATGTTTATAGTGATTGGTCTGTGTGTGTGTGCGCGCGCGCGCGTGTGTGTGTGTAAACAGAATATCTCAAGAACGGAACATCTTACGAACTTGAAACTTAAATCTTAGGCTTAATACTACTACCGACCCCGATACGAACATTTCCATCAAAATTGGTCAACCGGAAAAATTAGTTCATTCGTGTAATTTTTCACTTTATAGCAATTTGCTCAAAAAAAATATAAGGCGATTTTATTAAAAATCGCCTTGTTTACTAATTTTTTTATTCTCTACAAGATAGGGTAGGCGCCATGTTTGCTGAAATTCTTGGTAAGGCCGTTTTCACGTAAAAAAAATTGGTTTTTTAAGATAACGGCTTTAATATGCATTTTACCGCAAAAGGTTCTTAACAAATATTGTAGAGAATTTAAAATCCTACAATTTTTATTACAAACATTTTTTTGTATAACGCTTAGTTTAGCGGTAATTAGCAATTTTCTGTTTTTTTTCTCACGAAAACGTGTGAAAAATCGATTTTTTAAAATATTTCGGCCTTGGTATGCATTTGACGACAAAAGTGTATATAATCAAATTTATAGAAAATTAAAAAATCTACGACTTTTATTTAGAGCATTTTTCTCTATAGAGCCTAGTTTAGCGTGAAAGAGTGATTTTCAATATTTTTAAGCCAAACAGGTCGATTTTCATTTTCCGTCTTTCACTCATGATTAAAATAAGGTTAGTTTTTTGTTTATTTCTAATGTTTTATTACTAATGTTAGGTTATAGTGTTTAAATTATTTGCATTGGCAAGAGAAAGTTGTGTGAGTGATTCACACCACATTTTATTCATTGAATAGAACAGAAAAGATATTATCTTTTGCGTACAATTAGGCCTAATATTAATTGATTGATTAATGATAATTAAAGATATGATAAAAGTTACTCCACTTCAATATTATAACTCGTTTGAAAAGTTAAACAGCAGATAGACGTGAGATCATAATCCGAGTAACGTCAGATTAGTTTGCTATTTGAGTTACCATCCGGCTGCTTGCCGGTGGAGCAGTGGCCAACGCAACCGGCATTTACGCATTAGCATACAAATGTGCAACGCTGACAGATGTTAAACAATAAACACAAAAATTGGCTGTTAATTTTATTGTTCCAACAATTTTTAATTCACTGTTTAAGGCAAAGAAAATAGGTCCCCGATTTTGCTACTATTTCGGGCGCTGGAACATCTAAATGGTCTAAACTGGAGGGAATAGCCGAAGGAATAACGAAATAGTTCGCAGTGAATTAAATTAGTAAATTAATTGAAACTTGTGATAATAAAAAAATTGGTGTGAAACACTCACACAACTTTCTCCTGCGAATGCAAATAATTAACAATATACCAAACATTAGTAATAAAACATTAGAAATAAACAAAAAACTAACCTCAACAAACATAACCTAATTTTAATCATGAGTGAAAGACGCAAAATGAAAATCTACCTCAGTGTAGCTTAAAAATACGGATAATCACTCTTTCACGCTAAACCAGGCTCTGTAGAGAAAAACGCTTAAAATAAAAGTTGTACATCTTTTAATTTTTTATTAATTTGATTATATAAACTTTTGTCGTAAAATGCATACTAAGTCTGAAATCTTAAAAAAGTCGATTTTTAACACGTTTTCGTGAGAAAAAACAGAAAATCGCTAATTACCGCTAAACTAAGCGTTATACAAAGAAATGTTACAAATAAAAGTTGTAGGATTTTAAAATCTCTACAACTTTTATTATACACTTTGTTCGCTAAAATGCATAATAAAGCCGCTATCTTAAAAAAACCAATTTTTTACGTGAAAACAGCCTGACCAAGAATTTCAGCAAACATGGCGCCTACCCTATCTTGTAGAACATAAAAAAATAAGTAAATAAGACGATTTTTAAAAAACCTGAGGACACACAAACACACACAGACCAATCGCTGAAAATATGTTTTTTGGGTCCAGGGGGTCTGAAAACGTGTAGATCCGGTGAAAACTCAATTTCGAAAAAAGCATAACACCATAAAAAAATCTGGTGTGAAACACTCGCACAACTTTCTCTTGCCAATGCAAATTATTTAAACAATATAACCTAACATTAGAAATAAACAAAAAAATAACCTCAAAAAACAGAACCGTATTTTAATTATGAGTGAAAGACGGAAAATGAAAATCGACCTATTTGGCTTAAAAATATGGAAAATCACTCTTTAACGCTGAACTAGGCTCTGTTGAGAAATAATGCTCTAAATAAAAGTTGTAAAATGCATATTAAAGCCGTAATCTTTAAAAAACCATTTTTTTTTACGTGAAAACGGCTTTACCAAGAATTTCAGCAAACATGGCGCCTACCCTATCTTGTAGAGAATAAAAAACTTAGTAAATAAGGCGATTTTAAAAGAAATCGTAGGACCAGTTTTTGAGAAAATCGCAAAAAAGTGAAAAATTACACGAATAAACTACTACGTTCGGTGACCAATTTTAATAAAAATGTTCGTGTCAGGTCCGGTAGTGGTAAATAACTTAAGTTTCAAGTTTCAAGTTCGAACAATGTTCCGTTCTTGAGATATTTTGTACACACACACACACACACACACACACACACACACACACACACACACACACACAAACACACACAGACCAATCGCTAAAAATATGGTTTTTGGGTCCAGGGGGTCTGAAAACGTATAGATCCGGTGAAAACTCGATTTCGAAAATCGACATGAAAATACATGAATCGACATAAGCAAGAGAAAGTAAAAATTTGGTTTAAACACTCACAAGACTTTCTCTTGCCAATGTATATAAAGAACAATAAAAAATATATTTAATCATGAGTAAACAATGAATATGAAAAACATTACCTCATTTTAATCAGGAGTGATTGACGCAAAATTAAAATCATCCTCCATAAATTAAAAATACGGAAAATCAGTAAATGCCTTTAAACTAGGCTCTGTACAGACAAATGCTTGGAATAAAAGTTGAAGGTTTTTTAATTTCCTATAATGATGATTTTACACTTTTGTCGTAAACTGTTTATAAGTCGCTTATAACTATTTATAAAGCCGCAATCTTCAAAAATCTGATTTCTTCCATTTTATTTTGCAATATTAAAAATTCTGTTTTTAACCGATTTTGATGAGAAAAATATGGAATAAACTAACTGACGCTAAGCTAAGCGTTGTAGATATTCACGGTTGAATTAAAAATTGAGGGTTTTGTAATTTCCTATAATTTATATTTATGTATACTTTTTTCTCTAAAATTCTTATTAGACCACAATCTTGAAAAACAATTTTTACCGCTCAGTTAGTCCATAGTGCTATATAGTGTCCTAATACGAATACAAATTCACTCGCCAATTTTAGGGATGTTTGGATTTGTCCGACCAAGATAGAAGCACGGTAAATTGAGGACCTACTGTACTATCAGAACTGCATAAAAATACTACAACTTTTATTCCAAGCATTTTTTCTACAGAATCGTTAAGCGTAAATTAGCCTTCTAATTTTCCATATTTTACTTTCTCTTGCCTATATGAATATATAGGAAGGAAAGTATTGTTTTCATGTCGATTTTTAGAAATCAAGTTTTCACCGGATCTATACTTTTCAGACCCCCTGAACCCAAAAAACATGTTTTTAGCGATTGGTCTGTGTGTGTGTGTGTGTGCGTGTGTGCGTGTGTGTGTGTGTGTGTGTGTGTGTGTGTGTGTGTATACAAAATATCTCAAGAACGGAACATCGTACGAACTTGAAACTTGAAACTTAAGTTACATACCACTACCGGACCCGACACGAGCATTTTCATCAAAATCGGTCAAACGGAAGTAGTAGTTTATTCGTATAATTTTTCACTTTTTTGCGATTTTCTCAAAAACTGGTCCTACGATTTTTTTAAAAATCACCTGGTTTACTCAATTTTTTATTCAAGATAGGGTAGGCGCCATCTTGGTTGAAATTCTAGGTAAGGGTGTTTTCACGTAAAAATTTTGTTTTTTTAAGATTACGGCTTTAATATGCATTTCAGCGCAAAAATGTATATAATAAAAGTTGTAGAAAATTTAAAATTCTACAACTTTTATTTGTAACATTTTTTTGTATAACGCTTAGTTTAGCGGTAATTAGCGATTTTCTGTTTTTTCTCACGAAAACGTGTGAAAAATCGATTTTTTTAATATTTCGGCTTTAGTACGCATTTTACGACAAAACAGTATAAATAAAATTTATAGAAAATTAAAAGATCTACGACTTTTATTTAAAGAATTTTTTCTACAGAGCTTAGTTTAGCGTGCAAGAGTGATTTTCCGTTTTTTTAAACCAAACTGAGATCGATTTTCATTTTGCGTCATTCACTCATGATTAAAAAAAGGTTATGTTTTTTGAGGTTAGTTTTTTGTTTATTTCTAATATTTTATTAATAATTTTAGGTTTATTGTTAATTATTTGCATTGGCAAGAGAAAGTTGTGTGAGTATTTCACACCAGATTTTTTACTTTCTCTTGCCTATATGAATATATAGGAAGGAAATTGTTTTAGGAAGTTTTAAATTGTTTTTTATATAGGAAGATTATTGTTTTCATGTCGATTTTTCGAAATCGAGTTTTCACCGGATCTATACGTTTTCAGACCCCCTGAACCCAAAAAACATGTTTTTAGCGATTGGTCTGTGTGTGTGTGTGTGTGTGTGTGTGTGTGTGTATGTGTGTGTGTGTGTGTGTGTGTGTGTGTGTGTGTGTGTGTGTGTGTGTGTGTGTGTGTGTGTGTGTGTGAAATATCTCAAGAACGGAACATTGTACGAGCTTCAAACTTGAAACTTAAGTTACATACCACAATCGGACCCGACACGAACATTTTCATCAAAATCGGTCAACCGGAAGTAGTAGTTTATTCGTATAATTTTTCACTTTTTGCGATTTTCTCAAAAACAGTTGCTACGATTTTTTTTAAAAATCACCTCATTTACTAAACTTTTAATTGTCTACAAGATAGGGTATGCCATGTTTGCCATGTTTGCTGAAATTCTTGGTGAGGCTGTTTTTACGTAAAAACATAGTTTCTTTAAGATTACGGCTTTAATATGCAATTTAGCGCAAAACGTTATATGATAAAAGTTGTAGAAAATGTAAAATTCTACAACTTTTATTTCAAACATTTGTTTGTAAAACGCTTAGTTTAGCGGTAATTAGCGATTTTCTGTTTTTTTCTCACGAAAACGTGTGAAAAATTGATTTTTTTAAGATTTCGGCTTTGGTATGCATTTTACGACAAAACTGTATTTAAATTAAATTTATAGGAAATTAAAAGATCTACAACTTTTATTGAAAGCGTTTTTCTCTACAGAGCCTAGTTTAGCGTGAAAGAGTGATTTTCTGTATTTTTAAGCCAAACTGAGTCCGATTTTAATTTTGCGTCTTTCAGTCATGATTAAAATAAGCTTATCTTTATTGAGGTTAGTTTTTTGTTTATTTCTAATGTTTTATTACTAATGCTAGGTTTATTGTTAATTATTTGCATTGGCAAGAGAAAGTTATGTGAGTGTTTCACACCAGATTTTTATTTTTAGCGTCATTCACTCATGATTAAAATTAGATTAAGATTTTAATTTTACATTCTTGCCTAATAATTAAACATAGATTATATTTTGCATTATTAACATTGGCAAAAGAAAATCATTTGACTGTTTCGGACCAGATTTTTATGTTAAATTATGATAGAACAGCGTTTCCAAGTTTGCCAGCTTGACCCTGAAAGAAATTCATTCTCATATAATTAGCACTTGTTTTACTGTTTTAATTTTCCTGTTTATATTATTGAAAGAGTTCTGTACACTTAGTTTTAATATTAATGATGAAATTTATTTCTTAATAAAAAAGCCTAGCCAGCCGCATTGGCGTAGTTGGTAATGTGCTCGCCTCTCATCATGCGGTTGTGGGTTCGAATCCCACTCAGGCACGGCACATTTTCATACGTTACGAAAAAAATAATTTCATACTCCATTGTATCCTACACAGTTACATCCCAACGTTATCGCTAATGACCGTTGCAGTTGATGCGACGTTAAATAAATAAATCGTAATAAAAAAAAACCTAATTGTTACAATGAAATGGTTATTCTTGTAAATGTTGTTTGTATTTAAAAAATTGTTATTTTTACTTTCTCTTGCCGATATGAATATAAAGGAAGGAAAGTATTGTTTTCATGTCGATTTTTTGAAATTGAGTTTTCACCAGATTTATACGTTTTCAGACCCCCTGAACCCGAAAAACATGTTTTTAGCGATTGATCTGTGTGTGTGTCTGTGTGTGTGTGTGTGTGTATAAAAAAAATATCTCAAGAACGGAACATCGTACGAACTTGAAACTTGAAACTTAAGTTACATACTACTACCGGACCGGACACGAACATTTTCATCAAAATCGGTCAACCGGAAGTAGTAGTTTATTAGTATAACTTTTCACTTTTTTGAATTTTTTTCAAAAACTGGTCCTACGATTTTTTTTAAAATCGCCTCATTTACTCAATTTTTTATTCTCTAAAAGATAGGGTAGGCGTCATGTCTTTTTTTTGTGTGCTGAAATTCTTGGTGAGGGTGTTTTCTTGTAAAAACGTTGTTTTTTTAAGATTACGGCTTTAATATGCATTTTAGCGCAAAACTTTATATAATAAAAATTGTAGAGAATTACAAAAACCTACAACTTTTATTTCGAACAATTTTTTGTATAACGCTTAGTTTAGCGGTAATTTGCGATTTTCTGTTTTTTTTTCTCACGAAAATGTGTGAAAAATTGATTTTTTTAAGATTTCGGCCTTAGAATGCATTTTACGACAAAAGTGTATATAATTAAATTTATAGAAAATTTAACGATCTATAACTTTTATTTAGAGAATTTTTCTCTACAGAGCCTAGTTTAGCGTGAAAGTCTGATTTTCCGTTTTTTAAGCCAAACGTACGATTTCCTTTTGCGTCATTCACTCATGATTAAAATAAGGTTATGTTTTTGAGGTTAGTGATTTGTTTATTTCTAATGTTTTATTACTAATATTAGGTTTATTGTTAATTATTTATATTGGCAAGAGAAAGTTGTGTGAGTGTTTCACACCAGATTTTTATATTTTATTATGTATTTTTTTTATGTATATTATATTATTTTAAATATTAAAAATGTTATAAGTAGCTAATTATTTTTAAATTTTTATGTAAAATTTATATTTTAAAGAATACCCACATGAATTTTTTTAATAAAATCTTTCTGTAATTAATGTAAATTTGTAGAAAAGTTTTTTTATATGCGACGGTCTTTTTCAAATTCCGATAGGCCACAAATAATAGACAAGTGAATATAAAAAAAACTGTTTTATTACTAAAAGTTACGTATACTTATGGCTACTTTTCCACATAATCACCTTGACTATTGAATTTGTTTTACCTATGGATGAGCTTTCCAATATGCTCTTCATAAAATATTACAGCCAAAGGATTTAAATAAGTCTTGTCGTTGTCTTGAACCTTCTCGTTGTACTTCTTGTGGAGTTTGTGCAGCCGGTGACCATGATTAATGGCAGCTATTTGCTAGGAAACATTACAAAGTTTGCGGAGAGCCATCCAAAACAAATGAAGTGTGCTGACTTTTGGAATTGTTTTGATCCATGAAAACGCCCATCCTTACAATACTGGTGCAACCCAACGATTCCATGAGCAATTTCAATAAAATATTAATATTTTTTACTTTATATATAGAAGGAAAGTATTGTTTTCATGTCAATTTTTTGAAATCAAGTTTTCACCGGATCTACACGTTTTCAGACCCCCTAAAGACAAAAAACATGTTTTTAGCGATTGGTCTGTATGTTTTGTGTGTATGTGTGGGTGGGGGGTGGTTGGTTGTGTGTGTGGGTGGGTGGGTTGGTTGAAAAAAATATTTCAAGAACGGAACACCGTACGATGTTGAAACTTGGAACTTAAGTTAGGTACAACTAGAGGACCCGACAAGCACATTTTCATTAAAATAAGTCAACCGGAAGTAGTACCTAGTTTATTCGTGTAATTTTTTACGTTTTAGCAATTTCCTCAAAAACGGTTCTTAGGATGTTTTCATAAATCGCCTCATATGCTACATTTTTTATGCTCTGCAGAACAAGGTAGGTGCCATTTTGTGCTAAAATTCATGGGGAGGCTGTGTTCTTGTAGAAATTTTATTTTTAAGATTGCGGCCTTAATACGTATTTTAGGGCAAAAATTTGTAACCAAAGTAAAAATACATTAAAATTATAGAAAAATACTTAAAATAAAAGTTGTAGGTTTTTAAACTTTCTACAGAAAGTTTAAAAACCTACAACTTTTATTTTAAGTATTTTTTCTAAAAAACTTTCTACAGAAAGTTTAAAAACCTACAACTTTTATTTTAAGTATTTTTTTCTACAGAGCCTAGTTTAGCGTGAAAGAGTGATTTTCCGAATGATTAAGCTAAACTAAGGTAGGTTTTCATTTTGAATTTCACTGATTTTTTTGTTTAGTTCCAATGTTTTATTGGGTAAAATTTTGAAAATGTCACTTTTTGGAGGTTGATTTGTCTGAAGCAAAATATTAGATTTTATGGACTTTTTTGTAAGAAATCCATTCTTTGTATTATAAAAAACTTGTTTTTAAAAGGAACCTTCAAAATATTCAATCAGTGAATTTTAATGATTTGTTGAAATATAATTATAACCCACGGTACTGACCAATTATCCACGGTACTGACACTCACACGATTATGATTTGAAATCCATGGGTATTTACGTTGACACAATAATGACAATCGGTTAAAAACCAAACTTTTAATATTGGAAAATAAATCGAAAGATATCGGATTTTTGAAGATTTCGGCCTTAGTATGCAATTTACGACAAAAGTGTAAAATCAACATTATAATAAATTAAAAAACTTTCAACTTTTATTCCAAAAATTTGTCTCTGCAGTGCCAATTACTATTATACTAATAAATAATTACTATTAATTATTTAGAGGCAATTACTGATTCCGATGGGTTTCGGCCTTCAAGTCAGCTGATCACACGCTCAGTTTTATTTACGTCTGCTGACTCAACTCGATAAATATATTACAGCATTTTTTTAAAATTTTTTCATATAAGATCCATTCCACCGGAGCCTCTCGCTCTGGAAGAATGGATCTCAATAACAATGCACTTATTATAATGATCGTCGTTATCTTAGCCGTTGGAGGATCGTTTCGTTCCCAGGACATGAACCTAAAGACAAACACCAACCTTTAGTTTTATTTCCTTTGCTGGTTAATACCTACAACATTTTTTATTTGGTCTCCCATTTGAAAATAAATATTACAATATGATGAGATCTTACCTTAAAATGTTTCTAAGCAACAGAAACTAATTCCATTGTTATTTTTAAAAAAATTTAATTTTCAGATTACATCGGACGCTCAGTAGCTAAGAGAGATCGCAGGGATACCGCAGTACCGAAAGTGTAATACATGAGCTAGATCTATATATATTATTTTATTAAATATACTTTCCTTTGTTTGCATACACTACATAAATATAATATACAATGAATAGCCAAACATAAAAAATTACATATAAACTAATATTTATATTATATTGTACGTCAATTGTATATAAATATGATATAAATTTCTACCCCTAGGTCCATTTCCAAGACTGTTGCTTATATCCAGATAACGTCATATAATTCCCAAGAAAGAAATCCCAAATAAAACTGTAATCTTATTACCAGAGCGACCAGATGTTATCCCATAATGTCACCCTCCTCAAAGGGTATCTTACTCCTTTCTTTCAAAATTTGTCCTTGGAACCATCCAAAACCCAGCTGGTTGGTCTAGCGGTAAAGTTTTCTTCATGAGTCAACTGTTTGACAGGTGATGTACGGAGGAGATAGTTACGTGTTTTAAATCGTAGTAAAGGTTGTTACTTTACACGGATTTAAATACTATACAGTGATTACCAGTGTACTTTGATGGTTGGGGTTCAATTAATCACACTTTTCAGGAATGGTGGCCAGGAAAGTTTGCACAAGACTACACCTCATTACCAGATCTTAACATATCAACCTCACCTTATTTGGTCATGAGATTTCTTTTTGTTTTAACTGAGCAGATTGCAATATACATAGATTAGGGTTTAAAAAATAACTATCGATACAAGACTACCGGGCTCCGACTAAGATACATCACCAAACCTGCAAGAAGAAAGATAATGCTTACCTATACCGACACCGTAACCTCCATCAACCTGGTCCATCAACAACAGCCGTACCAAAACCCATATCGGTCACTCAACCGTACATTGAGCTAATTGGACCCCGACTTATCAGTCATCGACAGCCTATCACGAGTGAAGCAGATAATATTTCTCCTGCACTCTCATCTCTTTTCGTATCCATTCACGGCAAACTGCTTTCGCCGTAAAAACACCAAAATCGCTTTTTTGAGGGCCACTGTATTTAAAGTATTTAAAAATGTCCTTTGTTATTGATGCCATCTGGTGATACACGGTTATGACAAGTATAGTTCAACGCTGCATTTTCTATACTCCCACTCTACTTTAAAGATTGCTTATACAATTATGTTTTCTTTTCTTAATAACAAAGATCCTATATTAATAACAAAGAATGGCTTAAAGAAATCAGAAATTATTTTAAGAAGACCGGAATAAACGGAGAAAACTTAATGATCTGAACCAAATTCAGACAACTAATTATGGACCTTAAGGGATTCCATTGAATGCAAAAACCAAAACACCAAGTGGAAAGAAGAAAGGAGAAAAGCCTACAGTAAGAAAATACTGAAATGTTGGTTGCTAGAAGAACTTCCAGAAAAGTCTAAAGTCACCTCAAGTGGCCTAAAATTGGCCCTATGCGAGAAAAACAAATAGGCTACTGAAGAAAATACTTTTTTAACGAGATTTCCTTTCTAATTATTTATTTAAAAACTTAGTTTTTGATGTGTTTAAATTATTAATATAACCATTTTAATGTATATATGTTAAAAATGTTATATTAAAATTTTTACCATCATCAGGATACTCAAATTTATCTGAAGGCTGCAAAAATAGAAGTACGAGTATGTTCTAGATCCAAGAGAACTGCACAATTTCCGCAACAAATTGCAAAAGGAATGTCACATCTTGAAAAAAAACATATTACACACAGGTAAATTAACATTTTGTGACACTTATCGGTAAGGTCCGTTTCGGGATCTAGGTAATTAAATATTTAATACACTAAAGTTTAAAATTACAAGTTTTTATTACAACTAAAAGATTTACAAAATAAATAATTTACTTAGTACTACTTACAAACAATTAAACAGAATGCACATACACACAAACTGTTCTCAATACAACTAACCAAGTCACAATAGAATAAAAGGTGTTACACAAATAGTTGTACAACAAAGACACTAACTTAATATACACGGCCCTTTTTAATATCGTTTTGTAACTAACCCTTTTTTTACTTTGTCACCTATTATCTACTATTGCGCCGCCTCTGGCTATCACAAAATTTACAACTTAAGATAAGTTAATTTATCTTACCTACTTCCAATTTTCTTTAACGGCGCAGAACTTCCATTTCAGGAAAGTTCCTGAAGAAGGGCTTTACATCAAAACAACGATAAACCACTAGGACTCATAATAATGAAATAAATAAAACACTTATGCTGTTAACCAATAAAGAAGTGAATTTAATGATCTAAACTTTAAATTATAGAATAATTATACATAATAACACTTTAAAATTAAAAGATTGTGGCACTACAAGAACAAATAATTACACCAGAAGTATAACCATAATTTAAAAAAATGTTCTAACATGAATTAAAAAAAAGTTATTCATACTGCACCCAAAACGGTTTAGGAACGGATATTGTTTCAACCTGGAGGTTCAACATGCGTATTTGCCTATCCGTTGCCGGACTTCCACTCGGCCAGCCACGCCCATTACGAAGGAATTTAAGCAGCTCAGCGGCTCCGGAGAGCTAGCTAGGAAACCCGAGCCCCTGACAGCCAACCCAAATGAGTGGGTGCGGTCACGTCCGCAGGGCGCCCCACTTCCCTCAGTACTCGTGTTAACGTTGGACGAGTCACCGTCGAGTTCGTTACGCAGCTAACGCTTTGCACGTGGCTCTACCACACATGGATATTTTGTCGCACAACCATGTACTACAAGTAGCACACGGAGGTGCTACAGCCAGCGCCCATTACCTAGAAAGCAGACTAGGATAGGGTAGCTAAACTGCAGTTCTATGGGCACGCTCTGTGTGGTCTGGGGCGTGCCCCCCTCTGGAGGTTCAACAGTCGACGTTTCTCAGGAAGACTCGCATGTTCCTCGATGTTCTTGAGGTAGTCCATCTATGTTGGACTCAGGATTTCCTCCAGATCTCGCCTACAATTGCTCCAAAATTTCGCCGACCATTTCTCCAAATTTTTTTCCAAATATTCCGTCACGAAGAAGGTGGAAGTATAAAACGTGAATCAAACCCGCGACATAAAATGCACTTTAAAGAAAGATATAGTAGCATGTAATAATAACATAATAAAGAATTTAGAATCATGACATAAAGAATTAGTTAACAACAGAACTAGAGTTAAAAACGATACACCATAGTAATAATCGCCATGACGGCCATCAGTAAACGGATAGAGGTGGTTTCATCTTGAGTTTCCAGCTAACACAGCCAGAAGCCAACATTTCCAAAAACCTTTTTCTAACCTCAGGCTGAGTCACGTGAGCCAATCATCCAATCAAAAACAGCCAACCACAACATTCGATCAGAAGACACATGAACGCAGTCACGTAGGGCAAATAAGCGAATGATCGCACTTCAGGCTAACAATACAAGGGGAAAACCTAAAGGACAGCCTATGCAAACCTTTTCAAAATTTCAAAAACTAATATTACGAGGACAAAGGACTGATCGAGGAGATATAAAGTATTTCATAAAATCAATTCACAAGCGAGATTTCAAAACAAAAAAATTTAAAACTACTACAAGACCAAATCATTTTAAAATGAATCAGGCTTCCTACCCAATAACGAATAAAAGAAATAATAAAATAAAAAAAAACTCAAAGTAAATTAAATATAAATTTTAAGGAAGCAAAAAAAAACACTAAAAAAAGTAAAATTTATAAACGTTACACTATTCAACACTTTACGAATTTCCAGATCTCTCTTGAACCACACTTCCCTTCGACATTGTCACATTGCTCCGTTCTTAAGGCTGTTCGTCCCGAGTAGCCCTTAAGTACGGTGCCAATCGATCGAGATAAACTATCAACTTCTTGGTCCCGGGGCGTCGCTGTACTCGGTATACCACGTCGTTGATGCGATCGAGGACAGCATACGGGCCTTTCCATTGATTTTCCACCTTAGGGTACCTCCCTTTCTTCCTTCTCGGTCTGTAGAGCCATACACGGTCACCGGGTTGAAATCCTGCGGAGTTAGCCATTAAGTCATATCTTGCCTTCATTCGATCACTGGCTACTTGCAGATGCTGCCGTGCATACTCATGGATTTCGCGAATACTTGCTACCAATTCTCCAGTGTTCGGTTGCCCTGGCTGTTCCTTGTCAGGCGGGGCGCCGAACAGCAGGTCACAGAGCAACCGTAGTTCACGGCCGAACATCATCTTGGCGGGTGTCAAGCCGGTGGTTTCATGTTCGCCGCTCTGTAGGCCATCAAGAAAAGCGGAAAGTTCTGATCGCAGTCTCGTTGATTCTTGGAGACTACCTTGTGCAGATGCTCTTCAACTGTCTTGATGTAACGCTCAACCATTCCATCCGACTGCGGATGTAATGCTGTCGTCCTTGTTTTATGGACGCCCAAACGTTCCAGTACTTCTTGAAGTAGCTGCGATTCGAAGTTCCACCCTTGATCACAGTGTAGCTCTCTTGGTACTCCGAATCGGCAGAACAGCTCGTTCAGTATGGTTTCCACCACAGTAGCCGCCTCTTGGTTTGGGATGGCGTATACTTCCGGCCACTTAGTGAAGTAATCCGTGGTCACTAACAGGTACTTTTTTCCGCTGTCCGTCACGGGAAACGGACCAGCGATGTCGATGGCGATGCTCTCGAACGGAGTTCCCACATTTACTGCCGAATTTGTCCTCTACTTCGAGTCCGGGGCCCTCGACTGGCCGGACAGGTGTCACGCAACTTGCAGAAATTCTCGACGTCGTCCCGTAAGTGGAGCCAGTAGTAGCGCTTACGAATTTTCTCTATAGTCTTCTTGACGCCGAGGTGTCCGCCTGTAGTGCCCCCGAGTAGTTCTGACATAACCTCCTTAGTACCCCTTCCTTGGTCTTTGTGTGTGGAATGACTAACTGCGGAACGCGCTACCTGCCATCCACTGGCTCCCACTCCCGGTACAGCAAGCCGTCCCTCACGGAGAATGAGTCCCACTGCGCCCAGTAGCTTTTATATTCCGGGCTTCTTAAGCTGATGTCTTCCCATGATGGTCGTTAGCCTGACTCTTTCTCGTTGATCAGGGGTTCTATGTCCGGGTCCTGCCGCTTTTCCTCACAAAGATCGTCGTTGCTCCAGCCATCTGCTGATACCGTTGTAATTTTCCGTACCTCAGCCTCGTCACCTCGCTGCTTGATTTTCTGGCAGTGGTTTCAGTCCTAACACACGGCCTTCTTGACAAGGCGTCCGCGTTCGAGTGTTTTTTCCAGGGCGATGCTCGGGTTTGTTTTCTTCGCAGTCTCTTCTAAAGTGGCCGGGCTTCCCACATTGCCAGCACAGCTGCTTGTCATTAGTCGGTGTCCGTCGACGGTTTTGACCCGGCGTGCTTCGTTTAGGCCGAGCCTTGAATTTATTTGAGGCGTTGTACTCGTCGTAGTCACCCTCCGTATTTTCACCGGTGTGTCTGCAGATGCGGTGACGTCTTCTATACTTATGGCCTGAGTGAGAGCTTCACTGAGTGTCTTATGGCACTGGAGGATAAATGTTTCTTCATTTCGGTGTCTCGAACACCATTGCCGAAACACTGCGCCGCTTCTTCCTGGATAAATCCGACAGGCTGTTCTGGAAAAGCCTTCTGCGCGAGTTGTTCAATATCAAGGGCGAATTCTTGTACGGTTTCGCCCGGCTTCTGTCTTCGTCCCCGTAGTTCACACTTGTAGATGGCCACCAAGTTATGCTCGCCGTATCGCCCTTCTAGTGCTGCGACGATTTTTTCGTACCCTGCGATCGCCGGTACAGCGCGTAGAACTTCCGCTGCCTGGCCCTGTCGTGAAGTCATTAGACTGTTGTTTTCTCTGCCGGTGACCATGTGCTGAAGTCGGCCGCTGCCTCGAACTGTCGTCGAAAGACTTGCCACGAAGAATTCCCGTCAACCTTCGGTGCTTTTACACGAATTCCGCGCCCGGATGATGTACTGTTGGCGTGAATTACCGAGCCGCGATTTTCACTTGATTTCACTGTTTTAATAATGTCCTGAAACCTAATATCTATAGCCTTATCTAGCCTAGTGTCCGTTGACTCATTATTTTCTTTTAACCTAGATTCTACAAATTACAAAATTCTATTATACAAAATGTTTCTTACTTCCTTTGCATTCTCCTGTAACTTAAATTCTACTGAATCTACCCTATTATTGAAACTGTCTACATTATCCCTAATTTTTCCTAACTCTACTTTTAATTCTGTCTTTATCTCATCAATACCTGACTGAATTGCCTATATTTTATAATTAATTGAATGTAGTATTTGGTTATTGGTTTCCTGCATGTTATTATTGGTTTTTTCATTACTTGCCTTAATCTCATTTAACATTTTCATTAATAAAGTCATATCTTCAGAACTCGCCTTTTTAACTAACATTTTACAATTAATTACAAAAAATTAGCAACTTGTACAGATACAAAAATTTATTATAGAAAACAAAATAGAACTATTACAACAAATACAACGATTACTTATAAAACAGCTTTACGAGCAATAATAACAGATTCTACAACCTAAATAAACTTACTACGTACACAAAACTTTTAACACTAAACTTGAAAATACAACACTAATTTACTATACGATAATTTTATAACACTTGAATTAAATGAGCTTTTACTTATAATTATTCAAAAACACCAAATCCCGCACTTCTGACACCAATGTGACAATTATCGCTAAGGTCCGTTTCGGGAGCTAGGTGATTAAATAATACACTTAAGTTTACAATTACAAGTATTTATTACAACTAAAAGATTTACAAAATAAATAATAAACTAATTATAATGAATTAATACAATAAATAACTTAAATAATGTACTAAGTACTACTTACAAACAATTAAACAGAATGCACATACACAAAAACTATTCACATCGGGCACACACACACAACAACTATACAACAATAGTTAACCAACACAATGCCTCGGAACCGTTAAACTGATCTAATGCACCGATAGCACGCAATAAATACTCGTCAAAGATCAAACGAATACTGACACACTGACCGCCCTCGGGGGTCTATTTATATAGGTAGATCAAAGAGATATTTTTAGAGAAACAGAAAATTTCACGCAAAGTACAAAACCCTTTTTTATTAGTACTGGAAAAATCTTAACAATTGTATGCAAGTCACAATAGAATAAAAGGTGTTACACAAATAGTTTTACAACCAAGATACTACCTTAATATACACGACCTTTTTTAAAAATATCCTTTTATAACTAACCCTATTGTTACTTTGTCACTCTATTATCTACTATTCACCACTTTACGAATTTCCAGATCTCTCTTGAACCACACTCCTCTTAGATATTGTCACAATTTTTTTTTTTTTTTACTAAAAAACCAATAAATCATTAGCATACCCAATAAAACTTTTACCTACCATAAAATTTAATAGAATCATCATTATGTTGTACGGAGATAAGATTTGTGCTTTCAGTTATACGGAATTACTGGAAGAAAAGTACATTTTAAAAAAAACAATTTTACTTGTGAACACCAGTACTTTTTACCTTATTGTTAAAAAGGATACCTTATTATACTAGGATACCTTATTTTTAAAAAGGGACTAAATTGGTTCACAAGAATGTTAAAAACGGTACAGATTAAGAAAAATTCTTAAAACTCTTTGTTTGGGTTCTAGCGAGAGCGAAACGTGGGTGATACTGACTATAGAAAGGTAGAGGATAGATGCTTGAAATGTGGGGTTATAAAAAAATGTTAATGATTAGGTTGGTGGAAATAATATGTAATTTAGAGTTTCCTAGGGGAGTGGATGAAAGGAGTATTAAGGAATACAGAAGAAGGTTAGTGGGGGGCGTATCTTAAGATATACCTACAGGTTTTTATCAAAAATGAAGGGTAATATTGAGGGATTGAATTCTAGGGGAATTGGTATTTGGTTTGCTGGCATTTCTTCCACCACCTCCCCACCGATTGGTCGCCGTAAGGCATAGACCCGGAGGCTGTTCCTAAGAACTCTTAATTTGTTCAAATGTGACGTCGACAGTTACTTAAATTATAAAAGCTAAACTAAGTTACAAGTTAAACCTAATTCGAGGTCGAGTTGGAGCCAGGTCGGCCGACCTGGGTAGTGTGTACTTCTCGCCCTCTTGTCATAACGCCTCTTGGGGCTCAAGGCTTCCGTCAAAATTAGAAATGATCCTAGTCAAAAACTAATCTAAGAAAAAAGTCGCAGATTTGTTTAATATTATTTCTGCCTTTGACGTCAAACGCTCGTCATTTTCAATGTAGCCCGCATTACTCGCACAACCCAAATTATTCGTTAACTGTATATCAGTTATATTAAATTTGTTTATAATTTTACGGATATGCTGAACACACAAATAGCGCAGTTCAAAACAATTTCGTTAGATAAGGGTTTTTAAAGTTTATTTCTTTATTGGTTTTGGATCCGATAGTAAATTTATATTGTACGATTAAAATTTATAATTTTTTCACCAACTGTGTGAATTTCCTTTCAACAACTAAATTTTTCTGATGAAAACAACCAGAAAATTTGTTTAGCAACAGCTCTCTAATAATTATTGCAGTAGCCAAAGTATTAGCACAAAGTATATTATAATCCTGATAGGCATGAACGTACAGAGTAATAGGCCTATACAAGCTAAATTAGGTCGCTGGTTTGACCAGTACATTTTATGAACTATTATTACGTTATATGTTTTAACATTGAGAAAATTTAAACAAAAATGCTTTCTTAAAATGGAGATAATGAAATTCTTTCGTTCAAATGCAATCTGCCGATTAACGTACAAATAGGTAAATAATGAGCTGTTAAATTTTCGGAACAATTAATTTGGTTTTTGGATCATTAGCCTAGAGCCAAATTTCAACTTTTAGAAGTTTTCTGAAATAAACTGAAAAGTGAAATGGTGTGCTGTACTTTTTTGGTTTATGGCCGTATCACCGAGTGGAAAAGTGTTTACACTAGCATGGTAGAACTTTTGAAAATCGTTCTAGTTTCCACCATGCAAGTCGCAGATTGTTTAATATTATTTCTGCCTTTGACGTCAAACGCTTATTTTCAATGTAGCCCGCATTACTAGCACAACCAAAATTATTCGTTAACTGTACATCAGTTCTATTAGATAATAAAATACTATTGAGGAGGAAACTTAAGCAAGGGTTTTTACACCTATACCTCTTTTGTTCTTAAATGTGTCAGTCAAAGTTGGCTGCTTTCGTAATAACAACCAGAATTATTTTTAGAGTCGTGGAAATAGGAAATCGAGTGTAAAAAAATGTATAACACTCCGACTACTTGTTGTGGGCAATACTAAATTTACGCTTTTTAAAATACTTTACTGGATTAAACTCCGAATCAAAGAGAAAACGTGTATGAATAACATCGCCAAAGATTTGTTTATAAATCCTTTGACCATTTTTTAAGGATTCTGGTTGTAGAGTACGAGTATGTATCTTGCTTTGAAACGGTATTGATCAGGTATATTGCCTTACTCGGTTTGATACTGCCGGCGATTCTACTCAAAATATTTTGACAGAAAAATTTCAGTGTCTAGCTTTTTATAATTAATTTTAATTTACGGTGAAAAAAGTAACAATTTTTGCGTATGTATAATGTTCACTTAAGTAGGCAACAAAAGAATGTATTCAAATTGAGCAAGTGTATAAAGGGCTACCGTTATCTATTCTCTTTCTTCATTTGTTTTTTTTAAATTTCATCCCTGAAGGGCACGTGTGAAAATTCTTCAGTTACATGAAATAATTCCAATTTCGTTTCGTACCCGGAAGACCTCTAACAAGGTGGTAGAACGTATTTGGTAGGCGATATAATTCAAGTACTTATAGCACTCAGTAAACGTTACTCTGATATATTCTGCCGTATCATTAACTACACAGTCACATTGGGCGGATTTTATGTAAAAATGTTACTCGACGTCACGCGCAGCAAAAGTACCGAACCGTTCAAGAAGCATCATTCTGACAAATGACGTAACACTGAATGAGACGATTTCATTGGTTGATAACGGATAACGTAGTGAAAGACTATGAGCGTTTTGATTGGACAATATTAACTAATCAAAATGACGCATAAGAACACATCTGATTGGTTAGATTTGGAGCTCGCTCATTGGTCAGGAATACTAGTCCCTGATTGTTTTAATATTAACTCTGCCTCTGACTTCACTCGCTTGTCACTGTCAATGCAGCCCGCCTTACTCACACAACCAAAATAATTCGTTAATGTATATCTGTTTTTTTAGATTTATTTATAAGTTTTTGGATATTTCAAACACGCAAATTGTGCAGTTCAAAAAACTTTCGTTGTAAACAAACGGGCTTACCTCAATTTTGAGGTAAGCGGTCTTGGGTTCGAATTTAATATAAGCACGGCATATTTTCATACCTTACAAAAATCATTTTATTCTTCACCGTCTGCGTTAGCAGTAATTGCAGAACAGTCGGACGTTAAACCAAAAAAAAAAAAAAAAAATCAATTTTGAGGTGATTTAAATGGAAATGTCCCAGAAACAGTTTTGTTGGTGAGGCAAAGTGGTGTTACTTGACCCGATTCCTTTTAGTAATTTAGGAGTTATGTGGTGCCCTTCTGAGATTGACCTTAGTAACTGGTAATCAAAAACTAAATAACAATTGATTCGAAAACGGTAGATTGTCGAGCATTTCTGATGGGTTTGAAAAAGTAAGTTTTCGCTCGATATTCTACCATCGGAAGGACGCAGCCCCATTCACCTGTACCGTTTACTGAGTAGGGCTACGATAGGGAAATCGGAGTGTATCTTCGTCGTCAGATTAAAAAAAGTATATTTTAACGCTCGATTAGAAAGTACAATCCGAATTTTGTTATTTTACCTTGTCAATGGTGTATGCAAGTGACGATCTAATGTCGATAGATATTCTTTAAGTTGATTCCTTTACATACTTTTATAACTTAAGTGTGTATTATAATACCTAATGTTATAACTTTATTAATGGTTGTTTGGTTAAATTCGTCTAATATTAGATTGACTTCAAAACAGGAGAGCATGTTTATATTGTAAAAATACATGCGGTTTTGTATTAAGATTTATTCGATATGTAGTAGGCAACATATGAACAGAGATATTTACTTTTATGGACTTAAATGAAACTATTGAAATTATCGGTCGAAAGAATAAAATTTATCTCTGTAGCTTATAGCTTTACCGACAAATAAAATGTTTTACTAAATTGTATTGATAGTGTTTGAAACTGTTAACGGCTCACCTGAAGTTCGGGACGAGCGTTGTTGTTGATTTTATTAGATGACTCACTTTATTTTAACTTAATTTTTTGTCATAATGTACCCCGAGAAACCAAGTCAAAATAGTTACTGAAAATAATAATTTTCGGAGGGACAATTTTCCTCAATTGGTTAACCAAAGCAACGTGATTCCCATAGAATCGGAAAATAGGAGATACACCTATGCTGAAGTTTTGACCAAAGTAAACAGAGAAACGTGTGTAGACTTAAAACTGATCAAATTATCCGAAAAAATTAAAGTCCTTGTTCAGCAAATGAGTAACTTAATGGGATTGCTTACTACTGTAGTTAATAAACTCTGCAAATTAAAAGTCTTGGGATCGGCTGCTAGAACATAAACGGCTTGTTGCTTCGTGCACAAGAAATCGAAATTTTATTTAACTTGAATAATTTCGATGTGCTCTTAAGTTCTGAAACTCATTTTACAAATTTAAAATATTTCAAATTAATCGGATATTCTTTTTACAACACTACCCATCCTGATGGAACTGCTCATGGTGGTACGGCAATTCTAATTCGAAATTCAATTAAACATTGCTAACTTCTGGGATATAGAACTGGCCACTTTGTAACGGCCCCTCTATCTACATCGATAGGTTGGTAGGGGCGTTAACAAAAAACAAGAAAGGAAGCTAATAAAAACAAATAAATACACTCAAGTTGCGGTTGCACATAAAATATCAATCAAAGGATTTAATAAAACAGTAAAAATCATCAATATAAAATTTAGAAAAACAAAAGAATTAATTAACAATAATAGCTTTACCCCAAAAATATTTTTAAATTCTGTTTAAACAAGGCAAGACTTTAAAATAGAAATTCAAAAAATTTAGTTAGGTTAATTAAATTGCTTTTACCAACATTTACTTTTAACATTGACAGATCTTAGTAAATTAGATTGAAAAATCAAAATGAATTAATCGCTTAAAAGCTTTACCTAAAATGTTTAAATTCAGTTAAACAGAGCAAGACTTGAAAAATATAAATTCCAAAAAAATTTAAATAAATTGTAAAAATTGCTTTTTACCCAAAATTTACTTTAAATATTAACTAATTCTTTGTAAATCAAATTAGAAAAAACTCAACCATGATTCAAACACATTAATAGCATTATCAAAATATTTAAATTCGATCAAATAAGAAAATTTAAAAGAAATATACAAATTCAAAAAATAGCTAAGTAAATAAAATTACTTTTTCAAAATTTACTTTTACCATTTACAGAACTAGTGAATAGATTGAAAAATCAAGAAATATTGGTCAATTTCTTTTTTAATAAAAAAAAATATATATAACAGTGAAAATCCAGCACAGACTGGTAAAACAACAGATAAATTTCGCAAACAGTATAAAAATGAAAGTTTACCAAATACATAACGCATTAAGAAAAGTTATACAACATTTTATTGTTTTTAAGCAAGCTACCTTGGTGTTCTTAATATAAATATAAAAATAAAGATAGATAATAATAATTTGGACATTAATAAGTTTCACCATACTAGGTACATCTGTATGTAAAACGTTAATTATTCAGTTAGAACATGTTGGAGACAGAAAGTTTTGACGCATTAGATTTTTTCAGAAGTTAAATAAATAAATAATCACAACCGTCGCTGTTGATACTTAGCAAATACCTCCTGTAAATTAAACCAGGACGAACTCAGTAGCCTTTGCATTTTTACGTGTCTTGTTGTTTAACAGGTGAATAATTCTCTCATTATAAAATTTAATCGGTATGGTTATTGACCGGGAATCGAACCCTGATAATAGTAACAATGTTCATTTCAGAAAGACATAGTTCAAGTTTAATAAACACGCACAAACACTTTAAGTCACTAGTAACCTGTAAGAGTTCTCAGTTCCAGAATGCTATCAGCCATTTAACTTTCCAAAATATAAATTGGGCATAAAAGAATTACAAATTTCATTTTAAACTGATTGGAGAAATCGAAAAGTATTTTAAAATTGATACGGAAACTAATAATTTAAAACTGCAAAACAGACTGTTCATACAATAATAAATAAAAGAAGATTAAATAGCAATAAAACTTTTTCACTAAAAAGTATAAAACAACAATTAGGCCCGAGACATTACGCAGTCGTAATGTAACGTCCTTACATTTTGACTATCGAGACACGACTCTCTGTAACAGGAAAGTTTACATAAATTCGGCAGCAATAACTAATTAGTAATAGGTTACCTCTAGTACCAACAGCAGACGCGAGGGTCGCCAGCTCTCGGACACGACATAAATGCAATAAATAAATCAGCCTATGAGTAGATGACTAAACAACCGCTGAAATATAAAAATTTAAAATCAAAAAAGTAACGGCCCCAAAACCAGACGTTACAACTTACAGGAAACTGCAATTTCAAGTTAAAGATTGGTTTGGAGATTTAGTGAGTTCTTCTGTGTACAGCCCACCAAGACACAAAATCTCTCAGCAAATGTTAGTAGATTTTTTTGAAACTTTAGGACAGAGATTTATAGCAGGTGGAGACTGGAACTCGAAGTATGTTCATTGGGGTTCTCGTCTGATAATTCCTCGTGGACGACAATTAAAATTGTGTACCGATGCCTATAATTTTGGCACAATGTCCACAGGACAACCGACGTAATGGCCAACAAACAGGACTATACCAGATCTGTTGGATTTCTTCATTACCAAAGGCATATCAAAATTGTATGTAAATTGTGAGGGCTCTTTTAACGGTTCTTCAGACCCCAATCCCATTATTGCTGCGGTCAGTACTGATGTAGTTTTAAAGCAATCAAGTCCATCATTCCATAATCGTACTGATTGGAATGCTTTTCAGTTATGGCTTGAAGAAAATATAAATTTAAATTTGCAGTTAGAAACATCAGGTGATATAGATGAAGCCACTGAATAATTTACCAAAATTTTGCATAAGGCTGCACGAGTATCCACGCCTGAAAATAAATCAACAGAACAATATAGCACAAATTACCTGAGGGAAGTCAGAGAAAACATTTTGGGGACGACTCAGGAGAGTTGGGCATAATACAAGAAATCCGAACGACAAAAGAATTTTTAACAGGGTCATTCAAGAACTTAAAGCACTTTTACGTCAAATTAAAAATGACACCTTTCAGAAGCAGTTGTAAAATTTGACTGCTACTAATACTGATGAATACTCTCTTTGGCAAGTAACTAAAAATTTTAAACGCCCGATCCAGTCTATTCCACCTATCAATTAAACCATTTAGAGTGAGAGAAGTTATGACAATTATTAAGAGTTCAAAAATCTCCCAAGAAAAGAGATAGTATTTATAACATCGTTATTTAACAGTGTATTCAGGGTTACCCATTTTTCATCACAGTGGAAGTTTTCCATCATAAAAATGATTTTGAAACCTAATAAACCACCTGATTTAGCTTCATCATACAGACCGATTAGTTTATTGCCAGCATTATCTAAAGTTTTTGAAAAGCTTTTTTTTAAAAAGACTGCAACCAGTTTTGACTGAATGTAAATTGATACCAGACCATCAGTTTGGGTTTCGGAAGGGTCATTCAACAACTGAACAAATATATAGAGTAGTAGCAGTGGTTACAGACAGTTTGGAGGAAAGAATGTATTGTTCTGCTGGTTTTTTAGATGCTGTACAAGCTTTTCACAAAATCTGGCGTATCGGCTTATAATACTAAGTTAAAACAACGGTAAGCCAACCTTTCTTTTTTTTACGGTCTTATCTGGAAAATCGGTTTTTTCAAGTGAAATACCAAGATGAGCTGTCATGTTCCAGGTACACATTACCTCGGTATGCCTCAGGGTTCAGCTCTAGGCCCGTATTTGTACTCATTGTATGAAGCAGACTTATCAACTACTGAAGGGGTAGTTCAAGCTACATTCCCAGACGATAAGGCAGTGCTTGCTAAAAGTGGAGATCCTATAGTTGGTTTTTAGACAAACTTCAGGAATGTTTAGATCAAATCCAACCATGGCTTCAAAAATGGAGAGTGAAGATCAATACTGCAAAATTGCAGCATGTTACATTTACAATGCGAAGAAATACTTGTCCACCAGTAAAACTTGGAGATTTCAAACAATCTACTTGCCACCAGTAAAACAGTAGCTGCAAAAAACAAGCTGTTAAACAAACAACAATTTGAAAATTACATTAATTGATTTTTATAATAATTTATTTTAAAATGTTTTCTTAGTTTTTAAAATTTTTGAATTATATATATATATATATATATATATATATATATATATATATATATATATATATATATATGTGAAAAACTATAGTACCTCACGTTAAGAATTATTATTTTTTTGAGCAAGTTTTACATTATGCGTAGTAGGCTACCATCATGCACGATCTACTAATAAAAAAGTTACATCAGTTGTATTGACTGGTAAGTAGTGATGTTTTTACTACAATTAAATTTTGTTAAAATTTTAAGTAAAGATAATTTTTGGAGTAAATAACCATACACTTTTTATAATAATGAAGTTATTTTAATTAGGGTATTGTCGTGACCTCCACTTCCCCAAAACGACCACCTTTCAAACCGACCACTTATTGAGTTCACCGTACGTGGTCGTTTTGAGAAGGTTTTACTGTATTATTATTAGTCTATTATTGGTACTTGTGAAATTGTGTTTGTATTTAGACTAGGCTATATTTATACTACGATGCAGTTACTCTTATTTACGGGATTGTGGATTGGGTTGGTTCTTTGTATTGCTATTTGTGTCCCCTCCTAAGGTGCGGTTTCGTTTGAGCGATCGTTGCAAGTGATAACGGCACCCAATAATCGCATGCGACTGTTGCAAAGGTTGGGTAGTTTTGTTTGTGCAGTGAAACGTGTGATCCAACTGTGACAGTTTTACTTTATTATGTTCTAAACCAGCAAGAAGTAGAGGAGTGTATTGTAAAAATTATGTTAGAAGGCCGCCAAAGGAAAGGAACTGATGAGATGTATACGAAGAGACATGAAGAAGGATACATATCCAACTTAATTATTAAATACAGTAAACTCCCGGTTATCCGGATCCGGGTTAACCGAAACCCGATTAATCCGGAACGTCAAAAATACTCAGTATTTTAAATATAATTTTTCTACAAATAACTGCAATAAAAACAATAAATAATAAATACTGTAAATTGTATTTCTGTACCAAAATACTGTTTTAGCAAACTGAACTGTAAATTATAGCACGTAAAGTATGCCTACATGACATTTTTACCGATAACATGAGTATTTTCCTTGGAACGGTAGCCTACTACTAAGCCTACTATTTATTTTGGCTACATCATCTTTGCTGCGAACAGTCAATTAGTGCTATATTGCGGTTGAATGGGTACGGTAGTGTCTCGGCCTTAATGTAGTTTTCATTTCGTTTTGTGGCTAATTAGTGTTACGTACCGGTAGTGGAAATTAAATAATACTTAAGAATGTCGTGTAAACGTAAATGTGTGGTCATAACCATCGAAGCGACGCCCACTGATGTACTTTTAGTAAAACGTTGGCGGGTATAGTCTTGTACGGGCTCAGGCCGACTATTCCTAGGAAAGTAGGTATGGTTAATTTAACTTTAACCATCAAATTACACTGGTAACCACTATCTAGTATTCAAAATCTGTATGAAAATAATTACCTTTACTAGGATTTAACCAAGAATTTTCGACTCCGAAAATCATCTGTTAAACAGCTAACTCACGCGATGACTTTACCGCTAGAACAATCCGGTGGTTATTCTACTAATGACAGTAACTTTTCCTTGCAGTGTGCACGTCTATTTTTGTGACAATATTTGTGTTTAATCAATATATTAACATAAATAAGCATAAAGTAAGTAAAGTATACATTAGAAAATGACTTTAATCAGAATTTATAAAAATAGAGCTTTTATTCATTTAAAGTTAATTTACGGCACGCAGTAATCGCATGCGACTGACGCAAAGGTTGGGTAGTTTCGTTTGTGTAAAATAACAGGTGGACCGAAGAAAGGAGAAAAGCCTACGATTAACGAAAATTGGGAGTAAGGGTTGGAAAAAGAACTTCCAGAAACGTCGAAGTTCAATTTCGTGGTCTTAATTTGCCCTACATGAAAAAAGGTAAAGTAGAATACCGGTTTAACGAATCTTCCGACAATCATTTTCCATAATTCACACAAGTAAAATAGTAAAAGACCCTCTATATGAACATCTAATATTGTGGTAATATGCTTTGCTCTTCGTTACCCGCTTCTTTTATAATGAACAGTTCCCAAACCTAATTATTGAGTGTTTCGTTACTTTTAAGCAGAATATCGCTTAAACATAAACGCGCTGTTTTCATTATTGATGAAAAACTTTGACTCTAAACTAGGCTCTGAAGAAGGAATTGCTATTTAAAATGAAAGTTGTGACATTTTTAATTGCTTATAAATTTAGTTATATACATTTTTGTCCTAAAATTCTTACTAAAGCTCCCGTATTAAAAAATCTCATTTTTAAACCGATTTTGATGAAAAAAAGTATAGTAAATCACTAATTGTCGCTAAACAAGTACCAAAAAATGTTTGAATTAAAAGTTGTAGATTTTAAAAATATTCTAAAACTTTGATTACCTACGTTTATTAAGTTATTTTAGAATGCATATAAGAGGCTGCAAATTACCACGAGAGCAAATGCCCCCCCCCCAAAAATTTCAGCAAACATGGCACTTACTCTTATCTTGTAGAGATTAAAAATGTAGTAAATGAGGTGATATAAAAAAAGCGTATTAGCCGTTTGCGAGAATGTCGCAGAAAAGTGAAAAATCGCACGAATATACTAATACTTCCGGTTGAACGATTTTGATGAAATCCGTATCAAGTCCCGTTATGGTACCTAACTAAAGTTCCAAGTTTCAACTTCGTACACTATTCCGTTCTTGAGATATTTTGTTCACACACACGCGCGCGCGCGCATACACACACACACACCAGAAATCTCTAAAAACATGTTTTTTGTGTTCAGAGGGCCTGAAAACGTGTATATCTGGTGAAAAATCGGATGAAAACAATATTTTTCTGTCCTATATATTCAAATAGGGCAAGAGAAATTTGAGAAGAGTAAAATAAGAATTATAATACATCTTTATTTGCAAAGGTATTTTAAATTTTCTGATCACACAGTTATTTATTTTTGAATACAGCATCAAAACCAGTTTCAAAATAAAAAAAGCATTCTTCTGTTAGAAGATTAACCAGAAAGGTAATACGGTTTACCGTCCATTGATTTATAAAGTGATTAGAAGGGTCGAAATTTCTAAAGCAAAGAAATTTCTAGAACAAAGTTTTGTTCTCGCAATTAATTTTCAAGTAGGCCTATTTAGCCAATAATTTTTATCAAAGTCCCTTCATAGTATTAATAATAATAATTATAATAAAAAATATTATAATTATTATAAAGACCTCGTGTATGCACTTTTGAAAGCCTGCTTATATCTCCATGAAGATAATTCATGAAGTTACATGAATTTCACGAAAAATTTTCAACAAGCTATTTTTATTGATATTTTTGTCTTCAATGCCACATCACGTTATGTTATAATTATCCAACCTACCGACCTGTACTTTCAAGTTTCATCAATTACGAGATTTTACACTCTCTTGCTCTATATGAATACATAGCGAAGGAAAGTATTGTTGTCATGTCGGTTGTTTGAAATCCAATTTTCACCAGAATTACAAGGGGGCCCGAAAAATCCGGACTGAGAGTGCGCTGCCATTTGTAGACTTAGTAGAGAGTTCTCCCGCTAAATGGAGCTAATAGAGACCTTCAACAAACAACTGTTGCGCAGAGGTTTACGTTTGGTCATAGTGCGTTTCTCTTACTATTGTCGTATTGTCGTGTTCCGTCTGGGACCTCGTTAAGACAGATTTAAAAGTACAGTGTGTTTGAAATTTTGTTTCCTGATTGAAAAATCAACAATGGAAGTTTACCAAATGCTTCAACAGACTTTTAAGGTGGATGATATGAGCCGAACACAAGTTTTCGAGTGGTTTGGGCGCTTTAAACGTGGTGAGATGAGTTTTGAAGACCATGTTCGTTCTGGGCGCCCTTCCACATCTCAAAACGGCGAAAACTTGAAAAAAAATCAACAAGGATCGTTGTTTTCATGATCGACGAAAATTTCACAAGAGACAAGCGTGAGTTGGAGCTCGTGCCAGCGGATTTTGACTGAGAATTTCCAAATCAGACATCTTGCTAAATTTGTTCTTCGCCTTCTCAAACAAGATCAACAAAATATTTAGACATAGAATTTGAGTCAGGACTTAAAAAACGATATTGAAAGTGATCCAAACTTTATGACTAAAGTTTGGGGGAACATTACAATCGTGAGAGAAACACAACACTACGATGAAACTTTAATGTAAAAACTGACGCCACCGATTGGGGAGTTGTTTGTTAATGGTTTCTACTAACCCCATTTAGCGGGAGAATTCTACGTCTACAAATTGCAGCGCACTCTTAGTCCGGTTATTTTCAAGTTTCCCCTATACAACTTTTGACGGCGTCCTGTAACCAAAACCAAGTTCTTAGCTATTAGTGTGTGTGTGTCTCACATCTCAAGAAGGGAACATCGTACGAACTTGAAACTTGAAATTTAGGTTAGGTACCACTAGAGGACCCGTTTCAAAAAACATTTTAATCAAAATCGGTCAACCGGAAGTAGTAGTTTATTCGTGTCATTTTTCACGTTTTTGAAATGTTTTCAAAAACAGCTCCTGCGATGTTTTTAAATCACCTCGTTTACTATACTTTTTATACTCTACACGATAGGGTAGGTGGGATGTGTGCTGAAAATCTTGGGGAGGCTGTTCTCTCACAGAAGAAAATGGTTTTTTTAAAGTTTGCGGCCTTAATATGCATTTAACAGCAAAAATGTGCATAGAAAAATGTGTAGAAAATTTTAAAATCTACAACTTTTAATTTAAAAATTTCTTTGTATAACGCTTAGTTTAGCGGTAACTTGTGATTTTCTGGTTTTTTTTCACGAAAATGTGGATTTTTTTTAAGATTTCAGCCTTAGTATGCATTTTACGACAAAAGTGTATGTAATAAAATTTGTAGGAAATTAAAAGTTCTACAACTTTTATTTTTTGTATTTATTTCTACAGAGCCTAGTTTAGCGTCAAAAAGTGATTTAACTTATTATTAAGCCAAATTAAAGTTTGTTTTTATTTTGCATCATTTATTTATGATTAAAATTAGGTAATGTTTTTTGATGTTAGATTTTTGTTTATTTCTAATGTTTCATTACTAAATGTTAAGTTAAATTGGTAATTATTTGCATTGGTAAGAGAAAGTCGTGTGAGTGTTTCACACCAGATTTTTTTAATGTTGCAGCCTCAGTATGAATTTTACAACAAAACTTTACGTAATTAACTTAATAGGAAATAAAAAAGTGACGATTTTTATTTCAAGCACTTAAGAATGCAGTACGAGAAGTCCATAAGCAATGTATTTCATTTGGGAGTTTGAGCGCTACTACACTAAGTAAAAATATCGACTCCGGGCCATAACACGTTCTCATTTACAAACTCCTAATTGAATAACGTAATACGAAAACATAGTTAATATTTGCATCGTTTCAAAGATCATGTACCGAAAACCTATTATAGTACTGGAATCGTTTATCAATTTTATTGTCTTCTTAATTATTTTAAATTAAAAAACAGTTACTGTCTAAATCTTGGTAAATCTTTAAATCTTGTTTGAATAACAGTTGTTAGTATTACGAAAAGATATAAAAGTGGTAATAAAATTCCCCTGGCCCGGCAGTGAGAGTGACGAAGAGAGAGACAACATACCCCTTTATCTCATGCGTACTTACGGTCTCTTATCTAAATCTCAGAGTGTAATAAACATTTACAACTTAATAAAATACGATTCATCTGGAAGCGGAAGTCTTTTTTCAGAATTATTTTGATAAAAAATGAGCTAGTTAGAGCGCGGTAAGCGAAACTGTAAAGATTTTTTCCCGTGATCTTCGGATGGTGTCGGCGGAGGAGGGCTGATGTTTTCAGCTTTATTGCATTCTGTACGTGAAATAGAGTATAGTTAGAGTCAATTAGTTGTTTTGTCCTGTATTTTTCAGTCAAACGAAGGTTGATTATTTCGTATCATTCACTCATGATTAAAATAAGATTATGTTTTCACATCACATTTTTTACTAATGATTAAATATAGGTTATAAATATGGTTTTTATATAAATTGTCAAGATAATTCAAAGTAGACATAAATATACCTTATAAAGTGTATGGAACATCGTAAACTTTAACGCAAAAATTTTGAACTTTTCATTTTAGAGAAGTTGAAAATGAAAAATTTAAAATTTTTGCGATTCTCAGGTTTTTATATTCATTGGCAAGAGAAAGTTGTGAGTGTTTTTCACCAGATTTTTCACTGTTCAAGCAGTAATCAGTTACTGTTTAATGTAAACTAGACATTAGTCAGTTTTCATCAGTCAGAAAATTAATGAACTAGACATTACAAAGTGTATGGAACATCGTAAAGTTCAACGCTAAATTTTTAATTTTTAATTTAGTGAGGTCCCAAATGAAAAAATTAAAAATTTACTTCCTCAGGTAGTACAAAAATAAAATGATACAAAAATAACGTTGCTAGGACAACTACATAAAACATTTATTAATTGTTGAAAATTATGCTAATTTTTTTATTTAGGCGATTTAACGAACACACAGTAGCAAAAATTATCGATGATATTATAAACCGGCCGTCACCTCCTACCTTACATTTTCAACATGAAAACGTTTTATGCAGGAAATCTGCCAGAAATCTACACATAATGCCGTTGAAGAGTCTGCAGCTTTCAACAGTGGTAGCAGAGATTTAATTCTCGCGGTCGATGGTACCCGGCAGAAACGTTGTTGATTGGAGATTTCAAAGCCTCTTTTGCCATAAATTAAAGCAGCATTTATGGTCTTGAGCAATAAACATTGCTCAGTGATTAACACTGGGCAATGTTAATTCCTCAATTGACATTGAGGAATTGGCATGTACTACACATGTCCCAGAAAGGATGGGGACAAGTCTGCAAGAAGTCATGTAAAACTTTGCTTCGTTACTCCCGTAAACTGTAATTTTTTTAACTTTGATGCCACATTTCTCAGGAACCTGCTAAGATATATTTTTCAAATTTTCAGATTATGGCAATCTCCCAAAGAACTAGTTCCTCTCACAAGATTTTTTTGCTTAAGTGATTAGTATTTCAGGTCCCCTGAAAACATATTACACCTAAAAACATGTGTGTGTGTGTGTGTGTGTGTGTGTGCGCGCGCGCGCGTGTGTGTGTGAACAAAATATCACAAGTACGGAATATCGTATGAAAATGAAATTTGGAACTTAAAAGAGCGTTTAGGTTACATCTGAATTGCGTAATTGTAAAAACTCGCGTAAGCATTCATTTGTTAGTAGGAAGCGTGAACGTTATATGGGTAAGCAAGAAATTATTGAAAAGGTTCTATCTAAACTAGCAGAAATGGTATTTTATGGTGACCTGGACGCTCTACCAAACCCCGAAGACCGTCAAAATGTTCCCTTGTCTAAATTATTACAGTTTTAAAATAACCAATTAGGAGGAATCCTTGATTCGAAATTTAAATATTCAGTGTGTAAAAGCGTGACATTCGAACATGTTATACCTCCTTTAAAACTGAAAGAAATTAAGTTTCGGATAAGGCGGTTAAAGTCTAAAGGATCTTCTGGTCCAGATGGTTTAACTAGCCAGTCCTTGCTCGTTTCGGAGATCGAACATTGTCTACTGAAATTATTTACTAAACCCCAGCTACATAAACAGCTCTAAACCTGAACGTTTAGAGCTCAGCTACATAACGTTCTAAATTTTTTCCTAAAAGTTGGTATAAATTTTAATTGTAATAAATGTTTCACAAGTTATATTTGTTCTTAAAGTAAAACTTACGTGTGCTTAAATCCAAACTTAATGTTTCTTCATGGGTCTAAAGTGAGAGCTGTTAGTGTTAGCGAACAATTTAAATATTTACTTAAGGTAGCCCTACTGTTTAAATTTGATTTAGGTCTAAATTAACTGAAAATCTTGCAAATTGTTTAGGTTGGCGCTCTAACTATAAAACTACCGAACTTGCGACTAACAATTTATTTTCCGACATTTTGTTTGTAAAATTCACTTTAAGAAACACTTCTATGAAAATGCGAGATAAAAGAACTATAGGCCTATGATATCGACACTACAACTGTTGTTAAACTATAATTAAATACAGAGTGGTCCATATGTCAGTTCCCCAATATTTAAGAAAATCGGAAGAAAGGTTAATAGAATAAGAAACCCATAGAAAAAAAACAGGTTTATTATATAAGCTGTACATATTTTACCTTGAAAATGTTATAGCAGATGTTCAAAATGCCCACTATGATTCTCTATACACTTTATACAGCGACTTTAAACTGATTCACAAATTTTCAACGGTAACATTTTATCGTCATTTACAAAGTCAAATGCAATTTCAATTGAAATTTTTAGTTCGTGCCGGTTTTGTGGCTTGGAAGAATACACTAGTTCCTTTAAAATACCCCACAGTGAAAAATCACATGGCATTAAGTCTGGCGAGCGCGCAGGTTATTCGATTGTACCACGACGACCAATCCATTCATCAACTTTGGAATTTAAAAACTCACGAACTTCGATACCGAAATGTGCTGGGGCGCCATCTTGTTGCCAGATGATCGATTGAGTATTGTAAACAGGGTTGTTTTCAAGTGTTCCGGAAATACTACTTCCTGCAGCATTTGTAAGTAATTTTTCGAGTTAATATTTCCCTAAAAAAATAAGGACCTATCAGTCCAGAACTCGAAATACCTCCCCGTACCATAACACCAGCCACATAAAGCTGTTTTTGAATTACAATATGAAAATTTGTATCCGACTATTACACGCAGTTATGGCGATTGACACGTCCACTGAGTTTGAAACATACCTCATCAGACCATAAAATTGATCGCAAAAAGTTTGGATCGGGTTCTTCACGGATAGCGACTGTCTTACAGAATTCCAACCGCCTGTCACTATCGTCCTCATGAAGCGCTTGGAGTAAAGATGACCAAAATGGCTTCAATTTTAATTCCTTCATCATCCTTTGCACGCTACTTCGTGATGACCTTAGTTCAGAAGATACCTTATGAGTTGATTTACCAGGACTGGATACAAACGCTTTAGCAACCTTTTGTAGGTTATCGTCATTGCAAATCGATCGAGGACGACCACACTTCGGGGCATTTAAAACGCTTCCTGTGTTTTCAAATTTCTTATTTAACTTTCTTAAATGTTGCCGAGTCGGTAACGACACACCTGGATACTTATCACTAAATTCTTCCAGTAATTTAGCATTATTTTTATGATGCTTGCAACACAACTGATGCATATAAACTCGTTGTTTAGTTGCAAACATTTTGAAAGTACCGTTACGAAGGAAAAATATAGTAAGTACACGGAGATGTTCTCACACTAGCTACTGTTACAGACAACTAATGAATGTTGTACGTGATGCTGCCAACTTTACAGCATTACCAATTTGTCAAAATGAAATGTCCCATCTCATGAGGAAACCGACATATGGCCCACCCGGTACAAATATAAATTGTAAATGTAAAATAAATAAATTCAATAACTTTTTTAGTTCAAGTAAAAAGTGTTTTAAATAATGCACAGAGTAGTGTAAACGTTTACTCTTTTCCAACCGATTGCACTTTGAGAATTTGAAAAAGTTATTTCAATTAACAAAGATTGAAGGTTGTCATAAATATTAAATGTCACAGAAAATTTCATTTGAAAAGTACTATTTAAAAATATTCGACGGTATTGTAGCTTGTGAAGGAGCATTAGACGCTCATACATAATGTATAATGCCGTTTTTAAGAGTGCAGACAACAAGAGGCGGTCTACGTAAAAAGGGCGTATGGGTTCATACGCCGTTTTTATGCAGAACGCTTTATTTGTTCCGCCATTTCATTTAGAATTCGGTGTCCAAGTTTCATCTTAATATCTTAAAATTTCACGTTGGTACACCTGTTTGAAGGCGGCAATGACAGCTGGTTTTCTTGTTTTGGTTCATTGTAGCTGTTGTGTTTTGAGGTTAGTACATGTTATGTTACTGTGTTATGCTAATGTGTCTTAAAGTAGGCCTATTGTGGTATTATTAACAGTTAAAATGAGTGACACTAGTGAAAGTGACAATGAAAGTGAAGTAGTTGTAGTAAAAAAGAAAAGGACTAGAAAAATTATAAACAAGCAGAAAAACGAATTTCATGAGGAAGTCAAGCTTAAACGGTCCCTCGGCCAAGGCTACACAACTTCAAAAGGTAAACACGTTAGTACTAAAGTTAGTACTGTGATTGATAGCTGCTGTAGTTGTAAATGCTATGAAAAAGTATCTTTTGAAAACCAGGTTGAAGCATTTGACGCTTTTTATTGTGGTCATTCGAAAAGCCTCCAAGATGCTTATTTGGCTCGTTGTATAGAAAAGTTGGAAGGCCCTAAAAACCAAAGAGCTAACTTAAAAAGACCAAGAGAAAACTTATGGAGTTATGTAGTTTTTGTTGGTGTAAATAAGGTATCAGTTTGTAGAAAGTTTCTACTAAATTTGTTTCAAATTTCAGAGAAGCGATTACGAATCATACAGGCCAAACTCATTTCCAATGATTCTGAAAATTAATTTCTGGATTTTAACTTACATACAGTTTGAAATGCGCACTTTTCAATTGCACCAAAAACATAATATTTCTACAAAATCAAAAAATATTTTTTTATTTTCAAAATATTTTCATGTCATTCAGCTGAATTTGGTGAACAAGTTCATTTAGTATTCACTCGTAGTCCAAAAATTACTTTTTACAAATTTTGTATCTGGTTTCTCAAAATTGGTAAATTATATCTTTTGTCATCACTCTCTTGACTGGTTTAATGCAGTTTTCCAACCCGTTCTATCTTGCTCAAGTCGTTTCGTGACTGCAACACCCTACATATTTTGTAATTTGTTTTAAAAATTCTAATCTTTCCTACAATTCACTCCCTCTATATTACTCTCCGTTATTGATAGCGGAACACCAGGATGTCTTAAGATATGCCCCACTAGCCTATACATTCTTCTGGTAAGATGTTTCCATATACTCCTTCTTTCATCCACTCGCCTAAGAGTCTCTACATTACTTATTTTGTTCACCCACCTAATCTTTAACATGTTCCTATAACACCACGTTTTAAAACCTTCTATACTCATCCTTTCTACAGCCCCTATCACCCACATTTTGTTCCTGTATAATGCTACACTTCAAACATAATGTTTTAAGAATTTTTTTCTTAATCTGTAAAACAATGTCTGTAGTCAGTAAGCCGTTTTTCATTTCAAAGGTTCTTCTAGTTTGACCAATCCGGCTTTTGATATCAATTGTGGTTCTAGCATCCTTTGTTATTTTACTCCCTAGATAGCACAATTCCCCAACTTCCTGTATGCTTTCGTTGCCTACTTTTAAATTTCCTATTTTTTCTAAACGACTCTTCGTACTCCACAACACTTTCGTTTTTTTCTTATTAATTTTTATGAAGTAATCCTTTCTCATGATCCTCATCCGTTCCATTTAAGGTAGTATTCTCTAGTTCTTCCTTTGTCTAGGCTAATACTACGATATCATTGGCGAATTTCAGTATTTTTATTCTTTCTCCTTGAATTTGGATTCCTGCGTCTAATTTTTCCTTCACTTCATTTATAGCCTATTCTGTGTACAAGTTAAAAAGCAGTGGTGAAAATGAACATCTTTTTTGTGCATCTTTTCTATTAGCACCTTCTTTTCCGTACTCCTCAATTCTCAAAACAGCCATTTGATAACTTTCCCTTTTTTGTATTTTATTCCTAGTCTTTTCAAGGTTTTGGTCATTTTACTCCGGTGCACATTGTCAAATGCTTTCTCTAAACTCAACTAATGCTATATAAGTAGCTAGACTTTTCTTAATCCTCTTGTCCATAATCAATCTCAGAGCCAATATTGCCGGGCGAGTTCCCATTCTCTTTTCAAATCTAAATTTGTCATCCTCCAACACTTCTTAATTTTGATGTTTTATTCTCCTGTATAAAGTTCTTGTTAGTATGTTGGATGCATGTTGCTGTATGTATGTTGGATGCACGCGGCTGTAAGTCCTGTAAAGTTCACACTTCTCCGCTTTTGATTTTTTTGGTGTGAGAATCATAATAATATGTTGTTTAATGTCTGATGGTATTTCTCCACTCTCATATATTTTGCACACAATTTTGTACAATTCATATTGTGCAATATCTCCACAATGTAATAATAATTCCGATAGCATATTATCTATTCCTGCCGTTTTGTTCATATTCATATCCTTAAGTGCCTGATCGAACTCCTCCCTTAATATAGGGTCACCTCTTTGATCTTCAACCTCAGTTTCTTGTTCTATCGCATCATGATCTAATACTTTTACCCTGTAGAGTTGTTTAAGTATTCCTTCCACCTCTTGGCGGAAGGCTTCTCTCGCTTGGCCATTCAGCAATCGTGGTTTGCCACCTGCACTTTGTAAATTGACAGCTTTCTCTTTACGTTGTCCAAAGTTCTCTTATTTTTCTGTAACCTGCGTCTACTTTACCAACTATCATTTTTTATTTTCAATCTCCGTACATTTGGCTCTGATCCAATCTACCTTAGCTTTCTTACACATTTTGGTTTGGTATTTCTTAAGTAGCATTGCATTTTAGCTCTTACGTCCTTTTTTAATCCATCGATTCCCCAATATCATAAGCAATCCACGGTTTGCTTCCTCGATTTTTAGTATGTCCTATCCCTACTTCAGTTGCTTTCACTACCACCTTCTTTAAGTTTATCCTCTCTTCCTCTGCATTTTTGTTTCATTGCCACTGTTTTGTATCAGTGTTAAAATACTCTCTTGGAAACACCTTGTTGGTTGTCTTGTTTTCTCAGTTTGACCACATCCCACCTAGCATTTCCATGTCTCTTTTTCAGATTAGTTTTAAGCCTACTATTTATTACTGTAATATGAGACATCTACACAGACACACAACAAACAGTATACACATTAACAACACTCAAACGTAAACATAAACATAACTTTACAGCATCAACACACATACCAGATGACCTCACCTACAGATGTGAGAAGAAAATTTTGATCTAAAAATATGAGAAGAAGTAAAAAGAAAATTTTACTAAATTAATAAAATTGGATTGTTGACTCCATTCCATTTTAAACTTTTAAAGAGTGAAGTGGCTTATACAAGTTTTTATAAAAAAAAAATATTTTGAAAGTTTATTAACATTAAAGAATTGTATTAAATCTAAAAAAAATATTTTTAGAAGATTTGCTGAGAAAAGATTCAACATTTTTTTTAAATAAGTTTTTAAGGAATTTTAAAATTTTTAATTGTTTTTAAATGTTTTTTAAAAATTTATCTACAAATTTTTGAATAAACAAAGTTGAATTTTTGAAGACAAAACCTTTCAGATTTATTGTTATTTATGAACCTGGGACAATAAAATGGTGCCGTGACCAGGATAATTTCAACATAATACCAAGATAATTTCAACATAATATCAGGATAATTTCAACATAATTTCAAGATAATTTCAGGAAACAAAATATTAAAATATATAAACCCAACGACAACATTTAGAAGGAAAACATAGCAAGAGGAAAAGGAACGAACCGGAACAAAATCTATCAAACAAAATTAATCAAATAACATATAATAAAAGAAATCTTCTAAAAATTTACAAAAACAATTATAAATAATAATTATAAATTATAAACAACTCACATCTGGCAAGTATACTGAAGTCATCTGGTAAGTCATTGATCACATACACTTAAATCATCTTCATCATCAAACAAAACAGGTACAAACATGAATAGGGAAGTAGCACCGATTCTTGACCCCACTAAACTAGACGAGACAAACATTAACTTCCAACTACGAATACGAAAAAGCACAACAACAGGAAACGTAAGACAAAAAAAGCAAAGGTTACAAAAACTCTTAGATAATGGACGACAAATTGATTTAACTACACTACATAGGTTTGACATAGACAAACAACTGACGGAATGTCAAAATTATTTAGTAAAATTACGAAACATAGAAAATTTAACCGAATTAGAAAGGTATAATGCCGAAATATTTGATGATCGGCTCAACAAACTATTAACATTCATATTACCCAACAAACCAGATAAACTCGTAGGATTTCAAAATTTAAAAGAAGGATTTGATATTTGGAAACTTAATAGGTTACAAAATTTCGAAATTGAACCTAATTTCGAGCAAAACAACATAAACCTTGAAGACGCACATTTAGGAAATAATTTCTTACCTAATCAACAAGGAAATCTTGATGTTGGTCATGTTAATCTTTTACATCCCCCAGTAATGCAAAATCCTGTTCTTAGGAACGAAACTCCTGACATATTAATACCGAATGCAGTAGGTAATCATAATCCCGCCTATTTTCATCGTGAATTAAATTTCAATTGGACAAAAATTGCAAATCCAATTGAAAACGAATTAAAACAATTAACTATAACTGATGGACGTGATATTGACATGTTGGTACGAAATATCAAAATTATTAAACAAATTCAGAAACGTTATGCAGTAGATTTACCTTTGGTATTGTTGACTCCGTTTATGACCGGTTTCACTGAACAAATTTTTGAAAATTCTATTAAAAATAATCATAATTTCGATCAATTTCATAGAGATTTAGTAAGCAAACTAATCACACCAAAAATGAAAGAAATATTAAAACTCAAATTGTTATACCGAAATCAGTCACAAACGGAGACCCTTACTGAATACATAAGAGAAATTTTAGAAAACCATGAGGTGTTAAGATAAGATCTGACAGAAGGTGAGTTAATTAATATAATTTTAACCGGTTTAAATGAAATATATGCCACGCACATAGGCATAATCGGCAAACCTAATAATTTACAAGATTTCAATAAATTAGACACCTATGTCTATGAAAGAGTTTATGCTAGGACCCTTAATGACATCGGTTTATCTAAAATAAATGATACAAGTGTAATAAATAATGTAAATAGCATGGTACCTAACCAAAGTAAACAAAATACCTTAAAAGATACAGCTTGCAAATACAGATCACAAATACCTGCAACATCCTTAAAATGTTTTTATTGTCATAAATTAGGTCATATCAAAAGGAATTGTAAACTTTTACAGCAAAAGGGAAATAATAATGTTTCAAAAAACTAAATCTTTACAAATGCACTGAACATAGACATATGATGTGTGTTTGTAAACAAAACCCATGTAAACATTTAAAGTTAAAAGAAAACAGGTTAAACTGTAATTATACGTTGAAAGCTTTATCAATAAAAATCAAAAATAATATATTTAACGCTCTCATTGATTCTGGTTCCACCCATAATATTATTAATCAACAACTATATACATTTTTAAAAACTAAGAAAGCGATTATAAAGGAAGAAAACATTAACACAATTTGCCTTACAGCTGATCGATTTCCTCTGAAAATTAATAAACAGATCTGGATTAAACTTACTCTTCACAAAATATCGTGGAAACTAAATTTTAAAATATTACCAAAAATACAACACAGAATAATACTCGGAATGAATTTCTTACAAAAAACCCGCGCAATATTTAATGCTACAAGATCTTTCATAACCTTTGATTGGGCAAAAAATAAACAATTTCATCTAACGAATCTATATCCAGAACAGATTAACAACGTGGAACAAAGTGAGTATATTAAAAATACAATTAATAATTTATGTAAAGAATTTCCTGATGTACTCACAACTAAATTAGGCTGTACCCATGTATTAAAATATGATATTAAACTCAAAATAGCGAAATTATAAAATCTAGGCCCTATCCCTTAAATCCAATAAAAACGCTCCAAATGAAAAACCAAATTGACAAATTATTAAAAGATAAAGTAATTAGAGAAAGTGTTTCACCTTATTCCTCCCCAGCCTTTTTAATTCCAAAACCGAACGGCACAAGTCGTCTAGTCGTAGACTATCGCCAAGTCAACTTAATAATTGACTCAGAAGCCCAACCTTTACCAAATATAAATCACGCTTTTCAATGGTTTTCTAATGCACGATGGTTCAGTACTTTAGATTTAGCGCAAGCGTACCATCAGATACCATTGACAGAAAAATCTCGTCAAATCACCGCATTTTGCACACCGGATGGCTTATACGAATACGTAAGATTACCTTTTGGTCTCTCGACTGGCGCACAAGTTTTAACACGTCTTATGAATACATTATTCAAAAATATTAAATATAAATTTGTATTTAATTACATGGACGATATATTAATATATTCTAAAAGTTTTACAGAGCATGTCAAACACATTAAAATAGTATTGGCAATTCTGCGGAAAGCTGGCATTACAGTTAATCCCGATAAGGTAACATTTGCTGTAAATGAAATACCGTTCCTTGGACACACATTATCATACAAAGGAGTTTCTATAGACCCGACGAGGACACAAAAAATATTGCAGTACCCACAACCTATGTCAGTAAAACAAGTACATCGATATTGTGGTATGATTAATTATTTCTCTAAATTTATCAAAAATTATGCTGATAGAATCGAACCCTTAAATAAGTTGCGTCGTAAAAACACTCAGTTTATCTGGGGAGACTCACAAAAAATTGCGTTTGAAGATCTCAAACAGACAATTGCTAATCCCCCGGTATTGGCAATACCAGATTTCTCCAAAGCTTTCATTTTACAGACGGATGCGTCTGATACAGGTCTAGGAGCAGTCCTACTTCAGGAACAAGAAGGATCTAGTAAACCCATAGCGTACGCTTCCAAAACATTAACAGAAGCAGAAAGGAAATTTTCTGCATATGAACGAGAGTGTCTTGCAGTTGTTTTTGCAACAGATCATTTTAGAACTTATTTAACACATCGTGAATTTCTTTTAGAAACCGATAACCAAGCCTTAGCCTGGCTTCTTTCCAGACCAAAGCAGTTAGGTAGACTGGCTAGATGGTTACTTAGATTATCTGTTTTTAAATTTAAAATTAATCACATCCGTGGTTCAGATAATAATGTGGCTGACGCATTATCGAGGATGTACGATTTAAATAACGAAGATATCTCAAAAGATATATCTTATATTAATACCTTATTATCTCAATTCCCCCTATCTTTTACAGACCTAAGACAACATCAAGAACAGGATACCTTTATCCTTCAACAAAAACAACAAATGAATAATAAATTTTGTTTATCCAAAGACGTCCTATGTCTAAAAGATAAAAACAATAACCCAACCAAAATCGTTCTCCCCAATTCATTAAAAGATTTAGTATTTAAATACTTCCATCAGTCGGAAATCGGTGGACATTTAGGTGTTGATAAAACTATACACAAAATTACACGGTATTTTTATTGGCCGGCTATATATCGAGAAATTCCTTTAAAAGTGAATGCTTGTACAACCTGCCAACGTAGCAAACCTGGAATAAATTATAAATGGGGAAATCTTAGTTCCAGAGTCCCGACAGTGCCATTTGACACGTTGTTTATTGATACTGTAGGCAGCCTGCCAAAAACCAACCAAGGTTACAAATATATTCTAGTGGTCGTAGATAGTTTTTCAAAATTTACATGGCTAGCTCCATTAAGAAACACTAATACATCCTCCATTGTAGATGAATTAAAACGTATTTTCCAAAATTACTCCATCCCGAGGTTAATTGTCACAGATAACGCTAAAAATTTTAATTCCATAATGTTTAAAAACTTTTGTTTCAATCTAGGCATAAAACGGACCACCCTCTCACCCTATCATCCCCAACCATCTCACGCCGAACGATTAAATCGAAATCTTAGGTCTATCCTTATTGCATATCATGCAACGACTCAAACAACCTGGGACAAATCTCTATTTTGGTTTCAATTAGCCTTCAATATGGCTCGACATAATGCTCATGGGAAATGCCCATTTGACATATTGCATACTTTTCCAGCTCAAACACCGTTGGATAGAGCATGGAATATCCAAGATATCCTCCATAGAAATCCTATACGTTCCAGTAACATGATGTGTGACATTAGAAGAAAACTAATTAAATCCCATCATGATATGGCACGCCGATATAATGCTACACGCCACCCCAATCCCTTTTCGGTGGGAGATAAAGTTTTGCTTAAAACTCACCCCGTAAGTTCGAAACGGAGAAATATTTGTGCAAAAATGGCATATCGATGGTCTGAACCTTTTTATATCATCGGCTTCTCTACTCCAGTTACAGCCTTACTCCGTAAGACTATTGGAGGAGACATAACTAAAGAACATATTTCTAACCTTAAAAAAGTTACATAATTTACTCATAATTTACATAATTTATTTTTCGGTGATGTCTGTCGCGATACTCGAGCTTGAGATGATTGTAACAAACCGAAAACTATGCTGTTTGCATGCTATTTGAATGTTTTATTGAAAGGGGCCCCGAATGAATGAATATTACCATCTCAGGCCGACAACTGCTACATACTCACCTTTTCTTTTTCCATTTAAGCACTCACCCCCTTTATTTTGCTTACACGTGCCTTGTGCTTCTGTCTACTCTCCGGGGGGGGGGGGGAAGATTGTAATATGAGACATCTACACAGACACACAACAAACAGTATACACATTAACAACACTCAAACGTAAACATAAACATAACTTTACAGCATCAACACACATACCAGATGACCTCACCTACAGATGTGAGAAGAAAATTTTGATCTAAAAATATGAGAAGAAGTAAAAAGAAAATTTTACTAAATTAATAAAATTGGATTGTTGACTCCATTCCATTTTAAACTTTTAAAGAGTGAAGTGGCTTATACAAGTTTTTATAAAAAAAAAATATTTTGAAAGTTTATTAACATTAAAGAATTGTATTAAATCTAAAAAAAATATTTTTAGAAGATTTGCTGAGAAAAGATTCAACATTTTTTTTAAATAAGTTTTTAAGGAATTTTAAAATTTTTAATTGTTTTTAAATGTTTTTTAAAAATTTATCTACAAATTTTTGAATAAACAAAGTTGAATTTTTGAAGACAAAACCTTTCAGATTTATTGTTATTTATGAACCTGGGACATTACTACTAAATTATAATCACTCCCGACGTCTACACCTGTATAGGGTTTACAGTTCATAATCTGGTTTCTGAACCTTTGTCTAACCATTATGTAATCTATAGTTTCTTCCCTTATCACCTGGTATCATCCAAGTGTATAACCTCCTCCTCTTGTGGTTCTTTGATAGTGTGTTGCCTAACACTGAATTATATTTGGAGCAGAAATCTAGCAGCCGAGACCCTCTGTCATTTTGCTTCCCCAGATCATATTCTCCAATAATCCTTCCTTTTTTCTTTCTTTAACTACTGCATTATTTCAGTCTCCCATAACTATTAAATTTTCATTACCCTTGGCATTATTTTATCAATTCATCAAAGCCCTCATATACCTGTTCTATTTCTTCCTCTTTATGCGAAGAAGTAGGCATGTAAACTTCCAATATAGTGGTCAGCTTTGGTTTTGTATAAAGTCTAACCATGAAATACTATCAGTACACTGTCAATAATAGGTAACTGTTTGTCCTATCATTTTTTTCATTTCTATTCCCACTCCCAAATGTCAACTGTTGGCTTTAGTGTTTGTAACCCTGTATTCCCTGTCTGGATAATTATCCCAATGCACCTTACTAATACCTACAATATCTAACTTCAATCTATCCATTTTCCTTTTTAAATTTTCTAACCTAGCAGTTTAAACTCCTAATATTCCCCATTCCAACTAGAAGAATTTTAAAATCTTTTATTTTCTTCATGAGGTCCCCTCTAATCATCCTGACGCGGAAACCCGAACAGAAAACTACTTTACCTTCGGAATATTTTACCAAAGAGGAATCCCATCATAATCTTTTCATTTTGAAGTTCTTGAAGCTCTTGAAGACCCATATATACTAAGTAAGCCTAACTAGAATCATACATGAGTGAGTTTCCCCATGATAAATCCAGTCAGACAATAAAAGCTGTAGTTTACAGTGGCTTTCCGATTTTTTCTTGGCAGATTGAATGCCCCAATCTACTGTTTGCCAGAGTGGAATGGTGGAATTGGCAGCCCATCCAGTTTAGTTCACTACGAGACGGTCATCATGCTGCTGAGCGGTCCCACGTCTACCAGTAGGCCATATACAGCGTGATTGTAGGATAGGACAGTAGGCTTCTATCCCGGCCGGTTCCGTTAAGCCTTCAGTAAAAGGAATTAAGGATCTCCTACCAGTTAATGAGAGAAGCCCTTTATGGTCCTTTATGAAAATGCCCTTTATGGTAAATTATAATGTAATTAAATTATCTTAGTTTGTTCAGCATGATAAAAATTCTAGTGCCTTATACAGGAAAATAAAAATATATGTACAACTTTTTGAGAGAAAAGTATAAATTGTAATATTCTCACCAATTTCATTGACACTTAGGAAATTTATTTCTGGTCTGATTTTAATAATTTAAGTGCCTCCGTAGGGAACAAATGAAAACACAGATAAACATGAGAAAAACAAATTATTAAAGTACTATCTATAAAAGATCTTGAGAAATGTGATAAAAATTTTAACATTCAGTTATATACATAGTAAGACCTCCCTTATCTCACAAATAAGGGAGATCGCTAAGAAATAAAAATAGAAAACAGCTCTATAGATTAGGAGAAGTAAAAATGGGTTCTCAATGCCATAAATAAATGCTGTTACTAGAAAAACTAATATTTTACTTACTGATAGATAGTATCTACTGATGGAAATGTGATCTAGCTTTTTTGCTAAAGTTCTGTAAAAGTTCCGATAAAATTGTATGGTTACTCACTTAATTTAATTTACTCTATGTCCACTATGAAACTGTACCTTAAACTTTTTGAAACTAGTGATAACTGCAACAGAAATCGATCAATTTCGATGGTTTTAATACAAAAATGATTTTTTACGTAGCACATTACAACAAAATTATTTAAACTCTTTAAGGTATTTACTTCACGTTAAATTACATTATAGGGTACGACTTCCCAATTCTACTTTAGAGCTGCAATGTTGAATGGAATTTTTAGGAAAATAGAGACCTTTAAATTTTACATTTAACTTTAATATGATACACAAAATAATCTATTTTCTTGTCGTATCTAAACATTTCTTATGTCTTAAAAACACAGCTTCTCCTTTCTACCTATAATTCTATTGGTACAATTTAAATTTTATTTATTAAAGTTTTAAGAGACTAATTCCAAAAGCATATGCAAAATTTTATTTTCAAAAATGAGAACAGAAAATATGTTTGAAGGGTCATGATTTATTGGGAAAGTTCTATTCTAAAATCACTATGGAACAATCCAATGTGTTATAAAAGACATTTTGTAAGGAAAGTGTATGTGTGCCATATGCAAGCGAACAAGTTTCAATAAGCAAATTAGAAGTGCTAAATAGAGTGTGGTAGCGCCACTATTTAAATTTATAGTTGAAGGGTTGAGGGCGCCGCTGTCGTTTGTTGTGACCGCTGACCGCACACTCGCTCACCAGTACGCGCCGGGGACAGTCGGCCCGCAGCTTTTATTGTAGTGCACCGCCGCGGTTTGTTAACCGCACCGCCTATACACGCACCCGGGAAACGGCATCCCACTTTGAAGTTCATGTGAAAAAATCGCTCTGTCGAAGCAGACAGCAGTGTAGTGGGTATACTTATCCCTTATTCCTGTCTATCCCCTTTTACCCCCCACTCATCACGAGTTCGATTCGCCCTAGAAAAGGAGGTAAGAGGCTGCTTAATTTTGTATTTGCATCGCATTCCGGGTACGTCAACCAAATAAAAAGGGTACAAGACGCGCAGCAGAACGCGCGCAGCGCATACAGCCCACTGCTCTTGAGGAGGGTCTCGCGGGATCCTTCGTTTGATTTCGTTTTTGTCTTCGCTCGGGGCAAACGCACCGCACCACGCTCGCATCCGCAATACCAGAGTGATTGTGTAAAACAGTTCCTTTTCTATGGCGTGCTGTAAGTGATGTCTGGTCTCAGTTCTCACTGTCACAAAATGAGTCTAATAGCTGTCTTAATTTGTTGCAGATTCTTCAATGATGGGTAACATGCTATAGTAGCAAATATGCGAAGACGGGCTGTTTTTATCACTCCAAATTTTGTTATAATTGTAGCGTTGTTGCAATTGTATAACTCTTTTAAACATAACTGAAGTAGCATATTCCCATGATTCTTATAACAAAAAACTGGCTTGTTAAAGATAGTTCATCAACAGAAGAAAAAACAGTATACATGCCTGAGATCAGTTCTACTTGATTCGAAACACGGAACTGTTAGTATTCAGTTCAAGAAAGAAAACGGATGAGTAAAAGAGATTGCAAACTTAACTACCTCCTTTCATGTTCATCAATAAGTTCTGACTGTACTGAACATACTAGCATGTCTTAATACGATGGTTTTCGAGATCAACCCATGATCCAATACCAAAAAGAGAATGAAGGAGAAGTAGCAAATGAAGTTGCAGCTCAATTAATTAAAAAATAAAAATTAATTGTCTAGAATATACTTTATTTTATTTTTGCTTTAAAGTATACTGTCACACTTTTTTATATTATACTTTTATACTATATTTTATATTTTTATTTTACTTTTATAAAATGTTACTTTTGTACAATAATCAATTATTTTTCATAAAGTATTTTATAAAACTATTTTTGTTCGTATTATTGTTACTATTGTTATATTACGAACACATTACTTTCTCATATATGCGTACATTATTTAATCAAATAAGTTCATATTTTTAACATGTTAATAAAAGTAATGGATAAATGTTTTCATTTGCAATAAATACATAATTATATCAATTATTTTCAGTTCCATGCTCCCATCTATACGTGAATACTGCACAAGAATATTTGATATCCCAACTGGGAATCGAATCACCATTATAATATGCTCTATCAGTTTGTCTGGTTGATTTATACTCATACAAAACATGTACACTAGGGCAACTCCGGGTACTCAGCGCAGACGTTTGAAGCGTCTCTGGCCAAGAACCTTCTTGGCCAACTGTAGGACTGTGATGACTGCACGCTCCTTCAAGTAAATAAAGTTTTGGAACATTAGCTTCACATTTAGAAATTGTTTTATTAATTTATTAACAGATACTAAATTTCAATTGAAAGTGTCAAAAAAAGGATGACAGGAAGTTATTTTAATGAGCTTACGAAGGCGATAGCAGGAAAATAAAAATGGAGATTGAATTTTTTTTATTGCAGATTTACTGTACAACTAATTACTTGAAACTAACTATTAGTTTTTCTTTAGCGATATTACCCCCCCGCCATGTATATAATAATGCAGTCACCCACTAGCTAGCACTTATTTTCTAATGACATTTCACAGTGTTCTCCAAACTTATTAATTTCTTAAATCTACAGGCTTAGTGCTTTTCAGTTGCCTAACTATTACACTTTTAGTAATAATTTGTGCTTTTTTATTAACTTACTAAATCTACAGGCTTAGTCCTTTTCATTTGTTTGACTTACACTATTATCCAACAGATGAAGTACTTCAATGTTGACGTAATCGTGAAGACGATCTTAATGTTTTTTGGCACTTACACACTTCCTCTGCTACTGTATTCATTTAAGTCACGATGGATGTCGCTGTTGCGGGCATACCATGAAGCGTTTACAATGTTCCTGAGTACTCTGTTTTAAAACCTTTGGGTAGCATTTATGTTGCTTGTTTTGGTGCAGCCGTAGATCTGCAGGCCATATGTCCATACCGGTTTTAGCACTTGTTTGTATAGAAGCAATTTGTTGAAGATTGACAGTTCAGAGGTCCTACCGAGCAGTCAATACATCTTTCTATACTTAATTTGTAATTCTTCCTTTTTCTTCTTAACATGTTCCTTCCATTTCAGCTTTGCATCCAGGATCATCCCAAGATACTTTGCTGTGTTGGCAAAAGGTACTGGATTGCAACTGATAGTTATAGGAATGTGAATAACATTTTTGTTTGTAAAATTTACATGCACTGACTTATTTTCATTGAGTCTGATCTTCCATTTTTTGGTCCACATGCTAACTGCAGTTACAGCTCGCTGTAGTTTTTCGGTCGAATTTTCTATCGAATTTCTTGTCGCCAGTATGGCAAGAGATGGAAAATGACATGAAGAAATGAGAATTGAGAAAATGGAGATACCAGAAAATGGAGACGAGAAAAGGAGATGCCAGGAGATTAAAAACTACGTAAGTATGAATGGAAAATACACATTATTACTTATAACTAGAGAAGAGACAAAAGACCTGTCACTGTGAACGAGTCACGGTTACTCATAATTCACGGTGACCACAGTTATTTAGATAGGCGAGTAACCGTTCCCCAGTCACTGTTACAAAGATCGCTTTCTCTTCTGTCACTGGAAGACAGGACGACATGGCGAATCGTCACCGTACTTCTACGGTTACAGTACAGACCTCTCATTCCCCAGTCACTGTTACAAAGATCGCTTACTCATTCTCTGTTCATTGTTTAAGGCAGGACGACACGGCAACCGTAATTCTCAGATAGAAGACTAACAGACCTCTTGTTCCCCCAATCACTTTTACAAAAATCACTTACTTACTCATTCACTGTAACTTTTAAGACAGAACGAATGCTTTACATTAGAAACTAGTGAAAAAATTCACTCACTCAGTCACTGTTCACAGTTAATAGACAAAACGACAAAAAAAATATGCTTATTCTTCTTTAAGGCCCCTATAATAGCTACGTAAGATATGTTGGTCTGTTCACTTGGCTTAGTGCTCTCCTTTGATAACCGGCACGTCCATTCTCTGTTACTTTACGTTTTACGCACTCTCAGTTTTACGCACTCTCCTCTCTCCTTCTCTCAGTCTCTTCCCCTTATGTTTTTCATCTACTAGACTAAATCAAACGAGGGTAGTTCCTTTACATTTCTGATCGCGGTAACATAATTATGTCAGTGTTATTTTTATTGCACGCCGCGTTCTACCTAGCTAATTTATTTATATTGTGCGATGTTAATTTTGTGAGTTGTAAATTGTTTCTTGTACTTTCTCTTTTATATACAAAATGTTCTTTTTATTACTAATTTAGGATACCTTGCATTAATCAGTTTTAGGCTAAATTTTCATTTTAGTTATATATGTAGCTCATTTTTTAATTTATCAAAACTTCAGTTGTTATCATGAAATAACTGAAAACATTATTATTTCATGATAAATGAAAAATATACTTAGTATATACATAGTTATTACTAAATCACTAGTAACTATTAAAAGTAAAGATGAACGCAAAATCACTGTCACCGTGATCACGGTGACTGGTTGAAACAGTGAACGTTCTTCACTACTTATAACTAAGAACTAATTTATTCAATCCAGTAAGTACAGTAGATTTGATACCTTGCTTTACACCAATGATGATTCAACATTATATCAAGATACTACTATATTGATTTTCTCATTTTTACAGTTTTAGTTTTCAGAGTTATTTAAACCCGTTAGGTAAGTATAGACTTACGCAAATTTCGTTTTGGGAGCTTGGACTTAAAGGGTTCAACAGCAGATTCTATTTTTCTGTCGAATCTAAAAGAGTTATGAAAAGTATAGGTTTTCGGAAGTTATCTCTTCTGTCAGAAAGAAAGAAAGAAAGAAGAATCTCAATTTTTCACATTTTCCAAGTAATCATACTTTTCTAAACTATAAAAAAAATCCACTCTTTGATGTTAGAGTTGTATAGAAGAACTGATAAATTCAATATAATTTGCAGTTTGAAATTACCGTCTATATGAAAAGTAAATGTCTATGTGGGAAAAAAGTTAGGGCAAATGTCAGTCTGATAACTATGTTCACTAAATGACTCATTATGTTCATTGGTGTTTTTCTTGGTCCAGTGTTAGGTTACTTGTTCCTTCTATTTTAAGGATTGGCAGGTCCTAGAAAGTTTGTGAGGAGGAAGAAAGGAAGTTTTTTTTTTGTTTTTTTTTTAATAAGCTTTGAAAGAAGATCCCAGGAAAATTAAAAACGAAAACTACAACAAAAGTAAGTGTGACAAACTATGTAATGTAGAATATTCACCAAGTTATGTAGTATAGAAAACATTTAAAAAAAGTAACGGCCCAGCCTTGTTTTACCATACACTTATATGAAAACACAACTAGATTGGTTCCACAGGGGCATAGAAAAATATCTCCACCACTCTGCCTAAAGAAAAATCAGAAATATGTGATACACGTAACAACTTTGAACTATGATTTTATTTGTACAATCTAAATACATCAAACAGCTTTCTTTACACCAATGATGCATATTAAGTAAATTTGTAGACAAAATATAATTTACTCTGAACAATAGCACCTGATACTGGGGTAATTTGCCCATAACAGACAGGTGGAGTGTCATATTATTTACACTCGATCTGTTAGTTGCAGGGCTAAAATAAATAGTTCTGTTTCTTATCACATGGTCAGCCAATTAAATGACTGAATCATTTAAGAACAGAAGAGGTAGAGGTGTAAAAGACACTAATCAGAGTTATCTTATCTGAAAGTAATGAATTTCATTATATAGCTAGACCCTGTGGTGAATGAAGTGAAGGTGTCATTTGCAGAGTGGAAAATATGTGCTTTTCAGAGGGCTCGGCATGCTGATAAGCGTACTTTTCCACTCAGTGAGGAAGGCAATGGTAAACCACCTCACTCCTCGTTTTACTTAGAAAAACCTCTACAGGTTCAAACCAGCCTTTTGGCTGATGACCTAAACAACAACACTGGGGTAATAGTGTCAAGATTGGCGTTAATACTACCCTGAATATTCTCAGCAGTGTAATCACCTTGCTCAGTATCGACCCAAGATACCCAAAAATTAGCAAGTCTGGTGGTGTGATTACCAGAAGAGTTAAAAAAACTGTTGTGATATATAAATAAAGACACAATACATAACCATAAATAAAACATTTAATGAACCAACAACAATTAATAAATTTATAAAAAAAATCAACAGATTAATTATAATTCATACCGGATTTTACATCAGAATCATCCAAAATATGTGTACATAAAACATTGGTATAGCAATTTCAATTTAAAAAAAATTATTATAAAGAAATAATCCTTTAGATCCTCGATAACTCCAATATCATAATATTAATCATTTTATTTTGAGCTCAAAAATTATAATAAAAATTAAATAAGAAAAATTCGGTTGATTCAATAGAATATCTGTAATGCTTTCAATTTTCAAAAAAAATAAAGAGTTAATCTCATAAATAGATGATTAGCTGCCTAATTTAGCAAACATATCATTACTTCAACAATAATTAAAATAATGTTAGTATTCCAAAAGATTTAGAAAAGAATATTTAAAAAAAATTTAGATTTTGAATAGATTACAATGTATATAAATATATATATATATATATATATATATATACTGTATTTCTTTTTAAGAACATAATGAAAAATGCTGAGGAAATATCAGATAAAGAATCTGCGTACGGTATGGCCTAACCTATTTATGTCAGAAGTTGATGGGGTTGATGCTCCCTGAACAAGTTTACGTCCACATTCAGACTGAAATTAACTCGTGATAGCGCCGTGCTGCAAAATTAAAAAACTAAAACTTTTTTTTTGTACATGGAACTATAGTAGCTGAAACTGTTGTTACATTTTATTGGTCAAACCTTTTCGAAATCAACAATAATTGTTGATTTTGATGTGTTAATGTTACTGATGTAAACATTGAGACAATCTCTCAAGATCTCAATAACAGAAAAAGATCTGGCTTAAAACCTGATAATTGGAAGCGCAATGTCAATAAAAAACTAAGAATGGAAGGTAAAGCATACACAGGGTTCAGTAGAGTGGGTAATGTTGTCACTAATAATACACCAAGAGCTTCCAGAAACCTTGGAAATAGATGCAGTTCTGTTGCATGTAAAAATTCAGGGAAACGACAATGTGATAAAATTTCAGAAAGTCAGAGGCAGTTGGTTTTTAATCAATTCTGGAATGATATGTCTTGGGAGCAGCGTCGAGTTTATGTTTCAAATAATGTAGATGTTATTATACCTAAACGGCGTTACACAAAAAATAATGAAGATTCCAGACGACAATGTACATTTTTGTATCATATAAGAGTAGACAATGACCGATATCCTGTATGTAAATATAATATATTTATATCCCCCAGTGCAAGAGTGGATAAAAACATATTATGTTTTTATCCACTCTTGCACTGGGGGAAAGATCTGTAAGAGAATGGATAAATAAATCTACCAATGGCATGTGTGATTCACATGAAAATTCATGTGTTAAACATAAGAAAATTGAGAATTTAAAAACATCAGATGTACTTAATAAATTCTTAGATGAGTTACCAAAGGTACCTTCACACTACCAGAGAAGTAATTCCTCCAAATTGTTCATTGAACAACAGGTTGAATCGTTGATGCAGCTGTATGGGATTTACTGTAAGAAGATTGAAGATGATGATAGAATTCCATTAAGTCGTACAAAATTTTCTGCACTTTTTTATGAAAAAAACCTTTCATTATATACATTGAAGAAAGATTTATGTAATGTTTGTTCCAAATATGAATCTGGCAATTTATCAGAATTGGAATATGTTGAACATCAAAGGAAAAAGAATAGGGACAGGCAAGAAAAAGAAAATGACAAAATATTGGCTAAAGAAGACAAGTGTATTGTCTTAACAATGGACCTGCAGGCTCTTAAATTATGCCCAGTAATTCAAGCTAATGCATACTATTTCAAGACAAAATTAGCGTGCCATAATTGCACTTTATATAACTTGATGACCAACCAGTGCAGTTGTTATTGGTTCAGTGAAATTGACACAGATTTAACTGCATCTACCTTTGCATCCATTATAATATATTTAAAAGAAAAACTTCTGGATTTCAAGAACAAAAATATTATCTTATACAGTGACGGGTGCACGTACCAAAATAAAAATGTTGTTCTTGCCAATGCAATTCTTGATTTTGTTATTGAATATGAATGCACCATTGTTCAAAAATTTCTTGAGCCGGGGCACACCCAAATGGAATGTGACTCTGTGCATAGTGTTATAGAAAGAAAGCTGCGAAAACGACCAATCCATTTACCTAGCAATTACTTAACTGTAACACAAGAAGCAAGGAAAAATCCCTTTCCATATGAATCAGAATGGTTCTTATGACCAGTTCACAGATTACTTGCACTCATCCTCCCAAAGGTAAGTCACTTTCATAATAGAATTTATCTGCATGATATCTGATGTCATTGTCTTGACTTACAAGGCACACTTTTGAAGCATGTTGAAGTGAAAACCAATATAAATTGTTTTTTATTGCAATATAGAATAATTTTGTTTTAGTGTAGGGTTTGGAAATTAAATGTTTGTATTAAGTTTATTTATTTTGTTTTCATAATAGGCTGAGATGTATAAGGCCTGGTACAAGCAAAGTTAATGAATTAAGAGCAATAAAATATACGCCAAGTGGCATCAGTTACAAAATAGACTTTGATGAAGAATGGATTACGCTGCCACAACGAATAAAAAATCCAGTTAAAAACATTAGTTGGCCAAAACTTAACAAAAAATCAAGAAAGATATCATCAACAAAATATCTAGACATCTGCAGGATCTTAAACAATTTTTACCTCAAGACTGTCATTCATTTTATGATAATCTGGAATATGAATGATTAATTCTGAAACATCATTATAAAATTTTGTTCTTTTTCTATCAATAAAGCATTTTTATATTGAAAGTATACAAGTGAATGGATAAAATTATGATTTCTTTTTTCAAGAACCTTTATAAATCAAGTAGCAGCAATATTTCGCAACCCACACTGTGTGTCAGGTATCTAATGGTAATATGACATAACCAACTTAAAAATTTTAAATAAAATATTTTTTAAATTTGATTATTGATTTTGCAAATTTTTAACATTTTATTAATGAATTAACATAAAAAGTTACAGATAAATTGAAATTGATGAAATTATTTAAATAAATGTCTCTTCTGAAAACTTTTAGTTGTGTGGGTTACGACGTATCACTGTTTCATGAACGAATTATTAATAAGATTTAGCATGATTGTCATATTCTAAACTTTTACAGCAAGCAAAGTAGGCCTGAGAAAAAACTTGGCCAGATCATGACAGTCTCATCAAAATTTTAAATGGACTTTGATTGAATTAATTTTGTTGATGACCACTGGTGTTTATAGTTAGTTATATAAAATTAAAAAACCTACTACTTTTATTTCAAGGATTTTTTACAGAGCCTAGTTTGCGGCAATTAGTGATTTTCCATATTTTTAAGTTCAACAGAGTTTACTTCTTATGTAGCATCATTCACTCATGATTAAAATTAGGTTTTGTTTTCATTTTAATTGTTTACTCATGATTAAACATAGAATATATTTTTCATTAGGTTTCTGGTTCAAAACCTAGTAAAAGTTACTTATATACGGATTTGAATTCTATACAGTGGTTACCGGTGTACTTTGATGGTTGGGGTTCAATTAACCATACACTATCATGAATGGTTGGCCTGAGTCAATACATGAATACACCTCATTTGCATACATATCATCATCTCATGGGGTTTCTTACTGTTTTTAAATTGAACAGATTTCAACGTGGGCTACGCACATTAGGGATTACAAAAATATTGTTTTTTATTACTTTTATTCGCAAGAGTAAGTTGTTTGAGTGTTTCACATCAATTTTTTAACTTCTGTAGTCCATTTAATGCTGGTTTAATTATTCCAAAATTATTGTGAGATTTTTCTAATCATTCTACTTTGCGAAGTTGTGATTTAATGTTCAAAGAAAGATATTCTTTATTTTTTAATTGTACTTAATATTTGTTGTATTATTGCTTTGCAAACTGTTTCGCTTGAAGTGATTTTCCAAAATATAAAATCAGTCCCACAACTTTTTTAACATACTGAGTAAGTACAGATTTTCATCAGTCTATTTACCTTGTAGGTTGTTGTAGTAAAGAAATATTTCAACCAATTCATCATTTTATCATATTTAAATTATTTTGCGGATAAAAATTAGTTGATTGTATTTCCTGGACCACAAACATGTTACGATTAGTGGATCGGATAACGAAAATAATTTTAAAATAAATAAGAAAAATACTATTGTGTTCTGTGTGAATGATAGAGTAGTGTTTTTTCAGTTCTTTAGAAGAATAATTTTTAATTTACTATCATAAGTTTTCCAAACCAAAGAGTATAATTTTTTTAACTTTTATTAGGTATAATTTTTATTAATTCTGCTCCATTTCTCTGGGAAGAATTTGCTGTAAGTAATTTTATCTTCTCTTCCCCAACATGAGTATATGTATATATATGATTCATATATTACGTCATCAAAAAAGCCGATATATATATATATCGGCTTTTTTCTCAAATACTGCTGTAACTTTAAGGGTTTACTGTCTGTATTAGTTCTTATAAAGGATTGACTGAGAAACATGTATTAAAATAAAATAAAATGTATATAAAAATAAACCACTTACATTGATGTATGAGCAATGGATTTCTTATTTACACTTTCCCAAACTTTTAGTAAACTATTCACAGAAAACTGTTACTAAGAGGATTTTCTTCTTTTTTTCCCAAACACCTAACGTGCAACCCTGAATATGTACAATGACAGAGTTCATTTAGCACTGTCAAGTAATCGGTTTTCTCAGTGCAGCTCAACACTACGTAGCTCTAGAGCAAGGATTTTCTTAGTGTGTAAAAATATACCATGTCCTTGCATCACTTTCCTTTAAGTTAACCAAAAGTTAATTTTCATAGCCTCTTTCTCTGACTCCTCCTCATTCTCCTTCACTTTCAACTTCTCCACCCCTCCATTATATTACATTATTTACTATCGTTATTCTTCTTCTTTTTCTCATGTTCTTCCTCTTTTTCTCGTTCTTCCTCTACTTCTTCCTCTTTCTCTTCGTCTTCATTTTTTTTTCTTGTTCTTTTTTTCTTCTTCTTCCTCTTCCCCCATAGCAAAAGGTTTTTGCTAAGTATAGTGATTTAGATAAATAGGTAATGTAAAGTTTTGTAAAATTGTAACGTCTTGATATTGCTCCAGTGTTTATAGGAATTATTTAATGTTTATTTGTATTTTTTGCAATGCCAAGATCCGGTAGAGTGTTTAACAAAAGAAACCTTGATTGTAAGTCTTTGTAAACAGAAACGTTTGAAATCTTTGTAACAAAAATAAAGTCGTATGACCCTATTTGTGTTACTTATAAATATTTATTATGTTACTTATAATATAGTTATTTGTATATAGTTATTTATTCTGTTATAATATAGTTCTGTTATTTATAAATAGAGTCGTATGATCCTATTTCTGTTACAAAGATGATCTTGTTAGTCGCCCCGCACTCCGTTAGCACGCCCACAAAAACTCTAATAGCAACATGTTTAAAAAATTAGCAGATTATGGACTCGGTTGAGAAGAGTGTATTGTAACACTTACAATACAGACATACAAAAGTGTCAATGGTAATACGAAGTTCAGTTTAAAAAAAAATAAAAATAATAAATTAAATAAATATTTCAATGTTAATAAGAACTTCATCAGTGGAACTTAATTGTTAATATTAATATTAGTGTTAATAGTTAAGAGTTAATATTTTTAAGTGGAACTTAATCAGAATTCTGGCCTCCTGCTTAAGTGGAACTTCATCATTTACAAACAATGTATCGCGTATCATAAATAAATACATGTGAAGCATAACGTAACGTCTGCACGGCTCCTGTACATTCTGCAACCCTCAATGGTGTAGTGTGTTTCATGTTGCATTGGAACTATAAGTAGGCGCGCTAACAGAGTACCAAGCGTCTAACAGATAAGACCCCACGAATACTTTGATTACCTAGCACAAGTCATCCAAGTAAGCCTACTAAAGTCTGTAGTAGATCAAGAGATAAGCTCAAATTGTTTAGAAGAATTATTTATAATGATTCCTTTGTGAATGACTTAGTAAATCAATATTTTGTGAATTAAGTTATTGGTAAAGTTGGTCTTTGTTGTGACTGCCATGGTCCACTGCTCTTGTTCACTGAACAGAAAATGACTGGCTCGTAGTGAAAACATAAAATAAATTTCATATAAAAATACTGCTTCTACAAGTAATTCAGAGGTTGTAAATTATATCAATGCTATGTGCTGAATCGGAAAAAGTGAAAGAGCTGCTATAACTTATTCCAATGTTATGAATCTATCTAAACCTGCCAGATTCAGCAACTATAATTATTATTGTTCTGAGTAAGCGTCAAAAGATATCTGTTTGGCACAATAATGGAGGCAGTAGAGGAGGTAGTTGTGCACAATGGTTGGGGAAAGAGATATTGCTGTTGTCTTCGATGGGGCCTGACAGAAACGAGAGTACACATCGCTGAATCGCGTAGTTTCTGCAATAAATGTTGCAGCTTGTAAGGTAATAGGTGTATCTATCCATTCCAAATATTACAGATGCAATAATACATATTAAAAATGAACATAATATTGGTTGCTACGCCGTCTATGATGGAACAAGTGGTGGCATGGAGGTTGAAGCTGTAAACAAATGTTTGCGCAATCCTATAATTTCTACGAATTTTTATGTAAATATTAATTATTTAATACTATAATTTTTCTGGCCAAACAAAAAAGCTGACCAGAGAAGTTTATTCACAATTAAATACAATCAGAGGTTAAATAAACTAAATGATTAGAAACTGTTAAACGTTACCCCACTATAGAAAACTATCAGTCAAAGCATCTGATACAGTCAAAAAAAATTCTTAGTATTTTAAATTTTAACGAATGAATTGTTACACAGTTATAAAAATGCTAATATACAATAACGCTGAGCAATAAAAAAATATGCTGTAAACCTACCATCCCGAAAACAAATGTAACCTTGAATCAAATAAATTATAACAGTTTGAACTTAAAAAATGATTACCATATATACATACATTTATAAATTATCTGATATATAGAATATTATAAAAAACAACATGCTGATAATATTGCAATGTAATAATTATTATGATTCAACAATGTACCAGTTAAATACAAGTTTTAACTATATAATATAATAAAATATAGATGCCTACACCGTAATACTATACTATTTTAACCTTGCAACCTTGCAAGCTGATCACTGAGATAAATCACATTTTCAATCAGCCAAGACAACATTAACTTTGAATTTACTCAGTGACATTCCCGTTATGCACTGGGCAACCTGTTATAAAATTTAGGCCGAGGTAACCTCAAAACCTCTGAGCGAACGCCGTATTCTCGCAGGGTACAAATCTGTGTCTCTTCTCCGATTTTTATGCGAATGATCTACACTTTGAATGTTCTCAGAATACCTGGCTACCGTCAGGAAGCCATTTAAAATGTATAATTGCCTGACACAGAACGATTTTGATTCTGAAAATAACTGATCTGAGGAAAACAAAGGACAACGTTTTCCAAAATTCTTAACACAAGCTTCTGTGCCTTGAAAATGTACCAATGAACGGAAAACGTGCCCCACCCCAGACCAGTGTTCCATATATTATTATAGATTCTACAAGTGAACAGTAAGAAGCCCACACTAGACCCCTTTGCAATACGTTCCTTAATTGAACAAATCCGTAGACAAATTTCCTAACTTTAGAGATCATAGCCGCAACATGCTTATCCCAGCAAAAAAGATTAATTATAACGTCCAGGTATTTGATGTGATTTAATCGGTAATCTCAGGGCAGCTACGTACATTCTATCTTAGGTCGCACATTCCAGGATATTAATGAAGCTTGAGAAAACGAATTTCCGGTTTGATGCCGAAGCCAACGAGAAAATTAGAAATTTCGTCTTATTGATGTTCAGCGTCAGACGGCTTTAATCAGAACAGCCAGATACCTTTCATAGTTCACATTTTGTCAGCTGTATTACGTCATTTATCCCCCTCAAATACCAGAGAAATATCATCCGCGTAAGAAAATAGTCGACCGTGGGTTTCAAGTAAACAAAGCTCGTCCGCAAAAAATAAGTACAAAATAAGCTTCAGAACAGTCCCATGTGGAATTCCAAAGTCCACTTTTGCCTCATCACTGAACAGATTACCAACTTTCGCAACCTCTGATCTGTCCTTCATATACGAAACGAATCATGAACAGACAACAGCTCTAATGCCACAGGTTCAAGCTCCTTCACAAGAATCTCATGTAACACCGTATCAAATGATTTTGCGAGATCCAGAAATACCGAAATACACTTCTTATTCCTATTCAAATCCTCAATCAAGAATCTTGATGATTCAACATAGCATCCTCACTACTTCTTCATTCTCAAAAACCATATTGGTTGGGTTGATGACGAAAGCTCGTTTTCCTCCAGGTAGGTATTAAGAAGTCTCTTCATTAATCTTTCCAAAATTTTGGAAACATTACAAACTAATGAAGTTGGCGTATATTTAGCTCCGCTTCACCACCTTTGAGAAGCGTTTGATACAGGATTTCTTCATAAACCTAGTTTAGCTTTCAGACATGAAGCTCTAGTTAAATATATGGGCAAGAGGTTTAGAAATCTCTTTACACCTTTTATAATTCTAATATAAATACTTGCAGAATTGTCTGTATGTCTGAATTCAATGAGCCAATTGATATAATTTTTTTCCTCTTGCACAAGATGAAGGAAAAGAGAAAAACGTGCACTTTTCTTAGAGTACGAGCTCTTTGCTACTTCACTAAAAGGAAATCCCAAATGCTCACAGATTGATTCTTCCATTCTTGTATCAATTAATTGTAGAAAAATGGCTATCAGCAAAATGTAAGACTACTACAGACTTTACAATCGCATCCACAATCAAGTAATCGATAACAATCTGACCCAGATCTTGCTTCGTGTTGGCTTGACTATTCATTTTATCCATTAACATCTGCCATGTTTTCTTGAAATTTTTTCCTGGATTCTCATTTGTTCGTATATAGTACTATAGTATATAGTATAATTACTTAGAGCATTGCTATATCTCCTATGCTCATTAGTAAGATCGAGATTGTAGGGCTGTCGTTTTATTTTTTTATTAAGTTGGTCTTAACTCTAATTGCTGGAATTAAACCTTTGGTTTTTTACAGTTTTACTAGCTTATATTTCCAAAGCAGTGAATAAAAGTCGGTATTCGTTACCGCGTTAATTAAAACAATCTATAAAATTTCCTTTTGAGGTGGCAGGGTCATTATTACTTATTAAAGTATCCCATTTTTCAACAGAAAGATTTTTCTTCAATCCACTGAAGTTAACTGATCTACCCGTAACTCTATTACCATCATTGATTTTAGAGTTCTTTTAAATCTTATCACCACGCACTCTTAGAACTGTCATATAGAGGTCAGTAATACATGCCTTGAAGAAAATTGGCGTAACAATTTCCCAAAAATTGGCCAAAATATGATCTATACATGACGAGATATCTCAGTTTTCCTAGTTGATTTTTTGATACAATGTATGAAACCAAATTTTCTGATAAAGTTTTCATAATGATCCACCAGACGGTGCTAACCTAACGTCGCGTAAACAAATTGTAGTCTGACTCTTTGTTCCTTGGAATACCTCAAATATGTCTGTTAAGAAATCAGTTATATCATCAAACGATGGGGAAGGATAAACTGCCAACAAATTATAGAACCCTTTTTTAGTTTCCATTTTTAGGAGTAAAGAGTTAGCTTGTTTTACATCCGGGTCTTCAACCGTAAGACTCAAATCAGATCTCGCATTGATAACAACATCGTTGTTCAGTATTACAATAGATTCAAATACCGCGCGCCGTCGAATTTTCCAGAATAAATCTTTCCCGCTCGATTAAATCAGTAATATTGATTCTGCATCGATTACCTCACTAATTAGTTCTACGCATGTGTGATCCTTGATCACGTGGCTCGCTCTCCGCCAATAGCAAAATTTGATCAATTTCCCGTGCTCACTCCGCCATTGTTCCCTTTCTTCCCGATTCTCCTTCACTTTAAGTCAAACCAGCTAACTGTTCGGTCGCGTAACGCACAGCGGTTCAACGGACGCTCGCAGCCTCGAGTGCTGGCGTCACCTTCATTTAACGCGTTGGATATTCCAACTTCATGTTGCCGTTAATGCATTAGTTACGGCCCCAAGCAACGAGCTATTCATTGTGAACGTGCTTACAATTATTTAACGAACTATTCATGTTTTTCATTCAATTGATTACCGGACTTTGTGCAATTTGTGTTACCTCGTGTCTCGAACTTGTGAACCGTTATCCTAACTGCAATTATTCAAGTGTTAGCAGTGCTTCATGTTTACTCTTAACGTGCTTTTGTTTATTGCGTGAAATCTGTACAGATCTAATCGAACATTTAGTGTTTTCCTACAACGGCGTCAACGAATCGAAGCATCCTGGGAATTCTACGCACTCAAAATCGAGTAAGTACTGCTAAAATCATCATTAATTGCAGTTTTATCCCCTGTATATGTTCCTATCTATCATCCGAACTTCCTTAACGAGCCAAATTCCAATTCCTTAACGAGCCAAGCGTTACGCCTAATGTGCGCGTCGAAGCCACATCGCGTCTTTTGTTTCCCGGTTGTACCCGATCCAACCACCTTAACGAATTTAGCAGATGTAGGAATCATACTACAATTTGATTACCGCATCGAACAATCGTCATTCTGTGAACGATTATTCGACGTTTAAAAGACTCGATAAATATCCAGTATCTAGTATCCTAGTATTATACTAACTAACAAAATTTCAACTTAAGAAAAATTGGAGAATACAAGTCAAAAAAGACAAGGTGCTAGAAAAAGACTTGAAGATGAATATGCTATTGCAACGGATGAAGATGCTGCTGGAATGCTCTCATATCAGGTAATGTAACGTCGAATTCATTTTCCCGAAACTTTTGTTTTTTCTCACTTAGGTACACATTTTTCTCAGAAACCAGTATATTTCAATAATTTTTGTTTTGTTCTTTTTTGTAATGCCAACTACATTTTACTACAAGAATATTTTAAAATATTGTACAAGAAATTTTTTAAAATGTTTTTTGTTAGTATATTTGGCTGTTAAAGTTAAGAGGTAGATAAGAGGAACAAAATTTTAAAAAACCTAAATATTGGGAATTTTAACATTATCGACGTAAAAACCGTGAGAACTCCTTATGAATTTTAAGACAAAAGTGTAAATACTTAAAGGTATAGAAAATAAAATAACCTACAATTTCTATTTTAAAAGTTTTTTGCTACTGAACTTGGTTTGGCGTCAATTACCTAATGATTTTCAATATTTCACCTACCAAAATCAAAGTCCAACAGACGTTGATTTTGATTTAGCCTCATCCACTCATTATGAATTGTAGGTCATGTTTTTCATTATTTTAAATTGACCAGAGAAAGTCCTGTGAGCATTTCACAACCAGACTCTTTCAGAGCACCATATTTACAGAAATATTTTGTTTTTGAATCCTAACGCGGTTAATAGGGTTGTGGATAATCTAGAATCTACTGTAGTGTAATTTTCATTCAATAAAATAATTGATAAAAGGTTGTATATTACGTAGACTGTTAAGACTTCGTTGACGACATTGCCCTGATTACTGAAACCCCGGAAAAAGCATAACTCAATTGAAACATCTGGTAGCTCAAGATGAAAACAAAGGTTTATAAATAAATCATTTCCCAAGACGGAGTTTATAACGGGGGGTCTGGGGGGCCTAACTGACCCCTCAGACCCCCCGGTGGTGGTCGTAACTATAACGCTCTTAAGGTAGCCAGATGACAAGGCATTTGGCTATTTTGGTGTTGACAACAGCCTACAATGCCCCGAAACGGGTGATGTAAAATGTATTTGTCTTCTCCTCTTGCGAGGGTAAATAAGTGTCATCGCTCAAACCATCATCCAACAATAACTCCCTTCCAGATGTTATCTCCTTCAATATGTTCCGCTCCCAATCTCCTCACCTCACTGTCCTACCTCCACCTAACGTCCGAAGAACAACCACAGCCCCCACGAGACCTACGCCAATTGACGGGCCACATCAACGGGGTATTGATGTGTGAGCCTCCCGTCCCCGTGGTACCAGAAATTTAATATCACAGCCCTGGTGAGCCGGGTACCCCTTTCCTCCTCCTTCCTTCCAAATCCGTCCCTCTACCTAATAATGGTAGGGACCCATTCACTTCCCCAGCGACAGCCCTCAAACACACATGAAACAAAAACATACCAATAGATGAATGAACTAAACCTGTAAAGGATACACTTACGTGCACCCAAATAAAATAATGAAGAATAATGATGAAAGTAACAAGCCAAACCGAAATGAATATGAAACAACCAGACCAAGAGTCCATGATTCCGAAACCCCCGCCAACATGCAAGCAAGGACCAAAAGCCCTATAGGGTAACTTCATCAAAAATCCTCCACATATACCACATGAAATCAAACTTACCACCGCCGTCCAAGGTTGCGAACGAGCCCCCCCCCCCCCCCCAAGGTAACAAACTAAACTAACCTAACAAGGACCATGGCATCTACCCTAACCTAACTTATCCTAAATCCAGATGCGCTCTTGCGATATAGATCGAAGTACGCAGCACCCCCATTACAATCCTCTTCAAGTCCTGAGGACTCCCCAGACCAAGGATCTTTAAATTCCTGACCGTGCTGCTCGGTAAACTACCTCTAGCCCCCAGAACAATGGGTAACACTTCCACATTATCTACTCCCATGTTTCGCTTCACCGCAGCCACGATCGCAGCATATTTGTCGATCTTCTCTTTTGCAGCATCCTTTAAAGCCTCGTTCTGCTCGAATCTCACCGTGACATCCACAATCAAAGCCCTCCACGGTGTTTCAATGACCAGGTCAGGCCTCAACGGTTCAGCCACAGTGTCGAACCACTGCTCCCTAGCTACCACCCATCCAGAGTCACGTGCTTTCTCCTCAATTATATCCACCATTTTGTCATGCCTAGCTATTCTTCGTCCTCTACCAGCCGGACACTCACCCAAAACATGGGCAAGGGTCTCCGGCCTCACATGACACCTCCTGCAATTCACATCCACAGAAGAATCCGCTCTGTGCGTACAACTCCGGGTTGGGAACACATTACTTCTCATCTTCGCCGCATTGGCGAAGTTGGTAACGTGCTCGCCTCTCATCATGCGGTCTTGGGTTCGAATCCCATTCAGGCACGGCATTTTTTCATACGTTACAAAAAATCATTTCATCATTTACCGTCTGCATTAGCAGTAATTGCAGAACAGCCGGACGTTAAAAAAAAAAAAAAAAAATCATCTTCAAAAGGTCTATCTCCTCGCCCGGATGAAGTTCCGACGATCTCAGCCATGCATTCCCAACCACGTTCTTCCCAAAGCACCGTACTCCCCTACCCTGGACAGGCTGAGCAACCCATCGCCTATGTTCCTCCACTTTCCTCAGCTCCTTCCAACGATTAATTCCCTCCAAAGATACCGGCCACCTCAATCCCATTGCCTCAGCCAACTTGCCCAGCCAAACCGACCGGCCTAACCGACTCCTCAGACCCCCCCGGTGGTGGTCGTAACTATAACTCTCTTAAGGTGCCAGATGACGAGGCATTTGGCTTCCTTAAGAAAGTTATAGTTACGACCCCCCGGTGGTGCTTTTATTTCAAAAATATTTTAGTATAACGCTTAGTTGGCGGTAATTAGCGATTTTCTGTTTTTTTCTCACGAAAACGTGAGATGCAAAAACATGCATTTTACGGCAAAAGTGTATAATCAAATTTATAGGAAATTAAACGATCTACAATTTTTATTCAGAGCATTTTTTTCTACAGAGCCTACCTTAGCGTGAAAGAGTGATTTTCCGTATTTTTAACCCAAACTGAGGTTGATTTTCATTTTGCGTCTTTCACTCATGATTAAAATTAAATTATGTTTATGAGGTTAGTTTTTTGTTTATTTCTAATGTTCGGTTATATTGTTCATTATTTGCATTGGCAAAAGAAAGTTGTATTAATGTTTCATACCAGAATTTTTTGTTTATTCTAATCTAAGTTATAGACAATATTTTATCCCACCATTCAGTAAGAAAGGAAAAGATTCCTAATCGATCTTCTAAAAAATTATGATAATTGACTGGTTAAAAAGTAAAATGGTTCGATTCGACAATTGCATGTTAAAAGTTGAACTTTTAAGCAAATTTAAATTAATTAAACCTAAATTTAATTTGTATTAAGTAAATGAACTGGCAAGGGCAAGCAACTGTATAATGCTGCGATTGCCACCGTACCACTGTAACCTGAATCCAATTGAGTAGTGTAGGCTCCGGTGAAGGATTACGTGGCTACAATCAATAAGATATTTAACTTCCAAGAATGAAGGGAACTTTTTGAAATTGGGATTTCTAAAGTAAGCCTATTGGTGAATTAGCGGAAAACTGTGTAGCTCAGGTGGAAAAGGAGGAGAAAAGCATGTGGGATTAGATTTTTTGAGCGAAGTTCAGATAGAAAAACCTGTAAATTTGGAATATGACTCAAGTAGTGACAACAAGGATGATGTATCGTCTGATGATGTTTATCGGGTGTAGAAGAATTACAATAAGGTAACCTATTAAAGTACTTTATTTACAATTAGCAACCTTAAGACTAGTTACAAATAAATGTTTATAATTATAAAATTATAACTATAATAAGAATGTAAATTAATTATTACAAAATTATCTACTGTAAATTTCCTGTATAAAGAACGTAAACTTTTTTGGATGGATCGCGCTACGTAATATTTTTCTTTAAAACTGTTTTGACCAGATCTCAACTTAGCTGACATAAGGTATAGGAAAGAAGAAAGCAATTACTATCATCGAACAGAGAGCTGTATAATACGAAAAAACTGAAAACAGTAAATTTTCAGTGGTTTAAACGTTCAATTAAATTAAAACAATAACGAGTGATAATGAGTAATTTGCTGGGACTAATTTATAATATGAATTTTTTCTGTGTATATTATAATGTGTTAATATAGTCAAGTTACAAAGTTGCGCATTAACTGAATAAAAACGATAATTGACGTGTATGTTGTTAATTATATATTATTATTTTTTAAATACGAACGCTCGGGATAATAAAATAGTATGAACAAATTATTAAGCGTTTTGCTAACAGATTTATGTCATTATAATTTTTTTTTTGCAAATGAATACATTATAATTTTTGATAATAAAATTTTTGAAATGGGAACCAAGCTAAAACGGTTTTTATATGATCATCGTTAATAATCTATACAGGATACAGGGTGCTAGCAGTAGAAACGCTACTGGCTATTTTAAAAGAATATGGAGTGGACGTCAAAACAACGTCAAGCATTATGGAAACATTAACACAGACTCGATCAAAAGTAAAATTTCGACCGATTTAAAAATAAACCGCCTTGCTTTTGCAGACGACCGGGCAATGGTTTCTAAGAACATTTTCTTTTTTTTTTTGGTTTTACGTCTGAATGTTTTGCAATTTCTGCTAATGCAAACAGTACTAGGAACACCGGAACAGCAATATAACCGTGTCAAAAGACAAGAAGAAAATGCAGGACTACAGATTTCTTTAAGAAAACTAAATACCTACCTAAAGAAAAACAAAACAGCTCTATGTTACTTGAAGACACATTACTAAAAATTTGGAAAAATTGATAGTTTCAAATACCTTGCGGAGATAATGCAATCGAAGAACAGCGAAAAGAAAGCGAGCAATTACAGGGATAATGACCGATGCACTCCAAAGAACTTGTAAAAGAAAAAAGCACTCTCAAAATAAGCCAACATTAGACATTATAATACTGTGATAAAATAATCTGTGTGTCTTTACGCGAGTGAATGCCTTAGAAAAATCGGGAAGGCTGGTCTATGAGATGGAGAGAAATTTGAGAGAAAGATTCTTAAACCAAAAGCCCCTCTAAAAGAAGCCACAAATTTATATATTAGTAGAGCGTGTATGCCAAAAACAATCGCCGAATCGTGCAATGACATATCCAGAAAACATTTGTCAAACCACTTCCATCGATGCTCTCCGTGTGAACGCCATCCGGTTGGAACCACATCTCTCTCATGTTCACTCGATGTCTTTTCAGTTCTGATCTCAGAAAGTTGTTCAACATATCAATGAAATTGAAGCTGTGTAAAATGAAACTGTGAAGAAAGCCACCCAGGTTCAGGAGAGGCTCAAGATTTGCGTCCACGAAGAAGGACATCATCTCAGTAATATTTTTTCCGAACCAAACGTTTTTTAAAGTTATTTATTATTTAATGTCAAACTTTTTTCTATCATTAAAACAACCAAACTTATTCAGTTTTGTGAAAATACATGCGTCTCCTCATCACCACTATTTATATTTTTCTAGTTGTTACATTTAGTTCTTCTGATCTAGGTAATAATTTTCGTTGTTATGTTTTGTTGTATTACCTTATAATTTATCACATAGTACTTAGTATCAAAGACTTTTACAAAAAAAATTGCTGTGAAACACCCACACGAATTTCTCTTGCCAATATAAATAATGAAACCTATGTAAATGTAAATAATGTCCGAAAAAAACCTAATGTAAATAATGAATAATATAACCTATGTTTAATAATTAGTAAACAATCTAAAATTACAATCAAATTTAATCTAATTTTAATCACGAGTATGTCGCAAAATGAAAATCAACCTCTGTAGAACTGAAAAGTATTACGTAAAATCACCAATACAAGCTAAACTAGACTGTAAAAAAACGCTTAAAATACAAGTTATAGATTTTTTATTTCCTATAACTTTGGTTATATACACTTCTGCCGTAAAATGGATACTAATGCAGCAATCTCAAAAACAAATAATTTTGTACCGATTTTTATGAACTAAATACAGAAAATCACTAAATAACCATAAAGTAAGATTTGTCGTAACAAATGCTTGAAATTAGAGTTGCAGATTTTTTAATTTCCTATATCTTCAATTATATACACTTTTGTCCTTAAGGACGTAATATTTAAAAAAAAACCATTTTTTACCACGAGAGCAAAGGCTTCCCAAGAATTTCAGCTGATATACCTCCTACCCTATGTTCTAGAGCATAAAAACTGTAGTACGAGAGAAACTGTCTCTCATAAACTGTCTCTCGTAAATGAGATTTTAAAAAAATTGTATGAGCGGTTTCAGAGAAAATTACAAAAAAGTGAAATATTTCTTAAGTAATCTGCTACCATCGTTTGAGCGATTTTGATGAAAATATAGGCCTATGTGTTGGGTTCGCTGTGGTACCTACCTTAAGTTGCAAGTTTGAACTGCGAACGATTTTCCGTTCGAAATTGTTTTTAATGTTTAAAAGCCTATTAAACTTATTTTGTTCAATTTAAAATTAATTAATTTTCATTTAAAAACACGTTTTATTCTTAAAGTATAAATAATCAGTTTATATCATCGGAAATTTCTGATTGGCAGGGTTGCTGTATAGATACTTTAAAAAGAAATCACTTATTGCGGCTTTCAGAGGTCACGGATTGCGTGTACACACGAACCTGTAAAAACATATATGTTTTTGGGGTTAAGGGACCTGAAACGTGTATTTCCATTGAAAATTCGATTTCGAAAAATCTTCATGAAAGCAATACTTTTTCCCTGTATATTCTGTAGGGTAAGAAAAAGTTAAAATACAGGTGAATTGTGTAGTACTATTTGATCAAAATACTGGGTGTCCCCGTCGTTGAAATAAGCAAGTAAGCTGTGGTAGTGAATTAATTGGTAAGTAATGAATTTAAGGTAGTGTTTATGGAAGGGCCTAGATGCAAAAGTGAAAATCTCCATTTTTTTCGAAAATGAGATTTTAATGCCACTGGATTCTGTAGATATTTCTCTTTGGAACGGTATGTAAAATTAGTAGCAAAATCAGATAAAAAATATTTTTAATTTTCTGTTTAAAAATGGGCCTTAGATACAAAGTCGGCAATCTACATGTCGAAAATCGGCAATCTTAGATGCAAATGACAATATCCACATAGGCCAATAGAAAGCGCTTATTGCTTACAAACTAGTGACGTCACACTAGCTTTTACGTGAACACGCATCACATCGTTTTTTGAAGTGTAGTGGTAGTCTGGTGAACAATATCAAAATAATCAAGTTCACATTTTAGGAATATTAGGCATGATAATGGAAAGCAACGATAAAGTATCGTCAGTGTCACACAGTAAAGCACGAAAAAGAATTCGCCAGCCGGAGTAATGGAAGAGTACTTTTTCTTTATTATTGTACTTATTATTATTTTTGCATACTCTTAAAATATTCGCATTTATTATTACAGTTCAAACTGCGTTGTGGTTTTCTTGAATAGTCTGCTCCCATTTCTTATGTTTCTGCTTTTAAAATTTAATTTATTTAACTAGAAGTAAGAAGAGCAATACTAACTTACGAATATTTAACTTTCATATTATTAATCCCTAATGTGTTCCAATATATTTCAAATGATATTAAAAAAGTGAAGATAATATTACATTGAATGCTAACGATTCTATCAGTCTGGGTAGCAAAATGAGCAATATCCAGTTAGCTTAGATGCAAACACAGCAATATCCAAATCACGAAAGCAAAGGAAGCAAATTCCAGAATTAACTTGTTATTTTTACTTACCATGGTAACGTACAGCAAAATTTACTTTAATTTTTTTTGCCCAACGATATTAAAAAATACACTGTGATACTTATTTGCACTTTTTAATCACTTCAAAAAGTTTTTGGTCTCTACTGTAAAATTCACCTCGGTAGAGATTCTCACTTTTGGATCTCGGCCCTTAATTTAAGCTTAGGCCTATCAATTTTATCTTGACATTTCCTTCTTGAGAATCTCCTGGATGAAATCTATTAAAAAATGTTGGCTTAGTAAGTAGAGACCCACCGGGTTGGTCTAGAGGTAAAGTCATCGCCGCGAGTCAGCTGTTAAACAGCCGATTTTCGGAGACGAAGGTTCCTGGTTTATATACTAGTAAAGTTAGTTACTTTTATACGGATTTAAATCTGAGACAGTGGTTACCGGTGTACTTTGATGGTTGGGATTCAATTAACCAGACTCTCTCAGGAATGGTCGGCCTGGGTCTGTACAAGACTATACCTCATTTACAAGTCATACACTTCATTCTCATCTCATTGGGTCACGGGGTTCCTTATTGTCCTGAATTGAACAGATTGCGACGTACCACATTTTATGATAGATATAAAAAAAGGAAGTAGAGGGGGAAACATGTGGGCGGAGCTAACCACTATATTAACAGCCACATCGTCTCGTAAACTTCAGTATTGTTTTAAAACCTTAGGTGGTGATACAACGATTACACAACAGTCGAGTATTTTCGTTCGAATTCAGGTTAGAAAAACTTTTTTTTTTAATGTTCTTTTTTGCAGGAGAATGAAAAACTACTCCGTGGACATTTCATGAACTTGCATTTTTACTTTCTCTTTCCCTATATAAATATAGGGAAATAAAGTATTGTTTTCACGTCCATTTTTCCTATCGAATTTTTAACAGAATTAGACCTTTCAGGCTCCCTGAGCCCAGAAATATGTTTTTACCGATTGATCTGTGTCTTGGGTAAGCGCTGTCTGCTGAAATGTTTGGGAAGGCTGTGCTCTTATTTTAACTTTACTAATTTTATATATGGTCTGAATGTGTGTGTGTGTGTGTGTGTGTGTGCGTGCGTGCGTGCGTGTGTGCGTGCGTGCGTGCGTGCGTGCGTGTGTGTGTGTGTAAACGAAATATCGTTACGAACTTAACATTTGGAACTTAAGTGAGAAACTACTAGGGAATTGACACAGACATTTTCATCAATATCGTTCAACAGGAAGTAGTAGTTTATTGGTACGTAATTTATACTTAGCGATTTCCTAAAAAATCAGCTTCTACGATTTTTTAAAAAAGTCGCTGTATTTACAGCATTTTTGTGCTCTGTAAGATGGTGTAAACGCAGAAACTTTTGGTGGGCTGTGCTTTCGTGGTAAAAAACTTTCTTTTTAAGATTGTGGCCTTTATATGCATTGTAGGGTAACAGTGTATGTAATCAAAATCGTAAAACATTAAGAAACGCGCAAATCTTATTTCGAACATTTCTTTCTATAATGCTCAGTTTGCGATCTACTGAAATCATGAGGTTCTGTGTTTGTGGTAAAAAAGGTTTTCTTTAAGATTGAGGTTATACAAATTTTAGAGCATATATATAGATATATCTGTATTTATATAATAAATATATTGGAAAATTAAAAACCTACAACTTAACCTATACTTTAAGTAATTTTTCTACAGCGCTTAGTTTACCGTCAGTTAGTGGATTTTCGTATTCTGGTCATTGAAGTATAAAAAATTCAAATTAAAAAAAAGAAGGATTTTAAGATGTATTTCTCACCAGTTTTAATTCATAAAAAATTAAGAACCTACATCTTATATTTCGAGATTTTGTTTACAGAGCTTAGAGTAGTATCAAAAGGTGATTTTCTGTTTTTTCTCATTAAATTATCTACGCACTATTCACGTTGATTTTCATTCAGCGTTAATCACTCATGAATAAAATTATGTAATGCGTTTTCTTTTATTAACATTAGCAAGACAAAGTTGAGTGAATGTTTCACATTAATTTTAATCCTTACAAAAATTTATTTGTATTTTTTTCTTTTGTTTTAGTATATTAACTACAATTGATAAGAGCATCATTGCAAGACCGCAGAAATATATTTCTGTTATAAAATGAAGAATATAATCCTTGTGATTATATGTTTGTACATTTTAAAAGGAATACACTCTTCAGAAGGAGGAAAAGGGCTGAAGTTACGACAAACTTTCTGGAGACAGTCGAAACCTGGTAATTCTGTAAATAAATCTTTCGATGCCTTTCATTACGATCTTCATTTGCTTTACAACGGAAATGACCACTTATGTGAGGGGATCGTCCGCATATGGGTAAGGAAGTTCAATTATTTTAGGACAAAATGTTACTTAACTTAACCTGTGATCTCTAAACAAACAATACATCAACGGTTTTCTATAATTTATTTGACCATTTAATACAGAAAAATCGTTTGTGAAACATTCACATGGCTTTCTGTTACCAATATAAATAATTAAAAATATAACCTATGTTTAATCATGAGTAATAGAAAAACCATTACCTAATTTTAACCATGAGTGAATAACTCAAAATTAAATCGTCAAAATTAATGGTTAAACTAAACGTTATAGAAAGTATTTTTTTAAAAAGTCACAGGAACAGATATTGTGAAAATTGCAAACATATTTTGATAAATTACATTATTAAACTAGACTACTTCCAGTAGACCGATATTGATCAAAATATTTGTGTCATTTCCCTAGTAGTTTCTAACTTTAGTTCTAAATTTCAAGTCGTACGATGTTCCTTTCTTATTTTGTTCACACACGCGCGCGCGCGCACACACACACACAAACCAATCGCTACAAAAACATACTTTTAGGGTTCAGGGGGCTCGAAAACGTGTATTTCTGGAAAAATTGACGTAAAAGGAATAGTGTTTTAATTTCTCATATGAATACACTGGGTGCTCTCAAATCGAAACTGCTCTCAAATCTCTCGGAAAATATTATTCTACAGCTAAAAATAACGAAAAAAGTTGGTGAAAAAAATTCAGAAACGTTTCGTTAGCGCGTTACAGCTAGCGAAAAATTTGGCCCGAATTTCTGGTCCATCGATAATTCGAGGCTAAATTGAATGTCACGGGTCTAAAATACTGATGCAAATTATTTTTTTCTAGACGTTTCTTGACCTAAAAATTGAATAAAACATCTTTCAGAACTGTGACTTTTATAGCTTTTACTTTATTTGACGTAAAATACAAAAAAAATCAACTCCAGAACTCTGTTTTTTACTTTTGGTGTAAAATAACTTTTTTAAATAGCTAATAAATCCATTAAAGTCTCAAATAGAACTTGCAGGGAATTTTAAATTTTGAGTTGATTGGTGTAAGTAAAGTCAATAAAAAATAAATACAAGTTCAAGAAATCTTTATAATATTATTGAATGAAAAATGAAACAAAAATTATGTGACTAACCTTACATTCAAAGTAATGCTACTATGTGGCCACCATCCTGTTGAATGCAGCGTTTAACACGAAGAATCCACGCTTTTCTAACTTTTCTTAAAGTGTCTGGATTATTTTTGAGTATTGCTACAGCTTCAATATTAGACTCCTTAACTCTTCATATGTGTTGATGTATGACGAATAAACCAAACTCTTCATCGATCCCCAAAGGTAGTAATTATTAGTGTAAGGTCAGGAGATTGTACAGATCACTTTATAGGTCCTGCTCGCCCGATCAACTGGATACAATGTATAATTGAAGGAACCTGTTAAAGGACGCCTGAAGTGACCTGACGACCTGTCATGTATAAACCACATTCCTGCAGTGTATTGAAGAGGAACATCTTCAAAAAGTTCATGCAGATTTGTTTGTAAGAAATTCAGATACTCTTCCCCATATAGCCGTGCAGGTAAGAAAAACGGCCCAATGAAATTATCAGCGAGAATTTCACACCACACATAAAATGAAAATGTGTCTTGGTAATGTGTTACAGCAACTTCATGTGGGTTTTCTTCAACATAAATATCAATGTTACGGAAAATTCTAATTCTATTCCGAGTAAAGCATGATTTATCTGTAACTATAATCCGTTAAGGTAAATTACGATCAACTGTTTTTTGTCTTGCTAAGCATTGGCAAAATTCTTTTCGATTATTGTAATTTTGCGGTAGTAAATCTTGCTCTGGTATGATATGAAATGGGTACAATTGTTGCTCTCGTAAAGTTTGCCATACGGATGTATGAGAAATATTAAGGCGACGAGATAGTCTTCTTGTACTTGTTGGATGCATCATTTTAAAGGCCAAGCCAATTGCTGTGAGCGCTGGACTACGCATGCGCTTACATAACTTCGACCCGCATACCCCTCTGAACTACATGCGTATTTACCTATCCGTTGCCAGACATCCCCTCGGCCAGCCACACCCATTCCGAAGGAATTTAAGTAGCATAGTGGCTCCGGAGAGCTAGCGAGGATACCCCAGCCTTTGAGAAGCTAACCCAAATGAGTGGGTGCGGTCACGTCCGCAGGGCGCCCCACTCCCCTCAGTACACGTGTAAACGTTGGACGAGTCATCGTCGTGCTCGTTACGCAGCTAACACTTTGCAAGTGGCTCTACCACACATGGATATTCTGTCGCACAACCGCGTACTACGAATAGTACACGGAGGTGCTACAGCCAGCGCCCGTTACCTCGCTGCGGTGAGGATTGGGTAGCTAAACTGCAGTTCTATGGGCATGCTCTGTGTGGTCTGCGGCGTGCGCCCCCCCCCCCCACCGAACTACAGTAAGATGTACAGTCAGAATGTTGTTGAAAATTGACAACACCCATTGTTCTTTGTAGTCATGCTGTTCCATTGTTGATAAAATATGCTGCACTATTGCAGTACATACAAGACTATACTAATGCAGACGCACGTTTTGCCCAGCACTTTCCTTACGAAAATCAGGCTATAACTGAGTCAAGTATTTCTTCTTCTACATGCACGTTTCTTACAAATTGCTGTCAGCCAGTATCTGTACGTCATGTTACTAGCGTACTTATTTCTAGAGAGGTCTTTTAACTGCTTTAAAAGTTTATCGGCATGATATTCTTCTATCAGGATAGTTCTCGCGGTATTTTGAACAGCGGCTGCGCTATTACAATCTACTTTTCCGTAAATTAATGACACAGGCCATCGGTCAATTCTTCAAAAGTAAAGAATTTTGAAGTGTCACCCATTTTATAGTTATAACTAAATAAGTAATAATCTGATATTTTTTTGTCATCAGTCTCTCCACTGGTTTGATGCAGTTCTCGAAGCTGTTTTATCTTGCGCAAGTCATTTCATATCTACATACCTGTAACTCCCTACGTCTTTTTTAATTTTTTTAGTTTATTACTACTAAGTTTTGATTACTCCCTATGTCTGCAACTGGATAGGCTTTAAAGTTCATAATCTGGTTTCTAAATCTTTGTCTTACCCTTATGTAATCTATTTGGTATCTTCCCTTGTTACGTGACATCATCAAAGTGTATAATCTCCTGTTGTGATTCTTAAATAGTGTATTGCATATCACTAAATTATGTTTGGAGTAAAAATCTACCAGCCGACTCCCTCAGTCATTTCTCTTCCCCAGAACATATACTCCGATTATCTTTCCTTCTTTTCCTTTTCCAATTACTGCATTTCTGTCTCCCATAAATATCAAATTTTCACCGTCCTTGACATTTATTTTATTACTTCATCTAATTCCTCATAATATATTTGTTCTATTTCTTCCTCTTTATGTGAAGACGTAGGCATGTAAACCTGCTTTATAGTGGTGAGCTTTAGTTTCGTATCTACTCTAACCATGATTACCCTATCACTACACTGCTTATAGCAGGTCAGTTTTTGTCCAATATTTTTTATTCATTACTATTCCCACTCCGCCCTGCCAATCGATGGCTTTAGTGTTAATAACCCTATAATCCCCTGTCCATAAGTCTAGATCATCGTGCCAACATACCTCACTAATGCCTACAATATCCACCTTCAACATTTCCCTTTTTAAATTCTCCAACTTACTAGCTTGTTTTCAATTCCTAACATTTCATGTTCCAACTCGAAGAATTTCAGAAGCTTTTATCTTTTTGATGAAGTCCCCTCTGATAGTCCTCGCCCGGAGATCCGATTGGAATACTAGTGTTAACCCATAGGTTCGTAATAAAGAAAAATCCAAAAAGGCTTTATGTTATCGAAAATTCAACTTCTTTAATTAAAAATCGCTATTAGATATTTAAAATATTTAAAAACAATTAAAAATCTTAAAACTCTTTAAAACTTCTTAAAATCGTTGAATCTTCTTAAAATCTTCTAAAATTTATTATTTAAATTCAGTATAAACTTTTAAATTAAACTTCAAATTGTTTTTTGTTATTTTTTATAAAAATTGTAAACAGTGACCTTTTTCTTTAAAAGTTTTAAAAACGAGTGATCCAACAATCCAAATTTTATTAGCTTAATAAAATTTTCTTTTTTCTTTTTTTTTTTTGTTATTCTCAAAACTACATACTGACATCTGTAAGTGAGGTCATCTGGTTGATGTTGATGTTGATGCTGTAAAGTTATGTTTATGTTTACGTTTGAGGATTGTTAATGTGTGTACTGTCCGTTGTGTGTCTGTGTAGGTGTCTCATATTACAATCTCCCCCCCCCCCGGAGAGTAGACAGAAGCACAAGGCACGTGTAAGCAAAATAAAGGGGGTGAGTGTTTAAATGGAAAAAGAGAAGGTGAGTATGAAGCAGTTGTCGGCCTGAGACGGTAAAATTCATTCATTCGGGGCCCCTTTCAATAAAACATTCAAATAGCATGCAAACAGCATAGTTTGTTACAATCATCTCAAGCTCGAGTATCGCGACAGACATCACCTAAAAATAAATTATGTAAATTATGAGTAAATTATGTAACTTTTTTAAGGTTAGAAATATGTTCTTTAGTTATTTCCCCTCCAATAGTCTTACGAAGTAAGGCTGTAACTGGAGTAGAGAAGCCGATGATATAAAAAGGTTCAGACCATCGGTATGCCATTTTTGCACAAATATTTTTCCGTTTCGAACTTACGGGATGAGTTTTAAGCAAAACTTTATCTCCCACCGAAAACGGATTGGGGTGGCGTGTAGCATTATATCGGCGTGCCATATCATGATGGGATTTAATTAGTTTTCTTCTAATGTCACACATCATGTTACTGGAACGTATAGGATTTCTATGGAGGATATCTTGGATATTCCATGCTCTATCCAACGGTGTGTGAGCTGGAAAAGTATGCAATATGTCAAATGGGCATTTCCCATGAGCATTATGTCGAGCCATATTGAAAGCTAATTGAAACCAAAATAGAGATTTGTCCCAGGTTGCTTGAGTCGTTGCATGATATGCAATAAGGATAGACCTAAGATTTCGATTTAATCGTTCGGCGTGAGATGGTTGAGGATGATAGGGTGAGAGGGTGGTCCGTTTTATGCCGAGATTGAAACAAAAGTTTTTAAACATTATGGAATTAAAATTTTTAGCGTTATCTGTGACAATTAACCTCGGGATGGAGTAATTTTGGAAAATACGTTTTAATTCATCTATAATGGAGGATGTATTAGTGTTTTTTAATGGGGCTAACCATGTGAATTTTGAAAAACTATCCACTATCACTAGAATATATTTATAACCTTGATTGGTTTTTGGCAGACTGCCTACAGTATCAACAAACAGTGTGTCAAATGGCGCTGTCGGAACTCTGGAACTGAGATTTCCCCATTTATAATTTATTCCAGGTTTGCTGCGTTGGCAAGTTGTACAAGCATTCACCTTTAAGGGAATTTCTCGATATATAGCTGGCCAATAAAAATATCGTGTGATTTTGTGTATGGTTTTATCAACACCTAAATGTCCGCCGATTTCCGAATCATGAAAATATTTAAATACTAAATCTTTTAAGGAGTTGGGGAGAACGATTTTGGTTGGATTATTGCTTTTATCTTTTAAACATAGGACTCCTTTGGATAAACAAAATTTACTATCTCTTTGTTGTTTTTGTTGTAGGATAAAAGTATCCTGTTCCTGATGTAGTTTGATATCTGTAAAAGATAGGGGGAACTGCGATAATAAAGTATTAATATAAGTTATATCCTGTGGGATATCTTCATTATTTAAATCATACATCCTCGATAATGCGTCGGCTACATTATTATCTGAACCACGGATATGATTAATTTTAAATTTAAAGACAGATAATCGAAGTAACCATCTAGCCAATCTACCTAACTGTTTTGGTCTGGAAAGAAGCCAGGCTAAAGCTTGATTATCAGTTTCTAAAAGAAATTCACGATGCGTTAAATAGGTCCTAAAATGATCTGTTGCAAAAACAACTGCAAGACACTCTCGCTCATATGCAGAAAACTTCCTTTCTGCTTCCGTTAATGTTTTAGAAGCGTACGCTATGGGTCTTCTAGATCCTTCCTGTTCCTGAAGTAGGACAGCTCCTAGACCTGTATCAGACGCATCCGTCTGTAAAATGAAAGTTTTGGAGAAGTCTGGTATCGCCAATACCGGGGGATTAGCAATTGCTTGTTTGAGATCTTCAAACGCAATTTTTTGTGAGTCTCCCCAGATAAACTGAGTGTTTTTACGACGTAACTTATTTAGGGGTTCGATTCTATCAGCATAATTTTTGATAAATTTAGAAAAATAATTAATCATACCACAATATCGATGTACTTGTTTCACTGTCATAGGCTGCGGGTACTGCAATATTTTTTGTGTCCTAGTTGAGTCTATAGAAACTCCTTTGTACGACAATGTGTGTCCAAGAAACGGTATTTCATTTACAGCAAATGTCACTTTATCAGGATTAACTGTAATGCCAGCTTTCCGTAAAATTGATAATACTATTTTGATGTGTCTGACATGCTCTGTAAAACTTTTAGAATATATTAATATATCGTCCATGTAATTAAATACAAATTTATATTTAATATTCTTGAATAATGTATTCATAAGGCGTGTTAAAACTTGTGCTCCAGTCGACAAACCAAAAGGTAATCTTTCATATTCGTATAAGCCGTCCGGTGTGCAAAATGCGGTTATTTGACGAGATTTTTCCGTCAATGGTATTTGATGGTACGCTTGCGCTAAGTCTAATGTGCTGAACCATCGTGCATTGAAAAACCATTGAAAAGCGTGATTTATATTTGGTAAAGGTTGGGCTTCCGAGTCAATTATTAGGTTGACTTGGCGATAGTCTACGACTAGACGACTAGTGCCATTTGGTTTCGGAATTAAAAATGCGGGGGATGAATAAGGTGAAACACTTTCTCTAATTACCTTATCTTTTAATAATTTATCAATTTGTTGTTTCATTTGGAGTGTTTTTATTGGATTTAAAGGATAGGGCCTAGATTTTATAATTTCACTATTTTTAAGTTTAATATCATATTTCAATACATGGGTACAACCTAATTTAGTAGTGAGTACATCAGGAAATTCCTTGCATAAATTATTAATTGTATTTTTAATATACTCACTTTGTTCTATGTTATTTATCTGCTCTGGATATAGATTCGTTAGATGAAATTGTTTATTTTTTGCCCAATCAAAGGTTATGAAAGATCTTGTAGCATTAAATATTGCTTGAGTTTTTTGTAAAAAGTTCATTCCGAGTATCATTCGGTGTTGTATTTTCGGTAATATTTTAAAATTTATTTTCCACGATATTTTTGGAAGAGTAATTTTAACCCATATCTGTTTATTTATTTTTAGAGGAAATCGATCAGCTGTAAGACAAATTGTGTTAATGTTTTCTTCCTTTATAATCGCTTTTTTAGTTTTTAAAAATTTATAAAGTTGTTGATTAATAATGTTATGGGTGGAACCAGAATCGATGAGGGCATTAAATATATTATTTTTGATTTTTATTGATAAGGTCTTTAAGGTATAATTACAATTCGACCTATTTTCTTTTAATTTTAAATGTTTACTTGAATCGTGTTTACAAATACACATCATATGTTTATGCTCAGTGTATTTGTAAAGATTTAGTTTTTTGAAACATCATTATTTCCTTTTTGATGTAAAAGTTTACAATTCCTTTTGATATGACCTAATTTATGGCAATAAAAACATTTTAAAGTGGTTGCAGGTATTTGTGATCTGATTTTGTTGTAAGTTGCATCTTTCAATGTATTTTGTTTACCTTGGGAAGGTACTATGCCATTTACATCTTTTATTACACTTGTATTATTTATTTTAGATAAACCGATGTCATTCAGAGTCCTAGCGTAAACTCTTTCATAGACATAGGCATCTAATTTATTGAAATCTTGTAAGTTATTAGGTTTGCCAATTATACCTATGTGCGTGGCGTATATCTCATTTAAACCGGTTAAAATTATATTAATTAACTCACCTTCTGTCAGATCTAATCTTAACACCTCATGGTTTTCTAAAATTTCTCTTATATATTCAGTAAGGGTCTCCATTTGTGACTGATTTCGGTATAACAATTTGAGTTTTAATATTTCTTTCATTTTGGGCGTGATTAGTTTGTTTACTAAATCTCTATGAAATTGATCGAAATTATGATTATTTCTAATAGAATTTTCAAAAATTTGTTCAGTGAACCCAGTCATAAACGGAGTCAACAATACCAAAGGTAAATCTACTGCATAACGTTTCTGAATTTGTTTAATAATTTTGATATTTCGTACTAACATGTCAATATCACGTCCATCAGTTATAGTTAATTGTTTCAATTCGTTTTCAATTGGATTTGCAATTTTTGTCCAATTGAAATTTAACTCACGATGAAAATAGGCGGGATTATGATTACCTACAGGATTCGGTATTAATATGTCAGGAGTTTCATTTCTAAGAACTGGATTTTGCATTACTGGGGAATGTAAAACATTAACATGACCAACACCAAGATTTCCTTGTTGATCAGGTAAGAAATTATTTCCTAAATGTGCATTTTCAAGATTTACATTGTTTTGCTCGAAATTAGGTTCGATTTCAAAATTTTGTAACCTATTAAGTTTCCAAATATCAAATCCTTCCTTTAAATTTTGAAATCCTACAAGTTTATCTGGTTTGTTGGGTAATATGAATGTTAATAGTTTGTTAAGTCGATCATCAAATATTTCAGCATTATACCTTTCTAATTCAGTTACATTTTCTATGTTTTGTAGCTTTACTAAATAGTTTTGACATTCGGCCAGTTGTTTGTCCATGTCAAATCTATGTAGTGTAGTTAAATCAATTTGTCGTCCATTATCTAAAAGTTTTTGTAATCTTTGCCTTTTTTGTCTTACGTTTCCTGTCGTTGTGCTTTTTCGTATTCGTAGTTGGAAGTTAATGTTTGTTTCGTCTAGTTTAGTGGGGTCAAGAATTGGTGCTACTTGCCTATTCATGTTTCTACTTGTTTTTGTTCGGTGTTGATGATGGTGGTGAGATGATTTATGTGTGTGTAATAGATGACTTACCAGATGACTTCAATATACTTGCCAGATGCGAGTTGTTTATAATTTGTAACCGTTATTTATAATTTTTTTTTGTGTAAATTTTAGAAGATTTATTTTGTTTTGTTATTAATGAATTTTGTGTGATGAATTTTGTTCCGGTTCGTCCTTTGTTCTTGTTGTGTTATCCTTCCAAGGTTTATTGTTGCGTTAATTTATTAATATTTTTCTCGAAATTGTCCTGAAATCCTGGTTTATCCTGGTTTATCCTGGTTATTGTGGCTTTTGTATCCTGGTAAATCTCGGTAAATCCTTTTAAATAGTTAAATATCCTGGTATTAAATCTCCTGAAATTAAATATCCTGGTCACGGCACCATTTTGTTAACCCATAGGTTCGTAATAAAGAAAAATCCAAAAAGGCTTTATGTTATCGAAAATTCAACTTCTTTAATTAAAAATCGCTATTAGATATTTAAAATATTTAAAAACAATTAAAAATCTTAAAACTCTTTAAAACTTCTTAAAATCGTTGAATCTTCTTAAAATCTTCTAAAATTTATTATTTAAATTCAGTATAAACTTTTAAATTAAACTTCAAATTGTTTTTTGTTATTTTTTATAAAAATTGTAAACAGTGACCTTTTTCTTTAAAAGTTTTAAAAACGAGTGATCCAACAATCCAAATTTTATTAGCTTAATAAAATTTTCTTTTTTCTTTTTTTTTTTTTGTTATTCTCAAAACTACATACTGACATCTGTAAGTGAGGTCATCTGGTTGATGTTGATGTTGATGCTGTAAAGTTATGTTTATGTTTACGTTTGAGGATTGTTAATGTGTGTACTGTCCGTTGTGTGTCTGTGTAGGTGTCTCATATTACACTAGTTTATCTCCGGAATGTTTTACAAGAGAGGACGCCATCATAATTTTTTTATATTTTGAAGTTCTCGAAGTTTTTGATGTTTTCGAAGCTCTTGAAGACCTATATATACTAAGTAAGTCTAACCAGAATCACACATGAAGGAGTTTCCCCACTGTAATTCTAATCAGACAGAAAAAGCTGTAATTTACTGTTGCTTTCAGCTTTTTGGTCGGCTGACTGAGTGCCCCAAGCCACCGTCTGCCAGGGGGATATGGCCAGCCCTTCCAGTTTCGTTTAACATGAGACGGTCATCGTGCTGATGAGCGATCACACGGTTACTAACAGGCCACACAACGAAAATGTATGGATAAGACACGAATCTTCTATCCCGGCCGGTTCTCTTTAGCATTTTGTAAAAGGAATTAAGAGGTCCCCTTCCAGTTGACGACAAAAGCCCTTTATAGCCCAATCTGACATTAATAAGTTAATAACGAGAAAGACCTTACAGAAACACAAAATAAATGAAACAAAAACTTTCAAAAAATGACCCTGTGTTGTTTATTACAATCAGCTTTTATTTAGGAAGTCATTGTTCCTATTGATAATTCGAAAAAAAAGAGGAAATTTTCTTCCACAAATTTATAGCTCTAATTTATTTCATTTCAGTTTATCAGTTATACGGTTTAGGTAGATAAATTATGTTTTAGTATTTCTATTCATTAAAAAAATTAAAATTATTTTTAAACTTAAAAACTTACGTACTACAATTTAAAAAATCTGGTGTGAAACACTCACACATTTTTCTCTTGCCAGTGCAAATAATGAACATTAGTAATAAAACATTAGAAATAAACAAAAACTAATCTCAAGAAACATAACCTTGTTTTAATCATGAGTGAAGGACGCAAAATGAAAATCTACTTCAGTTTGGCTTAAAAATAAGGAAAATCATTCTTTCACGCTAAACTAGGCTCTGTAGAGAAAAGTGCTCTAAATAAAAGTTGTACATCTTTTAATTTCCAATAAATTTTATACGCTTTTGTCGAAAATGCATACTAAGCCTAAATTCTTAAAAAAAATCGATTTTTTTACACGATTTTATGAGAACAAAAAGAGAAAATCTCTAATTACCGATAAGCTAAGCGCTATACAAAAAAGTGTTTGAAATAAAAGTTAGAGGAATTTAAATTTTCTACAACTTTTATTATACATTTTAGCGCTAAAATACATATTACAGCAGCAATCATAAAAAAAAAATAATTTACGAGAAAACAGCCTTCCCAAGAATTTCAGCAGACATGGCGCCTACCCTATCTTGTAAAGCATAAAAAATTCAGTAAATGAGGCGATTTTAAAAAAAAACTGTAGGAGCCGTTGTTGAGAAAATTGCAAAAAGTGAAAAATGACACGAATAAACTACTATTTCCGGTTGACCGATTTTGATGAAAATGTTGGGTCCTCTAGTAATATCTAACTTAAGGTCAAGTTCATACAGTGTTTCGTTTTTGAGATATTCTGTTCACACACACATAGACCAATCGCTAAAAACATGTTTTTTGGGTTCAGGGGGACTGAAAACGTGTAGATCCGGTGAAAACTCGATTTCGAAAATTCGACATGAAAACAATGCTTTCTTTCCTATATATTCATATAGGAAAGAGAACGTAAAAATAAAAACAAATATTTTTCATTACATGATGATTTACCAGAAGAGAAAACTTACCAGGCACATTTTTTCGTTTTTCATTCAATAATTTCTTGAAAGTTATATTTCCTTTATTGACTTTATACTCATCAAGTCCAAGATACTCAAAATTAAATTTCCTGCAAGATCTATTTGAGTCTTTAATGGATGTTTTAGCCATTTAACTAAGTTATTTTACTCCAAACTTAAAAAAAACAGAGTTTTGGAGTTGATTGTTTTTGTATTTTACGTCAAATAATGTAAAAACTATAAAAGACTCAGTTCTGAGACCTGTTTATTCAATTTGTCAGGTCATGAAACGTAGAGAACAAAAGAATTTGCACCAAAATTTCAGACCCGTGACATTCAGTTTTGGTTCCATATAATCGGTAGACCAGGAATCCGTGACAAATTTTTCACTACCTGTAACTCGCAAACCGAGTTCCTAGGGTTTATTTTTAGCCAACTTTTTCTCTTATTTTTAGCTGCAGGATAATTTTCTGAGAAATTTTAGTACAGTTCCGAAACACCCGGTATAAAATGATTATTATAATATAGTCCCTATTTCCTGGCCTATATGAATTTAGTGACACTTATCTCTACAGTCCGTTTCGGGATTTAGGTAAATAAAATAATTTACACAATTTAGTTTAAAATTCACGTATTTATTATAACTAAAACTTACAATTAATAAAGTGACTAAACTCTACAAATAAATTACAATTAAATTACTTATAATAAATAACAAACTACTTATAATAAACTAATAGCAACAAATAAACTTAACCTATTAACTGAATATTTCTTACAAAAATGATACCGGAATAAACGTTAAACAATACATAACAACGCTGGCCTTCTCCAAACGTGCCCGTTAAGTACTACGCAATAATTCGCTCTCTGAATCACAGAAAAATCCAGATTAACTAACTTCAAATAAATCGGCGTGTTCCATTTATAGATGACACTATGGAAGTCACTAGAAGGACAGAGATTTTCGATATAATAATAAAAATACAAGTTTTTACAAAACGTAAACAACTCATTATAACTGAATAGAATGGTTTTAAAAAGAGCCAATTATCTAAATAGATACCCGACTCCTTCAGGTCACCGCACAACAATAGGCTGACCTATTTATACGCCACTATACATAACCATTATATTTCTGTTTCTTAGAAACCCTAGTTATTATTTATGTAATAACAACTAGGAATTATTATTTACATTAATGCCTTTTAAATCTCGGTCCTTCTCGAGAATTCTTGATGACTCGTTTCTTTTTAGATATTGTCACAATATATTGGGAAGGAACGTAGGCTACTTATGGTAATCGATTTTATGAAATCGAGTTTTCACCAGATATACACATTTTCAGGGCCCCTGAACCCAAAAAACAGTTTTCGTGATTGGACTGTGTGTGAACAAAATATCTCAAGAACGGAAAATAGTACGAAGCTGAAACTTAAAACTGAAGTTAGTTAGTTATACTACAACCGGACTGACACGAACATTTTCATCAAAATCGGTCAACTGGACGTAGTAGTGTATTCGTGCGATTTTTCACTTTACGCGGTTTTATCGAAATCAGTGACTACGACTTTTTTTAAACTGCGTCATTTACTAGATTTTTCCTGGTCTACAAGAAAGGGTAAGTGCCACGTTTATTGAAATCTTGGGGGCCTGTAATCTCGTGGTAGAAAATTTTTTTTTTAAAGATTTTGGCCTAAATATGCATTCTAGGGCAAAAGTGTATAAAGATATGGTTGTAGGATATTAAAATACGTGCAATTTTTATTATAAAACTTTTTTGTACAAAGCTTAGTTTAGCGTCAATTAGTTATTATCTGTATTTTGTTCATCGAAATCGTTAAAATAATTAGATATTTTTAAGATTGCGGCTTTGGTATGCATTTGACGACTAAAGTGTACATTTATATACACATAATCTATAATATGATATATCTATATATATATATCTATGATATATCTACATCATGTATATATACACTGTAATCAAAGTCGTAGAAAATGAAAAACAAAAAACAAATTTTGTTTGTAGTATTTTTTCTACAGAGCTTTAGCATAGCATTAATTTGTGATTTTCCGTATAAATTTGAACACAGGTTGGTTTTCATTCAATGTCATTTATTCATGATTAAAATTATGTTACATATTTCATTTTACAATGTTTACTCATGATTAAACATAGGTTATATTGTTCATGATTTACAGTGGCAAGAGAGAGTCATGTGAGTGTTTACACCGGATTATGAGTTTTAAATACTCACATGTTTAACGAAATGTAACCCACTACATTTTATGAAGGTCTTTATTTTATAGCAACGCTCCGCTACATGTATGTATGTAAAAATCAGTCCCAAACACCGGAGTTGTTTTAATTTGAATAATGCATCGTATATTTTGGGTTTAGAGCCTAATTACAAAAGCGGTAGAACGTAGTGTTAAATTATACAGTAACAGCGGTGATGAGAAGGTTTTTGAATGATGACCGTGGGTTGTTGTACAATATGAAAATAACTGTGTCAAAACAAGTGTTTGTCAATGGTGTAAATTCTGTCAGAAAGCAAATTGCGGCTATCCATACTATCCTCCTCCGAGTCCCCTGCACTGAAATGTTTTCATTATTTATTGACCGATTATGATGCTTTATTTGCAAGACATATTTCTCTATAACTTACATAAATGTAAGACCTGTCCCTCATCTCCTTTTTCTTCGTCCACCTATTCTTCTTCTTCTACTTATCATGTCCTTCCTCTTCTTTTTCTTCTTCTTCTTCTCCTTCCTCTCCCTTCTTCACCTCTCTTCCACCTCTTCTTTTTCTTCTGCTTCATCTTTTCCAAGACTAGGTCTCAATGTGTTTCTATAGTCATCTTTTAGGAGGCTTGTAAACATATAGAGTAAGTACCACTTGGCTCACAATAAACTGACATTACAAGAAACTTTCGTAACTCATTCTTTCTAGACCTTTTTATCACCGTCTGCTGTAACCTCAAATACTATCTCCTATTGCCCAATTCGTAGTTCCTCTCTAATTTATCTGAGGAAGGCATTTCACTCATCAGTCTCCAAATTTTGTTACTGTGAAATGGATAGAGCCCACCGTGTGTTAAACAACGGGTTTTAACTACCTATATGAAAATGACAAAATATAATTATGTTTTTTTATATCTTCTAGATCAAACCGGTTGAAAATTGGGTAAAATCTACTATTCTACAACTGAACACTTCAAAAATTGAAATTTCCCATATTAGCTTGAATCGTCCTTCACATTCTAATGATACAGCAGATAAAGAAAGCCCAATTGAACCACTAGCTAAGCAAAAGAAAGACCTCAATGAAGAACTTAATGACAAAATAGGTTTTACACAAGATACTGAAAATGGTAACACTGTAATTACTTTAGAAAAATATTTGACGCGTGATACATGGGTTATTACTGTCGTGTTTCAATTGGATGAGTCCAATGACGGATTATTTTGGATAACTCAAAATGTACCATCAAGTGAAGGCAGTAAAGAAAGAACGTAAGTTATATTGTATACATTTTACAGTGTGTGCTGTTTGTAATAAGGTACGAAAAAATACGGTGGAAAGAATTGAATAGATGTACCCACGGTTACTATACTAGACGGTAACGGCACGCGCAGCTCTTGTGAGATATAGTGTGAATGATGACGTAGTCTGGTCTCCAACAACTCGACCGGTCTGTTGTAACGGGAGGATTATTATATTGTTTTTATAAACATAGCTGTTCAGGTATTTTTACATGGGAAATCTATTTAAATTTTAATAATTCTTCGTTTGCGGCCTGAAATTTTTCTATAAGAAACTTGTTTTCTTCTTTTAATTCGGCATTTTCACGTTTTAAGAGATCTGTTTCCTCTGACTACGCAACATTCAAATGTGGTGGTTCTTCATTAAACGAGGCCTACCTTTCTCTACAGCTATCCGTTCATTTTGAGAACTGCCTGTGTTATAATTGCATGATGAGTTTAAAATATCAGGAACTTTCTTACGAGCGTACAGTTTCTCTTCCCGATAGGTACGTTCACTACAAGTCGGGTTTACCCGCGTAAAACGGCAATACAAATCGGCAAATTTAAATATGGAACTGAATTCGTCTTTACGACACATTTTAATGGAACATGTAGCAACTCGGACTTTAAATCGCATACATAATCCGAATCGTCGAAATGTACTGAACACACGCGGCCAATATCAGCAAAAATGAGTCGGACCACTTGGAAGCATTTATCCACTTCAATCTAGCTTCACTAGCCTTTACAAACCGTGAAACTTAATGCCCAACTCCTTTTGGTGTCTGTCGTGATTAGAACAACCGGCAACCACCCAGCACACCATTGTTAAAGACTAGTAACAGACGGTATTAAGACTAGTAAACATCATAGACCGACACCGTTCGCATCGTGCGTCGGCTGTTGCTGTTGACCAGATGTCGTCAGGGGGCGGGGCTTGTCACAGCGCATAATTAAGGTTGATGATCCCTACCGTCTAGTAAATTAACCGTGGATGTACCAATGCGCATGTCTTATAATAAATCAGCTGTTTTTTGACGTCACACTCAAAATATCACTCCTTACTTCACCATAACTCACGGACACATTCAAAGTCTTCGTCCGATCGTGTAATACTTTCGCTTGCCCTATATGAATACATAGGGAAAGAAATTGTTGTTTTCCTATCCATTTTGTAAAATCAATTTTTCACCGGAAATACACGTTTTCAAACCCCTTGAACGCAAAAAAAAAACATATTTTTAGCGATCGATCTGTGTGTGAACAAAATGTCTCAAGAATGGAATATTGTACGAAGTCGATACTTAGAATTTAAATTAGGTACCACAAGAGAACTCAATGTGAAAATTTTCATCAAAATTTTCATTAAAACAATTATTTGTTTTTTCCAGGACCGCCATCTCCAACATTTTTCCGAACAGAGCATCTCTATTATTTCCTTGCTTCAATGAACAGTCTCATCGTGCTTCATTCCAAGTATACCTGGAACATCCATCAAGTATATACGGACTAACTAATACACAACGTTTAAAGCAGTAAGTTTTGTACAATTTTATAAGTAAATAAATTGGTCTTAAACGCACCACTGTGTTACAAGAAACAAGAATCTCTAACTTTTACACAACGCTTCAAAACCCTTACACCAAAGGCATTCCTTCTACTCAGAACCCCTGCTGCACCATCTACTCCCTTCACAACATATTCAAAATATACTGGATATCATAAGATATAAAAAAGCAGTAATCAGGTAGTTACTGAAAGTGGGAAGAAAAAGTTATTTTTTAAATTATTTATTTATTCGTAAATATTACTTCCCCAATGGAGCACAGCCTTGGAGGACGAGTACAGTACGTAACAGAAAAATATAAAAAGAATTCATAAAGTTTAATAATAACACAAAAAGTTGTGCTATTCATCAAAAGTTGATGTCTACAACCAGTGACTTCCTGTCCTTCTTAATCGTGATGGCAAATAATCCTACCCTTCTACCTTGTTAGTCTCGTTTTGGAATTGCAAAGGTGTGTAAAGCGTCCAGCTGAGCTTCAGTAGCTATATGCTACACGAGAAACGAGTGGAAGTTGCTTTTCTTAGTAAGACCTTAGCATATCTTAGCTTATCTTAGTATAACAGAGCCTCAGACTGCATATTTCCGACTGTATTACGTACAAGTTCGATCATCCTAACGGAACAGCACATGGTGGCACTGCTCCCTTAACTAAACGTTTTCTCTCCCATGAGCTGCTTCCCTTCATTACCCTTTGAGTACTGTTGTCTTGTATATGCGACGGCACTTACATGCAAAGGCTAGAACCAACTGTGATGTAAACTCGTGTTCAAATTTTTCAGAACTACTATGTACCAAATTCTATTGGCTTTAAAATGAGTTAGTACTCTATAATTATATAAAATCTGGATTAATTGAAATTGGAAATAATGAATTAGAGAACTGTTCTTTACCAAACTATGTAACTAACAAAAAGATGGTGTTTTTTTATTTTTGTTCTGAATTTTTTCTTAATTGCACACGGACGAAAGAAATAAGTGAATATCCAATAACTGTAGATGCTGACGAAGAAGAATGATAATGAGGATAACAACAAAGATTTTGCAGGAATTGAGTTTGACTATAGAACACAATTCTGTCACTGTCAACAGCCTTTGGCCGAAAGATGTACTCAATTAATTTTTGTTACATTATTGGAGATTTTAAATTACAACTTATTTTGTAACAAACACATAAAACTAAAAGTTACAAAAAAACATGAAAAAATTAAAAACTAAAAATACTGAAAACTAAAAATTCAAGACAACCATGAAATGTAGCTTCATCATGGAATGAAGTGTAATGAAAATACCTAATCTGTGCAAGCTTAATTTCCTTTAAAAAACTCAGTAGTTAAAAGGATAAACACTAATTCTTTACAGTCCAGTCCAGCTATTTTGCAGCTATTTCGCAGGCAAGTCTTAATTCTACGTTAAATTTTGCTATAGTTTATTGTCCTCCAATATTGCGTCTAACTTCTAAGATTTTTACAACTCCTTCAGTTCCCTTGGTAATCAGTTCATAGCTGGCGAAGACTTTAATTCTAAGCACCTTGCAATGGAGTTTTCGCTTGAACAACCACGTAGTAAACATCGTCTATACTGTATATTATTGACAACGGTTACAATTATATCATACCTCAAGAATTCATGTATTTTCCGGCTGACACTCGTAAACAACCTGACCTTTTAATGTTCTTTGTTACAACGACCATCGAAGTCTTCACCCACGCGGATTCTCTGCAAGAGGTAGCGCCATCACACCGCAGTTCTGGTTTCAGCTAGTATTTGACCAATTTTGACTCCAAGGCTGACTTCACTGCGGAGAGAGCTAGATTGAGATAACATCCGTTATCTTCTTAATGGTCTGAACTTATTCCTCCAAATTGAATGCGGAACGGATGTAGAAATTGCTGTTGAATTTATCGTGAAAGTAGTTTAACAAGCATCTTGGAATTCGTCTATTTCCAGACCACCATCTGCATCACCTCTGCCGATAAATTCCAAATATATATTAGACAATTAGTCAGAGAAAAGCATTAAAGAAGAAAAGGCAGAGGAGTTTAGAGCATAGGTCTCGGATGCCTTATGATAAAATAAATTAAAATAAATCATTTTAATAATCCATTGAAACGCGCCATTTTCGATTACAAGAACACTCGCAATGGACAATATTTTTCGTCTTTATCTACGACCGACAACTCACTTTAGCGTAAACAAAGTAAATCCTTAAACAAAACTCTGTCTGTTCACCGTTACGGGAACCAAAATTTAGTTTCTGTCAATGGTGTCAATTTTCCCACTCGCCATTTAGAGGTGAGTGGGCAACCCCTGATGACGAGAAAATAGC